>VFIW01000008.1:0-600000 GCA_006386115.1 Globisporangium splendens
ATAAACCCTAAACCCTAAACCCTAAACCCTAAACCCTAAACCCTAAACCCCGCGACAGCATCTAAACCCTAACCCTAGACCCTAATTCACTCTGTCACCCTCGATGCTCTCTTCATCAACATATATTTTATCACCCTCAATGATGTCTTCGACAAAACTCGATCGATCACCCTTGTTGATGTCTCATTTCCCACTTCTCATATACTCACACATACTCAACTGTTCATACCAAACTTCAACAATCACAACACCACCAACACTCGACGATACTCCACGCCACTTTCGGATATTTACTCGCAATCACACTGCCCACCTCTTCACACACTCAACACACCATGTCACGGATCACACTTCACTCGACACTACAGCAGTCACAAACAAACAACTCTGCTACTTATGTTGTATGCTTCGTGAGTTCCTCTTCGCGCACACAATATACATCTACTCACATTCATCAGTATCATCATCACAAACCATACGATATGTACGACACTAGAATTCACATTTTTGCGTTTGTAGTCTTATTCTCACATAATGTCATACAAATTCACTTTACGTGGTTCTTCTCTCAACATCACATCCATATACATACTTTGAGGTGTCACCATATCTACTTCACACACATGATATGTTGCTCGCGCGCTCCATCAAACAACAAACAAGTGTGTCCGACATTGTATACAAATGTTGATGAGTATTGAGTCTGCGCAGACACGATGATCATTGAAGTGGTACAGTGTATGTATACATGTCAGGAGGTACCACATCGTGTTGCATCGTTACAGTTACGCAGGTACACAAACTTTCATACAATCTCGCACTCTACATGTTTACTAACACTCATATCACACTCGTTGCTGTTGCCTTCCATGCATCAGTCACCAATGTCATGCTTCGACTTGCTCACATCAGGAATATTGGTAGCTCAAGCAGGCGGAGCACAATCCCACATCTGCACAAGTCTCATACGAACCTGCTGAGTATTTCGAATATACATGCGCTGCCGCTTCAGAGTACTTGTTGCTTTCCATCGCGAATTGGAAAATGAATGGTAGAAGAAGAAGAAAACTTTCGCATTGTCATAAGCTCTGTATGTGTCACACGCTTCATCATGTCCACTGTCGCCATTCAGATGCAACTTCAAGTGCGTATTTTTGTACACGTTGAACTTCTGTTTGTGTCACACGCTGCCTGATTTACAAAGCAGCCAATCAGAATGTCCACTCAATACACGAGGATCAAATGATTTGTCGTCGTCGTCACTCTTCCTTTTGGGAGTCCAAATAATGCATGTTATAGGCTACCTATTGCACAAAATGGCTTACTTCATTACATTATAAATGTCATAAATCAATAGATTGATATGTCCTAAATCATTAGATTTTATAGCTTAAGTCAATACTTCAAATATTGCCTAACTCAGTACTCGATATAGCATAAGTCAATACTTTCGATATAGCTTAATCCAGTACATTTCAAAATTGAATGGATGGCGATAGCTCGGCACCAAAAACTTCTCGTTTCTAAAACTTTCGGATATGGGGTTTTCAATGGCGTAGAAAACGATGGTGAGATTTTGAGAAAGATTGTGTGGCTTGTTTTTGTGCAATGCGACATTTTTTCAGTTTTTTCGTTATATCTCAAAAAGTAAAATTTCAGCAGATTTCTCGTTTTCGCCGAGATGCTGCCCGTCGTTGAAAACATACCCCCACAAATTTCTACGAAATTTGTGTGGCTAGTTTTCAAACGGGACAGCATCTAATTCACTCTCTCACCCTCAATGCTGTCTTCGACGAAATATTTTTTATCACCATCGATGCTCTCTTCATCAACATATATTTTATCACCCTCAATGATGTCTTCGACAAAACTCGATCGATCACCCTCGTTGATGTCTCATTTCCCACTTCTCATATACTCACACATACTCAACTGTTCATACCAAACTTCAACAATCACAACACCACCAACACTCGACGATACTCCACGCCACTTTCGGATATTTACTCGCAATCACACTGCCCGGCTCTTTACACACGCAACACAACATGTCACGGATCACACTTCACTCGACACTACAGCAGTCACAAACAAACAACTCAGCACCATCTGCTATATGCTTCGTGGGTTCCTGTCAGCACACACAATATACATTTGCTCACTTTTATCCATGTGTCCGACATTCCACGCAAATGTTGATGAGTATCGAGTCTGCGCAGACACAGTGATCATTACAGTTACTCAGATACACAAACTTTCATACAATCTCGCACTCGGCATGTTTCCAAACACTCCTATCATCCTTCTTGTTGTCTCAGTAGCCTTTTATCATTCACTCACACACTCATTCCAAATATCACCAATCACAATACCATCTACAATGTATGATACTTCACACCACTTTGGAATATCCACTTACACCCACACTGCCCAGCTCTTCACACACTCAACACACCATGTCACGGATCACAATCACACTTCACTCTACACTGCAGCAGTCACAAACAAACAACTCAGCTACTTATGTTGTATGCTTCGTGAGTTCCTCTTCGCGCACACAATATACATCTACTCACATTCATCAGTATCATCATCACAAACCATACGATATGTACGACACTAGAATTCACATCACATTTTTGCGTTTGTAGTCTTATTCTCACATAATGTCATACAAATTCACTTTACGTGGTTCTTCTCTCAACATCACATCCATATACATACTTGAGGTGTCACCATATCTACTTCACACACATGATATGTTGCTCGCGCGCTCCATCAAACAACAAACAAGTGTGTCCGACATTGTATACAAATGTTGATGAGTATTGAGTCTGCGCAGACACGATGATCATTGAAGTGGTACAGTGTATGTATACATGTCAGGAGGTACCACATCGTGTTGCATCGTTACAGTTACGCAGGTACACAAACTTTCATACAATCTCGCACTCGACATGTTTACTAACACTCATATCACACTCGTTGCTGTTGCCTTCCATGCATCAGTCACCAATGTCATGCTTCGACTTGCTCACATCAGGAATATTGGTAGCTCAAGCAGGCGGAGCACAATCCCACATCTGCACAAGTCTCATACGAACCTGCTGAGTATTTCGAATACACATGCGCTGCCCAAGTATAGTGGTACAGTGTATAGTGGTACAGTGTATGTATACGTAACAGGAGGTACCACCATCGTGTTGCCCATGTAATGTTACGCAGGTATACAAACTTTCATTCAATTTGGTTCATTACTGACGTCACGCGAGCAGAGTGTCGATAACAAGTGTGCCGTGTACATAGACGAGTCAGGAAGTACCACTGTCGTGTTGTCCACATAAAATTACATAAGTATACAAACTTTCATACAATTTGCATTTATATTGAGGTCGCGCAAGCAGAGTGTCGATTACAAGTGTGCCGTGTACATAGACGAGTCAGGAAGTACCACTGTCGTGTTGTCCACATAAAATTACATAGGTATACAAACTTTCATACAATTTGCCTTTATATTCGCTTTCTATTGTCCCAATCACACTCGCACCTGTGGAAATCGATATTTGTCGCATAGCCGTGCGTCCCCCCCCGTCAAATGTGATACTTCCATCGCATTCCCCATACAAAAATACATACAAGTGCAAGTTTTCACGAGGTTTCGAGCACTTTTGCATGACACTCAAATAGAGTGGTACACGGTGCATAGACAGGTCTGAAAGTCCCACAGTCGTGTTCGCGATACAAAAGTAGGCAGGTATACAAAGTTTCATACAAATTGGCCCCCTGTAGCCCGCGCTGCAAGCACATTCGTCTTTGACTTCCATTGAGTATACTATACAAACTGACAGACAAATCGATGTGGTCCACCCTAACCATGTTTATATTTAGACCTAATTGAAATATTTCATGCAGAAACCCCGAAGATATCGGTGGTTAAGTTAATATAGAAAAGCCCAGTCAAATTTGCTCATCACTTTGCGAAAATCGAGCTCGGCTCGTCATGGTTAATATAGAAAAGCCCAGTCAAATTTGCTCGTCATGGTTTTGCCAGCAGAGCCTAACCACTTTGACTTGAAATTTGTATGATGACGAGCCTGTTTAGGGACATTGAACCCAAACAAACATCCAATCATTTGCCTCATCTAATCAATCTCCCTCTCGCTCCTCACCCACGAATGATTACTCCACCTGTGAGATCATCTGATCATCCCATCATACAACCCGTGTAATCATTTCATGCTCTTTTTTGCTGCGTTTACGGCAACCAATACAGTGGATACCATCAAATTATATGGTTGTACAGTATATACTCCTCAATGTAGTGCAATTACAGTGAGTATCTTTCCATTTTGCAGTTGTACATTGCTCCTTCTCTAAACTGTATTACAGCACAAGCATCAGTGCAAGACAATAAAAGTACAGTTAATACTCTCTCTTTTCATATGAAACACTCTTCCTTTTCAAAAGTTGCGACTCACTCCAACAAATGAACAATATTGAAGGCAAAGTATTCATTTCGAGGGGTATATTGCACTTTTTCTGTACACAAATGGTACGATCGAATAGCCCACTTTTTTGTCTACCCGAATATATGAAGGTTGTCGAATCAATGCAAAAACTCGCGACAGAAGCGTTGTTTACCCAGTCGGACGAGGTTTTTTGAAAAAACCAGACTCGGATCACACTTTTTTCACATTCCGACTTCATATTCGGATTCACCGGATAGTTTCACATCCTACCATGTGTTTGTATGAAAGTTTGTATGCACACCCATGATACCGTCAACAGCAACGCGAACTATCGGTTTCGAGAGGTCCTGTGTACTTTTTCTGTCCGGAAAACATACACTCCTGTGTCCCCGCATTTTCCTCTACCAGAATATATGACGGACGTCACTCAACTCGCAAAACTCGCTTCAGCGTCGTTGATTTACATGTGCGCAAGGTTTTTTGAAAAACCTCGAGTGGGATCGCACTTTTTCTGAAATCTGACTTGATATTCGGACTCGCCGTATTTTTTTGGCATCTTGTACCCGAAGATCAGCCTGTTTGGAGTATGTTTGTATGTGGCCGTTTTCTGCACCGAACACACTTACTTTTTGTATGGTATACTTTATTCAAGCATACCGACCCATTTTCAGGTTCGTATCTGCTACAGATGTCGAGTTATGACAAACAACGAAATGCTGTGTTCTGATTGGCTTACGTGTAGCCCTAACGGAAATTTTTTTTGTATCGGATTTATAATAGCAAAGTAGTTGACTTGAAATTTGTAGGGGAGTCATTTCCTATTGTTTTCCGATACAAAAGAGGCGCCGCTTTGCGCTCCGGCGCCGCCGGGAGCAACTCCCTTAATGTTTTGTATGGGAAAGAGGGCGCCGCCGAGCGCGCTCCAGAAGGCTTCTCCCTTAAGTATCGGAAAACATTCCTGGGCGGCGCCACCTTAGGGCCCCTAAACCCTAAAACCCTATCATCTAAACCCTAAACTAAACCCTAGTTTTCAAACAGGACAACATCTAAACCCTAATCCAAATAGCTTCACTTTTGTCCTTGCATAGTGTATTCGGCGGAGTTTATAAATTACCTAAGGTACTAAGGTACTGCGTTTTACCGGGTGATGATACAGAGGGATAAAATTGCAGATTGGACAAGTCAACAACAGACACCCTCTCCACTTCTGTAAATGCACAAATACAGATGACAAACTGGCATGCAAACACTCTAGATAAACAGGGTAAACAGGCAAAGAAGAGGGACAAATCAATTCAATCACAAAAATCAAACCCGATTTTTTTCGAGGAGCTCCTCCTCCACCCTGCTCTCTTCGTTCGTTCGCTTTCTCGCGCTTCGTAAAGACAGAGTGGAATGGAAGCAACGTCAACACGCACGTACCTCGAAGTACGGTGTCGAAAGTCCCGTTCGATCAACCTTCCGCCAACATTCTGATTTCCTCCTCTGTCGCATAAGCCTGACACCCACGACTCGCAGTTGCCGCAAATCAACCGGATACATACAAAAAGTGATACAATGTGATGATCGGCACAACAAAAGAACCAGACTCTTTTCCTCACCTGCTGCGTGGAAGCTGCCCGGCCGCTGGAAGGAAGAGTCGCGCATGCAGCCTACGCCACGCTAGCAGCACTCGCAGAAGGGCGCACGCATGCTCTACACGTATGCCACCGTCAGCAAATATTCGCGCGACGAGGTCGACTGGTTCTTCGACGCCGTCGCCGCCGGAGAGCACCAGGTCCTCTCCGAGCTCATCTCCGAGGGGTACTCGGATACCAAAATGCGCGACGGCAAAGGAAACACGCCGCTGTTCAAGGTGCAGGACCGAGACACCGCCATGGTACTACTCAAATACGGCGCAGACGTCAACGCCCGAAACAACAACCTCGAGACGCCGCTCTTTGCGGCGGCGCGCAGACGCAACGCCGTCCTCACGAAATGCCTGCTCCAGAACGGCGCCGACGTGCATGCGAAAGACAAAAATGGCTACACAGCACTCTTTACGGCCGCTTGTGCAGAAAACGCGACGGTGCTGATCAATCACGGCGCCAATGTACACGCTCTCGACTCGTATGGAAGAACACCGCTGTTCACAGTCGTATGGGGAAGCACCCCGGACGTCGTCGAAGCATTGATCAAGGCGGGGGCGAATGTCCACGCGACCGACAGATTTGGCCAGACGCCAATGTTTCAGCTTTACGGAAAGGGCCGCGCACGATGCCTAGAGGTGCTGATACGATATGGGGCGTCCGTCGAAGGGTCCTTACAGCTACGAGACACACCGCTCCACAAAGCTGCCGAATATGGCAGCCTCGAAGTCGTGAAGCTTCTCCTGTACCATGGCGCATGCGTTCACGGAAACGTGCTGCATCAAGAATCTCCGCTCCTCGCCGCAGTTCGCCATGGTCACATCGATGTAGCCGTGGAGCTACTCTCGAAAGGGGCCAGGCTCACCGTGGATCCATCTTCGGTTGGGAAAAAAATGCCAAGTTCGACTCGCAAGCTCGATCATGCGGAAGTGATAGACCTCATGATCGACAAATGCGACATCGTCATCTCAAAATGGCCAAGCTTCGCGAAAGATTGCCTCGCAGTCTGGGTGAAGAAAATTAGCACTCAAAGCAAACAATTGCGGGAATTCCGGTCGCTTGGAGACACAGTTGTCCTTCGCTTGCAGTATATTCTTCGCCACTTCGACGATGAGATGGTATCCCGAAGCCACAAGAACTTGGTGCATTGTGCTCGTATCATCTTCCGCTTCTACAACTGGATGCTGCGATTCCAAAGAAAGACGGCCACGGAACGCCTCATCACGGGTCCTCGGGACTTCGAGGGCATCGTCACATTTCACGAATCGATCGATATGGTGTCGACGGGTACTATCAATCGCGACTGGGAGTCAGATGTTGAGGCTGGGTGGCTGAAGCGAATGGAAGTTCTCCAAGATACACTGAGTGAAACCAGTCTCCTGCTGAAGGACGAGGAACGAGATGCGCTCAAGTCCTTTGTCAATTCTCGCATCCAATCGCACGTTCACCAAGATACTGGAGTCGCATGGGAAAATTTGCACGACGCTGCTCTTGGACTCATGGTTCTTCACACGCATAAGAGTGCTCGTGAGGACGGTCTTCCTGCTAATGTGACTCTCGCTGCTGCGCACAAAAGCAATCGCGCTCCGTACTGCAACTGCGTCACAGACGCGGTGACCCTGGAGCGCACGTCTATTCCTCTCATCAAGGATACGTCTTCCACAGAAGATAGCGATTACGATAGCGATGACGAGCCCGACGTATACGCAGACCCAGTGCGCTGGCAATCTCCTGAAGTCTTGAAAGGTGCGCGGCCAACTTTTGCCTCCGACATCTATACATTTGGGATGTGCGTGCTTAAAGCCGCGACGAAGCAAGCGCCGTGGGGGAACGTATCCAACGGAGTCGTCCGTGTACTGGCCACAATAGGTCGTCTCCCCAGGAAACCGGAAAGCATAGCAGACGCGCAGTGGGAGTTGGTGCAATCCATGTGCACACGAGATCCTGCACAGCGCACTGATATCTCGATTGTAGTGGCGAAATTGTTGCGCTTTGCTCAAGAAGCAGCCCAGGGAAACCACACGAAGCGAGACGAAAGAGTGCCAGCCTCTCCCTGAGTATGGATAAAACAGAGGTGTGTTTCACAGAATCGAATAATTTAATGAATAATAATAATAATCAATTATGTAGTACATGGGAAAGCGCGCTGTTCCAGCCATCAACGCTGTAGACGAATAACTGCTTTGACACACGCGTCAGCTTGTGAGTCAGCGATACGACGCAGCGTTGCCGCGCCAAGTCCCATATTTCCCTCCCCGACGCATCGTGCTTGACTCGTATGTGATGAGACGACAGCGTTTGTATTAACAAGCTTGGAGTTGCCACTTGAAGCGGCGCTTCAATGTAGAGCTGAATGCTCATGGACGAGACGATTGCCACGTCGAGACGACTTCTCGCTGGTCATCCTGTCGTTCAGTCGTTCTTACAAGCCCAAGATGCCAGTGTCCTGACTCTCTAATATTTGGAGAAAAGATCCGCTGTGGGAGTCAGCGCTGATGAATACAGGCGGCTTGCGTTCGTGGAAAGCCTCCGATGCACATTTTTCGTGTTGTTACAACGCGCGAGTGTGAACGCGCTCTTCGGGTATCTCAACTTCATTTAAGTTTTCTGAGATCACCATCACATCGTCAAAGAATATTCGTGTACTTTGGAAATGAAGTTGCTTCGGGAAGTGCGCGATACACTTTTCACACCATCGAAGAGGGCTCGACTTAGCGTCGTTTCAAGCAGCTATCGATTCTCGCAGAGTGACAACGAGCGTATTGCTTTGGTCGAGGAGCTCAAGGAAATCGATTCCAGCAGTGGCCTTGGAAAGAAAGTTGTGCTTTACGAAGAAGCAGAGACAGCGAAATCCCGCCAGCCGAAAAGTCGCAGAGAGGCAACAAGCGTGATACTCATCGACGACATCCATGTTCAAAGGCTCCGAGCCGCATCATGTAACCACGAGACGCTGCGAAGTTATCTACAACACGAGCAAAACCGCCGACTCACGTGGCGAAAACTCTACGAAGCCGCACGCACGTTGAAACAACTTCATGAGCAGAAGATTGTCCACGGACGCTTGCGATGCAGTAACATCCTGATCTCTACCGATGGCACGCAGACGGCGCGAGTGCGCAACTTTGGACCGTACTTCGACCATGAGCAAGAGGGTGCGAAAGACGAAGCCATTCGTTGGAGTGCGCCTGAGTGTCTCCGCGGTGCGAATGCGTCCTGTGCGTCGGATGTGTTTGCGTTCGGCATGTGCATCCTAGAAGCCGTGACAAGAGCGGACCCCTGGGGGTCCGTCTCGCCAGGTGTGATCCGAGTGCTCGTGCCCGCGGGATGTCTACCCCAGCGACCAGTAGACACGGTCGTTAGTGGCGCGCAGTGGGATCTCATTGTGGCCATGTGCGCAAAGGATCCATCGCGACGATTGTCCATGCCGCAGGTCATCAAGTCTCTATGGCACTTTGTCGAGGAAGAGCAGGCGAGACGGGCGAAATTGCAGCGCGAGGTTCCATGTGTGCTCTATGACGTGAAGAGCGTTTAGCGAACGGAGTGGCGCGATGAGGATGTCCAGGAGGGGGTAGTATTTAGGTATGCAAGTTGGTTCAGTTCATTTCGCAAGTATTTTGCATTTGGCAGGCCGATAGAGGTGGTGGAATACAGGCACAATCTGGCTGCAGTTGTTTGTTTCCTTTCGTTTTGCGTAGGATCGCGACCTTTTGCAAGACGAATGCTGGCAATAGGCAGGTTCGACATGCATTCCAAGTGTACGGTATCCGGTTATTGCATTCATAGGGTGGAAGAAGAGTTGCACACGCTGTTGGACCAACTGGCGAAGGCTCAAATTTTCGTCCCAAGAAGCCAGCGACGGTGGATGCGAAGTGGAAAGACACGTGGCGTGCTTCGATGGATGGGTGGAGGACGAGAGTGCGGTGTGTGACGAGTGCTGAAGAGAAGAAACAATCAAGCGAATCCTACCTCACAGCATGATCAATGTGGGCAGGGCGGAACTCATATTCGAACATGGTCTATCCCGTGGTTTTTGTTTTCAACACCTGCGTAATCCGAGTTCTCACGACAAAACACCGGACACTTGTCAAACCGCAATTGTCTCGCCATCATCACGAGCTGCATCACTTCAGAGCCCTCACAATCACAATCATCAGATGGTGCCACGAGCACAATCACTTCCACGTCTCTACACGTCACTTTGTCACTCACCGCGTGAAAAACGATTTGCGTTTGTTTCGCAGAAAATGATCCCAGTTGATTCACACAGCAGTAGATCCAACGAAATAAATACCTTGATTTTTGTGTTTGTTTTTATGTGTACACGGCGGGGATACCGCGCCTACTCAACTACCTACGTACGTATAACCTATCGCTTTATATCGCCCATCCTTTCTGGGCCGAGCTGAGACGAACAAAACAAACCAAAGACAACTCACATGATACGCTGCCGCTTCAGCTCCAGCATCGCCGACGACGCCGCCGAGTCCTCCACCACGCACCAGTTCGCGCTAGAGTACCCCTCTTGCTGTTGACGTTCCGATCCGTCACTCGGCTGGCTGGTCGTCGTCTCCGTCGTGGACGACTCCTCTTGGTCCTCGCTTTTCTTCTCTTCGGTTGGTTTCTTCTTTGAAAATACGAAGCGGCGAAGCACACTCATGCCTTCTTCGTCCGTCTTCGGCTCATTTCGTCTCTTCCCGTTACCCGGACCTTTCAACACCGCACCTGGCAGCGAGCTCATTTCTTCCGCGAGCTCCCACACACCGTCGTCCTCGGGCATGTTGCGCAACAACTTTGCAAAATACCCGTACGCATGCGTGCGGACCTGGACAGCAGTCTTCGTCTGGACGAACGTTTGAATCTTTTTCCACTTACGACCGTAGCGGTTCAGACCCTCCATAAAACGCGCGTGTTCTTCCTCGGTCCATCGCTCGCGACGCTTGCTGGCTTCGCTGGTCTGGCTCACGGGGGAAGCAAGACCCATAGGGCTTTGCGCCTCCATCGTACCGTATTCCACAGTCAGTGACGGACGCACATCTGCGTGCATGCTGATAGACTGTGGAGCGTACGATGTGTAGCTAGGCTGTGGAGGAACCGGAGGAGCAACGACACCAGCAGGAACTGGAACTGGGAACGCTGGCGCCATCGCCTGCACACTCATCATTTCCACATCGCCTTGCTGTTGCTGCTGCTGATGGTCCACGTCGTCAGACTGGCTCACGATCTGCAACTGATTGGTGCGCGCAAGAATCTCGTGGAAGCTCGGAAGCGTCTTCGCTGGGGAATTGTTGCGACCAAACCACCCGCCAACCGTGTTGGTGAAGAACTGGAAGCGAGGCGCTGGAGGAGGCGGGGGGTTGCTCGGGATGATCACTGGCGCCGACGTCTTCCACATCGGCTGCGCTTGCTGCGCCAACGCGTGCGACGGAACGTGCAGCCGCGGGAGCTCCTGGAACGGGCGCTTCACAGCCGGCGCAGAGGTGGTGGTGGCGGTCATACTGAGCTGCTGCTGGTTGAATGGCGGTTGCTGCTGACGAATTTCCCCGAGCGTAAACCCGACCATCCTGGCGTGCTGCTGATACGAAGGGGGGGGTGACTCAGAACGGGCGGGATTCTCTTGCGCTTGTGGACCTTGCAGAGAATTGCAAAATACTCGAGCATGCACACAGGCGGCGCGAGCGTATCTGCTCGAAGCGAGGAGGGATGGGGGAGGAAGGGAGCGAATAGGGGAGGCCTGGCCAGCGAGCGACAGAGCCAATTGCTGTTGGCTGCGAAAAACATACAAACCTCTATGGGGAGGGTGGCGGATGGGGAGACCCGCCTTTCTTTTTTCCAAGCGCTGTTGGCTCTCGCATTTCCATAGAAACCAAGGGAGGAATCACTCGAAACTGCACGGATGCCAGGTGCGACGGCAGCAGGGGTAGGGATCTCGCGCACACCCAGCCAATGTGACCGATTGAGCATTGCTTGAGGCGGCGGCGGCTCTTTTATGGATCGAGGCTCTTTTCTTTTCGTTCCAACCCGGCTGGAGAGAGAACGGGCAGCCTCTCTCTCTCTCTCTCTTCTGTTGTGGTTTTTTCATACAGTACAGCAGACAGCTGGAGCACAATATGGGTTCTTGCCAGCAACAACACTGTGGCAAGCATTAAAGTTTCTCACACACACGCACGCTGCTGTCTGTGCCGGCTGAATTTAACAGTTTTATTTCGTCGAATGCCGTAATCTCGGTATTTTTTTGCGATACTCGGAAGTAAACAGAATTTTTTGCACTCGTGCGATACTCACCTTCGTCTTTTTGCCGAACCAGCTTCAAGCACGATTGCAACTTTGAGAGTTCCCCAGTTTTGTATTAATTCTTCGGGATAGATGGCTCGAAAGCATCGCATTTGGCAGGCTGCGAGTGACAAACCAGCAAGGTTGGCGGTAAAGAGTTGGCTCAAGACTCAATGCGTGTTCTACGTCTGCCCCTCTCTCTCTCTCCTCAAAACCGAGAGGAGCCTCTTGGCCACTCGCCAGCATAAGGTTTCGCAGTCCGAACTGTGAAACAAACGCACGCGAAGGAAAAAACGGAAGCGCTCGGTCCAGTCGCTCTGCAAACAGCGGTTGGCACGCCTGGTGGATCTTCTGACGCATTGCGAAACGCAGCAGCTGAAGCAGGGAAAGTCGGGACAGCGACAATCGAGATGCGCTGGTTTGGCGGGCGGCTGATGAAGTCGGGCTGGCGGCGATGCAAGTAATACGGAGGTGAACACGAGCGGTTTCCACCGTTTGGCTCAATTCGATCTTTGCGAGTGCAGCTCGCAATGTGACAGACTCACTTTAAGCTTGACAGTTGGGAACAAGCCTCCCCTGCCTGCAGAATACAGTGTAGGTCGGCGGCAGTTTTCCGACATACACTTGGTGCAGCAAACCCTTGCCTGTTTGCTCAAGCCAGAGAGATCACGCTGGCGCACGACAATGGAGTGATCATGCTTGTGCGATTTTCCGTCGAGATGGGCGCCACACATGGCGTTGTGGCGATATGGTTCTTCCATTCTTCCATCTTTCGTCCATAATCAAACTCATAACAATTCATCGTTTCTTTGCGATCGCCGGCTGACACATAAAATGCTGTTTATTATTGCATGGACAGCTTTTCTTCAAAAACCTGAAAAGACGTTCGCGAATGCGATCAATCCAACATCATGACGCTTGGATGAACGAGCAAGACGTGGAGATCGAAGGTTGGGCCTGGATTTTATCAACGGGCCAAGTATCGATTTATTGGACCAACAGCACTCAGTCTTACAGCATCTCGCCATTTTGCAAATTCATTGACGCTGCGCTACAAGCACAGGGCGTCTTTGTTGCCAAATTATCGCACTCGATCCAATGAACCAAGAATGCTGAGTGGAGAAGCTGAATCAACTAAGACAAGAAATCGTGGTGGGAGCGGCTATTAATAACAGAAAGCAAAAGAGCGCGAGCGCTTCCAGGGATCTGCAGCTGACTAGCAAGCAAAGCTTAGTGAGCCGCCCACAGCCAACAAAGTGCACTCCAGTGTTGCGAGATTCTCGAACGAGTATCACTGGTGCTAGGTGCAATGCCAAACTCATCAAGTTGAAATCCAACCCTGCCGAGTTGTGTGCAACCTTGCTTTTGTAACCATAGCCAAAGAGTGTAAGAAAAAAGAATAGGCTTTGGATTGGCGGACCCTGACAGTAGCCAAGTGCAGAACGATGGTGCATCTCCATGCGAGAGCCAGCTCAAAGCGAGGAGGTGTTCCTCGTGAAAGTTTAAAACTTAGGTCTGCCCCTTGAAATTGAGGTGCAAACGATACTTAAAGAAGGACGGGAGCTTGGAAGAATCAATTGAGGAGACGAAAGCGGTAAGGTGCAAACCTCCGCAATGTTGATTGTGCATGCCCTCAACTTCTCACGTAAAACTCAGCACAATGCTGTACAGTACACTGCTGAAAGGGGGAACAACTGCCGAGCTCCTCCAGTCATTTGTGGTGTTTGTGCACGGGTGGACACCGTCTTGGACGGATAATCAGATCGATAGTGACGCCAAGAGCGTAAGCATTTCGTAAGGGAGAGAGATGCCTGCAATGTGGACAGACTCGAGTCACCAGTGCGCTTAATCGACATGCGATGCGAGTACTTTGCGGTATGAGAGCACAACGTTTTCGGTTTGTGTTCTCTGCACCACAAATCATGGCTCCTTTGCGAATCGAGCTTTCGGGGATTGAAGTAAGCCATGTCGATATGCTGCGATCCAAAAGATCTGAAAAGTGAGCTTGAAGCGGGGTGCGAGTCGGAGTGTTTGATTGTCTCGCCTCGGCAAGAAAAGACACTCATTTTACCATCACATCATCTTCTTCCTCTCTCGCTGAACTGACGTACGCACTGTGCTTTGGCACCCACTTCAAGGCGGGTGAAAATAATCCTCTCACACATTCTAGTATAAAATCAAGCAGTCAGAATCAATAATCTTATATATCACACAACTGAATCAAGTAGCTGATACGCTTCTTGTATTAAATTGAAGGGCGCAGGCTGGTTCCCTTGCAATTGGCCAAATTGGAGTTAAATCACCTCGTCAGTGAGTCCATGAGCGTATCGGGTGATTCTAGATGCCCTCAACGCCAGTCGTACCTCAATGCCGACAGTAGCCAGCCTACGGTTGCGTCTCCAGCCTGAATGATGCGCTCCATCTCCATGCAATGGACATGCCGAAGCTCAAAGCCTGAACAAAAGGAGGTTGGCAAATGGCGATTTGCACTGTTTTGTGCAGGAGACCCCTTCACACTCCCTGCCATAATTGCCCTTCCCCTGTTCTCTCCTGCGGCACGCTGTACCTCCAGCTCTCACAAATGATCCCCTCGATAAAAGCGTATCATCCAGTCTTGTTTGCGCTTGCAAGTGTCCACATAAATAGATAACCTGTGAAAATACGGCACTGATACTAGATCGACAGTATGGTCAGCAGCGGCTGGCATGCTCTGCCAGCTCGGCGCTCATTGGCTGGAAATGCTTCTTTCTCGTCTGTACTGCATGTCGTCCCTTGTTTCGGAAATGTCCCGAATCGGATACGATCAGCGCGTCCCCCATACACCAAGCGTTTCTAGCAGTTTAAAGCAGGAGCTGTGCTGGCGAAAGCGGACGAGTGAGTGCTCGTGTGTGTGTGTGTGTGTGTGTGTGGCGGAGCTGCCCGTGCTGCTGCTGCGACTGCTGCTCAGTGCGACGAATCATTAGGAACTGAAGATGACGGCAGTGGTCCTTGCCCCTCCTACCTCGTCCGCTACTGCAGTGGACGTGGTCCCATCGCCTTCCAGCAAAGCCAGCAACAGCAGCGCCGTCGCGAATGATGCCAACAGCAACCAGAACGTGGAGATGGTGCTGGCCGATGCAGAAGAGCGCATCGATATCGCTGACAACGAGGAACAAAGTGAAAACAGCAACGAGCGCCAAGGGAACGCTGGTGCCGAGAGTAAGAACGAAACCCCAAGCGCATCGGCGACAAAGCGTGCTGCGACGTCTTCGGAGCCGCGACACAAGAAGCGCCCGCGCGTGTCGTTTGATCGCGCCGACATCGTGGAGTTTGAACCAACGATTTACACCACGACAGTCACTTCTGGAGGCATCCCGGTACGTGAAGCGTGCAAGAGAGGTGGAGAAGAATGTGGAATAATTACGAATGTACGTGCTGCTTTTGTTAGGTTGGTATGTCGTTTACCGAACGATCTCGCACTCGTCGGCGTCTGGACTCGTGGGAATTGGAGCGAACTGAGGCGTGAGTGCGGTTTTTGGATAATCTGATCGGGTTGGGAGCATTCTGACGTAGATTTTCTTCTGGACTGGTGTATTTTGTGCGTATTGGTTCAGTCGTGTGGGGCGTCAGAGCTACATGGAGGAAGGATACCTGGATCCAACGGAGCGCGAGACGATTTTGAACAAAACTGGATGCGATGAGCCAACGATGGTGGTCGTGGAAGCCGAGGTGAACCGCATCATCGCGCATCGCCGCGAGTCGAATGAGATTGATTTTGAATTTATGTATGGTCTGGGCGAGGTGGGCGATAGCTTAGTAGAAGAGGACGAGGACGAGGACGAGGTGACCAACCAAGAAGGCGACGAAGACGACGACGAGGAGGAAGAAGAAGAACAAGGTGACGATGAAGACAAAGAACCTCAAGAAGAAGAGCGCGGTGGCGGTGGGTTCTCGAGCGAAGAGGAGGAAGAAGATGGTGGCGACGAGGGGGTTGCAGATGGCAGTCGCAATGGCGCATCGGACCAAGCGCACCCATAGAAGGAGCAGCCGCTGTCCTGGCGAGGAAGAGCAGGGGGAAGCAGCCGTTGCTGTGTGGACGCACAGTCGGTGCGGCAGTCGTGCTGCTCTCATTTGATTTGTTTAGTTGTGTTGTTGTGCTTTATCTATATGCTGATCTTCCCGACACACCCGCCTTCCGTCGTTCTTCCTTCCATTTTCCCCCGCATTCTCATCGCATTTTTCAAACGCAAAGCGCACGCTCTGATTGGCCAGTTGTAGGAGGCATTTCATTGGCGAGTCAAAAAATAACATAATTTAGTAGAACGCTGGGTTGCATCTGTTGTGTGCACAATCTGCCATGCCCCCAAAATGCCTCGTTCTGCGTTTCCCAAGCTGCTGATGACGCGTGACAGTCTTGTACGATACGCTGTGACTTCCCTGTACGGCGCAAGAGATTGGTTGGCGATCCTCGTCCGGGCGGAGGCGTCTTCGCGACGTTAAGAAGACAGACGATCCTTGGAGTTCTCGTTGAGCCTTGTGCCTCACGCGGGCAATCTCATCAACACAGTCCAAAGAATCTCAAGAGAAGAGCGAAATCGACCGCAGCAGCAAAGTGAAAAGCGACGAGCTTAGCCTTACGACAATGCAACAAGACCTCTGTGGTGGTCGCGGGCTTGGCTCCTTTGAAACACCTTCCAGAAACTGAGTCACACGACTACCAGCGATGCCATTTTGGAATTGCAGCCGCATTATCCCAATCGCATACATCTTATATGTGGGCTTGCTTTCCATCCATCACGTAGCGAGCATCTCCAAGCCATGGCGACCGTCGAGTCTTCTTCGAAGCTGGAGTTTTCGGCATCAAACGATTGGTATTGCCGTCAAAAGTGGCAAGTTAATGACCAAGGTTCAATGCAGCAGAATTACTCTCGCACAATAAATGTTGATACGTATTTGCAAATGACATGAAAGGTGGGGTCTGTTGTTTGCTCTGATACACAGCAAGAAGGCGGCTTGTTCAGATTACGCTCGAAACGCTTGAGAGTACCTACTCGCAGACTACTGTCTGTCTGGAAAGACAGGTTCTCCGGCTGCTAGTGCTGTCGATGCGTGCAAGCAGAGATGTGGAAGCAGCGAGATTCCTATGACCTTGCGCCTAAACATTAATGAGTGACCTTGTGAACGAAGAAAAACACGAAACTCATGACATTTATGGAATATTTTGTCCATAGGTATGCGGCGAAAGCAGATATCCAACCACAGTTTTTCTGGTAAGTTTGGGCTCGATTCTGTTTTCACCTAGTACACGCGAGTGAACACCTTTGTCTCGACCTTAACGCCCGATTTGTTGTAGATGTTGTATGTGATTGTCATGGTTCGTTGCGCGATATCCACTTCGTAGACGGCGTACCCGTAGTTGCGCGCGTAGTACACTTTCTCAGCTTTCGTGCCTGGCGAGGTCTCACCAAAGTCCACAGCGCGTCCGCCGCCGCCGATGAGCGAGTAGTCGATGTTATTCGCTCGGAGAAGCTGCATGTCGTGCTCGTGGCCGCAGATGTACGCCTTGACTTTTGGGTTCGCCTTCCAGATGTTGTCGAGCTTCTGCATATTGCTGTCTGAGTTATCACCGCGTCCTCCCTGGGAGTAAATGTGATAATGACCAAGTGCGAGCACAAACTCAGCCGTTGGATCCTGCACCTGGCTCGTCACCCACGTCAAGTCGTTCGCTGCGACCGTGATTGTGTCGGTGAATACCATCTTCATTTTCTTTCCACTGGCTCCAACGACATCGACACTGAAGAACTCATCGGGCATAATCCAGTACTTGGCACCAGGTTTTGTGGATTTGGAGAAGTCAATTTGTGCTTGTGCGTTGCCGTAGTGGTCGTGATTGCCGAGGATCGAGAACCAGGGCACAGTCAGTTTGGTGCCGATCTGATAGCGGTTGTACCACGAGTTGGTCCACTGGGAGTCACTCGTGCTGCTCACCCCGAGCGTGTAGAAGTTGTCACCAGCGTTGAGCACAAAGTCAATGTTTGCACTCTCGGCCAGAATTCCGTCACGCACAGCATTTATCGCACTCGTCGCTGTTTTCTCCCCCCAGTCGCCGATGCCGACGAAGCGAATCTTCTCCGAGTTACAGCTCAGGGTCAGTGACTGCGTGTTGGTGGCATTGACGGTCAGTGTGCATCGGCTGGCTTGCACCGCTTGATTCGCGGTGGTCGTAATAGCAGCGGTAGTAGCAGCAGACTTCTCGGTTGGGGAAGCGACAAGTGGCACGTTGTACGCGATCGCAAGCTCTTCGACAGCCTTCTCAAATCCGGCCTTCTGCTCAGCGGTTCCCGTGGTCAGTACTTTGAAGAACGACGCGAGCTTCTCAACCGCCTTGTCGAATCCTTCGACTCGAGTGGGCTCGTTTGCAATCCCGTTGGTTTGGATGCCGTACGTGCTGCCTCGAAAGGTGTTGGATGCTTGGGGTAGAGTTGACACTGGGGCATCAGCTGATGCTGTCGTGAGAGTCGTGGCGGCGAGCAAGATAACGAATCGGCAAAGCACATTCGATCTCGTCATGGTGTTGGTTTGGTCCTGAATCAACTCGGAGTGGTTTGTGCAGACAAGCGCAAATTGAGAAATGAGACCAACGGAACGAGGAAAGCTCGCTGAAGCTACGACAGTGCTGGTGCTCTCTTCCGTTGACAGTGGATGCAATCGCGTGCGAAGGACGAGAAGAGCACAGGACATGACGAACACGTTGGGGACGCACCTTTTCGAAAAGCACCAGATTCAGTGCACAGTGGGACAATGAGCGAGCGAACTCAGATTAAGCAGAATCTTAGCTCTGGTTACAACACGTCAGCTTGAACTTTCCAAAGTCATCGCCATGGTGATCAATCTGGTCAAAGCGATTGGACACTGCCGAAAGTCAACCGAGCTACGTTGCACAGATGTGGAGATGGACTGCGAATACGCTCTGAACATTGGATGGATCATCAATGGGTTTGCATCAACCTGTGCCTGGGATCGGCGGAATCTGGAACGATTCGCTGGCTGGATTGAGGTGGTCTAAACAGCATAGATGCGAGAATCTCGGATCATGTTCTACCGAACGGAGCAAACGCGGTGCGCTCTTGTCCAGCCAGCCGTTGTCTTGATGAGCGTGACTGTCTGGCTCACCTTTACTCGCTTTCCACCGAATGGGCAGGCTGACCCTGGTAGACTTTGGAAGGCAGGCAATCAATTCAAGATAGTGAGGGGGGCGTGGAAATGAGGGAGTTGCATTCTTGACGCAGAATCAGAAAGCGTTTTTGAACGCATTCGTTGGCACCATGAGAAGGGAGTCAACAGCAAGTGAAGCTACATCGCTTGTACGAGCACCTTGTCAAAGAAATAGAAGTCCGGACCACCAAATGGTTCGTTTCTATTCTATTTCTGTTTCTATTCCGTCGTTTCTAACGCACCTCTCGATCTTTGTGTGGTTTAGTCGCGTGTTGTCGCTGACGGATCCGAACGTTGGCGCCGAAGCAAACGCCGCGTCTTCTTCATTCGTCCAGACCACGAAGCAGCAGCAGCTACATACAGTATGGCAGCAGCGACCGACAGCACCAAGAAGCTGCGACGCGCGACGTGTGCGTGATGCTCCGCGTTGAGCACAGTGGGCATGTGGCGTGTTCTGACTGATGTGCTCGTGTTGTGATTGCAGATGTCAAGGTGAAGGACTTAGCACCAGGTTCCCAGGGGCACAATCTCGTACTCAAGGTTGCGTCGATTGCACCGACAGTGGAAAAGAAGCGATACGATGGCAGCACGTCGCGGATCGCAGAGGCCGTGCTTGGCGATGAAACCGGATGCGTCACATTCACCGCAAGAAATGGTACGCAAGGTGTTTGTAGCCTGGTTGCTGCCGCTGGATGAGCAAACCTGATTGACTATGGTATCGCCTTCTTGTGCGCGTGGACATTCAGACCAGATTGATTTACTGGAGGAGGGCGCCGTGCTAGTCGTGCGCAATAGCAATGCCGATATCTTCAATGGGTTCATGCGTCTAAATGTGACACAATGGGGCAAGCTGTCCAAGCACCCCGACGGGATCGCATCGACGCCGAAGGCACCAGCGAAAGTGAACACCGAGAACAACGTGTCGGCAGTGGAGTACGAGCTCGTGACGGTTGAAGATACAGCTGACGAATGAGGCGATTAAATAGTACAGTACCGCGACGTCAGCGAGATTGACCAAACGAAAAGACGAGAAACAACCAACCGAACGAATACACGAGCCGAAGGCGCCAGTCGGAGCTTGAAGCCGTAGGAAGAATGCGGATTCAGCACCTTCCGTGGCAGAGTCTACTGTTTAGATCTACATAATGGACACTTTTTGCGTGGCACGCTTGGGCTGAAATACCGAACATGAGGTTTGCTTCTCATATCCACAGGCTCGCGCTTTGCTCTCCTCGTGCGTGCTTGGCTCCTCTCGTGCGTGCTCTGCTCCTCTCGTGCGTGCTTTGCTCTCCTTGTGCTTGTTCCCCATGTTGCGTCTTCAACTCGCCTTTTCCAGCAGTCGCTCATCGAGTTTATTATACGCGCGTCACACTGAAATAGTAAACCGCTACCCTGTTTTGGCAATTCACAACACTATATTAGTAGCTGTGTAATGTAACTTCTCCATTGGTTTTCCGCATATAGGATTTAGTATGGTAGATATTTGACTACTGCCTGAACACCATAGTGTGCTACTGGAGTAATAAACTGTAGGTCGCGTGATTGGCTGGCGGAATGGATGGTGCGAACGAGAAGCGAGTGCTGTTGGCTTGCTGCGGCATCCGCTCGCGCGAAAATGGAGTCATTCCAACTAATCAATTAGAAAGAGACAATGGGTGTTCGTACTAAGACTGTCAAGGGCTCGGCCATCAAGATCATCGAGAAGTACTACTCTCGCTTGACTCTCGACTTCGACAACAACAAGCGTGTGTGCGATGAAGTCGCGATCATCCCATCCAAGCGTATGCGCAACAAGATCGCCGGTTACATCACGCACTTGATGAAGCGCGTGCAGCACGGGCAGGTCCGCGGCATCTCGCTCAAGTTGCAGGAAGAAGAGCGTGAGCGTCGCTTGGACTTCGTGCCAGAAGTGTCGGCCATCAACACGGAAAGCATCGAAATCGACAACGACACCAAGGACCTCTTGGCCCACTTGGACTTGAAGCTCGCTGGCGTCCACGTGCCACAGGTAAGCAACGCTTCTGCATATCAAAGCCAATGCCGGAGCCGATGATGAAAAGAAGCAAAGCGCCTGGAAGGAGATTCACGTCCTCTTCGAAGCCTTTGGTCGGTGTACCCATTGCAAAAATGACGAATCGGTCTCTCTCGTGCATCGAGAAGGTCGTTTTCCGTTTTTCGCATCTGCGTATTGTCATGTGCATGCACGCTTGATGGAATTGTCTTGCAAGCATGCAAGAAATCAAGCGTTTGCATGCATGTGTGATATGTGCACCTACCCGACGCCAGTCCTATCAGTATGGGGCTGTCCTTCCGTCTGTTGTCATCGGCTCCTTCGGCATCACTTTTCCGTGGTCTGAGGTTGAGCGTGAGCTGACATTTTGTTGTTAATTATCATTTATGCAGCCAAAGACCCGTGAACACCACCACCACCGCAACTAAGCAGTTTCCTTTCATGGGAACGCTTTGCTCGAAGAACTGACTGGTTGGTCCGGGAATGACAAGTCGGATTGCAGAATGAAATCTAGTCATTTAAGGCTAAATTAACTCTTCAATCCCATTTTGATCTTTCTGAATCCGCGTTCTCTCTGCCACGATCCTTTTCGTTAAAACTCTGCGGACTGCTTCATGATTGCAAAGAACTCGGTCATGTCGATCTCGCCGTCTTGGTTCTGGTCAAACTCATCGATCATCGCCTGTCGAGCCAAGTCGCCTGTTATTAATAGCTCCGTCCACTTCTGTTTCACGAGGGTGGGAAGCATTGCACGCACCTGGAGCTCATCGTCACCCAAGTTTTCTCCTAGTTCCTTAGCAACACGCCTCATTTTCTGCGCAACCACACGAGCGTGAATGGGGATAGTCTACTACAGGGAATGCGACCGCACGACTTACTCGTAGCGTGATGTGGCCGCTTCCATCTTCATCAAACAACGCAAATGCCTGGGCAAGCAAAAACAGATCAATCATGTCGGCGCCATTGACCATTCAGCAGAAACTAATGACGCGCATCATGGACGCACTCGCGCGATCTCTTCATCAGGGTCTCTTGCCAATATCTTTCGCCGCACTGGAGGTTACACCAAATGAAAAGTCGCAACAAGAACATGCCAGCAGCGCAGATGAAACAAAGTAGCAAACTTACTGATCTCCATATAATCACTGAACTCGACACGACCCGTGCGGTGGACGTCGACTTCGTCCACGAGCTCTAACACTTCGCGCTTCTTCACCTGGAACCCGAGCGCTCGCATCAGCACCTGGCGCAGACAAAACAGTCAGTGACCTCACACGCGCTATCTCCCGAAAGTACTGCGTCGCTACTTTGAGCTCATGGTAGTCGATACTGCCGCTTCTCTCGGTGTCGAAGAGTTCAAACGCCTCTTTGATCTCTTTTTTCTGATCGTCCTGGAGCTCCTGCTTGGCGCGGCGGCGGCGCATCGCACCTCCATTTTTGCCCGCGCCAGCTCCCTCTTTCACTACGTGGTTGCTGTTGTTGTCATTGCTCCCAGCCACGCTGCTGCTTCGGTAGACGCTGCTGCTGTCTCCGCGGCGCATTTTCGTCTTTGTGGCGTCGTTTCGAGCGCAAACCATCTAGGATCCACATAATGACGTGTCACTAAATACGCACATAGTGACATTTCGCGGCTGTTTTGTGTGGGTGTCCAAAAGATAGAACTCGAAAGCATGGACGCGGCGGCTTTTTCGACGGGGATCTCGATCCGATGGCCCCGCGACAGCCGCCCGCACCCCGCCCCGTCCCCCTTCACCGACAGTAAAGCGGCAACAGTGCTAAGAGGACTCCATTCATCGACCCACAAGCACGAACACAGCGACGCCAAGTCAACAGACGCACTCAAGCAGGAAGCCGCCGCTGCATCTGGAGAAACGAAGGAGGACGAAGAAAACTACAGCGCATGCCAAGAGATCGCTTACCAATACGCTGTGGAGCAAGCCAGGTCAGCCGTGAACGCGGTGCTGCTCAAGGCGAACACAAGCTGCTACCACCAGGTCCTCAAGTACTTTGACAAGTACATGAGCTCTTCGAACGAAGTCGTCAGTGCGGACAAGTCGAGTGTAAATGACGCGCTCGTGGCATTTCCTGAGTTCCACGGGTTCCCCACAGCCGCGGTCGTCGCAGGCACAGACGCAACGTTCAGCGAGGTGTGGGTGAATCCGCTCTGCCAGGTGCTGCAGCGCTCGTTCCCGTTGATCTTCGTGGTAAAGGACGATTTCCAGAACGCCCGTCGTGTTGTGGAATGGATGATGGAGCAGCTCGACAGCGTCAAGAAAGTACGTGAGAGGGAGGAAACGTGGCTTATGGACCAGATCGACAGCTTTGACATGCTCAGCACATGCGCCGATGCCGAGCCGGAAGCTGGACGGCGAGCGACTCTGCGGGCTCGCGTGCCCAAGGCGCAAGCCGCAAGCCTCTATCACGAACGAACTGGTGTGCCCACAAAACAGCAGAGAGTACATGAAAGTGACGACGAGTTTGTGACGGTCGGCGACGAGGATGAAAGCGACGACGAAGATGATGACGACGACAGTGACAACGGAGGCTGGCGGAGACGAGGCGCGCGCAAGAAACGTAAGCGGCCAAAACGTGCCAATAAGTCGGAGAAGGCTGCTGGTAGTGCGCATGCATACTCGAAATGGACAATGGAGCAGTTGCTGCTGAAGATTCAAACGGAACTTGAAATCCTCTTGGGTAAAGAAGACCTGTGCAAGACATGGATTGACACACTCCGTGATCTTGTGGAGGTCAAATTGGGGGACGAGCTACGCCACAACGAAGACAGTCTGAATCGTTCTCTTCAATGCTACAATGACACGATTGATTGGTTGAAGGAGCGCATCGCCATGTGCCGCATGCTCCCTAGAAGTCAAGCAACGATGTCTGTGAACCTTTGCTCGACCGAGTTTTCTTTGGCACAGATTCTACATGCCATTCTGAAAAAGTTCTCAGAATTTCTAGAAAAGAAGCTTGCGACGAGAAAAACCAAGATGACCACGGATGCTGGGAGTAATGAGAGTGCTGGAGGTACACTGAAGCAAGAGTGCGAGCTTCTGGATCGCTGGCGACGACGCGTGGCTGTGTCCCTACAGCGTCACGAAGATCATTACCAGTTGCACTACTTCAATACGGAGACGCATGCGGACGATCCTCGGAGACCGTTCTTCTTGATTTGTATCGAGCAACTGGAAACGTTCAATCAAGAGGTGCTGGACGATTTTCTCGTGATTTGGACGAATTTTTCACGGCAGATCGCTGCAGCAGACCATACATCTGCTGCGCCGACGTCCTTGGCGATTGGGTCTCGCATGGGGTTCATTGTCGGGGTCGCATCGTCGGCGTCCCCAGCACTACGACGGCTCAACTTATCGATTGTGTCCCAGATTGACATGCAGTTCTTCTCCTTGGAGGATTCGCGCAAATGTTTTGACGACATTCTCGAAGCGCTGATTGTGGGCACGAACCTGCCGTTGTGCCTTGGGGGCAATGTGATGCGGTGGATCGCGGGCCGACATCGCACGACCCAGTCGATTACGATGTTCATCCATGCTCTCGAGTTCCTCTTCTTTACGCACTTTAAAAGCGTAAAGTGGAGCTTCTTGAGTCACTTTTGCCTGGAAGCTCACTGGAGAAAGCCACTTCAGAGCATTATGGCGCCTTCCAAGCGACTCGCGCAGTGGATATGGCGGAACAACTTGAAAAATGCGGCGGTAATGACTGACTATCTGTTTCTATTCGGAGATGCCAAGCTTGAGGAGCTACGCCGAACTGTGTTTCCGGACGTGAAGCCAGAGGAAGACTGGGTGAACGAGTTGCAGAACGAACTCGCATGTGTGCGCGAAGACCGGATGAACTGGGCTGTGGGCTGGAAGTGCTTTCGGGCGGCGTGTTCGTGGCTTGATGTCGAGTTACAGGGCGATGAATTCATCTCGTATCTCGCGTCCGCACTCGACAGGAAGCTTGCGAATACGACGAAGATTCATTTGATCATGCAGAAACTCGAGACCTGTTCATTGCGGTATGTTGCTGGTCTGATGGAAGACTGGAAAGGAATTTGCTGCCCGAGTGCAGGAACGAGAGACCCCGAAAGCCCACTGCCGAGGCTAGCTTCGTTGCTTGGCGAACTGATTTTGGTTTGCCAGTACGCGGTGGAGACGCACAATCAGTCGACGACCCAAAAGATGCTTCCGCACCTTCGTCAAGAGATCAAGAACACGTTCAGTGACAACATTATCGTCGGACTCGTGCAAGCTCCTCGCACGCGCTTGAGCAGCCCGCAAGTGTTGAACTGGCTCAGTTTCACCGATGTGCAAGCACTTGAAGAGCGACTGCACTTCAATTACCACAACAAGCTGAAAGAGCTGTTGCTGGAAATTGAAGAAGGTGAGTACGGGGAGGGCCACGCCGCTGGCACTTCGTGGGTGAACGACGTGAGTCTCGCGTTCCTGTATTACCAAGAAAGCGCTGGCATCTGTTTGAGTCTGAGCGATTGGTACGATACGTTTGCCGACGCCGTGCAGGACGAGTTCAAGAGCCTCGGTGCCAAGAAGAAGGAACAGATCGAGGTCGAGACGAAAGCGCGCTTCCTGCGAGCATTCTGCACATTGAGACACTGGGGTTTCGTGAAAAGCATCGGGGGTCAGAACGGTAGCGATGGAGATACGATCGAGAAGGTCGTATTTATTTAAGCATGCACAGAGAGAGAGAGAGAGAGAGAGAGTCAACTTCATCGCAGACAAGAGGGCCAAAGTTGCCATCGCGGGTGTAGCGAAAAAAAAAGCGTCTGTGTGGCATATTACTATTATAATAGAGAGAGCCTTGGAGTTCAATTCTTCTACGCGACCAACGGCGAGCCGTAGAATCGTCGCAATGATCTTTCCGCTTTGCGTCTACTGGTCGCCCAGTAGCCAAACAATCAGCACACACGCGAAGAAGAAAAAAAAACGCTCCAAGCTGCTGCTTGTATAGGGATTTGTTTCGCTTCGGTCTTGCGACCGTCGTCGGTACTTAGTCATCCCCACGCTCAATAGCTGCACCAAAGATTCGTCCAAAATCTTCATTAGTATACAAGCTCCAACAAATGCGAGCGCAGCCATAAGAAGCACGTACCGCCTGTGTTGTAGTGCAAGAGCTTCTCGATGAGATCGACGTGCGTGAGCATCATGCGGCGGCAGCAATATCTCTTGAGCGAGAGCTCGTCGAGCGCGTCGCGCTCCGTGTAGTCGGCGCGCAGCAGACCGAGGTACGTCTCCCACTTGTTGGCCAGCACTTTGCCGCACGTGAAGCAGCGGACAGGGACGATCATCTTGTCTCTCGCGGAGGCGTCTCGGGGCAAAGTGAGCGTCTAGTCTCGGAAGAGAGCCGCCGATTGAGCCACCAGCCAATAGCTCCGATTTCAATATCAGCCAATCGTGTATTGAGTAAAATGTTATTTCTACCAATGATCGAGCGACTGATGTACCGTTTAGACATCCACTAAGTGCGAGAATGCCATTTGAGTTGGCTAGTGGGTGTTCAAAAGCTCTGAGGCGGGTAAATGACTCACGACGAGAAAGGCAACACGAGCAAGTGAGCCCGATGGTGATTGTGATTCTGGACGAGGCGGCTGCGAAGGAGAACAGCATGCAGACGCGGGACGCAAACGCGTGTGCGGCGCCTGAGCAACCGGAAGGCGTGGGCGCAGAGGACGTCGAGCCGCTGAGGAATTTCAATGAAGCGCGACAGGAACAGGGAGAAAAGCAGGAGAAGACCGTTGCGCAGGAAGAGAATTGCTTGGGTGGTGCGAGTTCAGTTGCGCTGCCTGAAGGAAAAGCAGCGAACGGAGTTGCGGAAGCAGCAGAGCAACGCGGTGTCAAGGATACAGCCCCAGTACAGGAGGAGGAGGAGATGAAGAACGCCGACGAAGGGGAAGTGAAGGAAGTGACTGTGGAGGCCACGATCATGGTAGAAAGCGGGACAGCAAAGGGTGAAGCGGACATGACAGCAGCAGCAAGCGCGATGGTGCTTGGAGATACCAAAGCAGGAGAAGAGGTGCAGGTAATGGAGCCACAAGTAGTGGAGATTATCGACGACTTGGAGCAGCCTGATGACGACGTTGCCGAATCGGACCCAAAACTCACAGATGCAAAGCCAAGCGCGCATGATGCTGCGTCGGATGTTACTGTGGCAGTCCAGTCTCCTTTGTCTCTTGAAATTCGAAGTGAAGAAAGAGAATTGCAGAGTGAGTCTGCTGGGGAGTTGATCCAACTATCCGAAGACCAAGATTCACATGTCGATGCCCCAGCGATCGATACTGCAACGGAGGATAAACATATTGGTGAGAAGGAACGGCATGCTACTGCAACACTGAAATCTTCGACGGATCATGCCGAGCAAAACCAACAAGCAGCTACCGAAGTGGAAGTGGTCGTGATCGAGCAAGAAGACACCACACCAATCGAAATCGATACACCTGCTGATCCTGCTACAATTACCCAGACGTCATTTGAATCAGAAACAACATTAACAAGCGTCATCACAGAAGATTTATCACAGTCAGCGACAGAGGCGGCGATTTCGAACGAGCCGCAAGCTCCTGATGCTGTTTCGAACCAAGAAGACACCAGCGAGCAATGGTTTGGTGATGCTGATATGAGCGACAATGACGGGCATCTGATCCCAGTTAATGATGAAGATGCTAGCGTTGACGACGACGATGACGACGAACCGGTATTTGTGGGAACTAGTAGTGCAGCCGACACTTTTCAGCTGGAAAACAATCTGTCGAAGCAAAAACGGAAGCGTCCATCCGGTGGTGACGAAAGCGACGCGACGCATGAGATGGAGAGTGGAGACGAGTCGAGTAGCTCTAGTGGAAGCGACAGTGATAGTAGCAGCAGTAGTAGCAGCAGTAGTAGCGGAAGCAGCAGCAGTGGTTCCAGTGACTCTGAGAGCGATGACGACGCCAGCAAACGCAAGGCAAAGGTAGCGAAGAAAGCTCATCACGAATCCACGAGCCACGAGCGCCCCCGCACAGCAGCAGCGAAGCCAAAGAAGCCGCGAGTCGCTGCACCGCGAACGGTTCCACCACAGTTCAAGGTCTTTGACAATGTGAGCCTTGACAATCGTGAATTCCCGATCTTACGTGGCTCGTACGTCATCAAGGGCAACCACCGAGCCGTGTTCTCAGGCAATTGGGGCTTTTGCGATGCAGATTTCACAGCCGGTGGCGATCGCCTGAGCAAATTCGAGTACACGTCAATCTATCTCCATGGTCGTCACGACTCGGATCGGCGGCCGTTTTCGGGCAAGTATGGCGGGTACTTCAATTTCCGGCAGTTCAGCGGCAAGATCATCAAGATCAAGGAAGAGCAAGTGGAGCTGAATTTCGTCAAACTACCGGGTGACAACAAAAGCGAGAGCAGCGACGGCGACGACGACTCGGACGACGAAGAAGCGTTCGCCAAGTCCTGCTATGAAGTGTACGGCAGTGGCAAGAACCGGTTCGGGCACTTTCTGATCCGAGGCTTCCTGAGTCCCGCGACGAGCAAACTGGTCATGCGGAGACATTATTTAGACTAGTGGCCGCATACGAGTGAAGAACTAGAGGGAGAAGAGTGTGGTGTGCGGCAGGAAGGGCGGAGATTCATCTTTGGTCGCTTATGGTTTGTCGTAGTGTGCGTGTGGTTGTGTGTTTCTTTCTGTACGGTCGCATTTGAAGTGAATGCAACGCATTGGTCGTCTGTTTCCCCTTCGCAGTGGTCACAGCCATCCATGCTCTCCATTGAAATGCTGCACAGTGCATACAAGCGTGTTGAGTCGAGCAAGACACGGCATCAACAAAGACTTGATGTTGCCCTCAACGGCGGAACTGTTCCGCTGCGAGTGGGTCTGTGCGCGAGTCACTCGCACGAGGGAAATCGTGATGGGACCGCACTGTTATTAGCGAATCAGACTTCAAGACGGCGATCAGTCGCCACGCTATCCATAGCTGATAATTTGATTGGCTCGTGCCAGCCAATCCGATGGCGTTAAACTATCTCGTCGCTGTTTGGGTGAACGCGCAACTGTGGGGAGACGCATCACCATAGTGAACTCAAGAGAAAATGACACATTCCAGTGAGAGGCAGCTTCGAGTTCCCAAAATAAGGTGAGTGCTGGCATTCGCAACAGTTTTAGATCCTGATTATCTACCTTCTTTTGGAGTGGATCATACATCCCGTGTCAGCTATTGGGAATCATGCCGAAAGTGAAGCTGCCACTCAAGAGCGCGTGGATCTGCGGAGGTTACGCGCTGAGGGCGGAGCTCATTTGGGAACTTGCCACACGCTTCGCCATCCGCCATGCTGTCCACCGCCAGCCGCCGCTTCCTCGCTGCCTCCGCACGCACGGCCCAGCGCTCCATGCGCAGCCTGCACATCGCCAAGGACATGACGGAGCTCATCGGCAAGACCCCGCTCGTGTACTTGAACCACGTGACGGAAGGCTGCCACGCCAAGATCGCCGTCAAGTGCGAGTTCATGGAGCCATGCGCGTCCGTGAAGGACCGTATCGGTATGTCCATGATCCGCGCTGCCGAGAAGAGCGGCAAGCTGACGAAGGACACCATGATCGTTGAGCCAACGAGTGGCAACACCGGTATCGGTTTAGCCTTCGCTGCGGCCGTGCGTGGCTACAAGCTCACTCTGGTCATGCCAGACTCCATGTCCATGGAGCGCCGTATCCTCTTGAAGGCATTTGGTTGCAACGTCGTGCTTACTCCAGGCGCCCGTGGCATGACTGGTGCTCTCATGAAGGCGGAGGAAATCGTCAAGAACACTCCAAACGCGATCTCGTTGGGCCAATTCGACAACCCAGCCAACCCACAGGTATGTTTATTCACTTGTGCATCATGAAAATATGGAGTGGTGATTGTAACAGCGTTGCTGACGCTCTCTGTCTGTATGTTATTGTTGTTGTTGTTGTTGTTGTTTTTTCATCATATGCTAGATCCACTACGAAACCACGGGACCTGAAGTCTGGAACGACACCGACGGTCTCGTTGACTTCTTTGTCAGTGGCGTCGGTACTGGTGGTACCATCACGGGTACGGCCCAGTACTTGAAGCCAAAGAAGCCAAGCGTGAAGATCATCGCCGTGGAGCCAGAAGAGAGCCCAGTGCTTTCGGGCGGTAACCCAGCGCCTCACAAGATCCAAGGTATTGGTGCCGGTTTCGTGCCGAGCATCCTTGGACGTGACTTGATCGACGAAGTCATCACTGCTAGTGTGCCAGAATCGTTTGCTATGGCCAAGCGCCTCGCGTTGGAAGAAGGTATCCTCGTCGGTCCATCGTCGGGTGCCGCTGTTGTTGCCAGTTTGAAGTTGGCGAAGCGCCCTGAAAACGCCGGCAAGTTGATCGTGACCATCTTGCCAAGTTTCGGTGAACGCTACCTCTCGTCTCCGCTTTTCGAAACCGAGCGTGAGTTCGCTGCCAAGTTGGAAACTTCGACTCTTCCAGACGCGAAGTAAGGAAATTCGTATCTGCGATGTAGGTGTGATGACCATTTAGTAAGTATGCTGACAAGCAAGCAAAACAAATAAACAAAACAAAAGAGCGATAGTTGTGCTTGGACTTTCAGACCGCGATAGGGCTGCTGCTTATAACGATATGCATGTGTGTGTTGCAAAAAATAGTTCCTATGCCAACATGAGCGCTATCGTCTCGCATTCCACACCTACATGCAGCAATGTCTAGTCAGTAGTGCCGTTCGACGATTTGCAATAACACTGCCCCCAAGACTGTCGTTTTTATTGCCCCACCAATGCGGACAAGTTGACGGTCAGGTGTCAAGCAAGTCGCCCAAATGAACATTAGCCAGGCGGCAACTTGTGCAGACATGGGCTTATTGCCAACTCACCGTAGCGAATATCCGAATCGTAAATAACAACAACAACAAAAAAACAAAAACAAACAAACTATAAAGCCGAGCACTACCTCATCGCAGCACCATCCTAATAGCGCCGATCGTGTAAGTACTGTGTTTGGGCTTCAAAGCCTGCGTTCCTTCGCTCAAAGTGACTCGCACGCTCACGCACCCGCTCCGACTGAAACTTGCGCAGTTGCCGCAGATAGTGGCACTCTCGCAATACGTTGTTTCGAGCCGCGTAATTGTGGTCGGCGTCATTTGCATCCTCCATAGACTGATCTTCAGAGCTGGCGTACGCAGGATGCCATACGGACTGAGAAGCTGCAGTTAGAAACAACGTCAAGCAGTTCTGTTTGTAAGTCCATGCAATCAACCAAACTGTCCATCAGAGAATCACACCACCAGTGGTCTCACCATCGTAATCTTGCGCCAGCCGCAGCTTCTTCATTTCCTTCTCGATCACTTCGCCATGTGCTCCTCTTGCTCCAAGCCGATCTTCGCGCTGGTGCTCGCCTTCCATGGGTCTCCATTCGCGCTTCCTCCCCGCGCCTTGCATATTCTTGCTTTTCTTTTTCTTTCTTTTTGCTGCTGGGTCTTTGCGATTGGATTCTACATGCAACTAATGTGGCCCACGCCAATTTTGACTCTCCTCAGGATCTGATCCTGAGTCAAATAGGGATAAAATTAGAGAAGTGATGCAGTACGCACTCTTTCTGAGTTGCTATATGCTGTGCGTTGCGAAAACTCAAACGAAAACGACAGTCCCAGAGAGTGATGGTCACGATGAGTCGGTTTTGTGGCAAGCATGTTTACCATTCGAAGACAACAAGCTGGCACAGCGACTGTTTTATTTTCTGAACTAGGGTGGATTTTCTTGGGATATCAATCTTTTCCCCTTTTCTCCCGCTGCTCGTGTGCTGTTGCACTTGTCTTGTAGAAGTTTGCCAGAGGGATACGTGCCACAATGGCACGCACGATGATGTCTCGAGTCCTTAACCTTTTCACTAACGTCTACAAAGTACCTCTCGATTTGCATAATTGTAAAAAATGACTTTAAGCCAATCGCACGGCTTCGAAGAGATAACAAACGATTGGCCAAGGAACCGTATTTTGAGCCAATCCAATGAAGAAGTGCAAGTTTTCATGTCTCTCGGCTGCACTGCTTTAGAAATCCGTTTGCACCAAAATAACAATCGGTCGAACATCATTCCGATCTGGAGCAAGCACATACACGCGAGGGCTCTCAGTCTCGTTTCGCCACCCGGACAGGACACTCTTCCATGACCTCGTCTCCGACGTACGCGAGCTCCATGGCCACCCCCGCGAGCATCTCCGACGCGCTTCCCTCGTCTTCGGAGGCGATTGCGATGCGGCAGAGTGCCCACCACTTCCCGTACGACGACTTGACCTCCACAGGCGGCCGGCAGAGCGAGAAGCGCACGAGCACGACGTCACTGGACTCGGCGCTGGCGGACCGGATCCCGAACGAGGTGCGGCTGAAGTTCCACTGGGAAGGATACCTACAGAAGCGCTCCGACTGGCTCAAGCACTGGGAAACGTACTACTTCGTGCTCCGTGGACGCGCGCTCTACTGCTACTTGTCGGAAGAAGACGCGCGCCAGCAGCCAGAAAAGTCCAAGATCAAGAAAGGCAAGTTTGGCTTTGCCGACCGCGTGACGCTGTTTAAAGTGTGGAATATCGAAGAAACCGCACCGCAGCAACAGGGGCAGACGACGTCGACGGATGCAAATCTTCAAACTCAGAGCAGCCTCGATACCTCCATTGCGTCGCCGTTCCGGTTTACGTTGGAAACCGAAAAGGGGCATCAGCTGCACTTTCGCACGAATTCCGAAGCAGCGAAGCATGTGTGGCTCCAATACGCAGCGAATGCAATCGACGACTATGACCTTCAAGGTGGTCTCCGGCCGCAGACCAAGCGGTTGCGAACCAATGTGCACGACTTTTACAACGGCTACGAGTACCTGTATGCAGCACTATGCGATCGATTTGATGTGGATCTCTATGAAGCCTCGACTGGCTTTGTGTCACCAAGCATTACCGCATCGGGTGGAGGAAGCGCAGACCGAATCAGCATTTCGAACAGCAGTGGCAGTAGCAAGAAACTCCAGACGGCTTACTCGCCCGTCGCACCGAACCAGCCGATCAGCAAATCGAACGTAGTGCCAGCACTGGACCATATCGTCATGCGGTTTTTCTCGCTGTTAAGCCCCGATGTGATTCTTCGCTCGAATTACCTACCGATGGTTCACTTTGCGGGTAAGTATCGAGGTTACAGTGGCGTGTTGGAGTTTTTCACGCGGCTTTCGCAGTCCGTCCGATTCGAGCAATTCAGCGTCGAACAGATTGATATCGAGGAAGAAGAAAGCCGATCGGCGAAGCACAATCGCATCCTGGTTGTCTCAGGACGAGAGACCATGCAAGTTCGATACAATCAGACCACTTTTATGCAGCAATGGACGCACAAGCTGCACTTCAAGCCAAATGGTGGTGGTCTCGTGAGTCGCTGGGAGATATTTGGTGATGTTGTTGCATCGAGCGTTGTCTTCAAGGCACCCGGTTTCACCACAAATCTCACCCTGCCGTCGCTTTCCGAGAGGATCCGAGAATCGTTCGTCGGCGGATACATTGTCACAATCAATTTACAACAAATCGCTGACGTACGCTCAAGGGAGCTACAGAGAGATGTAAGTTTTTTGGCTGGTTTATCGTGTTTCAAGGTGACTAGACTTATGTTCTCACCACTTTGTACCCTACGAGCAGAAATTTTTCGTCCGGTGCTCGCTTGATGCGAACGAGTTTGACGGTGTCTGGCACACTGAAGCTCAATCAAGAGCGGCTGCGCCACTGGAAAGCAAGGTGGAGAATGGGAAATCTCACGACGCTCACGCTACTAATGGCAAAAGCTCACCGGGTTCCGAGGATGCGCTTACGTCTTTGGTGTACTGCTACAACCAGGAATTGTATTTGCAGTTTGATCGACTCTCGAGAGACGACAACACGATTCTTTTGGTTGAGTTTTGCCGCGAATCGAACCGAGAGGTTGTTGCGCGAACGCACGTGAACTTGGCAAGTTTCCTGAACTACCAGATTGACAGCAAGAGCAGTAGTAGCCGCAGACGGGCACAAAAGAAGGAAGACGAGAAATCTTTGAAGGAGCTACAGAGTTATGTCCTGTCGAACGACCACCAAAGCTTTTTCGGGAAGCTGATCATCGGGCTGAAGATTTCGTCGCTTTCTGCTGCAAGACGTGAAGGGAGATCTCGTCGGCAATCGTCACTGCGCTCGTCAGGTCGTGATAGCAACATGTCTGGAGCTCGTGGCAGCAGTATGTCTGGAGCGCGTGACAGCAGCATGTCGGGAATGCGTGACAGTAACATGTCTGATGACATGAGCGAGATGAGTATCCAGTCTGGAAGTCGCACTGGATTTCGAGCGTTCGCCTCTGCTGCGAGACTGGCAGCTGGATCACCTAGTCCGACCCAAGAAGACGTCATGCATCAGTTTATCATCAATGGCGTCCGATACCAATTGGCAGAAAAGTACCGCATGGTCAAAATCGTCGGGAAAGGTACTTACGGCGAAGTCATTGCTGCAAGCGATTTCGTGAACGGCGGAACGTATGCGATCAAGAAGCTGGGGCAGTTCTTACGGCATCCGAAGGTCGCGATGCTGGCGCTGCGCGAGATCAAGTTGATGAATGAAATTGGATCACACCCGTGCCTGATGGAGATCCATGAACTTCAACGACCTCTTGACTACGATCATTTTGAGGACTTGTATATTATCCAGCCACTGATGGAGATGGATTTGTGCCGCATCATCCACTCGAAAGAGCATCTGAGTGATGACCAGATCCAGTATTTCATCTACCAGCTGCTATGTGGCATCAAGTATTTGCATTCCGCAAACGTCCTTCACCGCGATTTGAAGCCAAGCAATATTCTAGTGAACTCCGATTGTCGTCTGAAGATTTGTGATTTTGGACTAGCACGTCATGCAAATGATCGAGATCTCGAAGAAGGACTGTCCGAGTATGTTGTTACACGCTGGTATCGCGCGCCAGAGTTGCTGCTGGCAAATTCGTACACGAAGGCTATCGACATGTGGTCGATTGGCTGTATTTTCGCGGAGCTCCTTGGGAGAAGAATCATGTTCCCTGGAAAATCGTACGTGGACCAACTGAAAGTGATCATTGAAGTCGTCGGCACCCCTACGACTTTCAATTTCTGCGATAACCCGGTGGCTCGACGCTTTGCTGGACGACAATTCCTCATTCAAAGCGAAAAAGTTGAGAAGGTGGACTGGCAGAAGATTTTCCCAGAAGCCAACCCGGAAGGACTCGATCTGCTGGACAAGTTACTGCAGTTTGATCCTACCAATCGAATCACAGCTGAAGAAGCACTGGAACACCCATACGTGAGCCAGTGGCGCGATATTCAGATGGAAAAGCCGTGCCAGGCAGAAGTCGCGAGCAAGTTGACCCAGTTCGACTACTCTCAAATCCCATGGGACCCGCAGACTCTGAAAGACTATCTCTACGAGGAAGTGATGAAAGCTCAGCGCACCCCTGGATCCGGAAATGACCGATTTTATCCGACGTTTTAGGACATTCGAAAGGGTGATGTGAAGGTACAGGGATAATCAATCGATAGAGATTTGAACGGAAAACGGCAATGCCAATCTGTTCGGGCAGTCCACGTTCGTTGTGGGTTGTGGACGTAGCTGAGTCAAACCTATTGTAGATGCCGGTCAAACAGATATCAACGAATGCAAAGCTCCCACAAGGCACAATGTTGGACTCATCAACGAGACAGGAATGGTGTGATCGTTAAACTTCTGGTGCTGACTTCGAAACGAAATGGATTTTGTCTGCGTGCATTCGGACGATATCGCCCAGCTGCTGCTTGCGACGTGCCCAATTTGCCACGTTGTAAGCAATTTGCTTACACTTATGCGGGTTCCAACTCAACATGAGCAGTGAGTCCATTTGGCACACGTTGAGCGCAGCACTCAATACAGACGACGCATCCTTTCAGGTGCTCGAGAATGTGCATTCTGATACCCTCTCCAAATCATCGGCTGTTCAAAACCTTCAAAACAAATAATTCCACCAATATAGCCAATCATCATTCCCTAAACTATGTCTATAATTGTTTTCATCAAATAAGAATCCCCCGTGGCATTTCAGATCTTCGTGATTGGTAGAAACCTCGGTTCAGCAGCTCTTTGCACACCACAGAAGCTGCTCAGCTGTGAGTGCCACCGCCAGTAATTCCCCAGCAAAGAGAGGCGAGAAGCGCGTCAATCAGCCCAAGGGGTATCCTCTGACCACGATGAAGCTGCTCGTCCAGCGGCTCGCGCGCGTGAGCGTGCGCTCCCTCACTGCGTCCTCCTCGTCCTCGATCGCCGCGGCCGGCGCTGTGTCCTTTGCGCAGAGCAGCGCCACCTCGGCGCTCTTCGCCGTGCGCCAACCGGCGTCCTCCCCATTGCTCGCTGTGCGCGCTTTCAGCAGCAACGGCAAGAAGACCGCCAAGCCTTCTGCGAGCGACGACAGCTCGGACTCCGACTCGGACGGTGAAGACGACGAAGAGCTCAAGAAGAAGCAGATCGCCGAACAGCGTCGCGCCAAAGCCGCCGCGAAGGCCGGACTCCAGAAGGACGCCGACATCGACGATGACTGGGATGAAGAGCGATGGGGAGCCCTCGACTCGGAGGATTGGCAGGGGTTCGAAGGTGATCTCGATGCCATGACCGAAGAAGGCGTGCCGACGTGGTTGCACTCAGTGCGCGAGCTCAGTGCGATCAACGACGAGAAGCGCATGCGCGCCAAGCTCGCTCGTCGCGCCATGGAAGAAGCCAAGAAGAACGTCGTGCGTCACCGCAAGGTGGACGAACAGGGGCGTGCGTACGGCACTGGTCGTCGTAAGACGAGTACGGCGCGTGTGTGGGTGAAGAAGAGCGAGAAGCCTTTCGAGGGTCGCATCTCGATCAACAAGAAGGATCTCGTGGACTACTTGGTCCGTGACACCCACCGTGAAGACGTGCTCAAGCCGTTCTCGGTCATCGACCAAATGGGTCAATTCGACGTGTACTGCACAGTGAAGGGCGGTGGTTTGACTGGTCAGGCCGGTGCGATCCGTCACGGTATCGCGCGTGCGCTGCAAAACTTTGACCCAGAGTACCGCGCGCCTCTCAAGAAGGAAGGTTTGATCACGAGAGACCCGAGAATGGTCGAGAGAAAGAAGCCAGGTCAGCCAAAGGCACGAAAGAAATTCCAGTGGGTCAAGAGATAGACGAGGAGAGAGCGAGTGGGTCGTTTCATGTGGTGCTTTTCTTTTCTCCTTTTATCGAGATGCTGTGCAACGGTGGGCGGCTTTCAGCGCTTGTTGCTGCACCAGCTTTTTCCGATTTACGTTGACATGATCAGACCAAACAGACAGGGAACGAGAGCAGCAGTGCTGCCCCCTTTGCTGCTCTTGTAGAGGGCGTGAATGCAAGCAAGAAAATACAACAGAAACCGAAACGTGAAAGTGCAGCTTTTGGATTGTTCTGCTTTCTTCTTGCTTTGATGCACGCGTTCACGCACGCGGTGCTACTCCTACGGACTACGGACACCTTTTCGATTGTTTGCTTACTACAGACTTTGACACGCATGATTGCGCTCCTTGTACTAATCATGACTATAGAAATGTCGCTGCGCTTCAAGGCTCACTTCAAACGGAGTATTGGATACATTGAGCGGACGAGCATATGCATGCATGCTCAACGGATTGCAGTTTATCTGACGCAGTTTCTTTTCGTGTGTTTGTGATTCCCTGTCTTAGTATCTAAGGCAGTTGGTCCTTTCGAAAAAAAGATACATTCAGGAACGCCGTTCTCAGAGAGCCATCGACGCTTCAAGTTTACGCAACGCCTCTAATTCGTCTTCGTCGGCATGTCCTACAACATTAATATTCGACTCCACCCGATGGGTTGGCACTTCTGGCAAGTTGTATTGCGGCGCCGATGCGACCGGAACAGGAACTCTGGCTGGTGCTGCGGCGGCAGCTGGCGCAGGAAGCTGAGCCGTTGCGGTGGCTGGCGCAGCTTCTGCGGGGACATAGGCAGGCGGCGCTTTCAGGGCTTCTTCCTCCAAGTCGAGTTCTTCCATCATGCGCAGTTCCTCTTCCAACTCGTCGTCGTCGTACAGTTGCGAACCCAGCGGCTGCGAGATCGCGCGGCCAATTTCGTCCGCCGTAGCCATTTCTTCCTGGATATCATCCATAATGTTGTCGACCGTGTCGACGTTCATTTGGCCGTGGATAGCCTTCATTTGGTTGGCGCCAGAGCGAAGCGCAGTGAAGGTCTCCATGTTCACGTGCGCGCTCTCGAGAGTCATGACCTGCGTTTCCAGCGTCATGCGAGCGCCTTGGAGCTTCTCGATCTCGGCTTCGTACATTTTCTTGCGCTTCAGTGCGAAGATGGCGCCGCGCTTGTCTTTGCCTGCAGACTTCTTCTTGGCTTCTTCCAGTTGCATCACGATCTTCTTCTCAATGTGCAGCTCGCGCTTCTCGAGCGTGTCGAGCTGCTCGCGGATCTTGCGGATCGTGTCGGCGGTGGCTTGCGGCGTCGCCTTCACTGGAGGCGCGGACTTGCGACCGAAGAGGTTCATGGCTGCGCGTATAGATAGATAGAGAGAGAGGGGTGCGGACTACGGAGAACGAGTGAGTGAGAGAGGTGGCGAGTGCGTGGACCGCGATCGAGTGCGAGGACGCAGGGAAGCGCTGGGAATATGCTGCTGTGAGCCGCTGTAGCTGGTTCTTCCTAGCTTCCATGGTGACCAACATTCCCAGTGGCAACCCAATTCTGGAAACGTGCCACTTTCTAACGTTACTTCAGAGGAAGTGTCACTTTTAACCGCTACTTTGGACCTGGATTCTTTCCTCTTTCTCCAAATCTTGATCATTGGGGAGATAGACAGGTTAAGATCACATAAAGAGGTAAATGTTATAATTATTGTGAGTAAACCGTGGTATCCAGTTAATCAGCTTTTTTATAGAGCCTGTGAGAAACAGGTTTTCCTGTAGGACAGTCACAAACACGAGAATGAATCTCGTCAATTACCTCTTAATAGAGCGTAAATACTGCAGAATTGGCATAGACTATTACGAAAGGGACAACGCATGATCGTGAAGATAAGGATGCACTTTGCATTCGGCAGTTAGTGTCTGCTCCGCGCGCACAACGCAATTCGCTTCCGACCGCTCAAGACATGCGCGAGCTGCGCCTCATGCACGTTCGACTGCACCGACCCCTGCTCCCCAGCTACCACATCCGACAGAAGTACCCGTGGACGAAGCGCATCACGGTCCTGCGCACGCTGCTCGTGACGCTGCTGCTCCTGCTCTCCTGGGTGTATCTCCAGCTCGTGGTGCGGTACGGCAGCATCTCGCCAGTGGCGACGTCGTTGTTCACACGCCCGTACCACGGCAGAAGCGACACGGACTTCCCACCCAAGACGACACCGCCATGGCACCCCAAGTTCCGCGTCGTAGTGTCGATGACGACCACGCCGAACCGTCTCGATAAGGTCATGGACAGCGTGCGGTCGCTCACGAAGCAGAGTCTCGTGCCGGACCAAATCTACGTCAACATCCCCAAGGGTCCCATGAAACGCCACCCGGAGCGCTCCTACGACGACGTGGTCATGCCCCCTGAGCTCGAGAGTCTTGCGCCGCTTGTGAAGATCAATCGATGCGTGGACGATGGCCCAGCGACGAAGCTTCTTGGGGCTTTGCGCCTCGAACATGACCCCTCGACGCTCATCATCACCGTGGACGATGACTTTGAGTACCCGAAGCAGTTGGTGGAAGCGCTGGCGTGGGAAGCCGAGGCGAGCAAGGACGATGTATTGGGAATATGCGGATGGGGAATGCTGCCGGTTTGGCACAAGGTTGGCGTCGTGCCTGCGTATGTGCCCTACTTTATGCGTCCGCGCGGGCGCTTCGTTGACATCCTGCAGGCGTGCTGTGGAAATGCGTATCGTCGAGGCTTTTTCCACGACATCGAAGCGTTCGCGGAGATCCCGCCTGTGTGCGTGACTGTGGACGACGTGTGGATTGCGGGGTATCTGCGCACCATTGAGCACCGCCGCAGTGCGATCATCAGCAAACGGCTGGACCCGGAAGACCCGCCATGGAAAATCGCTGAAGCCAAATCAGAAGCCAAGAAGATGACGTTATCGAACTACAACCACGAGAAGCAGATCCACTACAAGTGCGTCCAGGCCATCGAGAAGAAATTCAAGACCAGGTGGACACGCAACTTCGAGGATGCGAGTCATTGAAACAGGACAATAGGATAAAGAAAGACACGTGGATAAAACTGCACATTTAGATTCAACACAAAGTCAGCTGGATTGATCGTTTATCTGCAATGTTCTTCCATTTCTTCGCTTATGGCCAGTAGTAGCATTGGACTCCTACATGCTTGCTTTATGGTTTCGCTCACCAAGGTCAAGTTATTTTTAAGAGAAAGGAGACGCAACGGCATTTCTCCTTATTCTTTGCCGTCGTGGAGAGTTCCCGCTTCATCCACTGACGAAATTTGTCTGCAGACATGTCCCAGAAACAAGCACATCGGTCAGATCTCGGTTACAATGCCATTCCACAAGTGCGCATCTGAAAAAAATGTACGTACATCCATTTCTTGTCGAGGGTCTCCTTCCACAGCGTCACCTTGTGGTCGCCTGAGGACACCGCGAGCACGTTTCCGGTCACAGACCAGCTCACGCGCCACACCGGGGCTTCAAAAGTGTGCAGCAGCTCACGCTTCCAAGGTCCGTTCTCCTCCGTCTGCGACCAAATGTATACGTGCTTGTCCTCCGAGCAACTCGCGATCAGGTTCACAGGCATGCCCGTGCTCGGTGCCCACGCGGCATCGCGTACCCAGTCCGAGTGCGCGGGTGCCGAGCTGATGTCCTCCTTTGTCCACTCGGTCTGACCTTCAGCCAAGCTCCAGATCTTGATGGTCTTATCGCACGAGGCGGTCACAATGCGACGGATTGGACCCGTCTCGCCCTTGGAACCAAGCGAGTTGAACGGCGCCCAGCTCACAGCATTGCAACCGAGCGAGCTGTCCTTGAAGTGGCTCACGCTCCAGCCCTCAGCTGCATAGAAGCACAAACACAGAAAGGAAGGTTAGATCCCACTAGAATACTATGCAACATAGGAAGTATGACATCGCAGTGCGCACTCGAGTAGCTGATGATGGAGACGTTGCCGTCGGCGGACGCGCACGCGAGCGAGAGACCGTACTCATGCGGCGCCCACGCGATCGAGTTGACCGACGCTTCGTGGAACGCGTGCACGTACGTCTGCGCCCACTGGTTCAAGCTCTGCTCTCTGTAGATAATCACTTTGCCATCGTACGAGCACGACGCCAGCAGCGCGCCGAACTTTGGGTGCGCCCACGCCACCTGCCACACAGGACCCTCGTGTCTGCAGGGGACAAGAGGTTACAACGTCAGCCGCATATTCAACATAGCAACATTAAAGTGCTGCCTAAAGACTCGTACCCGGTGAGCAGTTGCTCGTTGTTCTGCACTTCGCCCGTGACGTCGTACACTTTGACCGTTCGGTCGGACGAGCACGTCGCCAGGCGCTTGCCGTAGTAGTCCAATTGCGCGTCGTGCTGGACATGGAGCAACCACAGAGCATGGGTGAGTGTGAAATGAAGCACACTGTAGAGACACGCACACACACTGCAATATAAAGCCCAACAACGTACGATCATGTCCTCATGCTGCGTGTCGATGGAGAGGATCGGGGCTGCCATCTTGCCAGGCAATTCAGCGAGCACTTCGGTGCCAAAAGTGCTTTGCTGGCAATGTGAGGGGGAGGGAGATTTTTGGCTTTGTTTCGGACTCTGAAACTAGGGCCACCGACCACATTAAATTAGGCACAAAGACTGGATTTCAGCCAATCGCAACGCGCCAGATCAAGATGTTGGATTCTCACGATTCAGAATGGGAACAAGTCACACGGCCGAAAGGTATGCAAGGCATGCTGTTGGGCTCCTTGGGAACTGCACTTCTTCATGGCATGAGCAAGGGGCAAATCCATACAAAAACAATAAGAAAATAAAATACACATCCATTAGGATTTGGCTGCGCTCACAAGCTCTGGACGCCGTGTAAACCGAGAATTGAAGAATGGATGTTGGCGACTTTGGCTTGCTCTGCATGACTGGTCGACGACACGACGTTTGACTTGCTCATGCTCGTACATGCAACGCCGTATCTGGACGAAAAGCACGCAGCTAGGCTGTCTGTGCCAACTGGCTTCTCTTCTGCTCTTGGGTCGCTCGCTCAGTCAGGAGTCATATTTACCAGCCCTCATCCAGGTTCTCAGCCGGCAGCACCATTACGAGGTTGGCCCAGCCGAAATCCTTCCACTTTAGCTGGAACAAGATGACCCACGATATAAACAACACCGTCATGAACGCGAAACTCATACACGACCGACGCACCCCTGGATGAAAAACAATACAAACGAAGACAAACACTCATTAGACACTCCACGTACACACCAAGCCTGCAAAGGCGATAACCAAACGTACACAGCGTGACTTGTGGGTTGATCGACGGGTCCACGAACTGCTTGCGGTAGAAAATGATGTTGACGGCGTGCAGCCACGGCAGCAGCAGCAGTCCGCCGAAGAACATCTTCTTCGCGATCGCCTCGTCGGGCTCGACGTTCAGGTTGCGCGTGAAGTTGCCGCGGTTGTGGGACGCAGGTACCTCGGCGTCCGTGTTGCGCTCCGTCGCCTCCAGGACCGGGGTGTCGGGGTCCGCCATGCTGCTCGAGTTTGCTGGTGTCTTCTGCGCTTTCTCGCTTGCCTGACACTCGCTGTCGTTTTGCTGGCGCTTGAAAATAGGAACTCTTTCGAAATTACCAAAATAGTCTGGCTGACAACTCTCTAAATTGATACTGTCCAGTGTCAAAAACTGGCGTTTTGTCCGGATATGCAAGGAGACCACTAATAAGGGCATCACAGTATTTTCTGCTTTAGAAACGAGTCGATTTGTAAAGTTGTGGTGAGCGAGTGAAGCAGTCGACGAAAGAAACGCACACAGAACAAAAGCGACGACCACCAGACCAGCGCGGTGACCAACACGATCGCTTGCATCTCTTGAGCGACAAGCGAGACACGTAGATGTACGGCAACCAGTACCCGCCGCCAGCAGGGTATCCTTCAGCCCCTCCTCCAGGCCAGCAGTACCCTCCAGGTGCGTATCCTCCAGCGCCACAAGGGTATCCGCCTCCACCTCAAGGATACCCTCCGCAGCCAGGGAGCTATCCGCCTCCACCTCAAGGGTATCCTCCAGCACCAGGTTATCCTGTTGGCCAGCCAGGCTACCCTCCGCCGCAGCAGTATCCGTACCTACCGCCGCAACAGCAGCAGCAGCAGTACTACGCCGCGCAAGGGCGACAGCTTTTCGCGCAAGCGACGAATGCAACGTATGCGGCGCCTGTGGGATACGTCGTCCAGCAGCCGCCGCCAGTGTACGTGCAGCAACCAGGGTACGTAGCGTACCCTGGTGTGATTTACGGTGGCAAGATCAAGCACAAGCACCACAAAGGATACAAGTACAAAGGATACAAGCGCAAGGGCTTCAAGTTCTTCAAGTAGCCCATGGCGTGTACGAGTAGGGATCTGTTTGGTTGGTGTTGTGACGAGAGTGTAAGTGTACGCGCAAGCAATATACGCGCGTTTAAAGCAACAGACATGGCGCATAAAACTCCATTGCATTGATTGCACGAAGGACGAGCACATGGCCATTACCTTGCTTTCTTGCTTCAACCAGCACTCAAGGTACCCTGGGTTACACAGGTTACGCTTTTCCCCCTGGTCGTTTAAGTACGAATTGCGCCTCGTGTTCAACAGCAACCTGCATTCCTGTGTGTGACGATGGTGGCGACGCGGCTGCAGATCGTCGCGAGCTTCGTGCTCTTTGCGCTCGCGGCGGCGCCGTTCGCGTGGCAGTTCACGCAAATCGAGCGCGTGGAGCTGCCGGAGAGCCGCATCCGCGCACTCAACTGGTCGCAGTCGCGCTTCGCGCAGCCGGAAACGTTCTCTGTCGCGATCTACGCGCTCGTGGACGACGCCGAAGCGTCAGGAGCTAGTGAAGCGAGAGAGAAAGCGCTTTCGTCGACAGTGATCGCGTCCTCAACGGAGCGCATCCAATACGCGTCTGCGGAGAGCATCCGCGTCTCCAAAGCGCAACGGCAGGGGCTGCAGGCGGCACAGAGCGCTCATCAAGTTGACGATGCACTGGCTCGTATTCTTCAACCGCACGTCCAATCTGGGACGCAGTTCAGTATCGTGCTATTATGTGGCGATACTAGAACTATTGGCAAAGAAAAAGATGCTCTTGTGGTGGGCAAATACCGCCACGCGTGGTCGTGGCAGTGCTCGTTGTCGCCGAACACCAAACTCTTCCATGCCGTCGAGAGACTCGCGCAGCAGCATGTGTTCCCGACGACGTCCGTCGTGACGACAAAGAAAGCGCGAACTGCACTCAAGTACCGCCTCCGGTTTTCACTGTTGAAGGAAGGTCCGGAATTGCAGTGGCAGTGGGATTTCTCGATGCGATTGTTCCCGCGGTACTTGCAGGCGTTTGTCAAGAAAGTGGGCGTGCTGGCCACGTTCACAGTGGAGACCGAAGTCGTGCATTACGCACGACTTGCCAAGGAAATCCAAACCAGTGACGATGGCAAGTCGTTCTACGTCAAAGCGAACGACCTCAAGCAGGTACGAACGAAAAGCATTTTTTCTTGTGCACCTTGCTAATTTTCGCGCCGCTGAGTGAACAACAACTGGGTGCTTGACCATTTTTTGTTACAGTTTAAAAGCACGAATGACTTTTTGACGTCGTCCGTGCTTGAAGATCGAGAGCAAGTGCTGCACTTTATGGCAGCATTGCCAGTGCTCGAGCACTCCCCGTTAGGGATCCAAGCCGATGAAGACGAAGGACATCACCGCCTCGCTTCCTCGTTTGAGATCCCTGGGTGGGGTGGAGTCGCGATTGTGGATACTACCCGCATCCTCCTGGACCCATCTGACGGCGCGCGTAATCAGGAAACTAAACGAGTGATGGGAGTGTTCCTCTCGCAATTTCGCTCGTTGATCGGTGCACCGCCATTTTACGCGCGACAGCGAGCAGAAGACCAGGCGCCACAAGGACAGCTCATCTTCTTGGCATCACCTCAGGATGGGATCACAGACTGGGAGCTCGATGTGATCGTTCGGTCGCTGATTAAGCTGTACGTACTGCCATTGCTGCAATTGTGGGCATATTGGGCTTTGTTATTCATGTTGTTGCTATTTGATTCCAGACATCTACGCGCTTCAATCACGACTCTCCAGTCCATCGTGCAACTTGTGGCTGAAATGACGGAGATGAGCGTCCTGGAGCGCGTGCAGCATCGCATTGAAACAGCTGTGACTCTGCTCGAAGAAATTCTGTGTGTCTCCGAGAGCAGTACTACTGGTCGCGAATGCTCAGCAGGAACAGATTTGAGCCAACTCGTCGTCAAGGTGCGCAAGGCTGCAGAGCACACGGATGCAGCGTACTACGACCACACGATGATCCGCCAGTTGTATTTCCCACAAGAGCAAATGTTTGGTGTGTATGCGCCTCTGCTCGCGCCGCTGATCCTGCCGTTCTTTGTTGGCCTCTTTCGAGAGTTCAAGCGATGGAAAGCGAAAACTGCTGAGCAAAAGAAAGCTGCCGGAAAAGCTCTATAAAAATGGCAGACAACTAGCTCGCGACAAGCGAACAAGGGTAGGTAGCTGCAGGACTGTGGTGAGCGCGCTCTCAAATGAATAGATTTCGCACCAAATTGCATCGTGACTTCCGGCTTCAAAGGTATTGACTAACATTGGACAGGGAACGAAAAGGAACTTGAGCAGTCGTGTTGCGATCTACATGAAGGTAAGTCTATTTCCTTGCTCTTTTACAATATGTACCACGTATCCTACTCACTGTGGGGGCTGCAGCAACTCTGCAGCCTCGATCGGATACGCACTATTGATGCTTTTGATGCAGGTGACTGCTGCCGTGTGGCCAAATTTTGCGCTGATCTCGTCAGGTGATTTGGATTGGCAAAATGGGATCCCTGGCAAGTTGCCATGCCAAGCACAGGAGACGCTCCAAAGCGGGCGACCTGCGGAAGAATCGTCGCACGAGAGGTGTGGACCAGCAATTCACAAACACGACTGCTACATAAAGGTGGTTGACCCAGTGTGGAACTGGATAGTCTGTGAGATTAACTCAAGAGTTTCACGAACAGGAAGCGCGCTTCGAAGTACAGGCTTTCAACGCCAAAATATCCCTGCCGGACAAACAAGCGCGAGTGCAAGCGTTGAAGCTGGCGAGGAAGTTTAATGGCTTCACGAATGCGAGCGAGCCATATTCTCAATCTGTTCGAATTTGCTTGGCCATCTCGATTTCCAAACTCGAAGGAGAGTCGCTTGAACCAAATCGAACACAACAACATCTCGACAACCTGGACACAGTGTGCGAGTCCAAGAAATCCCTTGATCGAGGCAACTCGAAGGATACAATGTTTGGTGCTTGGGTGAGAGCAGCTCTCCCGTGTATTCCAGCTCGGTGGTCGACAGCGCAAAATACAACACGCTGGCAGTAAACAAGAAGATGACGCTTCCCAGCCGAGTGATTAAAGACCACGAAGCAAAGCATTCTGTCACTGACGGACAGAAGCCCAGAAGACTCGATTAGCGTAAAATCATTTGACATTTTCCCCTTCAGTGTAATTTGCCCAACGACATTTGTGCAAAATCATCACCAGTTCAAGACTTTTTCGGCTGGAGACGTCCAAGACGTGCAGGTGTCACTCCAGCATGGAGCGCCGTTCATTGTGGGCTCATTGTGGTCGTCACTGAAGGTGCCAATTTCGTTGAACAAACAAAGCAGCCAACAATTATGAGGTGATGAGGCATTGCCACAGGAGTCCGTTATTATGCTGCATTTGTCGATCGACACTGCTGTTCCATATCCAACGCGGTTCAAGAAGCGCAGCGCGCGTCACAGCCGTCTGGAATAAACGCCAGTCTGCTGAGTGGTCTTGTAGTGGGGTGACGCATCGTGTGTGCACGCGGCTATGGAAGTTGTGTTGATTTGACGGCGTCATATGGATACCACCCATCAATCCATAGATTCGTGCGTGCGCATGTAAGAACTGCTGAAGACCCATACTTTGAGTCAGTCTCCGCGGCAGACTTGGATCGGCAAAAAGGCGTCCCATACATGTAGACCTCGAATGCCTGGCGCTGGACCTAGTAGACCCACGAAGGGAGTTCTTCAAGCTCGGTATTTTCAAAGGACAAGATGAAGAGCTTGCTGACATTCCCGATGTCCTTGGGCAACTCTCTTAGCGGGTTGTTACTCAGAGACAGGATCAAAAAGCCTCCGCTACGAGGATTTCTGTCTGCAAACGCGAAAGGAAGCTGCGTGATCTGATTGCCGATCAGGGAGAGTTCGTCAATGTCCATCTTAGCAAGAGCTGACGGGACTTCTTTCAGCTGCAAGTGTTCCAAGTACAGCGTCTTCAAGTGTCGCCATCGCGTATCCATGTCTTCGGGCAACCACGTGAGGTTACTGTATATAATCTCGATATCTTGGAGATTACGCGGCAAATCGTAAAGCAATCCATCAGGAACTCTGGTCATATTCACTTTCACGAGAGACACGTACACGATCTGCAGATGGACGCCCTCCTTGATTCCAGCGTCTTTGCTCCACGACACAATGCTTGAATTTCATATTTCGACACCAGTGAGCATACGGAAATTCTGGATGCCAGTCGGAACGTCGAGCTCGAAGCAGTGCGAAAACACCAAAATTGCTAGGCTTCGTTCATCAAGGAGCGAAAGCGACGATTCGTCAGGACTGAGTAGCCCATGTCGATAACAATTGAACTCGTACACTGAACACGCGTACTTTGCCGTAAGCCACGGGTGAATCTGCAGTTTGCACCCAGACATGGTAACTCCTTGCGAGGGTAACAACGCGAGCAAGTGGAATAAAACCACTATCGTTCCCCAAAGAATGAAGAGCGCGTGGATCATCTTTGAGCGGTGTGGTTGCAGCCTACGGCTCTGCATTTGGCGAATTCGAAATGACAGTTGCCGAAATATTGAGCTTCCTCTTGGGAGCGGCTGCAACGACGGAGACTGAGCAACCTGCTTCCGTTGATCTCGTCGTAATCGAATAAGTGGCTGAATACTTCCCAAGCAACTGATGATGCTTACATGTGGGAGAAGTTTGAGCACCAAGTCGACCTCATTTTGAGCAAACACTTGCCGATTCTCCATCACCATGTTGACAAACCGCGAAACGTCGATAAGAAGTTTCGCGTCAAACGACAGCTCGGCGACATTGAATACTTGATAGTACGGGACGAAGATAATCAGCGGAAGAGCGATGAACATTACAATGTCAGAGCCAAATCGAACGTCAAGCATGACACTCGCTCCAGCGCAGGTGAATGGCGCGTTAATCGTTGCGCGAGTGGTGTCGAACATGCGTTCAAGAACACGATAGCTACGTAGAGACGATTGATCCACACTCGTCCGATCAGCATGCTCGAGCTATACGCCTGAATTGTCTGAGAAACCATCTCGCCGAACTCGCGGATTAACTACCGAGCCTCGAAGCACGAACTCTCGACGCCGAATACGCCTTGTCGACCATACAACCGCAGGAACACGGATCTCACTCGGGAACCACAGGTGTAGAGTCGAGGCACTCGATTGAGAACGGAAAGGTTCATGGAACCACAAAGATCTAAAACAGCATTTTTTCGGATCGCACTCCCGAAAGATAACCTCTTTGCTCGAAGCGAGTAGATCAGCACCTTCACGATCTGGCAGCAATGCGCCGCGCCAAGACCCAGAGTTATCCAAGAAGCGGGAGGGAAAAGTGAGCCCGACTTGAGCGTCAGTAACTTTGCGTAGTACTCCATCCTTGGGGTGGCTAGTGCGCGATAGACTAGGCTTTTACCCACGAGAAATACCATGCACACCGTTCGAACCACAAAGAGAGTGGTCCATACGCAGATGTACTGCGAGCATGGCAGAAAGATGGCAACAACGCTTGATTTTCCCGAATTGGCACGACTGCTTGCAGGCCTTTGGCTTGTGGACTGTGGAGGCGGCGGACTCGATGATACAACGCCTATCACTTGAGTGGGAGTAATTCGCGTCATTAATCAAATTGCCGCTCGTTTTCAGTATCGTGCTCACAAATACGCGAACGATCTGACTGTTTGACGTTTTGAACCACTAAAGTGACGCCAAAGTGAAACTTCTCCGCCACTTTAAATAGGTCATTAGCCCGCTTCTTCTGTTTTTCTATGACCGAGACAGCATGATCTTGATCGTCGGCGCGACAACGTTGCACACAGGGACAGCTCGTTAGCTTTGTATGCTCGAATGGGCTAATCTCGTTCAGCAATTGGCACAGAACTGTCCAGAGCTCCATCATTACACTGCTCTGCCAGAGCGAGCCGAGGATGAAGTCTCTGTTAACAAACCCGATTCTAGCGACCATCTCCCAAACCGCCAAGTCCATTTGTCAACTCCAATACACTCCATGCTCGCCACGTTATGCGGTGCTACAGATACAGCACACACATATTGATGCTGCGCTCTTGCGGTTCTTTTTTGACAGCTCGTTGTCATGCTCGCCGCCACTAGAGAAGTTCGCTCACGCACAGTGAAAATACTTGTCATCGATGAATTTTGCTCCAGATACGTTGAAGTCACGTACTCGCTGCATTTTTGCGACTCACTGAACAAAGTTCGACTCGCTGTCACTGCACGTCCAGGTCATCGGGTAAACATGTCAAGTTAGTTACGGAAGCTGGAGTGACTTGACGACCTCGTACGGGCAGCGACCAAACTTTCGAGGATTGTCATCAAGGCAAGTCACCACTGCGGATGTTCCAAAGCAGGCATCGATGTCCTCTGGCAACTTTGAGTTGTAGAATGGGGTCCCGTGCAGGAATACCTTGGAGCCCTGTTTGTTCTGAAGCTCACTCACCCAAGACGGCAGTTGCCTCAAGTTGGTATTCTCTAGCGCCAGAAACAGCAAATGACTGAGATTACCAATATTGTCAGGCAATTCTAGAATTGGGTTCTTGGACAATGACAAGACGATGTAGCCGTTGCCATTGTTGCCTGGCGCGGGGTACACAAGGCTTGGAACTTGATTTCCCACGATCGAAAAGTCCTTGATGTTCATTGCAGTCAGGGCAGGAGGAACTGAGGTTAGCTGCGCATATTCAAGGTATAGAGATCTCACATATCTCCACTGAACGTCGAGATCGTCGGGGACAGCACTCAAATTGGTCCTTGTGATCTCGATATTCTGAAGCTCTCGCGGAAGATCGTAGAGTAGCCCGTCTGACAGCGCGCTCATATTGACGACGACCAAGCAGACATACGTAATGAGCGGATGGGTTTGTTGAGTAAGCCCCGCTTCCTTACTCCACGACGCAATGCTCAAATCCCAGATCTCAAATCCAAGTAGATTCTTGAACCGCTGAATCGCCTTCGGAACGATCAACTCGGGACAATGCGGCAGCACTAGACCAGCCAAACTCTTTTCATCCAGAAATGCCAACGAATCCTCGCTTGGGCTCGTTGTACCATGACGATAGCAGTTGTACTCGTAAACGGAACACGCAAACTTGGACGTAAACCACGGATATAACTGCACTTTGCAACCAGAAACGTTGTTATCCCGTGGTGTGGTCACGGCTAGCAAGTGAAACATGACGACCATGCGTCCCAAGATGATAAACGCCACATGAATGAAAGAATAGATGGTACTACATCGGCTCTTCATGGATCCAAGGGGCTCTAGAGGCGCCACGGATGCCATCATTGCGTGGTCGTTTGAAGCGACCGGAATTGCCGAGAAACATCGCTCACGATGAGATCGCGCGCTTGCGAACGCGTGACGAAAACAGACGCCCCGATTCATATACTCGAGCAGCTCGACGTGGTTGCCATCAATGGCGCCCTCATTGGTTGCAAAACCAACTGGCGCTAGTCAGCTTATCCACTTTCAACATGGGCTTGGCAGTTGTCATGTACGAATGCGTTCTCCATAGTTTACTTGGTGTGTTGCCATCCATGTCACGTTCACGCACCAAGAGCTTCTGCCGCAATCTCAAGGAGCCTGAATAGACCGAACTTGTTCATAGGGATACCGACCGTGAATTCGAGGGTTCATGTTGGTGCAGGTAAGAACTGCTGTCGGTCCATACGTCGTGGCAACCTCTTCCTGTGATTTTGACGCACAAAATGGAGTGCCGTACATGTAGATTTTGTGCCCTTTCTCCTGCACTTCGGTAACCCAATCTGGGAGCGCGTCGATTTGCGTGTTTTCAAGCGCCAGGAATCGTAGCTCGCTCAGATTTGTTCCAACCTCGTCGGATAATGTCTTCAGCGGGTTGTGGCTCAGTGAAAGCGAGAAAAATTCCCCCATCGTGTCGATTTTATCGGAAACCAGCAGCGTTTCGATGTTGTTGCCTGCAAGCGAGAAATCATCAATGTTCATTCGCGAGAGTATATCAGGCATGCTTTGAAGCTGCGCGTACTCCATATACAACGTTTGCACATGTCACCAGCGCGCATCAAGATCCTCTGGGAGGAACGTAATATTGGTCCTTGTGAGCTCGATGTCTTGGAGCTCCGTCGGCAAATCATACAACAGTCCATCTGGGATCCCTGTCATATTCACTCCCACTAGGCATACGTAGGTGATTGACGGATGGAAGTGCTGAGTCAATCCGGCGTCTCTTGACCAGGACACGATGGCCGAATTCCAGATCTCAATTCCGTTCAGCCTACGGAATCGCTGGATGGCTGCTGGCACCACCAAGCTGGGACAGTGCGAGAAAATCAACATCGCCAGGCTTCTCTCGTCCAGGTCAGCCAACGACGTCTCGTTTGGACTTGTTGAGTTCTGTCGATAGCAGTCGTACTCATAGACGGCGCAGGCGCATTTGGACGTAAACCACGGGCGAACTTGGAGGGTCACTGAGCACGTCATTCAGTCGCTGGCGTGTTGAATAAAGCTCAGCGGGCTTTGGCACCTGTGCGGGATGTGGTAGTCAAAAATAGCCATTGCTCGCGCATCTGATGTTATTGTTTTTGATCTGGCGGTACTCTGTGGGGTGTACCAGTTCGTCGACGCTGTTCGATTGCATTTGGAGCTGCTCGTTCTCGTCGAGATCAGTCTGTTGATGCTTGCGGAAGATCATCAAATCTGTTGACAGCAGTCTCGAACACTCGCGTGATGCCGCTTCCGAGGGGACACACGACACTCCGCATGCATCTGCAAACGAGCTGACGCGCAAGCAGACACCGTCCTCAGCACTTTCTATATTCGATAGCCGCAACCGAACAGCCATTTCCATCGCATTTTCGCTTGACCGCAGCAAGCACCCCATACTTGAGCGATCGAATGCACTTCAGTATGCCGGTTTTCTACCGGTATGTTTCGTTTACCGATCTTTCTCTTAGTATTCGGGACGACTCAGGCGCTAGATACGGGACTCGTGTTTCTCTGGTCTCTCCCCCCTCCCCTCTCGCTACCTTCAAGAGCAAGAAAGCGCGGCAATTGAGTGAGACCCGAGCTCAAGAAGGTGCGTCTGCGTGTGAATGGGCGTCTCTGTGCCTTGCTCTTTGGTATATGGACGCCCTTTGTGTGTGTGTGTGTGCACGTGCGTGTGTCTGCAAGAGTGACGTCTTTTCTCGTGGGTCGGAGCTCCAGTGCTAACTCTCTGTGTGCGCGGATGTCGGGTGCAGAACAGTGTCTTCCATTCCGCATTTTCACAAAAAAGCAAAACAGCAGCAAGTGCAACTTCCCGCCTAGATCTTCGATTGCCCTCTTGTTTTGGATAAAGTACGTGACTATCGCACGTGCTATTGCGCGTCTTCATTTGCATACGCGTTGCTAATAAACTCAATGCACACATGTTTGGTTGTGTAGCAATGGCGAGCGACGACGCGTTTGGCGGCGACTTTACCTTTGGGTCGTCGTCTTCCTCGTCTCTGGACGGACTCCCGGCGTTTTTCACGAACGGCAGCGTCGACGACAAGAAGTACGAGTCGCTTCTCGCGGATTTGCGCGCGCACGACTTGTTAGGACCGCTTGACGGCGACTCGAGTGATGCGTTTGGCGCGAGCAGCTCCAGCGGCAGCGGCAGCTCGTCGCTGTTCTTCAACGACGCGTTCTCGGCCGTGTTCATGGGCACGTTCAGCGAGTCCAAGAGCCTCTTTAGTGACAACACGACCACTGCAACCAGCGGCAGCAACGCGTCCAAGCCACCACCAGGGTTCGCGCGTGCGCCACCAGGCTTGGTGGCGCCTTCGGAAACCGATTTGAAATGGGCGCGTGGCCAGCAGGAGTTTTCGCGCATCGAGGAAAAGTTCCACAGCGGTACGACGACCACCGCGAGTGCGAATTTCCTCGCGTCGCCAGCACGCGGAGACGACGCCGAGTTGACGTTTGACGAAAGTCAGTTTCTCAATCTCCGCTCACTGGGGTTGGACGACGATGACGCCATGGGCAGTCCAGTGAACAAGACGAAAGCGGCTCAGCCGAGTCCACCGGGTTTGTCGCCAAAGAAGGCGCCGCAAACGCCTCAGCAGCTGCCGCCACTCCCATCGGCGCTCCCTGTTCCGCCTGCACCACCTGCAGGCTTCCAGCCGAACGCGCCAACTCCATCTGGAGCGACGCCACCGTCACCACTGCCTGGCGCGTGGAACAACAATGTACACCACCCGCAGCAGCAGATGCAGCCACCACGACCGATGGGCATGCCGCCACACATGCATGGTGCACCACCATCGCACATGCACCCACCACCTCCTCCGCCATTCATGCACCATGGACCGCCACATGGCATGCCGTACCCGCCACCACCACCACACTTTGCAGGCGGGCATCCTCAGTTCCCTCCCCGAGGTGCGCCTATGCCTCCTCCTCGTCCGAACTTCAAGATGATGACGCCGCGCGATATCAACTTCGTCGTGCAGCAGCAAATGAAGCAGATCCGAAGCAGCGATCCGTTCAGCGACGACTACTACTTCCACAACTATGTGCAGAAGCGAACGCGCGCCGTCGCGAACAGCGGCATGGGTCCTCGTCCACCAGCGTTGCCATTGCCGTCGTGGAAGTTGCAGCACGTCAAGTCGGTTGATCCGCGCGACGCGCAGCGTGAAGCGAGTTCGCGAAACTGGGAGACATCGTTTCAGGTGCTCGGACGCAATAGCAAAGGAAGTCTGTACCGACCAAAGCAGATGCTGGCGCTCGCGTCGTCCAACGCGGACGCACAGGACAAGAAGGATGGCGATTCTCCAACGGCGTCTGCTGCTGGCGACAGTGAAAACGGACATGCAAAGTCGGCAGATGAAGCAGCACCAAAGGTGCTGAAAATGGACTCGGAAGCAGGTCAAAACTCGGTTTTCTCCAACGAAACGTGGCAAAAGCGACTGGAGATCGACCGCGGGATGCAGTGTCTGCTGTCGCTGCAGGATGCGCGCCACATCTTGGACGCGCGTGGTATCAACGTGCAACAGTTCCACTCGATGGACGAAAAGGACATCGACCCCTCGCTCGCGGAGTTACGCACGCGAACGACCGCGCTGTTGCTAGAACTCGCGTCTCTGCTTGGCGTGTCGGTCTCGGATGACGAGAGCCGCACTCCGTCGTGCAATTTGGAACAGCTCTACAAGATGCTGTACGTCGCCAAGGGCAAGAAGCTCGTGAGCCGCGCGCTGCCATTGCTGCACCCGTCTGCGCGTTTCGTGCTGCTGCCACACTTGGTCGAGTACCTGCTCTCCGCGCGCAACGTCGGTCGCTTCGCTGGCGCTGAGGCGCAGGATGAAGGTGACGAGCGTCTCTGCCAGACACTGGTTCTCATTCTCATGTACCACCCGCTCGCGCCACCAGCGGAGCTGTTCGCGGAATCGCTGCAACGCGCCCTCGAAGGCCACGACATGCAGTCGCTTGCCCTGTTGCTGCACAATCGCGCGCGCGCCGAAGCGCTGCAGGCGCTCTTGCAGCGCGGCGGCACTGCCGTGCAGCAGGTCGAGAGTGAGCCGACGAAGAACCAGTGGAACCACTACCAGGCCATGTTCGTGTCGCTCGCCACGGCCATCAAGCAGACGGCGTAGTTCGCGTCCAATTCGCTTTTGCATCCTTTGTTTTTGCATCTCGATTTGCATATTTCAAGTTCTGCATATTTGTAGACCCCATCATACCTGCATGTTAAAACAAAGAAAAATTAAAAGATCATGTCAGCCACACACTCATCTGTCAATCGCATTCGCGTCAAGTGGAGCAAACCCCGCATTAAAACGAGTTCGCAGACGCCAGACGCAGGAAACGATTGAGGGGGTTTGGTTGATAAATGGGTTGAATTGCTTCGTTAAATAAGGTCCCTTCACTTGAACAAGAGTGGGTATAGCTGCTGTGTGATACGATGGTTTACTTGAGAATACATGATACGGGTCTTTAGACGATGCGCAGTTGGTCGTGCTGGCTGTATGCGTAGCTGACTTGCACGTCCACGACGGAGATGTCCACGAGCGCACTGAGCTCTTCGAGGTCTTCTTTAAATAGAGGTACAGGATTGCGGAATGGTTCAAAGTGCGCGCCGAGCATCTCGACCTCGCGCGGGGAGTGATACGTGTGGGACGACTGCCGCTGCGTCTCGTAGCAGTAGGAAGACGAGAAGTCGTTCTCGGGCGAGACTACCGGAGGCAGCATGAGGGTCGTGGGTGCTGATGTCGCCATCATATCGCTGTGATCGGGGTACGCAAGACGCAGAAGCTGCTGCTGTTGTCGGTCCATCTGTCGTCGCAGTCGCTGCTCGTCCTTGAGGAAGCGCTTGCGCTTCTCGAGGCGGCGCTGGTTGCGGTTGGCCTTGGCGCGGTGGAACGCGCACATGCTGTGCAGCGCGCCGGTCTTCTTGGTCGTGCGCTGGCGCTGGCAGTGCTTGCTCGGGTACCGGCAGCGCAGGCTCGGGTCCGTGGCGATCTCGTGCGGCTGCGGCTCCTCCTCCAGCAGCATCTCCTCGTCATCGTCATCCACAGGAGTGCTGCTGCTGATTTTGCTGATGGTGCTGCTGCTGTTCATGCGGACGTCGCACTCGAGCGCCAGGATGCTGCTGTCGCTGGCATTAGTCGTCGGCATGGAGACCATGGCTGCTGCTTGTTTGGTGTGCGTTTATTTGGGAAATGAGCTGACTGATGAGAGGACTTGGAGTGAAGGGCTACTCTGCTGTGGTGCAACAGCGCACAGCAAAATGGGGCCACACACAAGTACGGTATGATTGTGTGCGGAGAAAGACAACTGGGGCACACAACACTCCAAGCTGCTTCAAAATTGCCGCGCGCAGAAACGGGGCGCGCTCGCGGCTGCAGGTTACACATCGGCAGATTGCACCCAGTGCACCGTGCGCAGTGTGCAATCTGCGATGTGCAACTTGCAGCCGCACGCAGCGTACGTACTCTCGAAATGTGTGGATGCTGGCCTCTGATTGGCTCTCGTCCGATAGGTCACGCCTGCAGTTATAACAAAGACGAGTCACCAGCTGGCGCCTCGACACTCTCTTGACAACGAGAGTGGGACCGCACACGCTTCACAAAGCGTGCAGAAACCGGGCGCAAGTGGCCAAGACGCGATGAAGGCGACGACGCTCGACAAGCCATTCTGTCCAAGGGCGTTTGTTGTGACGCTGGCCATGATCCACGCTGTTAGACTTTGACTGCGGGCATATAAAAGCGTGCACTGTGAGTCCAGCGGCGGCAGGATACATGCATTGCCTTTGGCAGTCACATTGCATTTGTATTTCCCTTCCCGAGTCACTCCTGCGGACGGTACACGCCAACGGTGGCAACAGCGCACGGCGAGTGCACAGACCAGCCATCGCAGCTTGCATGGCTGTTGTCACGCGCGCTGCTTGGACGATCTATGCCTGCGAGCGATATGGTTTCGTTTGCTCACAGTTTCACCATGGGCGGGGTGCTGCTGTCCGAGTGCAAAGCAAGCTGCGGGTGGCACAACCCAGTCGGAGCGGGACATTTTCTTCATCGCGGTCGGCAATTAAGAAACCCTTCAAAAAGACTTTGCAAGATTGTATAACTGTATAATCAAGCGCACCCAATGGAGCATTTTGCCGTATGTGTATTAGGAACAATGCCTCTGTAAACTAATATTGCCTAATGGAATGTTCGTAAAAGTTGGCTCGTTATTTGGCTCGTTGTGGTTGTCAAGAGCAAAAGGTGAAGATCCTGCACCCCCAAATATGTCTTTCTTCTGGGTGAACATGCGCGAGGATTCTACAGCACATCCACGTCACCACACTTCGCTGTCCGCAGTGACGAAATGCACCACGGGCAACTCTCGCACTGGCTCCCGTTCCCTCTACAGTACAAATGCGCGAATGACTCTACGACGCTCCATGCAACGCCGTTCAATAAAGTGTCTTGACAGCACGATCACGACGGAACGAATCCATCTGGACGGAAGCAGAATTGGCGCGCAGCTCATCCTTCTTGTTGCGTGCCGTGCTGATTGGCGCACTGCGTGGGTTCAAAGCTCTCTCTGTGCTCTGCTACGAAGGACTTCACTTCAAGACGCAAGGATCCCCCAGACACTATTAATTCGGCGACATCCTGCGGATCTTCGTACTGCAGAATGCAAGCCAGTGCGAGAGTCATTTCGTCATTGCCGACTGGGTCAAACGAGGTGGGGCAAATCTACCGTGCTGGGTCAAACAGAATGGGTCAATCCCACACACACACACACACACTCGCTTGAGCTGGGTCAAACAATGGGACATCAAAAAGTTTGACCCGTATCAAAATATAAAAATTCAGAGGTCAACTTCAACTTCGAAGGCTTCAGAATCCGGATACCGATCCGAACTCATTCACTGCTGTGGATGGATGGAAGGCATGCAATAAATAGGATGGCGCTGTATGATTCGGGCGCTGAACAAGCGCTCCACGCGCATATTTATAGGCACTGCAGCATGCGTGCGTGTGTCTGATGCACAGAGCGCAGAACGTGAGACGTGTGCACATCACCTTTGATAGTGCACCGCAAGACTCGCAAATGCGCAAACTACTCGACGAGAAATGCCGTATGCACCTGCGGTGGACGGTCGCTGTCCTGATCAATGCAGTTTACTTTTGTGCGCTCGCTGGTGCAGTTACACTTGAAACAACAGCAGCAGCACCCTCGAATGACACGGAGCTTGGTCGAGAGGCAAGCTCCTGCATTCGATTTCTGCGCGAATATCTATGGGTCTCCTGTGGACTAGCGCTGCTTGTGGCGCTCGGCATGTGGAAGCAAGCGCGAGTTGTTCAACTGCTGGCGCAGCGCTTTCCAAATCAAACATCGCTGGGGGATCCCTCCCAGGTCACCAATGTGCGTCTCTTGCTCTGCGGTCTTGGTTTTATACTGAGTTGTGCATGCGGCGTGATTGGGATCGCGCTGAGCACCGGTCATCCCGCGCCGTGCACCAACGGAGTCGACATCGCGCATTGGCAGCAGCTGCGATTCGCGCTGACGACCGTGATCGCGAGTGCTTGGGTGCTTGTGGCGCTTGTGCTACTGGCAGTGGGCGTTGGCATCTCCGTTCAGTCTATTACCCCTGGTCAGGAGGTGCGCTTGCCTGTGTGCGCTTCAATGTGAAACCGTTTGCGTGCCTCGCTCATTTCTTCGCGTGTTTTGCCTGTTGACAGTCCTCCCCCGCGCTTGTGTGTCTGCGCTGCTCGTGCTGCTCACTTGCTCTCAAGCGACTCGTGCTCTTCGTGCCAGTGGTGGCGCTGGGAATCGGCAACTTTTCGTCATGGCATACAAGCCACACGTTTACTGCGCAACAACCCGATTGCACTTCTTCCTTTCCACCGACGTTTTTCGGCGGTGCGACTGTGCTCTTTTTCGTGATGGCACTCGCGCAGTTGCTGAGCTATGCCATCACTCCAGCGTCTCCATCACACGGACGCAATCCGGCGACTATTGCGCCTCCAGTAGACGGCAATCTCCCTTCCGCGTTGCCGCCTCGTGCTAGCGTGACACGGCGCCACAAGAGGCATGTGCTGCTGGGACTTCTCGCGCTCAGCGTCTCACCCATTGCACGGGCGACCATGGGATGGATCTGGATCGTTCGCAATGATGCAGTGTCGTTGCAAGCATGCAATGAGCCGCAGAGTATGCGCGGCGCCATGAATATGTCCATCGTTCTGCTGTTCCTCATCGGCTGGGTGGTGTTCACGCTCACGGTTTGCTGTCGCCTGGAGGATATCGTCCTCGCGCCGACCGGTCTTCCAACGATCGATCCAGAGATCCTGTCACCTAGACTAACGCGAAACAGCGCGATGCAGCAGCCTACTGCATTGCCCTGCAAGCAGCAGCTACGCGGAGCTTCGTTCACAGCGGGCGTAGTTTAGCCGCCAAATCAAACTTCTGATGGCATCCTGTGCTGAATTTGTCAAATGAACATCAAAATATTGGTCGCTTGTATAGAGCTCGTGGATCTCCACATTAGACTCTGCATCACAGGCAGCCAAGTACGCATATCCCAACCGCAGAAGCTCACATTTCGTTCTTCATGCTCGTTCATGACAGTGTCTTTCCAGGCACCTTTGCGAACTTGAAAAATGCTGCCTTGCTTATTAGAGATCGGGTGTTTAAACGTTCTCGATCTGGTTAAGTCACTGACTTCTCCTTTTTATGCCGTCAACGTGCGTTGATGTGCAGCAGTGCTCCTATTGTTAGGATAGCGTCATTCGGCATACACACAGTTCGTCTGCAAGGACTCACTTCGCATTTCGCTTCAAAGGTCTTTTGTCGTTCCCTTCACGTCGTACCTGCACAGTTGGGAAGAGAACCAATGCCCACGACGTTTGTCATTGCCAAGAAAGTCGACGAGCCTGCTGACGATCTCGATGACGGCAGCATCGAGGTGCGCTTGGGATAAGGCTCGTTCTGTCTGGTGTAGTTTCTCTCCATGTCCATTCCCTTCCTGTGCACCCTCTTTCTCGGCACACTCTGCTGACTCGACTGGTTCATGACGCATCCCTACATGGCTTATTACTCTCAATTGCTGGAGCCAACGACGAGTACACGCTTCAAACCGATCGGGATTGCATTTGGATTGATCGGTGTGGCTCACATCTATCGCTTCGTGGAGACACTGTATTACTCGTTGCTGTTGCAGCGCTTCGTGCTGGGCACAGGTCGTGCAAGGAGATTGATCTCGTCCAGCCCTTCCAGCTGCAACGCTATTAAGAAGAAACCAGTGCTTCCAAAGACTATGGCCGCTTCTATTCGCGAACTGGCCGAGACTGCAGTGGTCGTTGAAGCGCAGATGAGCACAAAGACCGGGTGGTGCAAGCTGTTTGCGCGTCGTGGCTTCTTATGTGTCGAAAGCGATTTCTTTCACGCCCGCTTCCTCGTCCGTGAGATTATCGAATACGTCTCACAGACCGTCCAAGTTTACTGATCGAGTACCTTCATTGCCAAGCTGTGGATCAACAACCTGTATGTCTTCTTGATGGTTGTAAATTGCTGGTCCACACCGTTCCTTCAACGTATGTTCGAGCGCAAGATACTGAAGCTGGGGAGCACGTATTTGAGATGGATAACAGCTGGAATGGAGCTTGCCCAGATCGCAACTCAAGTGTACCAAGCGCATCACTCCAGCCACTTGATCGGCCGTGTCTAGATCAATCATTGCTATGTCGCGATCGTTGTCATCTACTGCTGGACCACGCCGTTGATGCACCACTTGCTGCAACGCTACTCAAATACCGAAGGGATAGCGTGCATGACAATTGACATTACGCTGAATATCTGCTACAGTATTCTTCTCCCATTGGTGATCTTCATCCCGTACATGCAGCAATACGAGCCAGAGCAGTATTCGTTCGACCTGTCGCTGATATATGGCGACATGTCGTTTGGGAACCTGATTTTGGAGAACCAGTCGATCTTTGCGCTTCCGTTGCTCGAGTGCGGGAGTAAGCTTGTTCCACACATCAGCATCTACCTGAGCTTGAGAGGGATATGCTCTCTCCTTGAAGAGACAAGCGAGCGGGACAAATCAAGAGAGCTTTTAAGGGTTCGTTCGCTGCAGAAGAAGAGCTCGAGCAAACTCGGCGCAGAGTCAAGTGCTGCAACCTTCAATTGACTGCTTATAAATGTGTGCAGTACTTTTTCGTTTTCGTTGGGACCGTGATTCTCGTCGCCCACATAGTCGCTGTGCAACCCAGGAGTGGAGCGGCATCGTCAGGGTGTAAGGATGCAAGATACCCATGGTTTACCTCCAAGTTCTCGTGCGCTATATACGAGTTTAACTGCTACAGACAAGAGTCAGTCACTCCAGAGGAAACCACGTTAGAGTTTCTCAACGAAGGTACGCTGACTGTGCTGCTTCCCACGCATTGTCCAGCGCTAGTCGTCCCCAAGTCGATTCAGAACTTCCCCAATCTTCTTGGGATGGAAATCTACAACTCGACGATCGTGGAGTGGTCGAAGGAAGCTGCGCTCTCCCCATCCATCCATCAGAAAATGGTGTTTTTCGTATTCTCGCGCGTCAACATGACAGGTCTCCCGGACGGCATTCTCCAGCCACTACCAGAGAAGTTGCAAGATATGGAGATTTCAATCACGAATCTAACCTCATTGCCTGACACTTTGCACAAAACGTGGTATGCAATGAGTGTGCTGCACCTGGAGTACTCGCAAATTCAAATGTTTCCAGAAACATTGTACAAAATGGTTGGACTGTCCGATTTCTCGATGATTGGAAATCAGCTGGAGTACGTTCCAGATTTGTTAAGCCTCAAGGCTGAGCTGTTTTTCCTCGCTTTGTCGCACAACCCGCTCACATCACTCCCAAAAGCTGCTGAAAGTGGTGCTGGTCTGGCGTGCGAGCATTTTTCTCTCGAGGGCACTAATCTTGAAGAGATACCAGGATGGATGGACACCAGTATTGGAGAACTGGTGTATTTATCTGGAAGCCCTGTGTGCGCTCCAAGATCCGGTGGCAAAGCTGCGGTTACAGCTCGAAGCGGAAAATTTGTCTGCGATCAAGTCGACGACCGAGGGGATGGCAGATACCCGCTGACGATGATGGAGCCACTCCGGCAGCCTTAGGTCCGCCGTGATGTGTGCGGATTCAGAAGAAAGAAAGTGGGAGTAGCCAGCGCATCTCTAAGCAGTGTCTCACAACAAGAAACATCTGAGCCAAGCCAAAGTTAGCAGGTTTTAGAGTGCGCGATGATCACGCGTCGATGTGCACTCGGTCCAGAAATGCTAAGCTTCTTTAGTGCTAATCTCAGCCTCGTATCCTGCCTGAAATAAGGTGCTGCTTTCCCAAAGTCTGCAAACAACGCATGTATATAAAGCACTTCGGGGCTGGGTAGATCATATCCACTTTGAATGGCGCATTTTGGGACAAACATGCTGGAGAAGCAACTGAGGAGGTCGCGAAAGGATGGACTACGAAAATAACTTATATCGACAAGCGAGGCGAGGCACCGAAAATGAGGAACGCCTGGGTAAGACGGTGAGGTGCGTTTGCAATTATTTATACGGCAACGGCACATGGTACACTCCGGTTTCGCCATTGCCAGCATTAACTGATCCCCACCCGCATCTGCATGAGTGGCATCTGGTGCCAACGAGCAACTGCAACCTCGGTGCACGCGCCGACAGTCCCGTTGGCATTGCGGTGCGCACGTGGGAGCCGCCGAATTGAAAGGCAGCATTAGCTATCGCACTCCCACTCATTCATTCCAGAAATCGAACAGACCCCAACACAGCACACGTCGTGACCAAGCTTCGCATGCTGGCACGCAAGTTAACAGTCGCTCTGCTGCTTCTCGCGCTGCTTCAGATCGCTCTTGTAGGCGCGCAAGCGATCGGGGTCCGAACAGGAAACCTGCGGCGCTTGACGCAGACTTCTGAAGTGGCGAATGCTGCGCGGCAACAACAAGACCAGACCAAGCGACATGCTGAGCTCGAACACCAGCGAGCGCTCGCGGACGGTGACCGCCTGCGGAACGAGATCGCGCGCAAGCTTCGCGAGACGCAGCTGCAGAGCGAGTGGCGCCTGCGCGGCATGACCAATCTGCGATGGTGAGCGGCCGTTTATCAACCAGAAGAAGCTAAGCGCACAAAGAATCGATGCTGATCCACCTGTCCACAGCACTGTTGTGTCATAATTGCCAGCTAATTTCAATATAACGACCGCACCCTTTCAAGATCCATTTCGGCTTGTCGTTTTCTCCAAGATAGTGTGCGCCACGTAAAACTAGGAACTCAGAACTGAACAGGCACTCGGTCATTTGCACCCACAGCAGCAAAACGATCACCTGGAAAAGAGCTCCTCACCAAGAGAGAACACGCGCCGCGATGAACGGCAACGCGGGCTACAGTGGAGGCCACGGCGGAGGCTACGCGGGCGGTTGCAGAGACGCAGGCGACGTGCACACGCAGCACTCGATGAACCCGACGGCGATGGACGCGCTGGAGAGCGCCGTGGCACTGCCCGGCGTGTTTACGCCAGCAGAGATGCACCGCACGCTACGTCGCAACCACTTCGACGTGATGAAGACCGCGCTCCAGTTGCGCGAGAAGCACGCGCAGCGCAAGCAGCAGCACTACGACGCGCTCAACATCGGTCTCAACACGGTCCAGATCGAGCTCAAGAAAGGATACGTACACTTGCTCGAGAATGCGTGCGACATGAACAATTGCCCGATTCTGCTGCTGCAATTGAGGTACTTTAAACCGAGCTTCTCGACCGAGAAGATGCAGCTCAAAGGGATGGGCGCCATGGACGGATCGAGTTCTCTGGAGGACACAAGGCGGCTCTGTGTGTACATGATGGATCTGGCGATCGAAGTCATGGAGGAGAACATGGCCAATGGTGTCGTGTTCATCGTCGACTTGGACAACTGCGCACTAAACAACCTTGAAGCCAAGATGGTGACGGATATCCTGCAGGTCATGAAGAACTGGTACCCCGAGTGCATCCGATACGTGCTCGTGATCAACGGTACGACATTCACGAGGGGGATCACGCACTTGCTCACGAAACTCGCGTCCGAGCGCACGCAGCAGCGCATCAAGATCCTGCAAAACCCAGGCGAGTTGCGCCATTTCATCCACCCGCAATCGATTCCACAGCTCTATGGAGGCATGTACCGCTTGATGCCTCCCATCGAGTGGATGAAGATCCAGGCTGATATTGAAGAAGTGGATCTCGAGTCCCAAGCGCCGGCGCAAGAAGAGCAAAAGTACATGACCAAGGACGCGCGGCTGCTCAACGGGATGCAGTATGCGGCGTGCAGCGTGGACCAGGTCGTGGAAATGAAGACCAGTGTGATCCGTGGCCCGATGTATCGCAACAAAAGCGGCGTCGCGTGGGTGAAAATGTACGCGATCTTGCGTCCTGAGGCGCTTTTGCTCTACGAGAACGTGACATCCAAGATGCCGCAGATCATCATCCCTGTCAACCACGAAGTGAGCGTCAAAGCCGCGACGTTTGCGGACGCGCCACGTGGGACGTTTGGGTTCCGCATGGATGTCCCCGGTGTCGCCGGTGGTCATTTGCTGGCAACATGTTCCGACCACGAACGCGGCAATTGGCTACAGGAAATTCAAATGAATATCACAGCCGATGAAGAAGACGTGGCACGACAGCTCTACGAAGAAGAGAAACGAATGCGCGAAGAGCGCGAGTTTGCGGCTTTGAATATGATCTCGTTTGACGATCCAGCGCCGTCGCCGCAGACACAGCCACCGTCACAGCCGCAGCCGCAGCAGCTACCAGCTTCTTCTTTCCAGACGCCACCGCAACAGCTAGGCATGAACAGCATGTACCCTCCAGCAGCTCCGTTCGGGCAGATGCCAGCGCAACCGCAAATGGCGAATGCAATGAGCAATGCTGGAGCAATGGGGGGATTTATGGGAGGAGCGACGCCACAGCAGCAGCAATTCAACATGATGAGCCCCATGGGAATGCCTGCGAACAGCATGAATCCAGGCATGATGATGATGGGCGGCGCTTCCCAACAGCAGTATGCACGGCCTCCACAGCCGATGAACATGGCCATGAGCCAGCAACCGACGAACATGATGAATATGAATATGCAGCCCGGTATGATGGGGATGATGAACACTGGCGGCTACCCGATGCAGCAGAACCCAGGACAGTTTTCTCAGCAGCAGTTTCAGATGAACCAGCAGTTTTACAACCCCCAGAACATGCAAAACTTCCGCGGCTGACGAAAGCCTCGCGACAGCATTTTGTCATGGGATGAACTACGTACGATTCCATGGACCCCATGTGAGTACCGGTATATAAGCACGCAAAACAGCTAGTGGACCAGAATGAAAAGCCCCTTGAAACCTCACAAGGTTGCAAAAATCGTGCTTTGTTCTTTATTGTTTGGTTTGTTATTGGAAAAGCTACAATCGCGGCGTGCTCCAATTTATTCCGTCTTGGCTTCGACTGCAGCAGCCGCAACGTTGAGCGCTGGTGGGTTGTACCTGCACGTACACACACACACACAAAATGATTAGCTTTTTCATCGCTTTTCGTACGACAACGTCAGCGCCATGCTGGTGAATGCTGCTCCATGACGTACGTGGCCTTGCGGTAGAGTTGAATAATACCGGTGGCGCCCATAAACACATTCACCGCGAACAGGTTCCAGTTCTTTGGCGTGATGATCAAACTGTAGCGAGACCAGATGACCCCCGTCGCCGTCACAGCTGCGCGCGCATACATTTTCCCAATGAACATTCTCCAGTCAACGCGATAGAAACAACCTTTCAATCATTGATTCGCATATAGATCATACCGACTTGCTGTGCCGTCGAGATGGTCTCAGGCGAGCGCTTCATGTCGGCGAGGTTCGCCAGCGAGATCCCCCATTTGAACGTCGGCGCCCAAAAGTGCACTGTTGAATGCGTAGGATTAGGCACAGCACACACACACACACACACATTCGTCATCGCCACAGCCACGAGAAGTCAAGCATAGCAGCATTCTGCACGCGCATCCTACCTGTGAATGGACCGGCAGGGTGCGCGAGGAAGGCCGCCACCTTGGGGTTGGCCGCGACGATCTCGGACGAGAGCACTTTGGCTTGCAGACGCGGCACAATGCTAGGAAGCACCATCTTGGCTATGGGCACGAGCACAGACAGATAGACACACGTTAGCATCCGCTATATACAGGACAAATACGCACACCCGCCATCGCCATACACGCACGTACACAGGACTCGCTGGTGGTTCCGTGGGGTTTTCTGCTTCGAGCGCTCTGCCTCCTTCTTTCTCCCCCCAATGTCGCGCAATCACTCAAAGAGAGAGGTCTGGTGATTTTCATGCGTATCGGCTTGGACAGGGTATCCTAGATGAAGGGACCTGTATAACCATCCATTGTAAAGGGGTTTATTGCGGACGAAGAGAGAATGCGAAATGGCGGGGCAGTGGAATGTGTGATCCCGGCAAGCGCTTCATTGCGTCTAGACACCATAAAGCTGCTTGTACAAGCGCGGGGGCGTATGTTATTGACTGTTTCCTTCATTGCTTTCGTCCTCCCACTCATCGTTCATCGAACTACCTCCTGCATGCGGACGTGCCTTCACCATTTAAATAGATAGTTGAGCACACGCGAGCAAATGTCCTGGCGGCGTCGTGGCGGCAGCATGATGTCCGATTCCGTCGGATCCACCTCCAGGTCACTATACGACACACAAGAAATCCACATAAGCCAGTCAATACACAAGCCAACTCAAACATTCGTTCACATGTGGCATCATCGCTCGCACCTGGATCCTGGATTTTGCCGTGTGTTCGCCACAAAGATGTTGGACTGCGGCTCCTCCCGCACGCCATCCAGGTCGCACGGGTAGCACTTCTTGACGCCGATCATGATGCTCCCCGAGAGCGTCTTGCCGTCGTACGTCAGCGCCTTCTCCGCCTGCAGACGCGTGTAGTATCGGATGTGCAGCCAGTTGCCTGCGCCGGCCGTGAAGTTGATCATTTCGCCGATCGTCTGGAACTGGTGCAGAATGTACGACTTGGCGCTCGCAGGGAAGCCGTACACGGTCACCCAGTACTGCTTGTCGTACCCCCACTCGTCTCCATTGATGCTCGGGAAGTACGTGACCGAGGACGCTCTGCTCGTCGTTGCGGGTTGCTGTCTGGTCGAGTCGGCGAGATCGCCGCCGCCCAAGTGGCTGCTCAGAAAGCTAGTCGGATCTAAGAGCGAGGTCTGCAACAATAAAAACAATGTGAGGCACTATCCAGAACAGAACCAAGACCACCATGATAGTAGTGATGATGCATACCGTTGGAGGTGGCGGGACATCCTCTTCGTACCCACTTGCTTCATCTGCGTGTGGTTTCCGTCTGCGCACGTGCATTCGATCGAGGTAGTTCCCGTCGGCAGCGTCGAAATTGAACGGCGAGTCTTCTAGTAAAGCGTCGGTTTTGTCTTTCTTCTCCATCGACAGGCTCTCGGCAAACGTCAGGCGGGGCTTCGCCTTCGACGACCACGACGACGCGTTCAGCGCATCCGAGCGATTCATGGACAGCGGCGAGCTCTCCTTCGACTTGTCGGATTTGCTGGACGGAACCGACGGCGCCGCCGTCAGGAACGAAGGGAAGTAGTCGTCTTCCATAGCGCTGTTCAAGCGGCGTCCATTGCTGAGAGAATCGAATCAATCGCCGAACCAACAAGTCAGTATTTCGACATCAAATAGCACGACCCCAAGCGCTAATACCGGCGCACACAACACACCACATGCGTATACATAATCCAAGTACATAAGAAGCACAGCGCACGCACCTTGTCGTCCCTGCCATCTTCGCGGTCCCTCTAATTTGTCTGCCGGACGGAAGCTTCCCTCTTTATTGGAAGCGGCTTTTTCGCGCCACGAGTCTCCAGATAGCAGTAACCCAAACAGCCAAAAGCGTAACCATAACCGTAGAATACAGTACGTGACTGGAATAGACTTGGTTACATCATTCTGTCTGTCAGAGTACAAAACCCTTTGAAATCGCTTTGTCGAACCTGTGCAGTTATGCAGGGATGACAGTAACTCTACTTGGCTAATGACACAGCTTGGATCGAAGCGGACAACAACAGAGCCGACTCGCTCTCGAAACTTGAAAACGTGAAAACGCGACCGACTTGATTGATTCGGTCGGATGCGAGCCAAGCGCAATGCTCCGAGTCATCCGCGGAATGACGCCGCTCGTGAATGTGGTCCGTCTGGGAGTGGGCGACTCCGAGTGAGTTGTTTCACAACGACAGCTATAATTACCGCGGGTGCGGTTTATTTGTCGCTTGTTTTCACAGCCGGCTTTCCTATTGCGTTGCAATCCCAAGCATGGGGCGACGAACCCAAGCATGGAGCCTCTGATATCAGAGCGCCTTCATTTGACCTCGAGCCATTTTGTCTGGACCCTCGGAATCCCTATGCAAGGCAGCCACGTCAGTCAGATGGAACAAAGACACGAAAAGAATAGGGCCGCGTTTAAAACACTGAGACAAAAACACGAGGAAAAAATGCTGGGTGAGACGCGCAGAGAAGGGTCAGAAAGGTGGACCACCGTATTTCACATTTGCAGGCTATAACAACAGGGCGTTGGCGTATTGGCTCGGATTCCAATCCTCCAGTTTGCGTCCGTTGCGATAATGGGAGTTTTCACTTTTCAAACAGCAGTTCACACAGTAGCCAATTTTGCGCGGCGTGATAGAAGATCACCAGTGTGTTGTTCTAGGGCGATTCAGACTGCCAAGAGAGACTAGGCAGGCTATTTGTGTGGCTGAGCGTGTGTGGCTGAGGATGTCGTCCGATCCACGTCGCCAGCGTCGACTCGATCTGAATCCGTTGATCCAGCATGTCGAAGTGTATTAAACCCTCTCCTAAAACACTCAGCGTATTAAACTTCTGATGTCACACAGAGCACTGACCGTTTCACTGTGGGGGGCTGAATGGGCCGTTTCCACCCACACGATTCCGACGGTAAAACCTCGAAAATAAGGTGCTTTCTGTGAAAAACGATCTCGATTCTCCCGACCGCACACTCGCGAAGCTCAGTTTTGAAAAGTCCAAGCACTCGTCACAACCGTTCTTCCCCCACCCACTCGCTAATCACAATGGTCGCTGTCGCTGGAGGAGAAGGAGATGCCGCCAAGGGAGCCAAGATCTTCAAGACCAAGTGCGCGCAGTGCCACACGGTGAACCCAGGTGGCGCCCACAAGCAGGGTCCAAACCTCTCGGGCTTGATGAACCGTCAGTCTGGCCAAGCCGATGGCTACTCGTACTCGGCTGCCAACAAGAACTCTGGCGTCATCTGGACGGACGAGACGTTGTTCGAGTACTTGCTCGCGCCAAAGAAGTACATCAAGGGTACGAAGATGGTGTTCGCCGGTCTGAAGAAGCCAAACGAGCGCCGAGATTTGATTGCGTACTTGATCGAATCGTGCGACCCAAACGCCACCTCTTAGATTAATGTACAGCTGCTCACCCTCAGCGAAAGATCGGACGTCGCGGCATGAGATCATGGTATGCATCAGTTGAGTGTTGCTGCGCTTGACGACGCTGCTGCTGTGGATATGTCGTGACGAGCTCGCATCTCTTGCTTCTAGATTATATTACGATAAAAAACACAAGCCACCTTTTCCACCTGAATGCGGTAGTGTTGCTATTGTTGTGTTGTGTGCGTGGAGTGTTTGGTGGTATCAGGAAGGTTGAATTGATCGTTGAGTCAGCGTGGACGCTGTTGGAGTGTCGGAAGGACGTCGAGTCGCGTGGAATGGCAACGCTGCCTGCTCTGTGAATGTCGAGTTGAAGCTGGCATTCCTTCCGTGTCACCAGCAGCAATTACTTGTGAAAGTGATTTCCTGCTCTGGTGGCATTGAGAAAGACGGAAGAGAGCGAGAGTAGCAGCAGAGCCTTGCTGTACTCGTTACAAGGTGTTTCACTCATACCTACCCGGAGCGCGTGGCGCCAGCGTGCCAGTTGCCAATCGTTGCTGTGTCGCAGCCAATCGTGTGCTCGCTTTCGAAGACAGGAGCAATGCATGGCAAAATGCCAGAAGCGAATTGTGCGCATGAATTGTATGATGAGATGCATGCAAAAAACTGTTGCAACAACTGCATAGCGATGTCGTTGTTGACAATTGAATGCAAAATGCTGCGTTCATGGCTTTTGCAAGTGGTGTGAGGAAGCAGAGAGACCACCGGGACCAAACGCATTTTGTACTGCGATATGTTAGTAAGTCATGTGTGCAAAAACGGGTGTGTCATAATGACAAATAACATATCGCTCAACGGTGGCACCGCCATAGTGCAACCAAATCCAGATGTACTGAGATAAAAATAATCGATTCCCATCGCCCAACGAAAGAAATGCTGCTCGCCTTGGAACATGTTTGCTTCTCAAAGTCGACTTGTGACTCTGCTCAAGCCCACCGTCAGTTGGCGCAGCCCAACGAGTGAGGCTGCTGTTCTCGCTCCAGGTTGGTGACTACGAATCTCAGTCAGTACGGATGTCGGAGATTGGCAACAGCGCCTTTTGCTGTAGACAAAATGATCCGCATTAATGCCGGAGCGAATCATCCTTAGTAGAACAAAGCCGTCATGCTTGAGGATTGCTTAGATAAACAGACTATCTCGAGCCCTTCGTTGCTCCGATATATGACAGGTACGAAATCAACCCATGGTTTCCAAAAACAACAAAATAATGGGAAACGACACAAAATGTTGCGAGTGAAAACCATGCAATTGTCTACGTCCGCGACTTCAACGAGTGTCCTTGTAATCCTGTGTCGATTGTGATTCTGTTCGCTTTTCTTTCTTCTTCTACAAGTGGAACTTTCGTCGGGACGTATCCAATTGGTGCTGCTTGTGGATCCACTCGTACTCGCCGTACTTGGTGTCGAACGTGCCTTGCTGCAACCACCGCAATTTGAGCGTGAACCGTGGCCCGATTTCCTGCAAACGCGCCTTCTTCTCGTTCTCAAACACGTATCGATGGTGGCGCACAAAGATAAAGTCACGCTGGTTGTGGAACGTCACGACCTGGCGGCCCTGGAACTCGGGTTCGTGGCGGAAGAGTGAACCGAGGAAGCGACCCACGCGGTGACCCAGACGCGTCGAAAAGTTGTTGAGGATCAGCTCTGGCTGGTGGTTTGTGCGCTTGCCGTGGTCCTTGATGTCTTCATTGAGCTTCACGTTCGTGACCTTGAAAAACGCTGTTGGACCTTCCGGCAACCGACTCACGAGCATGCTGTGTTACCAAGTGCACATCGCAAAAAGATATTAGTACTTGCGCGCACCGAGTGTGCACCACCACAACAACATTCAGCACCAAAACGTACCCGTTGCACACTTTGCTCTTTTCCGACAGAACGATCAAGTGCGTAAACTCCTTGTTGGTGGCAAACTGCACGATCTCCTTGATGTCAAACGTGCCGCGCTTGTAGTAAAACGAGTTGGGGATCAGCGACATCAGATCGTTGATGAAATGGTAGAGCTCGCCCGACGGGAACGGCCGCGTCGTGATCATGAGCTTCGGGGTCTCGCAGTTGGCGAAGATCTGCGCGAACTCATCGTCGCGTTCGTCGGCAGCGATCTCGTCGTCGCCCTCGTTCGAGACCATCGTGATTTCTGGTTCTCTCGTGTTATCGATGGTGCGCGGCTCCTGCTTGGCGGGCGCATTCTCGCCGAGCTCTTCGGCCTCGCGCTTGCGCTTCTTCTGTGCCTCTTTCTTCGCCTCCTTCTTCTCCTTGCGATAGCGCTGCATCACCTGCGCGCGCTTGACCTTGTTCTTGATGTGCGACGGGTTGTTGCGCACAGGCGCGAGCTGTTCGGCGGCGTCGACCTTGCCGTCATTCTTACCGCCACCGCGGCCGCTGCCTCGTCCGGCACTCTTGCCTCCTGGAGCCATTGCGATCCGCTGTCTATCTGTCTATGCGTCTGCGAGTCGAATGGGCAGCTGCATACCTCTTGGTGGCAACTAATGGCTGGATGTCCCACGCCGGTCTCAGACTCAGATATTTCGGACTCAGTCTCGACAGTGGCCGTATATTTCTACGCTTTCTCGGTAATACACACATGGACGTATAGTTATGGTTGTCGACTGTACTATATGGCCGTATAGTTCAAGGTAGTCACAGTGCTGCCATCGTTCGCGTCAACACCCGCCCTTGCCAAAGTGCAAGCTGCGAGCAGAGACTCAAGCGCCAGGATGCGGGAGGAAATGGTGGAGAACGGCGTCAAGTTTCTGCGGCATCCGAACGTCCAGGTGCGTATTATGCTCTCTCTGTCTACGCGGATATAGGCTCGCGCGCGCTTGGGTACACAGGTGCCCCGTGTGTGCTTTTGGGATGCTTTGGACGCTAGCAAAGCGAATGGATCTGATATGATGCATCGACGTTGTGGTAATCTTTGTGTTTACTGTGTATACCAGACGACGCCGCTTTCCGAGCGCGTTTCGTTCTTGGAGCAGAAGGGGATGACGAAGGAGGAGATCCAGGAAGCGATTGAGCGGTACCAGAGTGGAGACACCGCGAGTTCTGCATCGCCGGCTTCAGCGACTCCGGCTGCGTCGTATGTGCAGCCGCAGCAAATGATGATGCAGCAACAGCAACAATACCCGCAACAGCCTGGCGCCATGGTGCCTGCGCCGATGGCGATGGCAGCAGCGGCACCGATGCAACAGCTCATCCGCAAGTCGCGGTACCCGCCGTACATCCGCATTCTGTGGACGATTTCGTCGCTTGTAGGTGCGGCGTCGATTCTCGGCTTTATGTGGAACTATGCCGTGCAATCCGGATACGTACCGTGGCTGGTAAGAATGTGTTATATGTTTTAAAGTACAGCGTCATCGGGAACCGCATGACTGATATGCATGCACATTGTGACTATTTGCACTGCAGCGCTCGCCGTTGATGCTGACTGCGTCGAAGGTGAAGGAAGAGGAAGAAGAGAATGCGAAAAAGGACGAAGCGCTTATGGACGGACTGACCGACGTGTCGCAAGCGATTCAGGCGCAGACAGCGGAGCTCACGAAACTCTGCTCGACGCTGGACCAGAAGGAGAACGAGTTGCACACCAAGAGCACGATTTCGACTCAAATCGCCGCTTCGCTCGCTGAGCAGGTATGTCTTTGAAGCGTCTTGTCGACTGCAACCACTCCTCCTTTTAATGCTAACGATGATTTCAACAACTTGATTTTGCAGTCAACCAACCAAGCGATTGCTGATCTCAAGGCCGAAGTGAGTACATTGAAAGCGCTTCTTCTCGCCAAGACGGAAGCGAACCAACCCATGGAGGCACAAACAGCGGCATCTACTGCCGGAAACGTTACTAAAGCGACGATGCTTTCGATTGCTGGATCTGCTGCTGCTGCACCTGTCACTGCAGTGGTTCCACCAAAGCCTGAACCTGCGATCAACGCAAAGGCGGAGAAAGTGGAGAGTATTTTGAAGTTGATTCGAACTCAGGTGCAGTGGCTGCTCAATCGTTTTGTGCTTTCTTGTTGTCATACTCATGAAATTGTTTGCTCTTCTTCATGAAATCGCGGTGTAGAACTCGCTGGAGCAACTGAAACTGGCTGCTGGGATCCTGACGATGTATGTCAAGAACTTGGTTGAGGCAAGTATTTCAATGCTTTATGTGCTTTTCGAGAGACTTTTGGAATATGACTGACAGAGTGTGCGCTGTATGACAAACGGTAGAATCCTGATGTTCCACGCTACCGCCGAATCGCACCAGGAAATGCGAATTTCAAGCAGAAAGTCGAGCCACTTGAGGTACTGTTAATGGACTTACTTTGCCAGCGGACTACAAATTTCGTGGGAAGCAACCTTTGACGCTTAATTTGTGTGTTCTGTTTGCTGCAGCACCATGAGGACCTGTTGAAGTCGATTGGATTTGAAACCAATGGATTGAACATGGAATGGAAGTGGCACACTGCCGATCGCGCCTCTGGCGAATTTGACGACAACTTGGCCATCTTGCGCGCGGTGCTGAAGGCCTTGCAATCCCTCACGTCGCCTGCTGCATCGTCCACTTTGTCTCTTGAAGAAATCGCTCATCAAAGTATTGAAGAGTACCGCCAGAAGATTGAGAAGAAGGAAGTGGAAGGAACGGCAGTGCAATCGGCGAGCTCTTCCTCTACAAGCTCTCAGACTCAAAGTACACCAGCTCCAGCCGTTGCTGCACCTGCACAGAACCATGACTTGGAGTCCTTTATGGCGAGACTAGAAAAGAAGGCAAGTGTCAGTGACTCGTTCACCAAGAAATCGGTCGAACCGGTCACCGTGGTTGCTCCTCCAGTGTCAGAAGCCGTTCAGAGCAATGCCGTGGATGACGAGAACGAGGAAAAAGCTCCGGCCAGCAGCATCGACAGCACCTCAGCAGCTGGACCAGCATATCCGAAATCTTTCAATGAAGTGATGGAGATGCTCCAAAAAGGAGAAAAAGTACCAGGAATTAAGGAGATTGAAGAGAAACTGTCGGTCGATTCGGCGACGTACCTCGACTCGGCGGCAACTATGACTGCTTCTAGCGTCGAGGGTGACGAAGTTGTCGCTCGTCCAAGTGCGCCTGCGAAGCCATGGGAAAAGGTCCAGAGATAGGTTGTTGCAACGCCTTCCAGAACGTAGTGGCACGAGGCTGTGAATAAACTGTGATTGTTCTAACCTTTTCCTCTCCTCCAACTGCAGCAGTCAGATCTCGCCGCCATCTGTGGTATAGAGAGTTGTCGATCTGAAAGTTGTCGACGTGAGAAAGACGAATGCTTTGGCAAAGTGAGGAAATCATCGTCATGTGCCTCGCCTAACGTATTTCTTTCCGCTGATTTCTAGCCCAACCTCATCACATCCGTCTTAACATCATCATGTCAGTTATTCTCAATTGACTCGGACGGAAACGCTAGATGTCCGTCAGTTTTGGCTTTATCCAGTCGCCTTTATTTAGTCGTGAAATACGTTTGAGCGAAATATGTCGCTGACCCTCGCTGGATTCCACCAGTTGCTGCTTTATCTAGTCGAAGAAGCGAATAAATTCAGGTGCAAAAAAGCAAAAAGCGTATGACGGTCATTTACGAATCAAGTCGCTGACGCGCACCAAACCAAATGGTCGTTCCTACCACCAATGTCACGATTTCGTCACGGGGACTGCACGTGTCGCCACTCTGCTATACGCGTGTCTGGTACTCTGCGTTAGGCATGTGTATGGTGTGTCGTCTGTTCCTCACATTCACGACAGGTGTGCACTTTTTCGTGGCCCGACCTGACATGTCGTACTATGCGGCGATGCTCGGTCCCTCGGCGAGCCAAGGACTGAACACTGTGGGCTACGTCTTCGGCGGATCAGCGGTAGCGCATGCCTACGAACTGATCAATATGCTGTGGTTCTCTGTACGCTATCGGGAGCTTGTGTATGAACGAAGAGCCTCGCGCAATGGTTTTCTGGTGTGGATCGCCTGCATCCTTCGCTGCCAATTCAACAACAAGGTCAACCCAAATGCCTCTCAGGATTGCTGCTGTCTGTGCAAGCATCGGTCCAGAAGTCGAATCAGTTCTCGCTCACCGCCGAGTAAACCCAGCGAATCACGATGGCGGTGTTTCCTGAGCTTTCTTAAACGCATATGGAAGGGCTTATTCGGTCGGCTTGGACTCTTTGGCGTCGAGAGTGAGTACTTTGAGATCCAGTTTGCGGTCCGCGAGGTCTTTGAGATCATATCGGTGAGCGTCCAGGCGTACAGCTGCAGTAGGGTAAGTCCCGAGAAAGTGGATCAACGCGCTTTTCGAGTGGGTGTTGGCCATCAACTGCTACCTGTTGGCCTGGTCGACATTCAGATCTCGATCTCGAACCTCACAACGCTCCTAGATGATCTGTGCACCAAATGGCGGCATCCAGCCTCCAACTTCTACATTGAACACTTGAGGTTGACGGAATTCCCCAGCGCGCTCACTCGGCTTCAAGTCGAAGATCTGTCGCTCTTCGGCAGCCGAATCGAATCCCTCGCGGACGTGCGCTTCGGACCCGAGTTCAATATGCTCAAGACGATTGTGCTCACCGGCAACCCAATGAGAGAGCTTCCTGCGATCCGACCGCCATTTACGAAGCTGGAGGTTGTGTCGCTCGAAAACACGTAGGTCGCGCAGATCCCCCGCGCAGGTTGACTGCCAATATTGCATCGGACAACAAGGGGGAGTGAGCGTCTTTCTGGCAGGCACGCCGTTCTACCGCGCGCAGACTAGCGACACCATCGCCACCACCTTCAACGAGAACGCGCCGATCTCGTGCGTGGCGCAGAGCAGCTTCGTCAACGGCAGGTTCCTGCTCGACCTGGTCGCACGACAGTGCACTCTGTAGCCACAGCCATAAGGAAACAGATACAGACACACAGGCACAAACCTACGCGACCCGCCTTCCTTCCTTCTGCGCGCGTTGTCGCAATAGTGTTTTTTCGTCAACACGCCGTAATGATGATGCAGGCGAGTTGAAGCCAGCGCCAATACAAACGCACAATCACTGGGCGAATGGGTTGAAGATCCAGTTTGTTCACTATACAATTCCCCATACAAACACTCATTCGCACTTATACGAGTGTATCCAGTACACGTGTTTGCTTTTCTGCTCCCTCTCACAAACACCGTCATTTGGTTTCTCGTATACAAAGCCCCATACAAAGCGCCGCCCCGCATCATCATCAGTGCGCGAATCGCACCGCCGCCCGTAATCACTGTTCCGCTGTGTATTGCGCCCCTCTCGCCCCCCTCGATCCTTCCGCATTCTCTGCGCGCGCATACTCATTTCCCAGTTGCCGTCCCCGTGTGCGTCGTCCGGATTCGACGCGCTTGGTGACGTCTCGACGGTTAGAAGCTGACTCATGGCGCGCGGGGTGGACGACGCGTTCGTGGCCGTGAACCGCGAGACGCTCGTGAACATCACTAGTGCGCACGCGAATGGGTACCAGGAGTTCGTGGACCTGTTTATGGTCATCACGGTGGGCATCGCCACGTTCCTCGTGCTCTTCCGTGTCGCGTTCACGCTCTTCCCGCCCGGCGAGAAGGCGAAGCTCCCGCCAGCAGCTGCGACTGCCGGCAATGCCGCTGAAGCCACTGCAGCGAACCCACGCCTTTCAGGCAGCCGTGTGAAGGCTGCAGCAGCTACCAGCAATTCGAGCTCGAGCGCGACGCGGACGCCGTTGAAGCGCCATTTCAGCGTCAAAGAACGCCTCGAGTCCGAAATCCGATCCATTTTGCCACGACGCTCGACGTATTACACGATGCCCTTCTTTTCCGACACGGTCGTGAACAAGCAAGAGTTCATCGAGAGTCTGATCGAATTGGGCGACGATCTCCTTGATGGATGGCTGCTCGTGAAGAAGGGCGTTCAGCGCGGCAAGAACTGGAAGAAGCGCTTTGTCGTGCTTGATGGCAATGGACGCATCAAGTACTACCCGAACGCGGACGCCGCGAGACGCAATATCAACATCAAGGGGTCTTTGGCCGTGCACGCTGTGAAACCCGCCGACCCGCTCGAATTTGGTGCCAACACGCTCGAGATTCGCGGCACGCTTGGAGGCACGTACTTCTTCCGCGCCGAAGACGATCTCGCTGCGCGGAAATGGCTCTGCGTGATGACAAAGCGCGCGATCCAGGGCCGCGTCCCCGGACGCATCGACTCGACTCTGAGCTCGGCGGTGCTTGCTGCCTCGCAAACGGGCACTGGTTCCTCTCCAAACGGAACTAATGGAGGCGCGTCTGTGGATGCGGCGGAGAATGCACTGTCAACAAGTGGCGTCTCAGCTAGCGGTGACGCTGGCAGTAGCGTCTCAGCTAACCTGAAGTCGCACTCTTTCGAAGCGTTCGTGGAAGAGATGTCGTATTCCAAAGAAAGCTCATTGCGCCAGTTCTACGTGGTCGTCAAGTACAAATCGGAGCTGCACGATCACTCGAACTTGCCTGTGGGGCAATCCGTGCCAAAGCCCTGCGAAAAGGGGGTGGTGAACTGGAACGAGAAGCTCTCGTGGCATTTTCAAGACCACAGCTGTGCGGAGTGCGACGAGTGCCGCGCCATCGGATCAACAAGCGGCACGTTTTGCGGATTACCAGACATTATGGTGCTGCATGTCTACGAAATCCATCTGCGCTACCTGACGACGAAAGTGGGTGAGTGCGCGATCTCTCTGCGCGAGATGTTTGGTTTCATTGGCATGAAGGAAGCGCAAGTGAGCTGCTCGTGGCCTGTGACGTCGCCGTCCGAGTCGATCTTGGGCCAACTGTCGCTCAAGTTGGTCTACTCGGTCAACAGCACCCCAGGCGCGTCGCTCACCCCGTTCCTCGTGTCGTCCGAAGATGAGCGCGAGTTCTTGGGCGAGTACGAGATCCACCCGTCGGTGAAAACGGCGATCGAGTTCTTTGAGCTCTTTTACGCCAATGGAAAGTCGGACAAGTGGCAAGATTACTACAAGGCTCGTGGAGACACGGAGATGGATATTGGCGAGTGGACCGAGTCGAAGGAGTACGGCGGACAAGTGCGTGTGTTGAGTTGCAGATCGCTCACGAATGCCAGCATTGGTCCTTCTTCAACGATGAACACGATGACACAGCACGTGTTCTTTGCGGATGCTGCGAGTGCCGATCTGGACAAGTTTGTGCTCGAATCAAAAGTGTTTTTGCACGATATCCCGTACGGCGATTGCTTTACAGTCGAGCAGGTATTCGTGGTGGAAAAGAGTGCTGCTGGAAATTTGATTGCGAAAGCGTACCTCGGCATCCCGTTCTCCAAGGGATGCATGTTCAAGTCCAAGATCATCTCGGCTACGAGAGAAGGCGTGAGTTCGTCCACGAAACTCATGTACGAAATGCTGAACAAGACGATTGACAACCCATCATCAGGTATGAGCAGCGCACCAGTGACCCCATTCCTGGTGAGTAAAGAAGAAGAGCGGTCGATGCTCGGAGAGTACGACGTTCATCCAGCGGTGAAAGATGGACCGCATTTCTTCGACCTCTACTACGCGAACAATGTGCAGAAAATGTGGGAGGGCTACTACAAGGCTGGTGGAGATTCGGAGCACGACATTGGCGAGTGGGTTGACTCACAGGAGTTTGGCGGTCAGGTTCGCACGATCAAGTACCGCGCGCAGTCCAATTCCAGTCTCGGTCCACCAAGTACGATGGCAACCCAGACACAACACGTGTTCTTTAATGGGAAGAAAGAAAATGCCGATCCAGATCGTTTCGTTCTCGAAACCAAGATGGCGATGCATGACATCCCTTACGGTGACAGCTTTACGATCGAGACCGTGTTCGAGGTGACGCGTGAAGTGGATGGCAAACTTTTGGCACGAGCGTACATCGGGATTCCATTTTCGAAAAGCACCATGTTCAAGTCCAAGATCGCATCCGCAACGAAAGAAGGGATGGTCAAGGCGACGAAGATGTTGTTCGAAGAACTGAAGAAAGCAATGGACAAGGAGACTGGTAGCGCTGACGGTTCTGTCCCAAAGCGTGAAGCATCAGGAACTGATGCGATCGTGGCCCGAAATTCTGATGTCGGGAACAAACCAACACCGCCACGACGTGCTGTGTTTGCACGATACAACAGCAACCTGGACGGCAGTGTCGCTCTCGAAGAGATTTTCGAGAACCAGCGTGTGAGCATTTTCGGCAAATGGGGGCCAAACCATTTGCTGCCAACCGACCGCGAGCGGTTCACGAATCGAAATGGAGATATTGAGCTCAGTTTCGAGCATATCACATTGCCACCACATTGGATTTGGACTTCGCCATGGAAAATCGACAAGAACTACACCGAATGCGACGACGAAGGGTGGAGTTATGCAACAGATTTCCCTCGCTTCAAGATGCATCTCGCGCGAGGCAAATCGAGCATGAAGCGCCTTGGCGCGTCAGTGCGACGACGCCGATGGATCCGCATGATGTGTTATGTGCCTCCAGAGAACGGGAACGGCGCCGTTACGCCAACCGCTTAGGAGCGACGATCTATTTGTACTGACAAGATCATGCATGGCAGGCAGGTGAGCTGTCGCAGGATCCGTTTTTTCAGACTAAATTTACTCTTTTTGACACGTCCCTCTGTTCAATAAATAGCTTCAGCCTCCTCATCTGATCTGCTCAATGCTCGCTCGTCCAGCAGAGCCTCATCATGTTCCTTTCATTCTCAATTCCACATCCAAGAGCTCAAGCCACCAAGCCAACCACAAGCTTTTCTCCATCGCAAGATCTCAAGAATGAACACGCTCACTCGCTTCGCCATCGCCGCCCTCGTCATCGCCGCGTCGCTGCAAAATGTCAACGCTGTCCAGCCGCGCTCGCTGGCGGAGCGCCGAGCAGAAATGCGGACGCGCATCCTGGAAGCCCAGACCGCCAAGCTCGCGGCGTTCAACCAACGAGAGAAGGACTTCTACAGCGGCAAGCGCCGCAAGTAAGTCGCTGACAAGCGGCAGCTGACGGGAGTTTGTGAAGTAGGCATCTTCTTGATACACGCGACTATGTAAAGCCACCACCAATACACGCAGGCGCATGCAATCTTCCCCATCGTGCTTTGTACAATGAAGAACTATACCCTACGAGAACTCCAGGTTCATGTATGACCTACGATCATCTCTCACATGTGCTCTGCTCTCTGATAAATCTATCCCCTACGTCCTTTCCCACGAATCAGATCCGTTGGCAGCGAAAAGTAACAGCGATCTTCGGCGGAAAGGGTGTGAAGTAACAGCACCTCTCGGAGCAAAAAAGAACCTTGCTGCAGCATGCGAGCGTGCAGCTAAAGCGGCGACACGCCAATCCGAAATTTCTTCTCTCATCGCCCCGCAGACGCTGAGTACCAAGCAGATACAGTGAGCATGGGCTGCTGCTTCTCGAAGGAGGACGACCGCTTCGACGCCAACGAGTCGCTGCTGCCCAAGGGAAAGCAAGTGTACGTACACGGCGTATCTTTATCTTCGCATGCGTCCGCAAAGATCCTATCCATTCTGCCTGTATATCCCATTCATATCGTCTCTCGTTTTCTCTCGCGATGCCTTCTTGGGGGCAGCGAAAAAAGTGCGCATAGCGATTTTGACCACGTGGATTTGGCCAAGAAGGCTGCCGGCGCAGGCAGCTACAAGAGCCCCGAGCTGTCCTTGCACCAGCATCGACCGAACAATCACCACAGCAGTCACGATCATGGTCACGACAATGGTCACGACCATGGATACCAGCGCCAGCAGCATGCGAAAGAGAAGAAGGATGCCGCAACCACGCATCAGCCCGCACCGATGAAGGCGCCAGCGGTCGTGGAGAGTGTGGATCTCCTTGGTTTAACGAAACCAGCGTCCCCACCAGCAGCAGCACCGACGCTCTCTGCGGATGTCCCAGTCTTCCGCCCTCCGCACCAAGCAGTGCCACCGCCTCAAGTAGCCGCGCTAGCGGCACCAACGAAGCCTGTTTCGCCACCCAAGCTCCCGCCGACGCCAGCAATTGCAGCGCAAGATGCCAAACCACCGACAGCGTCGACTGGAAAATCGACCTCTCCTCCAAAGCCAACTGAGCCTAAGGAGCCTGCGAAGGCTGACCCACCAGCTCGTACGCCTTCAGCGCCGGTATCGGTCGCGACGACAGGGGACATGGACAGTGAAGAGAATGACGACAATTCGGAGAAAGCGCCGTCGCTTTCGGCAAGTACGTCGATGAAGAAAACCAACAAGAAGAAGAAAAAGGTGTGCTTTGAACCTCTGCTTAAACTAATTGATCGCATTGATGCTAACGCTTTTGAAATGTATTTGTACTAATGTATGATTGCAGAAAGGAAAGAAGTAAATCTGATGGTACCGGTGCGGTGGTAGAGCACGACTGAAGATTCACCCATGCACGTCCCAAGATCGCACAGATCAATTTATAAGTGAAAAAGATGACATGAGAGAAGAGATGAACTCTTTTACCCAACACCGAGCTGCAAAGCGCATGAGTAAAGAAAGAAGTAAACGCAAGATTTGTGAGTATGCAGCATTTTCTCTTGAGGAGGAAAACGAAACAAACATGTGACCAGTCAGCCAATAGACATCCGTAATCTCTTTTTGCGCGTAGCCAAAAACTCTGTGTCTTCGTCTCGCTGCAGGTTCTGTCGCCGCTTCTCTTCCTGGTGCTTCTCGGCCATTTCCATCAAGTCGCTCGCGATCTTCGTCAACTCCTTGTTCTCCTCCTGCAGCATAAGATTCTGGTTGCGCAGCTCTTGGAGCTCGTCCTCCTGCGTGTTGACTTTGCTTCGCAGCTGGGCATCCGCTTTCTGCAATTGCTCCGCTTTGCGCACGAGAACGGCTTTGTCGGTCTCCAAGTGCGAGATTTTCACACGCAACTCTTTCTCCAGCGCTTCGCTCCTGCCTTGCAGCTTCATCACAGCGCTCACGCTTTCCTGCAGCCCTCGGTGCTCCTTTCCCAGACGTTGTAGTTGCTCTTGCGCCATTTGTTCTGCTCGCTTGGCGATCTCCACCTCCTGACGCAACGCCGCAGTGTCTGCCCGGTGCTTCTTCTCCAGGTCCTGCTTCACACGCTCCAAGGAGGCCACTCGCGCCTGATCTTTGCTATCGAAACGATGCTGAAAATGTGAGATCGACTGCGCGAGAACGGTCTCGGTCGTCTGATACTTTTGCACTTGAGCGGTCAACGAATCCACTCGCGCTTGTGCCGCCAACAGCGCCGCATTCTGCTGCTCAAACACGAGATGCAGCTTCTCACGCGCCGCCTTTTCCGTCTCCAGCGATGCGACGAGCGTCTCGAGCTGCAGATCGTCGCGCATGCCATTCAGCGTGCGTTTGTGGTCCTTCATGATCGTGTCCATGCTGTTCTGCAGCCGCTGGTACTTGTCCGCTGTCTGCTTTTCATTGCGCTGCAGCTCTCGCAGTCGATGCTCGAGCTCGATGATCTGCTTTCGCAGCGCAAGCATTTCTGCATCCAGCGCGATTTTGGTCTCAAGTCGCGCTTGCTCCACTTTCACACAGAGCTGCGCTGCTGAGAGCGTCAGCGCGTACTCGTCGACGTCCGACGGTTCGTCTTTTGTCGTGTTTTTCGCGCTGGCGTCGTGTTCCTGGCGGTCAGTAGGCGAGTCCGCGCACCTCTCCGTCTGCTCCACATCGCGGTCGACTCCACTGTCGCTCTGTCCAGCGGTCCCGCGGCTGCTGCTGCCTGCTTCGGCATCCACAGCGGCGTCCGTCGTCACCCTCCGCTCCGTTTCCGCCATGTTGGCGCTCAAATTGTTGCTTTCCTTTTTCAAATGATGATGGCGTGCGAAACAAGTATAAAGTCACTTTGACTTCGTGGTACAACGTGCCACTGGAAACGGTACGGTGAACCATAAAGTCCCTTTGCATTTGAGCATGAGACAAAGAGCCAATAAACACATGACGCGGAGAGCGCACTGGAGCGCGATGCCGCCGCTCGCGGCGCTGCCCGTGGCGCCCATGCTGGCCGTGGTGGCGGCTTCCATCTACGCAGACCGCCACCTGGCAGCACCCGTGGCGCAGAACGCCGATCCCAGCAGCAGTAGCAGCAAGCACACGTCGTCCGACTGCGTGTCATCCACCGCGCTGCTCGTGTACCGCGGCTTAGGCGCCGGATTCGCGTGGACCATCGGCGTCGACGGATACGCGCTCCTGAGTGCGCCGGACTCGATATGGGCAGAGCGTGTCGCGGCCAAGAAGAACACGACGGTCGGCAAGGAGATGGCGAAATCGTTTGCATGGCTTTGCGGCCGCAACATGTTCGGCTTTGCGAGCTTCCTCGGCATCTTCGGTGGCGTCTCGTGCAGTCTCGAGAGAATTCGTGGTCGCAATGACCTTCTCAACCCATTCATTGGCGGCTTCACCGCCGGACTCGCGCTTCTACCAGGAGAGTTGCGCACGCCACGTGCGATCATGACCACGGCGGCATTATGCGGCATCGCGTCCATGGGGTTCCACTTCTTCATCCCGTCCAGTGGCGAGAACAAAAACGAAGGCATAGACAGAGACGAGCTTTACTGAAGAGCGTTTTTGGGCACGGGTAGCATTAAGAAGCGAATAAAAAGAAGTCAACTCTAGATACTTGTTGCAACGTGTCGAGTCACCTGATGGCGGATAACAAGTAAGGTTTTGTCATGCAACGCAGGGTAACTCAGGCTGCCAGTCTCAGCAAGTATTAGTAGCGCCTAGAGTGCCGTGTTAGCAGCGTAGCACCAACGAGGTTCGAAGCCTCACCGCATACCAAAAACTCGTCTGAAAGGGCTGACTGCACTGGTAACGCAACCAGTAGCGGTGGAAATCTGCATCATCACCATTCCCTTAGCATACAGTACAAAGGGAACTCGCGAACGAGCTCCAGACGATAAGGTGATCAGTCATTTGGTGCGAATGCAGCTTCTAAACACCACCACTTAGGAGCCTGAAGCCCAGCACACTGGCGATCAGGACACCTTGAGATGCCAACACAGAAATGCAGCAATACAAGTCCGACCTTGTATTTTCGCCAATGCGATTGGTAAAAAAGCAGCTTGAATTGCAATTTTTGATTAGACAAAAGTGCAATGAATCAATATTCACTTCGTCTTTGTGCAGTAGTGGTGTCCTGCATCCTTCACCGAACTCGTGAGCCGAGAAGTATATCGCACCAGCGGCGGCGCCGTAATGCAGACCATTCGTTTCGGTCTCTGAGTGCAGCCCAACCTTCCCGTGTGGAATCGGGCGCTTGCTTATCGCTTTTTTGATTTTCCAGATCGCACGATTCGGGTGCCATTTTGCAGAGGTCGACACACGGCACCTTGTGCTGCATATCGTCGGTTCGCTGCACTCGGGTCGTCGTGTACGACGGTGTGGGCTGGTACCCAATATTTCTTTCCTTACAGCGGAGGCAATGCAGAGCTCGTCACTTGCTCGGAGGATAAAGCGAACTACCTGCTCGCATCTCCGTTCGCTTTTCGCTTTCACTTAGCTTCGGATCGTCCACTCAAAATAGACACAAATTGTCGTTGTGTTCTTTTGAAGCGGTTTCACGTTTCATCTGCTCACTTGACGCCTCCTTTTTTTGCAAGGTGAGGAGGACACAATTACATTTAATTGTGCCCTCCTTGCAATGCAAAGACTGTGACGACATTATATATATGTATTTCTTCGTAAAAATACGTATATTTTATGTCGTCACAGTTTTTTCTGCTCCCAGGTCAACATCATTTTCAATTGCCATCAGTGGCCAACGCTCACACGGCACAAGAAGTACAGGGTTCAATGCGCTCTTTGTCGCTCAGCGACGCCAACCAGGAACGACAGCACCCTTCTGCGTACAGCAGTGCCCTCAATCATTTAATCTTTGCACCGAGGTGACGAGGTCGGAGATGCAAATATGAACGCGCATTCGCGCTGCCGCGACTCAGCCCAAAATGAGCAAAGAGTCTTTTGGCATAACGTGCTCCTTCAAAAGATTCCATTATCGCGTGCTGAAGCTTTCAGTTGGCGTAGCCATTTGGTTTCTTCCCATTAACTCACGCAGTTTATTACAAATCGATCCTGTGGGGGTGTTCACTAACGACCGTCTTGGCTCCGTCGTGGCGTCATGTATCCTTCGCCGTACTCGTGGACCAAAAAGTCAATCGGATCAGCGACAGTGTCGTAACGCAGACCATCCATCTCGATCTGGGAGAAGGGTACAACTTTGTCGCTCGGAACTCGCCGGTTGTTCTTCATTTTTTGGATCTTCCACAATGTGTTGCGAGGCGACCTGGGCGGTGTCATCTTGTACAGATCGACGTATGGCACATTGTGCCGCAGGTTGTCGATTCGACGTTCAGAATCAAAAAGATTCGACGCCAGCGGGTGAGTTGGCGCGATACACACTCGGTAAATGCCATCGAAAAACATGTGATACCCTTTCCGCCACAGCACGTCTCGCATCTGGGTCGCCGTGTACGACGGCGTGTGCTGATACCCGATGTCAGTGTCTTCCGTGAATGGGATTGTGGACCCATTGCGAACAGCGCCCAAGAGTGTCCCAAAGAGTATAGCAGGTTTCGCGCCCATAGCTTTGAATTCCTCGTACACGTCGGTCAGAAGCATTTGCAGTGGGCTACCGAAACACATTGTCGATGGCGTTTGCGGAGACAGGAGGTCCATTCGGTCAGGCGAGTTGCAATTCTCTTCGTCCTTGTGTCCCGAGATCGGTAAGCAATAGTCCCATGCGTTCCTCCTTCCCTCGCACTCGTTGCAGAGCTTCGTGTGCTTCCCGGTAAACACTGGCGGCATGAACGGTTGATCGAGGGTCTGCATCGTGTCGTAGAACCGGTGGGTTGAGCGGTAGTGAATCGCACTGGCGTTGAGCGTCGCTGGTACACAGGCTTGGGTTGCGTCTACGTCGGGATGGAGCTGCAAGTAGCTGTCTAAGAATGAATTCGGGACACTCAGCCGTGTCGATGGCTCGATTTTGTCGACGAAAGTGCAGCTCGGCAGATCAAAGTACAGGTCGCCCGACCAAAAAGTGATCTCGCGCGCAATCACATTGTAGAGCACAAGCACGCCAACGACAAGCGCCACCCACGCCAGCATTGGACGACGGAATCCTACTCGAACGTTCAACCCAAAGAGACGTAGCAGCGTTTTATCACTCCCAACGATCTCGGCGGCTTTCTCCGTGAAGGAACACGCAGGTGACGTAATCTGTGCTGCTTTCCGAGCGCTGGCGACGTCGATCACATGGACTTCCATTGCAGGACTGGAAGTCGCGCGCGCTGCGGTAGCGGTAGCCGAGGTCGTCAAGACCCTTACACGACGCTGAGCCCCCTCCTTGTCACCATGATCCGCTCGTTCTTCGTCACAATCGATCGACTCGGGAGCGAGCAGACCTTGGTTCTCACTCATGATGTTTCTTCTCAGCGGGCGGAAAGTTTGGAACTGAGACCGCCGCTTTCACTTTCGTCGTCGGAGCCAGCTGACAGCAGCAACCTCATCTTTGCACTCGGGACGGTGTCGCTGTTTTATCCGTTTTTATTGGGTACATCTGCTCCTTTTTTTATTTCCGTGACTTTACTTTTTTTCCATGACTCCACACGTGTGGCACTTGCATCCACAATGAAAAAGTTGAGAAAGGGAGACGGACGCCAGCTCCACACGACAAATCGACGCTCGGTGAAACGACTGCTGGCTTCCAAAAGGTCCATAGCTGACGGATGAGCAGGTGTAATTGGACGAGCCGTTGTGAGCTCTATACCAGTCGATGAGATCGCGTTCGGACGCAGCCAGTGCCACTGAAATTGTCAACGCGCAAGTGGTTGTTTTGGTTCACCAACGGAGTCAACTGAAACAAGTGATACCAATATGTGGGTATAGTTTCACTGTGCTTCAACCACAGGACGCTTGGTCACTTTGTATACGGTGGTACTGGTTCCCACTGTGTCATCTGGAGAGTTCAAGCGATCAGGTAGTTTTTGTGACAGTAGGTCTTGTGTTCGCACGCTCGAGAAACGTGCTCATTTCATTCAAAATCTGCCTGATTGCGGCACACCAGATTACCATGCGTGCATCAATTGAGAAGCATCCAATTGTGAACGAAATGAGCGTCGGCGTCGCATGTGCACCGCGGACGAAACACGTGAGGCAACTCTTGAGCAGGCTTTCCCATCTACAGATTTCCCCGCAACTGGGAAAGTATGCATAACATTATACCCTGTAAAATACGACGATTGTACCTCGACGAGCATATTCGAGAGAAAATGGCGCCAGCAAGGCAAACAATGAGGCATCGATCACCTGCTGCTACACTACTCGCACGTTGCTTAATTGATACGGTGGTGTGTGTGAGCTCAATCGCTATGCGCTGGTTACTTTGTTCACGACTTAGGCAGACGCTTGATCATCCTGCTGCGTGAGTGACACGTGATGCCCATGTTTGTTTGTTTTCTGTCAGTTGATCTCAATGTAGTACCCTAATAACTCATACAATGCATTGATCTGATAAAAGTACGACCCTTTCACAGCTGATTTAAACCAGACTTTCCCAGTCACGGGGAAATCTGCACAGTGTGGGACCAGCATGCCGTGGAGCAGAGTCGACGTGATGGACATAGCCACACGAACCAACTGTCGCCAGCACGGCTGTCCTTTTCGTTGCATGAGTCGGGGGCCAATTGCAGAGCACATAACGGTAAAGTTAAAAGAGCCCAACTCCGATTGACGTCAAAGTCAGTCAAGTTAAAATTTGTTCTGGAGCGAAAATAAACAACCCCACTTTGATGTTGAATTTTTTGCGTTAAATTGCGCTAAAAAACTTAGCATTGCATGCTCTACCCAATTGACGAGCAGTCAGCAACAAACCGATCTAATGGGCATGCCTCTGGTTGCGGGAGTCGGATGGTGAAAAGCACCCAGCGATGGGAATGCCCGATCAAATCGCTGTTGCACCTGTGAGCCATTTTATTGCTTGCATGAAGTGCTTTGCAAAATATTGCAATCTGTTGTTTGCAAACTGCAGACCAATATCAACATGAATGCTGACAAATTATTGCAATGAAATGCAAAACAAATAATAGCTGGGCAACTCAGACTGGACAACTTCAAGTGCAATGTTGCGAGAAATCACTTCGGGGTAGTCGCAAACTCCACGCTTCCTGCATCGCTATTTGCATCGCCAAAGTCTGTTCGCCTATTGTTAACCGCTCTATTGTGAGACCCGTGGCAGATTCGTGGCGCTACCTCGCGGAGCACAAAGCGCCCGCGAGCGCGACGAGAGATACGCGAGCGTCGCCATCAAAGCGGCAGTAGCAATGCGCATCAGCGCTCCACGATGACCGCGAGCCCAAAGCACCACCGCCCAGCAGCAGCCTCACTCGCAGCTACACCACGGGATCCCACGTTAGAGGCTGTGCTGTCGTCACCGTCTCGGAAGGAATTACTCCAGAGAAGTAGCCATAGAGGCGGTGCTGCGACAGCGAGACGCCCTTCGACGGCAACAAACGAAGCGACTCCACACCAGACGTCCAGGCAACGAGTTCAGGTATGTGGTGATGACCTGGGATGGGATGCCTCGTTCCCGTTTGCTCAGGTTTCCTGTTGTACTCACGTCTTTGCACTTCTCAATAAAGACTGCAAGAGGAAGCAACCACCGATCGCTTTCCGCGCCTTCTGTGGCATCATCCAACCAGTCTCTAAACAGGTACGCTTGCGAAAAATCAGACAAGGTTCACTATCAAGCCCCAATATGATAGGCTCACGTGGTTGTCCGAACTCCTTCTCACCAGCAGCAGCTTGCCAAAATTGAGCACTCAAGTAGCTGCAGCAGTCAGTGGCGAGGCGAGTATCCCTGATGCTGTCCGTCTGGTCGGTGCGCTCGTTCTCTTAGGCACGCGGTTGGAGAGAAGGATCCAGCAGTTGTTAGACCAACTCGTTTCGTCACTGAGACGCAATTATACGGATCCGGCCAGCAGAACAGCAAGACAGCATCAAGTGCTTTGTGTGCAGCAGCCACAACGCTTGGTCAAGAGGAGAAGCGGCGCAAGCACGCCAACTTCGTCAACCGCCTGCATCGAATACGCGCGCAGCAGGACGAGTACGATGCGCTCACGGCACCTCTCCACGACGCGTTCGACCTGAGCCAGGTGCGGCGCACGCAGACGATACACTAGCAGCAGCAGCGATACACACACTCGATCGAGGGTCATCGGGCTGCGCAGCATCGCTGTCCCCTTGGATAACGGAATGCCACAACGGCTCTCTTTGTCGTTGAGAAGTATCTGTGCAATGTAGCCATGTTGATTGAGCTGCTCACACGTCGCAGATATTGTCCTAGTTTAAGATACCTGCTTTAACAAACTAAGGTGGCACACGTTATTTAGGACACTCACACCTTTCGATCCTTTTTGGCTCGCATTATTGCTGTTGGGACAAAGCCGACATGATGCGCGAGGTGTTCGAGGCGTTCCTGACGGACCCGATCCACATCAACGAGGACATCTACGCGCTCTGGCTGGAGGGTCACAACGCGAACGACGCGCTGCTGATCCGCCTGCACACGCCCATCGACTTGCCCGTGCTTGGTGACGAACGGAAGCTCCAGGAGCTGCTCTGGCGTGACACCGTGGACCAGTACCGCCTCTACGAGAAGCTCGAGCACTACCTCATGAAGCCGAGTCTGCTGCGCTCGCAGCTGCTCTTCCAGATTCCGCCCATCCAGCAGCACTACATGATCGAGCGCTACTACTCGATCGACGGCCAGGTCGGGCGCTGGCTCGTGGGCAAGAAGCTCACGGCCAAGCTGCAGAAGGACCTGGACGAGATCAGCGAGCAGGGCCAGCGCACGCTCAAGAGCTGTCGCCGCCAGCTGGAGAACCTGCGCCGCATCTACGCGGCCATGGAGGACCGCAGCTTCCACGGGGTCGCGTGCCGCACGATCTCCGACGTGTACCTCATCTCGGAGAAACTCGCGAGCAAGTACGCGTGCATCATGTTCCTGCAGCACGCGCGGCTGGAGATCCACCCGACGCACCGGACCACGGGCTTCCTCTCGTGGCACGACCTCCTCTTCTTTGCTGCCGTGCTCATGGTGCACTGGATCCCGCAGCGCAAACAATTGCCGCAATTGGTGCGAGGACGACGCTCGCCCAGTACCTGTGATGTTACGATGAGTTCGTCTTCTTCGACGCCACCAGCTCCAGCGTTGTTGGCCAACCAGAATTCACATGGAGTGACTGTTTCGGTTGTCGACAATGGCGCCGAGATTGGGCTGCGAGCCGGTGGTGAGTGGCCGTCGATCGCGTTCTTGCAGGAACGCTTGCACCCCATGTGCGTACGAGCCACCCAGGGACTGGATCTAGGCACGCGACTGGCCAATTACTTGCGGGACCTCAAGGCGCATCTGATCAATGATGCCGACGCGCTGGCCGTGTACCGGAAAGCCGTCATGACGCGTCTCACGGCGATCTACAAAGCCGAAGATCTCCAAGGTCTCTCGGCCAAGCTCTACCTGATCGTCCATGGGGTAAGTGTAGTGTTCATGCGACGATGGCTTCGTGTTTGGGTGAGAAGGTTGCTAATGTTTCTTATGTATGTGTGTGCTGTTTTTGTAGTTTCTCGCGATTGGCGCTGGTCTCTCGCAGCCAAAGGAGCTCAAAGATCTGCTCGAGAACCTCATCACGATGATCGTTCGCGTGTTGAAAGACTGCAGCATCCAGACGTCCCAACTGAACGACGTGTTTAGCGCTCTCATTGAGTACGTGCTTAACGAGCTTCCATGTACATTCTGCGAACTTATGCTGTTACGTAGTTGCTAATATGTTCTGCTGTATGCCAAACTTGCTTTGTGTCAACTTTGATAGCGCACTGGCCGACTTGGACGTCTGGTACCTTCACGCCATGGAGACTCGAGGCTACCTGCTCGCGAGCTGGGAGAGGTTTCTCAGCGTCTGCCGGATTGTCATCCTGACCATGTACGATCGAATAGACTAACACAAGGATTCATTCAGCCGGTATTTGTGGGCATGGCGAGGGACAAAGAGGACGGGGGAAGAAGCCACAAACGCGCTCAGATGTTTGTGTGTGCCGTTTATTACAGTTTAAATTTATATCCGATTCGGCTTTGATGTACAAAGTTATTTAGTTGAGATGCAGTGGCTCTTGTTCCTTCAATTGTGGGCGCCGACGTGCTCCCTCAACAGCCTTTTACATAATCGCTCTGTCGTGCTATCGGTGGCATATTTTTCTCTTAGGAGCTGAGGACCTCGAACTGCGGCGTTTCAGGGTCATTGTACGCATGCAGACACCCATCATCTGTGAGCTTCGAGGCGCCAAGCAACTTGACGGTCGAGAACGGGTCGCTCACCAGGTTGAAGAGACCCGCCGCGAGATCCGCGCGTGGCTCCATTTTGAATATCCGGCCATCCAGATTGAAATAAAACATCGTGACAAAGGAAAAAATGTACTCTTTTCCGATGAGCTGCTGGACCATCGCCTCGTCTTCCATGATTGGTTTGAAGAAGTGTTTGATTGTGTCGCGCGAGATCGTGAGCGTGGAGAGCCCCTGCACTTTGACGACGTACTCTGTCGGATCTTCGCTCTCGAGTGGCTGAATGGAGTCCACTACGAGCACCACCTTGGCGTGATACCTGGAGTAGTTCTCCCACTGGAATAGAAACGTGTCGAGGTCGTCGAACGCCGGCGACTTGACGTCGTCGAGCATGATGGATCGCAGCAGGGACTGGAGAAACTGACCGCCGTCCGTGCACTTGGTCGGGTCATATCCTCTTCTGAAATGGCTGTAGTAGTCCCGCACTTTGTCAGCGACGAGCCCCGCTGCGTCCGCATGGCGCACGAGCTGGATCGACTGTATCAGGATCCGCTTCTGCTCGAGCTCCCAAATCTGGTGGTATATGTCCTCGAGGTCTGCGTGGATCATGGTCTCGCGCGTCGTCGTGCGTCGGAACCCGCCGTACTCGTGGCCATAGCGACTCAGGTTTCGGCAGTTTTTCGACTTGCGCCGGACTTTCCGCAGCTGCTGCAGCTGCCGCGTCGGGGGCGTCGCGCTGGACGCGACGGGGAGCACCGCGAGTTGGTTGGACGACGGCTCGAGCGTAAGTGCAATGGGGACTTGCGACGCCCGCAGCAGCGGACGCTGGTTGCGCGGTGCCGCCACCGGTGCGTTCGCGACAGCGTTGGCGCCGCGACGCCGCTCCGTGGTGCGCGAGAGGTGAGGGATCGAGAGCATTGCTGGAGTCGAGGACTGGCGAAAGCACTTGTCCTCAAACCGTCGGACCCATTCCCAAGCACATGGGAAGGACAAGCAGAGTGAAGACCCCTGACAGAGCTCTTCTAGAAAATAGCAGACGCTAAGTCGACACAACTGGCGACTTTTCTTTATTTCCGACGCGGTTAACAAATAGGGCTGCTCTGACCACAGCATCGAGAAACAACTTTGCGCCGTAACGAACGAATTGGGGCAAAAAGGGTACACACTGTTTTCTGTGTTCATGGCCAGAAATGCACGGCCTTCGATGTGTGTATTTACCTGAAGATTCTCACGACGCTATTGCGTCTATGCATGCATACAATCCCTTTGAAAACCGTCTAGGTTTGTTCATTCAAGCCTGGCGCTGCTGACCATGGTGTGCGAGCAGCGCTGTCCTTTTTGCCCGAAAGATTGATGTTTGGAAAGGAAAAGCGCGTTCATGTGGTCTTGTAGGTAACAGATGAAGCGGTCTATTAATGCTCGCTTCTTCTTAGTCACCGCACAATGAAAGTACGCAGGCAGGCAGCCAGCCAGCATGATGTCGTAGCCTGTAGTTAACTCACGAGGTGCGTGCGAGTGAACTGAAAAGCGCTTTGCTTACTCGTTCGCATTTGCCCAATGCGTGCGTCTCCTTTTAACGCCATACTAGAGAGAAAAGCGCGCGACTTTGAACTTTGAGGAGCAACTCACTTCGCGATGCAAGCATGCGGGAACGGCGCTAAGCAGGAGATTACTTTACGGGGAGAAGAGACTCTCGACCGTCGTGCAGAAAGCGCATTGAGCCCAGTCTCCTCCCTCTTGCGCCACACACAAAGCCGATGCGCTACATACTACGGCGCACACAGCGAGCGAGCGACCGCCTTGTCTGCGCCGACAAAGTTGTGGGCTTCAACCTGGTTTGGTTAATAGGATGACGATCCAGCAATTTACGGATGTTTGTGTGTGAGAGAGAGAAGGTAATTCTATTTAACTTGTGATCTGCACACTGTTTAAGAATTCCTGAGTCTCATTAGCACTGCTGAGAGTGAGGTGTTTCTAATTTTCGACGGTGTGGCACCGATATCATTGTCGAGTAGAGCTGCGACTTGGGACATAAGAGCTTGACCATTTCCCCGCGATTCGTCGGCGAGTATCTTCACACTCTTGGAGTTCATTGCCATGTTGGCGAGAAGATCGACCACAAGCAATTTACGGATGTTTCGCTTCCTTTTTTGCCCAGTTTTACTGCACAATGGCGGTTTGCCATTTCGAGCCAATACTTTTACGCGAGAACTCGACCTGTGGACAGATGCATGGGAGGCAAGAGAGGGGGGAATACAGAGAAAGCGCGGATGCGTGTGTGCGCACTGCGCAGCAATGCGATGCGTGGAGATCTACGGAACAAAAAGAGAAGCGCGACGAGGTGGGTTGGGGCACTCGACTCCTCTATGAAAGATGTTCGTTACAACCGTTTCCAAGAGGGTATGAACCGCTGCAGTTTGATCACACTAAATCTCAAAATTGGACAACGATCAACATTGAACATCGAAGGTGTCTCCCTGTTCAACGAGAGGATGCTTCGTGCGATAAGGAAACGGAGGGTCCATAGAGAGTGCGAAGGTGTCGACTTAGTCGTAAAATGGGATCCCCTCCAACAGGTCGCCATTGCTTCGATTTTCCACAGAAACGAGCAACGAAAAAACTCGTGAAACTGCCTCCCCACACAAAAACCAAGATTAAAATGACACATTTTACAGCAGCATGGCTCACTTGGGCCAGGTAGGAAGAGAGATGAAGCGAGCAGATTGCGACATTTGCATTTTGACGACACCATGGACAGCCTGGCTGCAGTAAATCTTCCGCCTTGCTGTATAGTTCGCGAAAGACCAATATGCGCATCAAAAAGCACGCTTTATGTTCGCTTCAAACGAGTTGTCGTAATCACTGAGATTACGTTCCTAAGTCGACAACCGACTCGTTATTTAGCCTCACATCTCGTCAATTGAAGCCTCGCGTTTCCGTTTCTTGTCAGTTCTGTTCGCTTATCAGCATCTTCAAGAGCTCAGACTCTACCTTTGGGCTCTTCAGCTGATGCAACAGCTCGCGACGGCGCCTTCTCTCTACAGCAGCAGCACACGACGAAAATGGCATATCGACACAAAGACACACATTTGAACTTAGCACTTTGGTGACGTCTGGGAAAGGCAACTTGAGTCAGTCCGTTCGGTGACCCATCATTAAGACAAGGACATCGTTATGTGGTTGCTGATGCCTTGTTTTCGTTATTTACCTCTTGACAGGATGGGCTCGCGGGCGTCGGGGAGCTCCCCGTCGCGAGTGGGATGCACAGCCAGCAGAACGGCGTGTTGGGCGGCGGCGGTGCCCATTCTCGCAGGTACGTGAGGTGATCGATCTGACGAAAGATGTCGTCTTCCGATTCTATTAAAGCCAAAATCGTCGACGTCAGGTCAAATTCAACTTTGCACAAATGAATTGCTCGAATCGAAAATAGACCACAGCACACGACTTACCTAAAGTGGGTCGGTCTCCAATGATCTCTAAAGATTTCCCAGCCTTCAGCTGCTGCAGTCCCTGGTTCATCATGAAGTAGCCCAAGAAAAAAAACGAGCGTTAGAGCATGAGTATCAGGAGGTTAGCGAGCACTAAGCAAACACACGAACGAACCTCTATCCAGTACATTGCGGCGTGATGGGATACGGCGCGCAGCGTGATGACGGTGCCGTTGATGCCGAGTTTGAACATGCGCGTGTCGTTTTGAGCTGTCACAATTATTCGCCACAGACGAGAATATACGAATCCAGATCAGGATGAACTAACAGATACACGACTGAAGTCAGATTCAAAACTCACGGGTGCCGTTTTCATACGCCAACGTGATCTCGGTCGCTTTGCGAATGTCGGTGGACATGACGGTGACTTGGTGTGTGGGCTGCAGTAGAAGCGCAACGCAAATGATCCATTCCATCAGTGTTGACACTCGTCACAACTATGCGCGATAGAGCTTATAAAACAGCGAATGCATGACGTACATGCACGCGGTAGACCATGAGCTGATACTCGAGTGTCTGGAAGAGGAATGGACGCCACGAGCCATCGAGCTTCTTGTACTCCAGGAACCCCGAGAGACCTACAATGAGTAACACAGGCAGTGCGACCGTTTCACATCGATACGACCAGAATATGAACCAAGGCTCTCGTAGATAGCATCAAGGGCAATACCTGCTTCATCGCGCACTACGCTGGCGCTGCTCGTCCGCCGCCGGGAGAACGCATAGTACGCGGTGAGGTCTCCGCTGTCGCTGGTGGCGGCGACGGCGTTATGGAAGGACTGGCGGCGGCTGAGCGACGACGGTGACGGAGGTGTCATCTGCGCTGATGGCGACTGCGGATCGTGTGCGAGCGCGCGGCCGCTGATGCTGCGTCGCTGGCCGCTGTGTCGTGGTGTCGTACCGCTGCTGGCTCCTCGCGTGTACTCGTGCAGCGAGACGCGACGTGGCGCTGCGCCATCAGTGTGGATGCGCAGCGAGGACGAGGGCGACTGGAGTCGCGGGCTCGCGCGGGGAGCGTTGCTGGACGCAGGAGACCGCCATGAGAAGCGCGGCGGCGGCGCTTCCATGGAACTGCGCAGCTTTCGTTCGCACTTGGTGGGAATGCTGATATAGTAGGTACAATACCAGACGACGGGAGTTCGAGCTGCTGAGCACGATGTGTGGGCTACTAGAACCTCTTTACTTCCAATATCCCTGTTTAGTAAGTGCTAGAAACCGATTTCGAAATGAATGGACTCTTTAAAGTGAATGGAAGTTTCTATGAATAGATTGTGGCTATTTATAGGGGCTGCACAACACCACCAAAAATGACTTCCCAATGCAGCCGATAGTCAAGCCGTAACGACCATCACTCTGGCTCGGCTCGGCTTGACAAAGTCAGAGAGGGGGAGTATTGAGATCAACTCTTTGAAGAGAGCAGCGCACTGAAAATCAGGGGAAGACAGACAACATGGCGTCGAAGCGCGCGGTTCGCACGGGAATGCAGGCGGCGTCTGCTGTCGCGACGAAGCCCAACGTCGCAGGATCGGCTTCGCTGTTTCAAGGGCTCGAGTTCCACACCGCTCGCGCGTTTGGAAGCCGCGTGGGTGAGCAGTACGAGGCGCATAATGGTGACAATGTATCGTCGTCCTGGTCGAAGCTCGTTGGTGTAGCGCTCGCGGGGTTCAGCGTCGCTGCGGTGGCGTCGTTGGATGCGCGCCCAGCGCTGAGCGAGGCAAAGACTGCGTTTATCCCTGCCGTTGTGGACGCAGAGCAAGAAGCGGAGCCAAAGGCTCGCGGACGTCGCAATTTGCTGAAGAAGCGCACGAAGCACACGGCGAAGCTGGAGGAAGTCGACTTGATGAAGGTGCACTTGGACGAGTACAAGAAGAGCCAACAGGAGATCGACTCGCTGCGCGCACGCTTCGAAGCGTACGCGACCAGAGTGATCGGAAGCGGCGACGAGAAGCAAGTCCGCGCCATGACGTTCACGAACTTCCTGCACTCGCTCGTGCTCCCGCGCTTCCGCTTGCAATCCCCTGTACGAAATACTTTTTTTATAATGATGGGCACGAGCATTCTATTGAAGGCTTTCGTGTGTATCTATGTGTGCTTCTATTGTAGCGTCCGGATCTCGAGTACACGTGTGACTTTGTTGGAGACGCGAATAGCCTCATCACATACGAAGAGTGCTACCTGCTGATCCATCTGTTGCAAAGTACGTTTGTATGCCTGGTTTTTGTGTGTGGCTGTCTTCATAAATCTAATCACGACACTACGCAGTCCCAAAGGAGCATTTCGATGTCGCGTTCGCGATGTTTGATTTGGATGGCGATGGTTCGGTGCACAAAGCTGAGTTCTGCCACGTGATTGAGAACCTGCTCCACTCGATCACCGCAAACGAAGCCGACGGTCCCATGAACATCTCCGCAGAAGGTACGTCTGCTATACCCCACACTTTCTTTAAACAATTCATTTGGTTCAATCTCTTTGTGAATGTACCTTGTAGAGACGTTGCCGCGCTTGACCAAGTACCTCTTCGGTCGTTTCGGCAAGAAGTCCATCAAGTCGCAGGACCTGGAGGCCGTGTTGGATCTGCTGCGCACGCAGATCCTAAAGGCTGAGTTTGATTTGTACGCCAAACCGCACCCGACGGTCAAGAACCAGCAGGTGATCTCGGTTCACGACTTTGCGATCACGCTCGTCTCGTGCTTTGACCCCGAGCGACTGGCGCCGTACCTCGAACGAGTGCATGCGCTTCACGCTAGCGATGTAAGTGTGGGATGCTTTTGTTAACCATTGCCCCGCCACGTTGTCTGTTTATTTAAAATTTGGTTTTTATATGCTGCAGGAATTGGTGACCTGGGAAGATTTCTATAGATTCCACTTTAACGTGCAGAGCAAGTTGAAGGACATCAAGCTCGCGTTTGAGCTCATCGGCGCCGAAGAGATCACGGAGGGTGCGTGTCCTGCTCCTTATGATGATGATGACTTTGGCTTAAATTTATCTCTTTGGGCTCGTCCGGCTTTGTTTTGTTATCTCATCAGCGGATTTCATTCGCGCGGCTCATGTCGTGAGTGGCGTGGAGCTCTCGTTCCCGGTCGTGCAGCTGGCATTCCGCATCTTCGACAACGATGGTAGCGTATTGCTCTCACTTTAGTTAATCCAGTTGTCCAAGTTTCCATAGTCTAATGCTTATTTTCTCATTTGATGCAGGTAATGGCACGCTGGACCAGTCGGAGCTCGTCAAGGTCCTGGAGATGCGAACGGACATCGCTCTGAAGAAGAAGCACCCAGAGACCTTCGTCAAGCGCTTCATTACCTGCATAAAGGAGGGTCCGCAGCACTAAGGTCAACGATTGTACAAGTCCTGCGCTCATGTACTGTCATCCCGTGCAATGGCGTGCATTAGCGCACAAGTGAGCAAGGAACTCAACACCATGGTCAAGTCGATAACAACACGCTTTACATTTCATTCTTGAAGCTTATATATAAATACTTGTGCGTTCGTTCCTCTCCTCCGTCAGGAAGCGGAGGCTACCGCGTGGCGCTGTTCGGCTGAGCCTCCTCGTTGTCGTCATGAACATTCGAGAGACTCACCTTCGTGAGCGTGCGGCTCACCTGCACAAACGTCACCTTCTTGTTGCCCACAACAACCTCATGGGTGTTGTCGTCTTCGTCTTCCTCCTCTTTCTCGTCGTTCGTACTGGTCTTGTTATTTTCCTTATCAGTGGTCGCCGCTGCCGTCTCCGTGCCTGCTTCCCCCAAGGCTGCGTCTCCATCTTTGTCGTCCGCTTCGTACACATCAACGAAGTCCACGGCTCGTTGCGTCTTCTCAGCTGCGTGAACCTCGTCAGCAGCGTCAGCAGGCACAACAGCAGCTGTGTCTTGTCGCAGCGGCGTCTCTGGTTTGCTTCCAAATGGCGATGATGGCGCATTCGTCGGCGTCGCCGTCCCAGCAGCACCAGCTCCATTTGCGTCTGGCGTCGTCGTTTTCTTCTTCTTTTCTCGGTTTTCGATCGTGATCTTGCCGTCTTCGTGTGTCGAGATCGTCGTGATCTTGTTTTTCGAGTTCGCGGCGCGCTTGATCGTGATCTCGTCGCCGTCCGCCATCTTGATCGTCGTCGTATGTGCGTCGTCGTCCTCGTTGTCGTCCTCAGCAGCTTTCGTTGCCTTAGGAGCCCTGACATTACCTTCAGTATCCGCATTGTCTTTCTTCGTGACGGAGCTCTTGTTCACCATACTGTCACCAGTATCCGAGCTGCCTGCAGTAGTCGCTGCGTCCGGCGCCGTGGACACACGGCGTTCAACGCGGTCCGCGACGATGAAGCCATCTCGAAAAGTGCGCGTTGGCGTCGCTACAACACACAAAAGAACACACAGCATGAGAGCGCAATCTATGCCACATTTTCCATGCATGCGGCGAAGCCATTCGGTCACGAGAGAACGACAAAAACGCATTGCACGTACACATCTCGCCGCGCAGCAACGCGACGGAGAAGAGCAGCAGCGAGCAGCTGAGCACGATTACGAAGAACACGCGCTCCGTGGGCACGTCGCGCCGCATCTCTTGAGCCCCAGTGTTGTCCGATGGAGGGAAGGAAGTGCGTCGTCAGCGAGCGTCCGAGTGGTTCCGCTGCTTGAGATTTCTGTTGTGCCTTGTGGTCCCTGTGTAAATGTGGAAGGCTTGGCGAGACGGCGGAAGGAAAAGAGAGAAACTGCGTACGGTACACACTTGGGCTTTGTATGTGCACCGAGTGTGTGGTGCGGATGGGCATTCTGTAGACAACCTCTACAAGACCTTGCATTTCATGCTCAAGACAAAATATTCCATCTTCAAGACTCGATCGATCACACGGCAAAAACATTATGACTTGTCGAGTTTTGAGCTCGAATGGGACAAACGATGAAATATCTTGAGAGTGTCCGTTTCTTTTAGATGCCCAGCTGTTCGGGTTGGTGCATAGAAAACGCAAAAGTAATCACCACTCAGCTGCAGCAACAATAACTGACTCGACGCATTGTGATCTCATCAGATGGTGAAACGAACACTTTTGTGGCAAACAGTACCTTACTGACCAGCACTCCAAGGATCCAAAATCTTTGACGACCATACTCAGACACAGCTCAGCTGCAACATGAAGAGATGCGCAGACGCGTCCCTCACCTCTCGCTCTCCTTCTGTCTGCTAATGACGCAGCAATGGCAGCAACGCGGCGCCGATCGCTGCGTCCGCCGCGTCCTGGATCTGCAATTGCGCCGTCGGGTCTGCGAGCTTGGCCGCCAGAAAGTGGCGCAGCAGTGCGTTGCGCACGAGTGCCGATCCCGTGCCAATCATTCTGTCATGACATAATCACAAAGTTGAGACGTCAGCGTCATAAGCAACCAACAAGGGCAATAACAGTGCGTGACAACTTACTTTCGCTCACGAATCGCCCCGTGCAGTTCTTCGGGCACCATCGTGAACAGGTTGTCGATCAGCCCCTTGCAAAGCGCAGCGCTGATGTCGCCCATGGACCAGTTGGACATGCGCAGCTGCTGGATGCTTCCTTTCATCGTCGGATCCGAGCGCTCGCCGCTTAGAGTCGGCAAGAATTCAAGATCTGTCGTGGTTTTCTGCATGCCGAGATCAATAAGACGAGCGTACCAGCGCGCGTCATCGTCTGCAGATGCGCTCTCTGCTGAGCTCATTTGTAGCTCCTGGACCCATTGCAGGCACTGCTTCACGAACCACGCGTAGATGTTTCCTCTGCGGATTTTTCAACAGCATTTTGTGAGCATACATAATTGTAACGAGCAACAGAACCACACTAGGCAGAATTACGTACCCAGACAACGAAGCCGCGACGCCAAGAAATTGATTCTCAAATACGAACGGCCGCACTTCAAAGCTTTTGTTGGTGCTGCGGATTTGACGCACTTCGTCCTCCGATAGAACCATTGCGAGCTGGGCAGAAGTGCCAAAGTTTACCACTAAGAGAGCAGCAAGACCATCACGAGCATACGCTGTTACATTCTCTTCAGGCAAATGCTTTATACAGGTGGACGTACATGTCTGGTTGGCGTCGAGGGTAGCTGTGCCAGTTGCTGGCTGTTGCTGCTGGACGATCGCCGTGATGACGGAACTGGGGTGATCGCCAATGGGCACGTGCACTGGAATTCCGCTTGGTAGCCCAAACTTGTTTTCGGTGGCTACAGATCCGATGATTTCACCTGGTTGCTTTACTGTCGGTAGCATCTCGAACGGGATCTGTAAGGCTGTGACGCTAATCATGACGCAGATGCCATTGATTAGCTGCTATAGCGCCGTTCCCTCGCAAACAAAGCGAAGTAGTTAATACTCACGCTTGGACGCTCCAGTTCGAATCGTTCACGTTAAAGCATCCCCAGCTCGCAGCGTTGGTTGAGTCGATCGTTGATTCACGATGCGACGCATGGCCGCAGAGTGCAAACGCGAGGAAATCCTGGATGGTCCCGCAGGCATCAAACCCGTCCAGAGTCTCTGGCGCATGAGCCAACGCATGTGCGTACGTTGCCATGCCATACCCCGTCGCTAGTGGAGTCGAGGAGGACCCACCTGCCGCAGCAGCCGCGATTTTCGCCGCGCATTGCTTCAGAAACGCGGGCGAGCAGCGCTGATCCTGCCACGTGACTAAATGGCTCCACGCACGCTTACTCAATCCCTCAAGGCTGCTACTGTCTTCGCCGTCGTGTTGTGAATCGAGTGCTTTGCCTATTTGTGATGTGGTTGCATCACTGCGCCACCACAATATTCCGTGCATCTGATGCACACAAAACACAACATTAATGCCAAAAATGTCCATCGAAGAAGGACACACGCATGCTACTCTCTCCACGCACCTGACCACAGATGCCGACAGACTCAACGCGTTGGCGTAATGGCTCTGGAAGCGCTGCGAGCGCGCGCTGCACAGCGCACATCACGCGCTCGACGCACTGCTCACCATGTTGAAGAGCGCGGTCGCCGCTGGAGACCTCGTCGATCACGACGTTGGACACGGCGAGTACCTGCCTGCTCTCTCTGCTCACGATCGCGCACTTGACGGCCGTCGTGCCCACATCGATGCCGAGCGCGCCACTCATGGTCAGTAGGAGAATGAGGTTGAAATGACGATCGACTAACTGATCAGAAAATACCCTCCTTAAATCACTTGTTCCAAATGACATGTCATATTGTACATTTTTTACCTCTATATAACTGTGCTTATGCTCCAGGCTGATATGAGAGGCTCTTTGAGTGGGAGTCGACTGATTTGCCCAATGTGGCTGGGATTCCAGTAGATACGCTACTGATAATATTATGCTGCTGCCCACTCTTCTCCCCTTGTCTATAAAGCTGCGAACTGTCCTCTCGCACTTCTTCAGCGCTGTGGTACAAACTGTCTTCGTGCTCAAACACGATCTCGAGCGCTTCCTGGCGCTCGGCGTCTTCGCGCGCGTCTCGTCCGAGCGAACGGCTCAGGAAGAAACCTGCGAACGGATGCAGCGCCAGCGCCACGAACACGATCCCCGCCGTCGTGTACCCGCCAATGAACACAACCAGCGCCACAATGAGCCACTGGAGCGTGTAGAGCGCGAAGAACAGCGCGTTCGCGAGCAGCGCCACGGCTTTCATCGTGCGCGTGATCCATATAGTGAACGCAAATACGACGCTCGTGCCAAATGACACGTACTGCACCAGCAGCCACACGTTCACGGCGGCGTTGTCGCCACGATAACCAGTGCGTTGCCGCAGGAAATGACGGTCCAGCGCCAGGATCACCACGCAGCTCTCGACCGCGATCAGTAGGTTCATAACGCACACGACGGCCGTGGTCTTGCAGGTCTTGGAGGACGATCCCATTGGCACTGTTGACGTGTGGAGATGCGCGCAACGTCGTAGCGCTGCTTCAATGGCTCTGCTGCTGCTTGTCGTTCTCTTGGCGCTTACGTTCCGCGTTCACCGTCAGCCATCCCTGATTTCTCTCTCCACAAGTATCCTCGTGATGGCCGTAACCGATGCCGCCCTTTCGTGGGGGTATTAATCGACGTCCCACTTGAGTGAATATGGGACACACTCTGGAGCGCTCCACAATCTTTGATTTCGAACTTCAACCCCTTCATGATGACGCATGCTACCATTGCAGCATGCGCGTCAGCTGGAAGACGCACTTGGCCGCGTCCGAGCGCGTCGCGAACCCCACGCACGCGTCGCCGACCTCCACGCAGGACGTCAGCAGCTGCACAGCGCACTCGGCGACCTCGCGGACCACGAACGCAAGCAGGAAGAGCGAGCACAGCAGCACGCTCAGCGTCGCCATGAGCTGCACCGTCCACTGGAGCAGCACGAACGCGAGCTTCCAGCCGCAGAACGAGACCTGCGTGAAGCGCATGTAGAGCCACAGCAGGCAGCCGTAGGTCGTCGGCATCGCAAGAATGTCCATGGCGCTGTTCTCGGTAGATTGCTTGGTTATGCTTAGAGAGCAGATCGGATACTGAGAGGCAAGTGGTGATGGCCAATAACACGCCTCACACTTCCGTCCATTTATGTTTTTGTCGACGCAGCAGAATCATGCGCTTTGCGGCAGCTGCATGTGAAAAAAAAGAATGACGTCGTGGCGCTGTGTCACTGGTGCTTCGGCGCTCATGGCTCTCCACGCAACGTAGATGCGCCATTTGTATGGAACCGCGTCATTCCAACCCGCTGATTCGCAAGAATGCGCCCATCTTCCTGCTTTCTTTCATTCTTCCCGGTGCCATAGGTTCCATGCTTCAAGGGGTGATTGGCTGGGGAGGAGGGACAGAGCGCAGAGTGGGATGGTGAGTGATACCGCTTGCCACCCACTGCGTTCGGACACTCCACATTTGCGTGGCCAATGCTTAGCTCTACCATGTAGACGGAGCCTGCATCGACGCATGGGACGTGGCGATGGAGCTCTTCCGCCAGTTGATATGCTGCGCCCGACAGTTGCCGCCAAGGCTATTGGGTGCTCGTGCTTCACGCCAAATTCACAGACGTGGAAAGCGCTGTGAAGGCGAGCAATGATGTGGACGATGAAGGCGTTTCTTCTTGCTTTACTAGCGCTTGTTGCTGCCTCCATGGAGTTTCAGCGAGTGGTGACGTCTGCCTCGCTGTCGTCTGCGCCATCCTCCAACTACGCCACACTTGAGGTTGCGTTGCGATCGCTGAGCCATGAGCGATCGCCTTTGCAAACAAACAATTCCAGCAGCAGTGACAATGCCACCAGCGGGCCGATCACGATCTTTCCCACGCAGGAAGCGCCGCAAATCCGTCGTCTCCATGAACCACATGCGCTGTGGATGGCGTCGAATATCCCGGAATGCCGATTGTCTCGAGGAGACGTGCTGCAGCTTCGCGATGCGTGTGGTAATGTGCGCGTTCGCGTCATGGCCGAGAATGCGAGCATCACGGAAGACACAGAAGAACAAATACCATTGTGTTGCTTGTCGACTTTTGCACTTTAGTTAAGTTTCTAAGTCGACAAACTCAACAATTTTCTGAATGATGACACGATGAGTCGAACCTGTATTTTTTGTGTCCTGACGTGAACCGGTTTAGTTTACTTCAGTACACATCATTTTCTCCTATCTGATGACTACCCGGTAGTCTCACAGTATACCGGATGCGAGAGGATATCGCTTTCCACAGCGCCAGCGACACGCGCCATTCTGCATTTTGAACTGCCGACGTAGAGAGAAGACCGCGCAATGGGGGGCAAGCGCGCCGCGCCGGTGTCTTCATCAGCGGTCAGCGGATACCAGACCGGGCAGCTGGACTACAGCCAGAAGAAGGCGATCTGCCTCAAGAAGCAGGCGACGCCCAAGATCACGCAGGAGCAGCTGCGGCAATGGGCCAAGACCGAGTTCCGCCTCGTCAAGGCACCCGGCCAGTCCACGATCTCCGACATCCTCAAGCATGCCGACACGATCCTGGCGCTCGACAGCCGCGCGCTCGAGAGCAAGCGCGTGCGCTCGGTTACGTTCCCGGAGCTCGACCTGGCGCTCGCCAACTGGGTGCTGCAGTGCGAGGCGCGCAAGGTCAAGGTGTACAACGACCTGATCAAAGCCCAGGCGGCGGTGTTCTGCGGGCTGCTTGGCATCTCGCCACAGGAGATGCGCTTCTCTGGTGGCTGGCTTGAGTCGTTTAAAGACCGCCACGGCTTCAATTCGTTCAAATCTCTCGGGAAAGCGTCGACCACTGTCGCTGTCGGTGATGTTGCTGGCAGTAACGCTGGAGATGCGACTGGGGTCTCGATAATCCCTGGGACGAATGTCGATGACAAGACGCAGCGCATCCGGGATATTCGCGGCTGCAGCGCCAAGTACCCAGTCCAGGACATCTATGCGATGCAGGAAACGGGACTGTTTTACAAATTTGATCTCGAGGCAGCCAGGAAATACAATGCGCGTGTTACGGTCGCGCTCTGTACGAATGCCGACGGCTCGGATCGTCGGGACCCGCTCGTGATCGGCATGTACAAGGATCCAAAGTGCTTTGAGGGCAAAACCGCTGAGCAGTACGGTTTTTACTACCGGAGCAACCGCAAATCGTGGATGACGGGGCTGCTCTTCCGGGACTGGGTTGAGCGTTTCAATTCGAGCATGGGAGCTGCTGGTCGCAAAGTGCTGTTGTTGCTCGATAGTGCAACGTCGCATGTTGTTACGGGCTTGGAGCTAGCAAACGTCGAAATTCAACTTCTTCCTGTGGCTGCGACGACAAAGCTGCAGCCCTTGGATGCGGGCATCATACGTGCATTTAAGCTCAAGTACCGTGCGCTGCACATGCAGCACGCGTTAGATCAGGCTGAGGAACTGCAGCGCTGGATGCACAGCGGGGCTCGCCCAAGGACGTCGACGAATATCTACAGTGTCTCGCAACTCACCGCGATGCGTTGGATCGAAAGTACGTGGCGAGAAATCTCCGACGAGACGATTCTCAACTGCTTCCAAATGCACAATTTGACGCAGGAACGCACAAAGACCCGTCAATCGATGAACCAGATCGAACGAGAGTTGGAAGCCGAGTTGATGGTGAAAATGGATTTTCTTCGTGCCCATGACCCAATGATCGATACCAAGGTGCTTTCGACGGAAGAAGAAGAGAGTACGATGCCTGTGCATCAGACGTTTAATCCGGAAGATTTCATTGACAAGCTCACTCCTGAAGAGGAAGCCGAAAACAAGGCGAGTGACGAGCAAACGAGCGCGTTGGCGTCGTACACGATCTCAGAAAAGCTGGATCGAGTCCGGTCCGTGATTCTCATGATGAATGAGTTCTCTGGTGCTAATGACAACACGATTCGTTCGCTTCGAGACCTGCAGCAATCGCTGAAGGACCAACAGGCGAGTGCGAATATCTAATTGGGTATGAATCATGATTTTATGGTAACGACGGAAAACGAGCGTGAGAATATATGGACATGCTGAAATAAGTGAAGCCTGATTCTTGAATCAACCTTGAGTGAAGATAAAACAAGTCTCGACACACGTTTTTGTCAACGAGGACTGCGGACATAACATGTTCGAGGTTTTGACGCCGCTTCGTTCAGAGCCACGAGTATAATCAGACGATTATTCAGACTTAAGTGTATTGATAAGAGAGTGCTCTGGTCAAAATTCAAAGGTGAGACGGATTTCAAAGTTATGGACGAACTCGAGCGAAAAGGCATCCATACATACTCAACGTGTGTACTGACACACTTGACTACACTACAGTTTGTCGAGACACACAGCGTATTCAGACACGCAAGCTGCGAAGGCCAGAGTTGGTAGCTTTTTGGGCTTCAGTTTGACTCGGTGAGCTTGCGGTGGTGGCGTCAACGCTTGAATTCAAGGTTGCAGCAATGGCCGCCGCACTGTTGCCATGGTTCACGTCGCCAAGACCGCCGAGATTCGCACTAGCTCCAATAGCAACTCCTTCAGTGACACCAGCGTTGCTTCTTCGTTTAACGAGAGGCTCAGGTACCTGTTTGCATTGACAGCAGCGCTGGACCCGAATTGGACGATGCTGAAGGTTTCTGCGGTTTCGCTCACGGCACCGACCGCAGAGAACGAGGTGGCAACGCAAACGATGGCGCAGACAGCAAAGAGTTTGCTGTTCAAAAGCATGGCGGAACAAGTCTTGATGTGGGAGGGGGTGATGTTGAGTGACAGCGATTTTTCGGAATGGAAGCCAAGCAGTCAATTAATGCAGCAGACCCGATTTTTCCATAGACATCAGTCCACGCTTGTTGAAGTCCCTTTTGAGCAGTGTTAACCTTCTGACTTCAGCATTGCAGGAAAAGGGACACTACAAAATGAGCTTCAAGATGTATCATCATATAGACGAGTATGCTTTGACATACACCAGGTATCCAAGTGCCGGTTCGTGATGACCACCCTCCGAGTGACGAGCAGCTGGACCCAAACATGTGGATGAGGATGGTTCAAAACCAGAGTCATTTGGAAATAACGAGGTGGAGACCACACACATTAGCCCCACCAGCCGCTAGAGTTATCCACTGTGATCGCAAATTGATGGTTGGTCGAAATCAGCCGAAAAATTCGCGAGTTTTTCAAGTGACCTTTACGCAGTGCTCAGCAACTGTATGTTCTAACGACGCGCGAGATCTTGTGTTCAGGGAAAATCCTTACTTCAATCTTGCGCAATTTCTGAGCAACCAAATGCAACAGCGCGCGACTTTATTTCGACGAGATTTGGCGAACTGAGACTGCTTACATCCGTGACGATCGTAGCGCATTGCTCATGATCAAGACGCTGTTTTGTTGATCCACGTTGGCACAATTCCTGGAGCAGGATCTACATTTTGTAAACACGCCATGAAGATGCCAACTCCCAAACATCACTTGTATCTATTACGAGTCGGAGCAACCGTTGCGTACCGAGGCTGTGAAGGGATTGCCATCGTGCCTCATTTCATGCTGCATGAGTGAACTAGTCGACGTTCTACCTTACATTTGAGCTCATGTGCAGCTGTAGACGTCAACTGGTACCACCCTTTCTTTGTTCTTTGATTAGCGAAGAGTCAGAATGATGAGACGTTGCCGACATGCCGTGCGACTGAGATGGGTACAGATTTGGATCTTCAGCACACGAGAAAAGACGCAAAAGCCAGAGTCCAGATGGACAGAAAGGTAAAGACGGAAAGCGTCCACGTCATACGATCAACAGATACACACCAGCAGTTGCTTCAAGGATATTGGGGGGAAGTGGCTGAGCCGTTTGATAGACAAGCCACTGGTTCAATATGTTGCTGTACGGCGCAAAAAATCGCCCACATCAGATGCCTTTCTGCCCAATGCATCCATGAGAGCGGGTGCTGTCTTCGCGAGCCAGGCAACTATCCAAATTTCCCCAGCTCAGATGGTCATGCATCTGGCGACAACTCCTGCTGAATCAAAATCAAGCTTATCCGAATATCGAGAGCCACGATGAAGCAACGACAACTTCAGTTTCTGGATACAATCGCCTCCCGCAAACGCCTGGCCTTCTCAAGCGACTTGATTGAACCTGCTCATTCTCAAAAAGTTCATCTCCTGCTCACGTGCAACTACCAAGTATTGCACACTCCAGTTCCTCTCCACACAACCTTCCGTCTCGTGTGTGGCTCTTTGTTCTCCTGTTCATCAACCAAAAACTCCAAGTCAAGTATGTTGTCAAGCAAGCAATTCCTCGCTTTCTGTGCTCTCAGTGTCGCTGTGTTATCTGGCGTGAATGCGTCCAGTGAAGCCGCGCAAACGTATTACTATGGCGGCGACAGTACCGGCACAAATGTCGGCGCCAACACTGGCGTGAGTGTTTCTTCATTGTTAAATGGGTACGTCAGTCCTCAAGTCCAAACCAGCACGGAGAAGACAACGGTGTCAGGTGCAGCCAGCGACACACTTTCAAGTCAAACGAACAAAGGCACGAGTGTCGACACGTCGAAGACTGTGTCTGGTGGTGCTTCTGGCGGCGTGTCTGTGAGTGGCGGTGCGAGCGGGACTTCTGGTGCCTCGAAGGGTGTGTCTGGCAGCGTGAGCGTCGACACGTCGAAGACTGTGTCTGGTGGTGCTTCTGGCGGCGTGTCTGTGAGTGGCGGTGCGAGCGGGACTTCTGGTGCCTCGAAGGGTATGTCTGGCAGCGTGAGCGTCGACACGTCGAAGACTGTGTCTGGTGGTGCTTCTGGCGGCGTGTCTGTGAGTGGCGGTGCGAGCGGGACTTCTGGTGCCTCGAAGGGTGTGTCTGCAGCGTGAGCGTCGATACGTCGAACTGGTCTGGTGGTGCTTCTGGCGGGTGTCTGTGAGTGGCGGTTTGCTGAGGGGATTCTGGTGCCTCGAAGGGTGTGTCTGCAGCGTGAGGCGTCGACACGTCGAAGACTGTGTCTGGGTGGTGCTTCTGGCGGCGTGTCTGTGAGTGGCGGTGCGAGCGGGACTTCTGGTGCCTCGAAGGGGTGGTATGTCTGGCAGCGGTGAGCGTCGACACGTCGAAGGACTGGGTCTGGTGGGCTTTGGCGGGTGTCTGTGAGGTGGCGGTGCGAGCGGGATCTGGTGCCGAAGGGTGTGTCTGGCAGCGTGGCGTCGACACTAGAAGGAATACTTGTCTGGTGGTGCTGGGCTGGCGCGTGTCGGTGAGTGGCGGTGCGAGCGGGACTTCTGGTGCCTCGAGGGAGTGTCTGGCAGGTGAGCGTCGACACGTCGAAGACTGTGTCTGGTGTGGTGGGCGGCGGCGTATGTGTGGTGGCGGGTGGGCGAATTCTCGGTTGCATTCGAGCGGAAGGGTATGTCTGGCAGCGTGAGCGTCGACACGTCGAAGACTGTGTCTGGTGGTGCTTCTGGCGGCGTGTCTGTTGTGAGTGGCGGTGCGAGCGGGACTTCTGGTGCCTCGAAGGGTGTGTCTGGCAGCGTGAGCGTCGACACGTCGAAGACTGGGGTCTGGTGGTGCTTCTGGCGGCGTGTCCTGGTGAGTGGCGGTGCGAGCGGGATTCTGGTGCCTCGAAGGGTGTGTTGGCAGCGTGAGCGTCGCCGTCGAAGATGTGTCTGGTGGTGCTTCTGGCGGCGTGTCGTGATGCGTGCGAGGGGAGATCGAAGGGTATGTGGGCAGCGGGAGCGTCGAACGTCGAAGACGGTCTGGTGGTGCTTCGGCGGCGTGTCTGTGGAGTGGCGGTGCGAGCGGGACTTCTGGTGCCTCGAAGGTATGTCTGGCAGCGTGAGCGTCGACACGTCGTGAAGACTGTGCGGTTGGTGCTTCTTGGGGTGTCTTGTGAGTGGCGGTGCGAGCGGGACTTCTGGTGCCTCGAGGGTGTGTCTGGGCAGCGTGAGCGTCGAAACGTCGAAGACTGTGCTGGTGGTGCTTATGTGTCGGCGTGGTGATGAGTGGCGTGTCTGTGAGTGGCGGTTTGCGAGCCGGACTTCTGGTGCCTCGAAGGGTTGTCTGGCAGCGTGAGCGTCGACACGTCGAAGACTGTGTCTGGTGGTGCTTCTGGCGGCGTGTCTGTGAGTGGCGGTGCGAGCGGGACTTCTGGTGCCTCGAAGGGTATGTCTGGCAGCGTGAGCGTCGACACGTCGAAGACTGTGTCTGGTGGTGCTTCTGGCGGCGTGTCTGTGAGTGGCGGTGCGAGCGGGACTTCTGGTGCCTCGAAGGGTGTGTCTGGCAGCGTGAGCGTCGACACGTCGAAGACTGTGTCTGGTGGTGCTTCTGGCGGCGTGTCTGTGAGTGGCGGTGCGAGCGGGACTTCTGGTGCCTCGAAGGGTGTGTTGAGTTCGTCCTCTGATACTAGCTCAGTGAAGCAGTCGTATGGCCGCCGTAACCTGCGCTCTGAGTAGGCTTTCAGAAGTTGTAGTTTGTTTTTTGCGCGTACTCTGTGCGTAAATTAAACGTCGTTGGCATCAGTTGAGGTTTTTGTTGACGTGCTCTCAATATACTTTAGTTGGGATCCGTCACAAAGCACGCCGAGCCGCATCATCCTTACATCAATTGCTTGTTCTTGTTATTACAGACTTGAGCATTGCCTCGGTTCGCTGAGACGATGGATCAAAGTAGTTCATAATCTGAGAGTGGCACACGACTGCAAAAGGCGCATGCACACACAACACAGCAGACGGGTTCTTGTGAAATCAGTTTCTCGAAGAGTTAGGATTTTTGGTTCGTTCGTGCTTGCTACCAGGTACATCAATATCAAAGCGGACAGGAAGTGCAAAAGCCGAAATCCGATGTTTTAAGGGAAACCCCTCCGTTGAGACAAGGGGAACCCGACACCGAATGCAATCAAGCGTAGCAAAAGCTGCGGCTGCGAAGACCTTTCTATACGAAAAACCTTCTTGAAAACAGCGATGATAGATTTTATGGAGGCTACTCTACCTGTCGTAAAGACATATCAGCAGTACTGACGTTCTGTTTGATGGAAAGGAATGTCGTTGCTATGAAACTCGAGCCGTCCAGTCCCGTCTCTTCATCTTTTTTTTCCTCCTAGCTAAGACGTAAGAATGCCATAACCGCATGAAGCAAATAGACGAGTTGCTCTAAGACAATGACAAAAGCATCTCAAGATGCAGAGCCAAGGGCTTGCGGTCCAGAACAAACGGCTCAGTTGAAAAGGTACCCAGTGTATATGCACCTATACCCAACACTGACCGTCAGCGCCATGGCAACACTGATCTTTCTTCTGAGAGACACTTCATTCTCAAAAAGCACTCCGCCCGCTCAAGTTCATCTATTCTGTCAGAACCAACAGTATGTTCTCCATCAAGCGTATCATCACGTTTTGTGTCGCCACTGCTGCTTTCGTGTCCCCCGTGGAATGCCAAAGTACCGGATCGTTCGTGGATGTCGGTGGTATCATAAACATCGTCTCGAAGATCGTGCAGTCGTCAATGAATCGAGATGTGAGCGGCATCGTGGGCAATTCGTTGGGCTTTGCAAATTTGAGCGGAAACAACAGCGGGCGACGCAGCCTGCGCGCCTAACAGCATCGTGTGTCTTCTCGTCTCGTGCGTCGTGGAGGAAGTACAGTGATAAGTATGTGTGTGCTCTTTTCTTTTAGCGATGGGTGCTGCTTTGACCCAATCTCGGAATATTTCGTCGAAGTAAGTCATTGTAATGCCGTCTTTAGTTGTTTCGTTTGTAAATGTGATCGTTTTCTCCACTTGAGACGTTCGTCCTTATTTCATTCAAGTGGTCGCTAGAGCCCAATTACTATTGTTTCCATAGATTTCGTTGCGTTTGACGCATTTGAAGCCGTTCATGTCTGGAGCCATCTGATCATTGTTGCTGGCACTACATCGGATTTCATACTACCATAGCTTTAAAAATCCAAGTTGCAGGCCGTCTCCGTCTATGGCAATCCTGGCACCATGCACAAAACTCCAGAGACAGTCTTCGATTCTAAAGACCACGCTGTTGCCATTATCTGTCTTTTGCACAGCATGTGTTATCTTTCACTTGGTCATGTCTCTTCAAAGAAGACACTTTGAACTCGCTTGATTGGCACACACAACACAATCTCAGGTGATTGGCTGTTAACCAACCTCATGGTCAAATGCAAAAAGAACAAGATCTTTGCCATGCGCACTTTTGCATTGCCCAGTGGGGAGCGACGCCAAGTGGTCTGTCATCGTAAGGACTCCCCTGCCCACGCATTCTGCGGACATTATCTCACACGATACCACTCAAAATACGGCGTCAATCCCTGTCATTGGCGTGAGCGTCAGTGTCGCGAACCCCGGTGGAAACGGACGGGAACGCGGCTGCGAGCCCAAACGCCAGCGCAAGCATTCAGCAGCAGGGCAACGCAGCAAGACGGGACCTGCGCGCTTGAAGAAGATAAAAGCTCGCAAAGAGCAGCTCTAGCTGTGCATGTCTTTTCAGGATCCATGTCTATAAACCTGCCAAACAGCCTACACTCCTCCGTACCGTTTTACCCTTAATAGAGAGCTCTTCTCTCTTTCTGAACTGGGGCCAGTATTGAGGCGTGTCGCTACCACCCACCCGCGTCCACCAACAAGGAGCTCCGCAAGCACCAAGAGATCCACTCAAATCCGAGCATTTCCGTTCACCCGCGCGTGCGTCCGCTGCTGTCCCCACACGCACTACACGCTCGCTGCACCATCTGCAGCCTACACTCAGTGCATCTCAGCGTGTTACGTCGCTGTCCGCCAGTCAAAGCGCGCAATAGGTGACGAGAGCGAAGTCACGCGTTGTGTGCGTTTTTAGTGTCGCTTGAAACGGCGCGGCTGCTCCTCCACGCCACACGTTTGCGATTTAAAAGACAAGTAAACGCGACCGTTGCGACCACTTTCCGCCAGCTACGATGATGGTGATGGCCCCGCAGTCGAGTGTGGCGCTCGCAGCGCCCGGCGGCGCTGGTGTCGCCACCAACCATCTCCCAGCGCAAGGCGCCGTGTTCAACGCCAAGTCTGCCGTTGCACTCGTGAACGAGCGCCGTATTGAGTTTGTCCGTGCGCGCAATGTGCGTGTGATCGGCAAGATCGACGAGGCCACGGGCAAAGTGCTCGGTGCGTCCTCCACGTCGACGACAGGGCAGAAGAAACGCGTGCTCGTCGAAAGCGAGGACATTGAGCGGCTATTGGCCTGGAAACACTCGAAGAAGATCGGCCCGGGCTTTGCCAACCTTGGCAACACGTGCTACTTGAACTCGGTGCTGCAGTGTCTCTCGTACACGCCCAGCTTTGTGCAGTACCTGCTCGAGAAAGACGTGTTTGCCTCATTCGCGGGAGGCAGCTCGAGCGGCAACAACAAGATGCTCAGCAATGGCAACAAGGGATCGAACGGGTTCTGCGGCGTTCGCGTGATGAGCCGACTGCTGCAGAGTATCCACGGGAATGGCGGCAGCAACGGCCGCGTTTTGCAGCCCAAGGAGTTTGTCATGAACATTCGCCACGTGTCCAGGAGCTTCCGCATCGGTCGCCAGGAGGACTCGCACGAGTTTTTCCGATTGCTGCTCGATTCCATGCAGCGTTCGTGTTTGCGCAAGGCGAACATCAAGCGGGAGAACCACCCGGCCGCGCCGACAACGCTGGTCAACCGCATATTTGCAGGCAAGTTGAAAAACTCGCTCAAGTGTGCCAAGTGCAAGTATGTTTCGGAGCGCTTCGACGATTTCCTGGACCTGTCGTTGGAGATCAACAACGGCATTAAGAGCATCAAAGGCGCATTGAAGCATTTCACTGCCGTCGAGACGCTCGACGACAGCAATGCGTGGAAGTGCTCGTCGTGCAAGCAATTGAACCGCGCCGAGAAGGGTATGACGATTGAAACGTGCCCGAATGTGCTTGTGATTCAGCTAAAGCGCTTCGACATTATGTTTGGCAAGATCAAGAAGCACATCGAGTTCCCGACATCTTTGGATCTTGCATCCGGGATGAGTAAAAGCAGCGACGATCGCAAGCGCGGCCGTACCAAATACGAGTTGCATGCCGTGCTCGTGCATGCTGGGTACTCGACGGATTGTGGTCACTACTATGCGTTCGTCAAGGGACCATCAGGGCAATGGTACGAAATGAACGATGAAAGCGTTCGGTGGGTGAGTCTCGACACCGTGTTGCAACAAAAAGCGTACATGCTGTTCTACTCTCGCGCACTGCCTTTGTCAGAGAGACCAAAGCCAAAGGAAAAGGCAAGAGAAGAAGTGGCAACAAAGGACAGCGCTGTGAAACCACATGCAGGAGAAGAAATTCCAGTCAAGGTTACGGAAGTCAATGGAGCCACTGCGTTGAAAACGGCACCAAAGCCGACAAAAGAACTCGACATGAACGGGTTCCTAGCGAGTCTGAAAACAAACATCACCAGCGCCAATGCCACCGATGATACGACATCAGCAGCACGCGAAGACGTTGACATCCAACGTGTGCCGTCGAAAAAGAAGAGCGTCGTCGTGACCTTCAACGTCACGAAGCGAAGGGCTCTCTCATCATCGCCATCAGCACCAGCGGGAACGTCTCCCATAGTGTCGCTGCCACCAAAGACGAAGCGTTCGCTGACGCCAGCGTTTAGTGGCCGTGTTGGTCGATTATACAAATTCGGCGCTGCGTCGTGGAGACCGTCCTCTCCGCTTGACATGGTCACGAGCGAGGTCAGTGAAGTGGTGGAAGAAACAAGACAGTCTCAGCAAACACAGTCAAAGTCTTCGCACGAATCATCGCCACAGTTAGTAGCTGTAGCTGCTGCTCCGCCTGCAGCTGATCCAAAGCCTGCCAAATTGGCCAAGATCCACTTTGATCCTCGCCAGCTGAAGAACATCGGCGTCAAAAGCGCGGCTTTGTTTGGGAAATCTGTCGACAAATGGGGTGAGACCAATGGTTGGGAAGACGAAGCGTCAAACGAGCAAGGCGAGAACACGACGACGGAGTTAGACAGAGAGCTCGCTGCGAAGCACGACCGCATCATGAGTAAATTAAAGAACGAAGACTGGAAGCACCGCAACGCTGGTCGCCAAGACTACTGGGACGCGACCCTCGATGCCGGAAAGATCAAAAAGGTCAAGAAACGCAAAGAGTTTGTGCCGAACCAGGGCTCGTCCAACAAATTCCAGATGAAGTTGCAGCACAAGAAGCAACGCCAGCATTATTAGGAGAACCCCCAGTCTGCCTCTTGGACAAAATACCCGAAAATTGATAAGACAGTCTATAGATCGAATTCACATTTCCCAAAAGGTGCCAAGCACGACAGCGTTGAATGGCACATGATAAGAAACACACTATTGGTAAAAGGGACAAGCATCCTCAAGCATGAGCGGCTACCCTATGGAGTCGTCATCAATGTCATAGAGAGTGAGTCGAATGCCAAATCGGCGCAATTCTCCCGTGTGTCCGTTTCTCGAGGTTGAGAGCTCCGAAGCGACGCGCGTGGTTTTATCTGGTGAAGCCGACCATTTTGGCTCCACTTGCAGACAGAGCTGACTGTTCGGTACAGTGTGTATGAATTGGTATAAAAAAGTATGAATTGAAATCTTTCTGTACTGTTTAGTATGGCAAAGAAAAAGCTTGTTTATCAGAGTTAAAGAGATGCAATAGCTATGTAGTGTGGATGTGGTCGATCAACAATGCTGAGGGCAGTGCGTCTTGTAGTTTTTTCTTCTGAAGAAGGTATTTGCTAATGACATTCACGGCCAACTCGTTGCCGAGCTGAGATTGAAGGAATCGCTCGCAGTTTTGGACATCGTCGTCAAATGAATACCTGACGTAGGATGCTGTTAGTTTCATCCGCGAAAGCCGTGTTTTGTAGTGTCGTTTTTCCTCCGCTGTGAAGTCACAACCTGCGCGAAACTGATGCCTTGATGGATCAGCAGTCCAGTACTGAGTCACATAATCTTTCCATGTCGCCGCCTCCGGCAACGAGGAGAGCTGAGGACGCTTAGCGTTTGCTTGGTGGGTGACCTGTGAGACTGCAGAATCACAGTTATGGTCGAACGCTGCGCCAAAACAGCGCTTTAACGCAGACATTTCCGATCGAATCGCTTGAAGCTCCATGACGACGGAGCTGTGTTCATCCAAGGGCACAATGGTGGAGTTGCTGCGCTTTTCCTCACTTGCGCACGTCCGAGTAATACGACGGTCAGGTGCAAAGACGTCCGAAAGTTCTCCCTCTTCGCGATCCATAACATCGTCCAGCAAATATCTGCTCACACACAATAAGCATTCCACACACAAGACAATATAAACATAAGTGCTACAAATTAAGTATATCGATCACGTGATAGTACAAAAATGAACATTTACTTCAACAAAGTTTCTGCTCGTTCATTATGTGACCACGCCACCCACCATTTGATCATTTTCAGGGACCACCGTTGATTTTCCAGCGCGAACATAAGTCAATACTGAGCACCACCTCTTCTGGGACAGTGTGCTGTAAACCGAATTTTGACCCGAATACATCCTTTGTTATTCCGCCGGCCTCAGATAGACAACCGAGAATGTCAGTGAAAGTGTTATCGTTCATTTCGCTGCCCCACTTCACGGTGGTTGTGGGTGCCTCGGCCTGCCGTGGAATCCCTTTCAACGCTGGGAAAACCGGATCATCATCTCTCCATTAATGGCCCAGTTCCTATTCATACAAATTGACACGGGTTAGCAAGTAAAGGCATTTTTGAGAATCATACTGTATAGCACAGACTTGTGCGGAACCAAACAATTCGAACTTCATACCTCTTCTACGTAGACGTGTAATGGGCTAAGGCTGCCATTACATGCAAGGTGGCTCTTTGTGTGTGTCACACACCACCTTGTGGAAGTGCATTGCGGATGCGAAGATATTGGGTGAAGCACATAAAAGCGATCCCCACATGCACAGGTGATGTCATCGTCTGACGTTAGAGCAATCTGTGCCTGAGTTGAGTGTTGGTCGCTCGCAATCATTGAGATTCGGCGTGATTACGCACAACAGTACTCGAGACATGTGAATGATGGTTCCTACTTGGGGAAACAACACTGGTGACGAGACGGACGTGTCTCTACCACCTGAAGCGAGTGGCGTGAGCCAATTACTTCGCAGGGAATCTTCGCGGTACTTCAAGTTCAAGTTTCTCGAAGATCCCGTAGGTTCAACCTCAGTGTACCCAAGGTTTTATATATCAGATTCATAGGTTTTATTTATGTATGTTTAGGTTTTAGTTATAAAACCTGTAGGGTCCCTTGGGGTTCATTAGCAAGTAGCGACAGGAACCATAAGCTCATTTCAATTCAGTTGCATTTTTGCCAAGTTCCTCTCAAGTCTTCCTCTCATGAGCAAGCGTGCGTGCTGTGTTTGAGGCTGTCTCGGATAGCCTCTTACAGGACATACCACGCGCGCAGGTGTACCAGAATATCACATGTTTTTTCGCAATTTGGAAGCTTGTACATGTTGTAGATGCCCATTGCGGAGGGATCGTGGTCGGTTTTGCGGTCTTGAAGCGCAAAATGTCTAAACGATATCTCCTTTAGGGTTTCCTTGTCCAGCCGTGTAAGATACGGCTCGAGATTTTTCTTCCGAAGACTAAACGCTTCCGAAATTCTGCACATACCGAAAAACGCAATGGCCGATACCGCCTCAAACCGCAGCACAAACATGACGTTGCATCGGTGGTGCGTTTCCACGTAGTCGTGCATTTTTTGAAGTTTATCGAGGGCCATTGGAGTCGCTCGAGTCACAACATGACTTCGTTTCTTCACCTTATTAAGGCCGGTCATGAAGTGCCGCACAATGGCCGATTTGGCAGGATTACCAATCCCAACGAGGATGCCCGTTCCATCTGTCCGAACTTCCCACCTGCAGAATTAGTCAAACAGAATTATAATCACACTTTAATAATTTCTGCAACATATCAACCTTTATTCAAAATGATTACAACATAATCAAACCTATCCATCCAAATAACTCATCTTTCCGACCAGAGTTTGAACATACCTGTCAGACGGATGACCATCAATAGTCATATGTGTCCCCGAGTAGCAGTTGGCCACTGCAGAGCGCAGCTTCTCCGCAGGGTGCGCTGTTTTGTTGATCTCGCTGAGCTGCGTCATGTGCGCTACCATCATATAAGGTAGAAGGTGCGATCGTTCCACCATGGGATCGGGAAACCCCGCTTGAATGCAGAACTTTTGAAAACGCGACAAGGCGTCGCTGTAAGTTTTTCGTGTGGCAGGGTGATGCCTCTCAGCTGCTATCAACGCGCCTGCAGCGCAATCTGCATAGAGGGAGCTGTCACGCGGAATGTCCTCCATTACAGGCGCTTTCACGCCTCTTCCTCAGTTTTAAAAGTAAAGTATCGAGTCCCTCAACGTCGGTGAGCGACATGTAGCGACCTTTTTGTCGACCAGTCGATGTATACTGTTATGCGGATGTTGTGCTACCTCACAAAAAATATACGTTGTTCACTTTCCTACTTATTTACATTAATATGCACTGCACAAGGCACAGCTCATGGAACCACTGATCTTTACAACTTTATTCTGTTTGTGTTGCATGTGCAACAATTCCGTGTTGCACAAGCAAAAATCTATGCTATTTCAGCGTCGCAAGATTTCTAAACTTCATACTCGATGCATTCATGGTAACATAAATTTATGAAGTCATCACCTTAATATTGTGCCGCTGTAGAGAGAGGTCAGCAGTACCTTCGAGCGACCTTTCCGGCTGGTCGTCCCTTCCTGCAACCTCATTGTGAGTCTTTATTCCTTTGCCAAATAGACGCAACATGGTGCGTGCGCAGGGAAAAGAGCGCAAGTGCGCGGCCGATATGGACGTGCGCATATGCGCAGTCATTGGCGATATGGTGTACCTACTGAATCTGTATGTGTGTCTGCGGTGTTTTGATGCAGCCGGGATACGAAGCCGAGGAGACGATCAAGCGCATCAAGAGCCACAAGGGCGTGCAAGCCGTGCTCATCGTCAACCAGGAGGGCGTGCCGATCTACTCGTCGACGAACGACGAGGAGTTCGCCATGGACCACGCGGCGCTGATCTCGCAGCTCGCGGCCAAAGCCAAGTCCACGATCCGCACGCTCGACCCGACCAACGACATGACGTTCCTGCGCATCCGCTCCAAGAAGCACGAGATCATGATCGCACCAGGTACTTGCTGTCCACAATCCCCATTGCTGCTGAATGCCATTAAAATGCATGGTAGCAGTCGATTGATACTTTGCTGTCTTTGTGTTGTGTGTAGACAAAGAGTACGCGTTGATTGTGATCCAGAACCCAAACCCAGGCACAGAGCACGACTCCGCCGATGCGAGTTAAACACCAAACAGCAGTGTGTGCACCAACAAGTACAGCACCATACCGCCAGCATTTACTTGCATGCTGCTTGTTCGGGGCTCGGTTTGGTGGCATATATGTATACATAAAGAAAGACAGAGTCTTGAAGTATGAAACCATGCGAAGCGGTTTCTGCCATGAATGGAGTCATCAGCTGTAACTTGCTTAGCGACGGCACCGTTCATTGCAAAGACCTCTTTTCAACGCTGTTTGATCTCACGACCCTTCCTCCTGCTCTTGATGGTGTAATGAGGAGGTGAGAATGCTTTAGACGATGCAGCACGGACGCTTGGATAATCAGCATTTGTCTCTGACGTTTTCGAGAGCAATCCTGAGCAACGCTCGCAGTTTACTTCGAATCTAATCCTGACCGACTCGAGGGGAATGGAGCACAGCGAGTCCGCGATTGCGGGCGCCATTGAAGCCATCATCTCGCAAGCTTCAAGACATAGGATTGCTTGTCGCTTACAACAAATGTCATACAGTGATACACACACTCGCCTCACTTAAGATGTTCTTATCGCGAGGGAAACCCATTGGGGGGAGGCTGCAGGAGCTTCAAGATTGTGGAGAAACGCATTTTAAGAAAGCGCATCCAGCGGCAACCAGCACGCATTCGCCATTCCTACAAGCCAAGCACACGCGCCACTTACGACTCAAATGACGCGCTCCTCGCTCAAGAAGCACGACTCGACGGTCGAGTCCCGCGCGCTCAAGGCGCGGCGCGACCGCGTGACCACGCAGGTGCGCAAGGACAAGCGGCGCCAGGCCGTGCAGACCAAGCGCCGCCGCCTCATGTCCACGGACGACACGCAGCTCACGGGCCGGGACATCTCGGAGCTCGTGGCCGTCCTCGCGGACTCGAGCTCGGCGTCCACCAGCGCGCATCAGGAGCGCTTTAACGTGCTGCGCGAGATCCGCGTGCTGCTCTCGACCCACGAGCACGACTACGACGTCGTCGAAAAGATCATCGAGTCCGGGGTACGTCTGCTGTGAATATGTCTGTTGCGTTCTTTTCGCATGCATTCACTCCATGGTTGGCACACTCGTTTTGCTGCTGTAGATTGTGCCGATCATGGTGAATCTGCTGAACTCGGCGTCGCCTCTCGCGAGCGCCACGCGCACGGGCGGCGAAGTGTACCGCGAGATCCTCTGGTGCCTCACGAACATCGCGAGCGGCCAGTACGAGCACACGAAGCTCGTTCTGCCGGCTGCGCCGCGGCTGCTGCAGTTTGTCGAGGGCGCCAACAACACGCTCGCAGAGCATGCGGCGTGGGTTCTGGGCAACATCGCGGCCGATTGTGAAGAGTTCCGTCAGCAATTGATCGCGAATGGCGCCGTTGTGCCACTGATTAAGCAGCTCGCTGCACCGTCGGCGTCTGAGAACAAGGAACTCGCCAAGAACTGCGCGTGGGCGCTCTCGAACATTGCGCGCGGCCACGAGACATCAGCACAGGCCTTCGTCGACGGAGGTATCATCCCCGTAATCGCTGCGGGTCTCACGCAGGGCACGCCGCAGTCGTTCACGGAGGACACTGTCGTAGAAGTCGCGTGGCTGCTCAGTTTCCTCACGGCGCGCGAAGAGCAGTACCTGAAGGCGTTTCTCGAGAACCACTTGATCGAGTTGCTACTGCCGTACTTTGCGACGTCGAACGAGTTGCTTTTGACGCCGATTCTGCGCGTGTTTGGCAACATCTGCTGCGGATCGTTTGACCACCACACGGACGAATGGCAGTTGCCCTATGTGCACGCGCTGCTGGGCAATGGAGCGGACTCGCCATTCCTCACCAAGCTCCGCGAATTACTGCAGCCTGACGTAGCCGCGAGCCACGCGCATTTGGCGTCCGAAAGCGCGTGGGTGCTGTCGAACCTCGCGGCGCTGGACAGCAACGTGGTGCAAGTGGTGCTGCAAGCAGGCTTCTTGCCGCTACTTGGGCATCAGTTCAAGGACGGCAGCTTTGAAGTGCGCCGTGAAGTCGCGTTCGCGCTCACGAACATCGCGCTGACGAGCTCCGCGCACTTGGACCAAGTGCTCGCGCTCAACGGCGACGACAGCATCCTCACGGGCTTTCTCCAGTACCTGAACGCCGCCGACGTGGCGCTGGTCGGCAACTCGCTGCGCTTCATTGAGAACGTCCTGCGCGTGGCTCCGCGCGGCGTGCACATTATTGAAGTTCACGAGGGCATCGACGCGCTCGAGAGCGTGCAGTTCCAGTCGGGCGAGGAGTATCTGCCGCAGTGGGCTGCGGCGCTTGTGAACGAGTTTTATGGCGAGAACTACGGCGTCAACTCGCCCGTGAACACCGGTGCGGCCGGCGGGTTTGTGCCGAGCCTGTCGGTGCTGCAGCCACCACCGTCGGGCGGCGTGCAGTTCAACTTGGACCAGGCGGCACCCGGAGGTCGCGGCCGCGGCGCACACATGACTACTCCCGCGTGGAAAAAGTGATTCTCTTGTATATGAACAGCGCTCAAGACACACGCAAGGAGAAATAGGTCATTATTCATGCACTTTATATACACCTCATAATACAAACATCACCCACGGCACTACACACATTTACGGCACTACACACATTTGTTGTACATTCGTTCAGCTTAGCCTTTGAGCTTGCGGTGCGCAAAGGACGGCGACTCGGTGGGCAGTTGCTCCCCAAAGGTGGCGTGGCGCAAAAGCAATTTTGTGTATGCGTGGCAGAGCAGCGCGCCGAGCACCGCCGCCAGCGCCGTCGCGAGCGCAAGGCACACGCGGATGTACTTTCGATTGAGATCATCATCGTGCTGCAGCGCAAAGATCGCCACATAGACCGCGTAGTTGAGCGCGTTGAGTACGAAGCAGACGCCGTTGGCACGCACGAACGTCACTTTGCGCACGCACGTGCCGCCGCAGAGCAGCAGCGCGGCGCCGAGGAAGCTCAGCTGCAGCAGCATGAACGCGATGAGCGCGGACGTGGGCGCCGTCATGTCGTGGCCGCCGAAGAACGGGTTCGTGGAGCGCGAGAGCATCGCGACGCTCTCGCAGATGAGCAGCGCGTCCAGGCACGCGATCGCGAGCTTGTGTGGCCACGAGTCCGCACGCAACGGGGACGGCGACATGGCGAACGCGACGTCGTCCGCCATCTATGCAGTGCGGCTGTCTTGTGTGGTGGTGCTGCTAATGCGTTTGGGCAATGGATGGAGCGCCAGAGAGAGAGAGAGAGAAGGGCGGACAGAGGGAATAGTCAGTTGCCCCATGCGGTGCTTTCTTTCCATTGGATGCGCAATTTCTAATGGCGCGCATCACGTGTGTTCAACAAGATTTACAATCTCATAGGATGCTTAAAATAATCGTACACTCTATGAGATCGCGGATGGGAGTTTGAACTGTGACAAATAACAGGATGTATCTGATTCCTTCACAACACGATACCCTTCTTAATTGGATAGATATCAGGCGTTTAGAAGAAAACGCAGCGCCAAGAATACATAAATCAAGTGCGTACTGTTTCTTTAACTTTATCTCAGGAACCTGCTGTCGTTCGACGATCCGGATATATTCTTAAGCTGGAACCCGCTGTATCCGGATGTCACCGAGTGTCCCCCGAAGGACACTCGAGCGCAGCCATGCATCATTTTGCATCCTTTACCACATCCTAAAGGGTCGAGCCCCAGCCATTCTGGCCCTGCTCTTCACCGAAGCACAGTGCGAACGTCTGTTTCCACATCTACATGTGCTCAGAGCTTCGCGAACGGCACAAAGTTGGGCACGTTGGCTGGCGTTTTTGGTGTCTGACACCTCGTTGGTCATTGAGGGGGTCCGTGCGCCAAGCTCACCCGCTGAAGCCCTTCGTCGAGCAGCCGCCGCGCCGTTCTTGACCGTCTTGGGTATCGTTAGACAGTGGCCCTGATATAGAGCCGCTGCGCTAAAGATTGTGTATCATCCGCAGGATTGTGGGAACAGTCAATGCTGTAACACCGAAAGATACAATCTGGTGCACAGAAAAGAGCGACAACAACACAACAAAGACCAAATCGTGCACAGTGGACACTTTGCCCCAGAACGAAGCTCCACCTATCGGCAACGACCCCGACTATGTGAAACCACTGCTCGCCATCAACCTGTCATCGTACGCTCGCCCCAAGGAACCCGCAGCTGATCCCCTTAACAAATCATGTTTATTTTTGTGCATTAGGCACTACCAGGGTAACAAATCAAGGCAACTTCCCTCGTATCCCCCTTGTGGACTCGTTGCCTCGCAGACGGTGCACTGCACAGTCCGTCCTCCATTTAGTGCCTCCGACGACCCGTAAAAGTTCAATGTACCGATTTTATCAATGAAAGCAAATTTGGATGAGTTGCGTGAACTTAGAATGTCAGACATCTCGAGTGCCTTTTTAACTGAAATGCCGATGTGACGCTGACAATTTTTAGTCGTTTTCTGATGTAAATTTTCCAAGCATTGTACACCCGCACAGGCGGATTGCATGCCAAGTGGCTTCGCTTGCATTCTTGCAAGAAAATGCGATGAGATGCCTCTTGCTCTTCGTGTTTTCTTACGATTCCATACCACTGAGCTCGTGATACCACATTTGCCATAATCGTCCCACTCTCATGAGGTCCAAATTGGACTCCAATCGCTTTGAACCACAGTGGTGGCACTAAATGGAGGACAGACTGCACAATTGCGTTTAACGACGATGACTGCTGTTTTTAGGCTGCAGGGCACATCCTTTTTGCAAAGGTAAAAATGCTTGCGTGAAGCAGTGGGCGCTTGCACTGCGAGGTGCAACCATATGCTATAGGAACTGCATGAAGAAGCGCATCGTAAGGCTTGTGTCTCAATCAAACAAAACGAACGTAGATGGTGGGAACATATTGAGCCTATTGTCCACGACCTAGCCGAGAGACAAATCGCGTCTCAACAGTCGAGACGAGACATTTCAGTGAACGAGATATCGGCAGATACATTGGTACACCAGACGCGTGGATCGTGCCGCAAAACCCGACTCCTCTTGTAGGAAATTTGTGCTTTTTGGAACCAATTTCGGCGCTTAAAGAACAGGACGAGAGATGCGCTGGTCTGCACGGGCACGCATTCATCTGCCAACTGTCACAGTTATCAGGACTCTGTTTCGATGTGACGCTCTTGTTTCAACTATTCTGGGTCGCATTGCCATAATCATCTTGTGAGTAATGGATCGCGAAACGGGCACGAACAAAATCGCTTAATGCTGCCGAGCCAATCGAACGAGCCAAAGTGGCCAGCACAGCACGTGTTTACTGCATCGACTTCTATTCGGGATCCGGGATAGTACTACTGCACAGTGCAGTATCACGAAATAAACCTTGCTCTTTCCGTGGCAACAAGACGCCAGCTGGAGAACCCACACACATACACCAGTAATCTGTGCAATAGTCCATTTGCGATTCCTGTAAATGGTGCAGTCGAAGTCGGAATTTTCTTCTGTCGGTCCGATGGAAATGACAATCAACTGGGGGTGTCCAGGTTCCTATGTCTGATGTTCTACAATAAGGCGTCTTTAAATTGGACAAGCGTTTGAAGTAGTTGCGGGTCTTTTGCAATCGCGTAGTTGAAAGCGCAGCACTTCGAACTACACATTCAGGCGCAGTTTGTGCGTCTTTCAGCGAATGGCTGCTCCTCACTAGGGGTTAGCCTTAATAGTTCTCGAGGCTTGCCAGCAAAGAAGCGAACAGACCACGACTATTTATGTAGTCGCTCGTTTCTGCAACCGACTGGGTCGGTAACAGGCGCATAAAATACCAACTAACAGTGCCCAGTCGATCACTAATTGGCACTGCCCAAGCCATCTATCCATCGAAGACAAATAGAGGGCTCTCGGTCGGCCCCGCTTGGATTCCGCCCGCGCTACTGTAGCGATCCCTCAAGGGGAACAGAGCATTGCATGATCTGAACAAGGGCTTGCGAGTTCGCTCGAGGGCTTCTCCGAGGAAGCGCCCCGCACTGTTGATGCTCTGGTGCTTCGCGACCTCCTCTTTGTGCCTTATGGCCCTCCCAACGAAACTCCTCGCTGCCATCCCTCTCCGCACAGGAAAATACTGTCCTGTCAGACAAAAACAACTTCTGAATCGGTTGCACCATTTATTCTCTTTTACTTTTATGCATTTACTCTATTGATCACTGTTGGACTTCAGAGACTCCCCCTCCTCCATCCCCTCCATCCTCAACCCACAGCGTGTACACACAACACACTTCCTCAAGGCCTGTTCTGTTGAGTGGAAAAATGTCCACTGTTCGGTCCGCAAATCTTTCTTGTCCTTCTTTCGGCTGATTACTGTATTCTGTGTTGAGTCTTTCATTTGTTTTGTCAATTCGGACTACAAACTTAAAGCTGATTGAGGGGTTAGGTATTCTGGGCAATTTTAGTGCTGATGAGGTCACTAATTACGACTTGCTCCCACATTGCTTGCCATTTGCAACCATTCATCGGAACATCTTATTAAGGCTATCCGGTCCTTATTAAGCGCTTGTTGCGAGATGGAAGGCCCGAATGTGACTTTTTGAAAGCGACATTTGGGGAATGTTGTCTCTAGAACGGCTTATTAAGACGTCAGGCACAGGACAGCGCTACTGCAGTACCAGAAGCTACTGCTAATCAAAAAAGCGTGCTTCGATGGTAGTTGTATTAAAGAGTCTTATCACGAATACAACATGCGTGAGTTGGCATCTCTCACCCCTGACGCAAGCATGATCTGTTGCATACAAAGGAACAAGTCGTGTGGACGCATTTCTCATCCAGCCTCGCGAGTTTGCAAAGTGTGTGCATTCATCCGACGTTTTACACTTGGATCGCTAGAGTTTTATTGTAGCACCTAACCCTGATGGTTGTAACAAGACCTCTTATTAAGATGGCAAAATATGTGAACGGGACATTGTAATCCCATGTCTCCACGCCTTGTCTTTCACATCGTAATCTCTTGCTTGCAATACCAGTGCTGTTGAATGCCAAGTCGCCTCAAGTAGTGCAGCCAGCATTAGCACCGAGCTCTGTCACACCCATCTTGCCAGCAGAAGCGAATTGTTTCCAGCTCTTCCTTCGCAACACAAGTCCTCAGTTCCATTTTCTCCAATTGGCGCACACGTCCAATTGACAACCTCAAGCCAACAAACCTCTCACACCATGCGCACCGTCTCCGCGTTGTTCTTCCTCCCAGCCATCTTGCTCGGATACGTCCGTGCCGACCTCTCTGGAGAAGAGACCAAGACCCTGGACCAGCTCTACCAGGACGCCATCAAGGAAGGAGGCAAGCTCGTCGTCTATCACGGTGGCGACACTGCGGGGCGACAGGACCGTCTCCGCGACGCTTTCATGGCGGTGTTCCCGAAGATCAACACCACGATCATCGTCGACTACAGCAAGTACCAAGATGTGCGTATCGACAACCAACTGGCGACCAACAACCTCGTCCCTGATGTCGTCGCGCTGCAGACGCTGCAGGACTTCCCGCGCTGGAAGAACGAAGGTCATTTGCTGCACTACAAGCCGGCCAACTTCTCGAAGATCTACGACGAATTCAAGGATCCTGATGGCGCGTGGTATGGATACAGCGTGTATTCGTTCACGTCCACCTCGAACACGACGACGCTAAACGGGTTGCCAGCGCCAAAGACTCCGCTTGAGATCGTGGACCCCATGTACAAGGGACTCATCGCGTCGTCGTACCCGCATGACGACGACGCGGTGCTTTTCCTGTTCTCCAAGTACGTTGAGAAGTACGGCTGGGAGTGGGCCGCCAAGTTCGCCACGCAAGACGTGTCGTTCAATCGCGGTACGTACGTGCAGGGTGACCTTGTGCGTGCTGGCACGAAGGCAATCGGCGTGGGCGGTGGCGGCAGCCATGCGGCTGCTGTGGCTGGTGGGTACCCGTTCCTGGCCTGGGCCCAGCGTCTTGCGATCCTGAAGAAGTCCAAGAACACCGCGGCAGCCAAGTTGTTTGTCAACTGGGCGTTCACCGAAGAGCGCCAGCGCACCGGGGCATCCACGGGTTGGACCGTGCGCACGGACATCCCGACGACCAACGGGTTCCCGCAGGTGTGGGATATCGACAACGCGCACGTGTCTGAATTTGCGGTGTTTATGAAGGACCGCGAGCGCGTGGAGATCTGGAAGCAGACGTTTGCGTTGTACTTTGGCGAAGTGCAGGGTGCGCCGACGCCAGGATGGCCGGGACTTTACCCTGGACGCTCCTAGGAAACCTGCCTTGCAGGCGCATGAGATTGGCGATGAAGAAGTCGCGATGTCTGCATACTATGCGATCATGTACTAACTATATTAGGTGAGGTATATTTAGGTTCATCGTCGTGACCTACAATATCCATTCTCCTACCTAATCTTCATTGCGAATTTCATCTAGGAGTGTAAATGTGTCTATAGCGCGGATTGCACTAGATCACTTCTAACTGCTAAATAATCTTTGACCAGGATGGCATGTTCTCTTGGTCCAATGTGAGGCTGCCTTGTGTTGTCCAATGACCTTGGATCTTCCGAACTTCGCATAAGCCAATGCATGACGTCGTTGTCAAGATCCTGGGTGAGATTGTTGAAAGCAGCTCGATGAGTTGGGAAGTGAACCTGTGTTGAGGTTCTGGTATCCATGGCTAGGTTGGCGGCTGAGTCCGCCATCTTGTTGAAGGCACGGTAGTGATGGTACCATCCTCGGATGTCGATGCAATCCGCGAGCCGTCGACTTGTCTGGTATAAACGTGCCAATCGGTGCTGTCGAGGGGACCGATGCATTCGCTGTTGGGAGATAATGAGTGCACTATCTCCAATCACGTACAACGGTTCGAAGTGACTGCGTTGGGCTTCTCGGAGTCCGTGTATGAGACCCCAGTACTCGGCAAAGTTGTTGGTCGTGTCCTTCCTGCTATAGCCCATGCTCGCGGCCCAAATTAAACTGGCTGTGTGCGAGTCCTTATGGACACGCACGATAATGGATCCAGTCCCTCCTGGTCATGGATTGCCGCGTGATCCACCATCGAAAAACAACAGGTAAACGCCGCGAGTATCATTTGGAGTCAAGGGGATGGCGTCGGTTTGGTTGAGAAAGCAGTCGACATATGCCTTGAGAACTGCTGCAACCGTGTGACCGTCCGAGTCTCCAGCTTGAGCTTCAGCGAGTCGTGTGAGGTTTCGCATTCCTGCCTCTAATCTGGTCATCATGACCGCCATCTCAGCAGCCGATTCGATTGGATCCGAATCCACGCGTCGCAGATGCGCACACCAAATGGTCTGTATGAGCGACGCGCTCATATCGCCACAGCATGTGTGCGACGGGATAGAGGTGATCTTGGAGATGTTCATTGGAGGACTTGTGTCCGATAATGTGTCTCTTGATCGTGGTCCATGCATGCCTTGGAGTATCTGGTAGATCCAGACTGAAGGTCCAGATTGCGGGGTCGTGACCAGGAGTGATTCCGATTTTCGCCCATAGTGCATAGAAGTAGTTCCACACCAGTTCGGCTGTCGGACACTCCCAGAATAGATGTTGAACAGAAGATTGGACAACTTGGGAACATTCGGGATTCGAGCAGGATAGATCAGCTTTCTCAAAGTTCCACATGGAGAGTCGGTTGGCTTTCAGCCGGAGAAGAGTCTGAGCCGTATAAACTGTAATCCCTGGGATGTTGTGTAATTCGCTCCATTGGATTAATTGCAGTCCGGGCCACAGAGATTCTGCTGTTTGGACAGCTTTGTTGACTGCTGCATCTCGAGTATCTTTGCCAATTTGTGTCCTCGTTGCTGCAACTTGTTGCCGATAGAAAGATCTGGTGGTATTGTATCGTCCGTTGCCACCCCGTAGTTGCACGATTCTTGTGAAACGTGGATGTGCATGGAACGACACCTTCTGCCCGTTCAAGTCTCTTGTTGCCATGACGTCACAGTCCGTTGCGGAGTGAACTGTATGCATAGCTTTGACTAGGGTCGTGTCGACGTGGGTCAGAGTTGCTTCACTGGTATGCAGATGCCATTCGTGGTTGTAATGACGTTGCCCGTTGTACAGCCGAAGCACATTTGTTTGCTGTGGTCGATACAGGAGCTGTGGGAAGTTGGATACCAACGTAGCACATAACCGCTCGAGCGCTCGAATAGACGGCCGGGAGAATCCGGAGATTCCACATGTTGGTATGAGGTTAAGCACTCCTGGTCTTATCCACTCCCATCGAAGTATGTCACCCAGTTGTGCTGTTCCAACTGGTAATGGCGAGTGAGCAAGCTTGTAAGGGGAGCCGTTGGAATCAAGAAGCCACCCATCTGCAGTCGAGGTCATGTATGGCAGCCATTCTGCACAGAATGTCCCGCGTAGCTTTCGTCCTTCAGCGATGATACCTGGAAGCCTGTCAGACATTTCAGAACTGAGGTCGATCTGGAACACATCGCCGTCCCATTGAGTCTGCACAATTGTCGACTTGAAGTGCTCGTAACACCAACGTACATTGTCACGTTCTCTGGGATCATAGGGTCGAGAATGGAGCGACGCACACAATGCTGCGCCAGTTGTCCACATGTTATCACGAAGCTGGAGTGGCCGCCTTGGGATTGCATCGAGCGACGTGATGTACGTCGAAGAATCCCTTGTGTTGTGCAGCAAGATTTCCCCGATGACCTGACCGATGCGAGAGGTAGTGATTGCCCATTTGGAGACTGCTGTGGCACTCATCATCATCAGCTCAGTTCTGATGTTGGGCACCGACAAGCCTCCATTCATTTTTTTGAGTTCAGCTTGTTCTTCCTTCATCCACGGTTTCGTAGGCTTACCATTCCTTGAGCCCCAGACAAATTGTTTCACTAGGTCGTGTAGCTGATTGACAATAGCCGTAGAGGGCCAGGAGTGCCTGGCCACATAAAGCACTTTGGGTATGGTGACGGCACTGGCAATTGTTGCGCGTTGGGCGACAGAGTGAGTTTTGAGACGCGCAAGCCGAAGTCTGACACGTAAGGCTTGGATGCACTTGGACCAGTTACTTGCATTCGAAGGCGTTTGTCCGACTTGGATACGGAGGTAGCGGCAATGTTCCTCACGTTGTAGCACATGAATGTCACTGACTGACTCTTCGGTGGAGCTATATTCCTTGTTCAGCGGTAATACTGCAGATTTGTGCCGATTGACTCGAAGTCCAGAAGCTGCTCCATATTTGTCCAGGATTGCAAATACGGCGTTAATATCCTTGGGATCGCTAAGATAAATGGTCGTGTCGTCTGCGTATCCTCCAAGTCTGACTTCAGTTGCGCATCCTGCTGCCTGGAGTTCAACGCCGTGTATTTCTTTATTCTTTATAAGGTGAGGTATATTTAGGTTCATCGTCGTGACCTACAATATCCATTCTCCTAACTAATCTTCATTACGAATTTCATATAGGAGTGTAAATGTGTCTATAGCGCGGATTGCAATAGATCACTTCTAACTGCTAAATAATCTTTGACCAGGATGGCATGTTCTCTTGGTCCTATGTGAGGCTGCCTTGTGTTGTCCAATGACCTTGGGTCTTCCGAACTTCGCATAAGCCAATGCATGACGTCGTTGTCAAGATCCTGGGTGAGATTGTTGAAAGCAGCTCGATGAGTTGGGAAGTGAACCTGCGTTGAGGTTCTGGTGTCCATGGCTAGGTTGGCGGCTGAGTCCGCCATCTTGTTGAAGGCACGGTAGTGATGGTACCATCCTCGGATGTCGATGCAATCCGCGAGTCGTCGACTTGTCTGGTATAAACGTGCCAATCGGTGCTGTCGAGGGGACCGATGCATTCGCTGTTTGGGAGATAATGAGTGCACTGTCTCCAATCACGTACAACGGTTCGAAGTGACTGCGTTGGGCTTCTCGGAGTCCGTGTATGAGACCCCAGTACTCGGCAAAGTTGTTGGTCGTGTCCTTCCTGCTATACGCCATGCTGGCGGCCCAGATTAAACTGGCTGTGTGCGAGTCCTTATGGACACGCACGATAATGGATCCAGTCCCTCCTGGTCCTGGATTGCCGCGTGATCCACCATCGAAAAACAACAGGTAAACGCCGCGAGTATCACTTGGAGTCAAGGGGATGGCGTCGGTTTGGCTGAGAAAGCAGTCGACATATGCCTTGAGAACTGCTGCAACCGTGCGACCGTCCGAGTCTCCAGCTTGCGCTTCAGCGAGTCGTGTGAGGCTTCGCATTCCTGCCTCTAATCTGGTCATCATGATCGTCATCTCAGCAGTCGATTCGATTGGATCCGAATCCATGCGTCGCAGATGCGCACACCAAATGGCTTGTATGAGCGACGCGCTCATATATCGCCACAGCATGTGTGCGACGTGATAGAGAGATGATCTTGGAGATGTTCATTGGAGAACTTGTGTCCGATAATGTGTCTCTTGATCGTGGTCCATGCATGCCTTGGAGTATCTGGTAGATCCAGACTGAAGATCCAGATTGCGGGGTCGTGACCAGGAGTGATTCCGATCTTCGCCCATAGCGCATAAAAGTAGTTCCACACGAGTTTGGCTTTCGGACACTCCCAGAATAGATGTTGAACAGAAGATTGGACAACTTGGGAACATTCGGGATTCGAGCAGGATAGATCAGCTTTCTCATAGTTCCACATGGAGAGTCGGTTGGCTTTCAGCCGGAGAAGAGTCTGGGCCGTATAAGCAGTAATCCCTGGGATGTTGTGTAATTCGCCCCATTGGATTAATTGCAGTCCTGGCCACAGAGATCCTGCTGTATGGACAGCTTTGTTGACTGCTGCATCTCGAGTATCTTTGCCAATTTGTGTCCTCGTTGCTGCAACTTGTTGCCGATAGAAAGATCTGGTCGTATTGTATCGTCCGTTGCCACCCCATAGTTGCACGATTCTTGTGAAACGTGGATGTGCATGGAACGACACCTTCTGCCCGTTCAAGTCTCTTGTTGCCATGATGTCACAGTCCATTGCGGAGTGAACTGTATGCATAGCTTTGACTAGGGTCGTGTCGACGTGGGTCAGAGTTGCTTCACTGGTGTGCAGATGCCATTCGTGGTTGTAATGACGTTGCCCGTTGTACAGCCGAAGCACATTTGTTTGCTGTGGTCGATACAGAAGCTGTGGGAAGTTGGATACCAACGTAGCACATAACCGCTCGAGCGCTCGAATAGACGGCCGGGAGAATCCGGAGATTCCACATGTTGGGATGAAGTTAAGCACTCCTGGTCTTATCCACTCCCATCGAAGTATGTCACCCAGTTGTGCTGTTCCAACTGGTAATGGCGAGTGAGCAAGCTTGTAAGGGGAGCCGTTGGAATCAAGAAGCCACCCATCTGCAGTCTAGGTCATGTATGGCAGCCATTCTGCACAGAATGTCCCGCGTAGCTTTCGTCCTTCAGCGATGATACCTGGAAGCCTGTCAGACATTTTAGAGCTGAGGTCGATAACCAAATGAAATTGGTATTTTGTAAGCATACACGAGCAGCCAAAAACAACAGCAACTCCCGGTATACTCACCTCCGCTTATTTCTCCAACATTTCTGAGCTATAGCCTTGTAGGACTTTTGTGTACGAGGTGCTTGCTTACGCCGAGTCATATCCTCCGGTTCGGGGTATCAAGTGATACCAATTGCCCATGGACCACGATCAAGAGACACATTATCGGACACAAGTTCTCCAATGAACATCTCCAAGATCATCTCTATCCCGTCGCACACATGCTGTGGCGATATATGAGCGCGTCGCTCATACAAGCCATTTGGTGTGCGCATCTGCGACGCATGGATTCGGATCCAATCGAATCGACTGCTGAGATGGCGATCATGATGACCAGATTAGAGGCAGGAATGCGAAACCTCACACGACTCGCTGAAGCGCAAGCTGGAGACTCGGACGGTCACACGGTTGCAGCAGTTCTCAAGGCATATGTCGACTGCTTTCTCAGCCAAACCGACGCCATCCCCTTGACTCCAAATGATACTCGCGGCGTTTACCTGTTGTTTTTCGATGGTGGATCACGCGGCAATCCAGGACCAGGAGGGACTGGATCCATTATCGTGCGTGTCCATAAGGACTCGCACACAGCCAGTTTAATCTGGGCCGCCAGCATGGCATATAGCAGGAAGGACACGACCAACAACTTTGCCGAGTACTGGGGTCTCATACATGGACTCCGAGAAGCCCAACGCAGTCACTTCGAACCGTTGTACGTGATTGGAGACAGTGCACTCATTATCTCCCAACAGCGAATGCATCGGTCCCCTCGACAGCACCGATTGGCACGTTTATACCAGACAAGTCGACGACTCGCGGATTGCATCGACATCCGAGGATGGTACCATCACTACCGTGCCTTCAACAAGATGGCGGACTCAGCCGCCAACCTAGCCATGGACACCAGAACCTCAACACAGGTTCACTTCCCAACTCGTCGAGCTGCTTTCAACAATCTCACCCAGGATCTTGACAACGACGTCATGCATTGGCTTATGCGAAGTTCGGAAGACCCAAGGTCATTGGACAACACAAGGCAGCCTCACATAGGACCAAGAGAACATGCCATCCTGGTCAAAGATTATTTAGCAGTTAGAAGTGATCTATTGCAATCCGCGCTGTAGACACATTTACACTCCTGTATCAAATTCGCAATGAAGATTAGGTAGGAGAATGGATATTGTAGGTCACGAAGATGAACCTAAATATACCTCACCTTATAAAGCTTAAATTTCATTTGGTTGCTCATGCTGTGTCAAGTGTAAATCGGTCTGTTTTAACACTGACAAAGGCAGCAATTATCGGATTGGATTTGTGTCCGACATCAGATGAGGGAGGAAAAATCGATACTATAGGAAGTCGCTATTTGAAATATCGGGAAAGAGATTTGTTGTGTGTCGCACCAGTTCTGACAAAATATCGGGATATAGAGAATCGATTGTGGGAGTTTAACACATGCAAAGACTCTGTGTAACGGGAATGCCCGTTACACGGCGTACACGTGCGTTGAGGAAGAGCAAGTGAGAGGAAGGACACAGCGGTAACGCTGCGTCCAAAGAGGAGGAAGGGAGCTTTGCGCGACAAAGTGCAAAATGAGAAGTGAATTGAAATCTTAAGGTCTGAAATGCAAATCTGATGGGTTGTTCCAACGGTGTCTCCAATTGGTAGATAGTCGGGTGTCCAATCCGACTATCATCCAATGATATTAAACTTTAATGGAATGTTTTTATTGGCTAAAAATGCGAGTGGCTACATACAGTGTTGATGGGTTAACGGGTGGGTTTGGAGAGAGAGTTGGAGAACCCGTGTGGGTATGACCCACACTCTTTGTGCCCAAGAACCTGTGCAATGGGATCCCTATTACATTAACTGTGCAAAGTCTCGTCGAGAGTGGCGCTTGAGTTCGTCCACAACGTCCAGCCCATAGACCTGCGACTCTAGAGTTTAATGGCCAACGTCATCTCAACACTCGCGAGCTCTGGGTTGCTCTTTCTCATCGCCATTGCAGTTGCACTCTTTGGCAAGCAACGCGAAGCGAGGTTGCAGGAGTTGGTTGACGTGCACTGTATTTCCGAAGCGCTCATCGATGACGCCAAGTTCCCGTCGCTACTGCTGAAAAAGTCGATCAACGGCACTAGTTTCGAGAAAGATCAAGCTCGCACCAAGGCTGCCGAACCACTATCTCGCGTGAGTGCTTGCATGGATTCCGCATGGACACTGTCGTGCTTAAACACGCCGACGGGAGACGCGTTGTGCATCATCTCGGGACTGACGAGCTGCAAGACACCGCCAGTGTGGTCTAGAAGGTAGTTAAAGTCGGAGCTGTTTGCCTCCCCTACCATGAGAATATGGGTAACTTGGCAAACATACATACATCAATCAGTGTATCGAACCATGCTTGTGATAAGTCGTGACTAGCTTTTGAGAGCTCACAAGAGGGATGCTATCAAGGCGAAAGAAGGTTTCGATCTACCATCGCAAGATCCCATTGTGGCTGCCTTGAAGGAAGGGGAGATCTCTGATGGCATCACGGCTCTGCTGACTGAGGAATTGGAGCCGACATTCAGTATTGAGGATTTGAAGGCCAAATCGAACCTCCCCAATCCATCGACACAACAGATTCACATGTTGGTGGACCTTCGCGATCAACGAGACGAAATGGCGTCAACTGGAATCCCCGTTAGAGTTCAGGATAACGGCTCGACAGCGACTCGGATGCGCAAGTTCCTCCAGATTCAGATTTCTTCGGACGCGTTACCTTTGGTTGGAGAGCTGGCAGATTTCATCCAAGAGGAACTTCCTGTGAAAATCGGTGTGCACCAGTTTTTTCTTCAAGATTGGAGTGATGGTTTGGCGCTCAAGGAACACCAATTGCTTCCAAGAATGTTCAAACTTGAAAATTCCGCGCCGTGTATGAACTTGACCCACAAGGTTCTCCTCCACGTTGTCCATCCGGTGGAGAGTAGCGGGGCTACAGAGGATTCGTTTCACTCGTTTTGGGACGGTTTGATCCACAATGTCTTGAATGTCGTGTTCTCTCGACTGCTGTGGAGCATCGCGAGTCTGTGTCCTGAGCGTGGTCGAGACGAATACAAGAGGTTGGTCCAATCAAACGGCACCCAAGTGAACCTCGAGCCGACCCGCGTCGTGAAAATCTTCCCAGATGCGGCTACTCTTCAAAACGCAAAATGGCATTTGGAGCGAGTGTATGCGATTCTACAAGGCAATCAAGTTCCCAATGCCGACCGCTCGATTGATTGATACCGACGAGCCGACCAGACGAATGGTTTTTATCCCCTGGGGTACTGATGCAAAGCCATCAAGCGTTGAGGACTTGTTTCACGTGCTTCGAGATGTTCTGTCGGCTCTTTTAAAGATACACGAGGCCGCACGGATGCATCGCGATATCCGAATGTCATAGAGACTCGTGATGGCTCGGGCTCACGGTTCCTCATTGACTTCAATGACGCGGCTCAGAGTCCCCAGGATGCGCCGAGCGGTCGACACTTGAGTCGAGAAGAACACGCCCCGGAGATCCACAACGACGATCAGCATACTACTGCGGTCGATATGTGGTCAGTTGGACGTTTGATCCAAACGAGTGGAACAACAGTGTACGAGGACTGGTACGACTTGGGGAGAGAGAGATCAGCGTTCATGGAGCAGTTGATGCACGCCGACCCGTCTCAACGGCCCACTGTAGTCAAAGCGGTTCCTTTCCTGAAGGAATGCAATTTGGCCAGCTTCAACGTGAGACGGGAAGAAGAGCGAGTGTTCTCCCTGCGGCTACCAACCATGACGGTGACTCTCACGTTCAAACGAATGACCACGCTGCGGAAACTCGTAACCAGCATCATTCTATGCTCACCGGAGATAGAAATCGATGCAGGTAACCAGCTAATCAGTCACCAGGAGCCGTGGAACAGGAAACACACAAAACGAGAGTACAAGTGGATCAGCAACGGCATGGGAACCATCACCGCGGTGCCAGTATCGGAGAGGAGCCACACGGACTACATTCAGATGCAACGGCAAGCAAACGGAGTTCTCTGGACAGTGACCGATTGGACCGGGGATGCTACCTGTCAACAAGACGTTGCAATGATCGAAGAAGAATAAATACCGTAGGGTGGACATTCAAACCGCACCCGCTCACGACGCATTGTCCGTGGCTGGTGCATGAGCGTACTCCCCCAAACAGCATCCAGAAGACAATTGACCGAGCACGAACACGGAGGTTGCATAGCAAGCTGTATCAAGATCTCGGAGGACTCGTAGACAAGCTCAACGAAGTCGCGAAAATTGATCGGTGGTAGAGTCATGTGCAGTACCGACTACCAGCAGATCTATGGAAACAACGAGGATGCCTTGCGCCGTATCAGATGTGGACGACATACCGGATAACTACGATGCAGCTCAACCTGTTCCATCCAGGAGGGATCGAGTCTTCGGCGTGCCCAAGCAATGCCGGATGTGGGGAGACAAAAGAAACTATCTCACACATAGTCTGGAGTTGCAAGCGAGCACAAACTGCGTGGACGGTCTTCCTCGGGCGATGGATTGGCCGAACATTGAAGGAGCAAGCACTCAACCTCTTCCTGCCGCATGTTGCTAGCCGCACAGCCCCGCCAGGTCAACGATCTTTGCTCCGGGAATTGGAAAAGCACTTCGGGTTCATTACTCCGGAACACTCGACAGCACTACAGAAACTCTGGTTTATCGTCACATCAAGCATCCCAGTATTGCTGTGGAGAACGAGAGTGGAAATAGTGCATGAACGGCAACACGTTGCTATCGAAGAAAGCACCAAGCGTGTGTGGACAGCGTGTGTGATGCAAGTGCGAGCTGTGGTTCATCGGGTGAGAACGCTCAAAGGAGAAAAGATCAATGCAGCTTGCCTGAGCCAAATGCTCAGCGTACTGGAGAGACAAGACTTGTTGCGCCAACTTGAAGCGTGGGCGACGGCGCGTTTGTATTTCGATGGAGGTGCACGCGGCAACCCAGGTCCAGGAGGCAGCGGTTGGGTACTCATCTTCCTGAATGAACGCAGCAATCGATGGGAACTCAAAGCATGCGGCTATGCGTACATGGGACCAGAAGTCACGAACAATTGGTGCGAATACAGCGCACTGAAAGATGGTCTGGCATACAGTGCACACTACCTACAGCACTATGAAGTCAAGTTGGAAGTCTTCGGAGACAGCCAAATGATTATCGCAGCCCAGAACGGGTTCGCCTCAATACGCCAGACCGAGTTGCAGCCACTAGCAGTTCGGGTAAACCAAATCATCGCCAACTTTGCGTGGATCTCCTGGAATCACACAAAACGAGAACAAAACAAAATGGCCGATCTTCTCGCCAACGTGGCAATGAACTCCAAGAGTGCGAAGATACTCACCGACGAAGCGCGGGGAAACGATCAAGTTCTTATGTCCCAAGTCGCAGCTCTACTCGACAATGATACCGGTGCCACACCGTCAAATCTTAGAAACACCTCACTCTCAGCAGTGCTAATGAGACTCAGGAATTCTTAAACTGTATGTAGATCATAAGTTAAATAGGATTACCTTCTCTCTCTCTCTCTCTCTCTCTCTTACCTTCACTCTCACATGTCACACCAGACACCAAGAGTTGACGCAGCCACAAGCTGTTGATCCAATCCTGAGACCAAACACGCGCTTCCATCCGTGCCACTGATTGGCTGATTCTAGCCAAGTCACGTCAGCATGGAGCATCTCCCTGATGATTACTCCACCACCATTTTGCAGAGTGCATTGGTCAACCTGCACTCCGAGTACGTTGTACGATTCCACAGCCACTTTTTTTGAGCGATGCCTACATGTCGTATTGAATTGAATATTATCCCGAACGCTTTCTTGGCAATCGAGTGTTGCGTCGCTTTCCTTCATGCAACGACACCTTATAAACTTCAACTAGGTTATACCCACTCCGCAAACGCTTCAGTTCTAGTGTTGATTCCAAGAGTGCTGCTTGCCTTTCCCCCTCCTTTTCGCTAACCAGGGCACAAGCACTCCTTCACAGCTGAAGAATTTGCCGCTATCTTCTGGTTCGAGGCCATCAATGACCTTCGTCAAACCAGCGACACTCTCCTCTGGCTTGAGCGCTCCTTTAAAACTTGTCATACGCGTCACCACGTACTCGGGATGCAACACGACAGCGATGATCTTTCGTTCCTCAAATCTACTGCGAGACTGGCGTTGATATCACATTCAGGGCAGTCTTGGACGAGCGGCACAGCCGCACACATCAACACATTGCAAGACTCGAAACCTAATTGCATAAGGAGCACAGGTCGTGCGATGTACCTCTTCTGCAGCGGCCAGGTCGCGCACAGCCGCGATCACGTTCCACCCCTGCGTGGCACAGTGGCTCGCAAACACGATGCCGCGGTTGCTGCCAGTAATCAGCGCCGTCTTGCGGTCCGTCATAACGCTCGCTCGCTTGGCTGTTTGGATTACCCTTTGGGTCCTGAGGTTATCTCAGCGGCTACAAGTCTGTCTCGAAAGTTCGATTCGCATCCATTCGCGAAAATAGTAGCCAATCATATTCGTCCATGCCACCAACGGGGCAAACAAATTTAGCATGGGTTAAACCCAAAGTCTCCGACAAACTGATTCCGCGCATTTTCATCCAATCATAGCGCTTTGGTGGATCGGCAGATCATGTCACTGAAACGGATTGAGTAAACTGAAATAGCACCGCAATGAGCATGATGACCAATCGGCGAAGATGCTGTGGGGAGCGCGCACTCTGCTGCTCATGGCGGCTGTGGCATCACGCGGCAGCTCGCGCAGCTCTGAGCTCATTCCACAATCTTCCTCCAAGTGAGCACTCCAGACACAGCAAGCAATGGTGGCCGCCGGATACAAGCTCTTCACGCCGCTGGCCATCGGCCAAGACCTCACGCTGAAGAACCGCATCGCTTTCGCGCCGCTCACCCGCGGCCGCTCGAACCTTGTGACCCGCGTCCCCACTGAGATCAACGAGATCTACTACGAGCAACGCGCTGGCGCCGGTCTGATCATCACCGAAGGCTCGGGCATCTCGGAAGAAGGTCACGGCTGGTACGGAGCCCCCGCGCTGTACAACGAAGAGCAAGCTGCGGGTTGGAAGAAGGTGACCGACCGCGTCCACGCCAAGGACGGCAAGATCTTTCTGCAGCTCTGGCACCTCGGTCGTCAGGGCCACTCGTCGTTCAACTCCAAGAACGACCTGGTCTCGGCGTCTGCGATCCCAGTTCCAGGCAGCGGTCTCACCAAGAACAACAAGGGCGAGGCCGTGCCGTACGAGACCCCACGCGCGCTTGAGACTGATGAGGTGGCTCGAGTCGTTGAAGATTACCGCCGCAGCGCCGAGCTTGCCAAGGCTGCAGGCTTTGATGGTGTCGAGATTCACGCCGCCAATGGCTACTTGATCGACCAGTTCTTGCAATCCGTTACCAACAAGCGCACGGACAAGTACGGTGGTTCATTTGAGAACCGCGCTCGCTTCTTGCTTGAAATCGTTGACGCTATTAAGACTGTGTGGCCAGCAGACCGTATTGGCGTGCGTCTCGCTCCAAACGGTGGCTTTGGTGGCATGGGATCGCCAGACAACGCCGAATTCTTCCCGTACGTGTTTGAGCAGTTGAGCCACCATGGTTTGGGCTACTTGGCCATCTTGGACGGTTTTGGTTTCGGATACCACGACAAGTGCCGCTTGCTCACGGCGTTTGACGCCAAGAAGGCGTTCAAGGGAACGGTGCTCGCCAACAACTCGTACACGCGCGATGTCGCGGAAGGTGCTGTGCGCAGTGGTGCCGCCGACTTTGTGTCGTTCGGTCGTCCATACATCTCGACGCCAGACCTCGCAGAGCGTTTCGAGAAGGACCAGCCGCTGAATCCAGATGCCACGTATGATGTGTACTGGGACTCGAGCAAGGGCGGTGAGGGCTACATCGATTTCCCAGCGTACAAGGCTTGAACACGATTATGATGAGCTCTGCGAGTCAGCATCCATCTTCGCATAGCACGAGGGCCATGCCGATTGTGCTGGGCTCAGCCTCAGCTGCATGTTTGTATATAACTTTTTTGTTGTCGCGACCGCGTTGCTGGCTTCGCGACTGAAAAATAAAAACAAAAGAATAATGAGACATCAATTTGCAAAATCCGCACTCTCACCTCAGAATGCAACGAGATGCACGTTGATCACTCGCTCTATCATCGCAAAGCAAAAAAGCAATACCGACAACGCACGCAAAACTTCGGAATGATCTAATTCTAGTAATATTATCAAAATTACCAAGGGAGCGCATCGCCAGTGTAGCTGTAGTACTTGCCCGTCTCGGCGAGCGTGAGCTTGTTAATGATGCTCATCATGTCGCTGACGCACTTCTCAGTAGAAATCGCTTTGATCACTTCGTCGCCGCGAACGATGTCGACGGCACCGCCTCCAGTCATATCGGTCGCCACGTAGCCCGGGTGCAGCACAAAGACGCCGACGTTGTCGCCCTTCAGGTCGATCGCGAGGCTGGAGCTGATCATGTTCAGCGCCGTCTTGGACGTGCCGTAGCCGTAGTAATTGCCAGAGCACAGCGAGATGCTCCCCACCAACGACGAGACCTGAATGACGTTCGCCGACCCGTTCTTGGCCACAGCAGCCTTCAGGTGCGGAACGAATGCGCGCGTGACCAGGAATGGGCCGACGCTGTTGACCTCGAACAGCTTGAGCATGTTCGCCTTGGTCGCGCTCGCCAAGTCATCGCGGATAATGATGCCTGCGTTGTTGATGAGCAAATCGATCGCCTCGCCCTCAAGTTCCTTCGCAGCGCTCAGCACGGACGCTTCGTCGCCGATGTCAAGTTGCACGACCTTGTACGGCGCCAACGCATTCAGCTACAGCGCACACAGCAAATGCATCAAACGCGTCAGCAAACAGAGCTCCTCACAGCCTTCAAATCCGACAGCAACTGCGCATTACTGGGCAACGCGCATCATACCTTGTCCGCCGCGGTTGGGTCGCGCGCAGCCGCGATGACGTTCCACCCGAGCTTCTTGTACTCCTGGACGAACTGGAGGCCGATGCCGCGGTTGCTGCCGGTGATGAGCACAGTCTTAGTGATCGCCATTGATATGGAGAGAATGCAGCAGTTCTGGACGAGGGTCGAGTGCGCTCGAAGGGGATGATTCTGAAATGACAGCCTCCTCTGGGGCTCCGAGGCTCACTTTCGAGCCGCATTATCAGAGAGCGACGCGCTCGGAGCAAATCTCCACAGTGGCTCGCAGCGTTTCCGGAACCTTCTGTGACACCACACGTATGAGGCAGGCAGACGGACAGATGCATCGTTGGATTGGTCTCACATGAGACCGTGGCTGCTTCATTTATATCCCAGCACGAGCAAATTATGGAGTGTCGATACAAAACGCAAGTGTAAACAGCAACAGTGAAGACCGATATAAGAAACACGTTACCGGTATGATACCAGTAGCATCGTAATTCACACAGCAATTTCACCGATTTGTAATCTCAGGCTGATTAATTTAGGCAGACTCAACCTGAGAATAAGGACCTGTTTCGTTTGGGATCAGCGCAACTTAACAGTCATCTGAATGCTGGCCGATGATTGGCTGGAGAGTTACGCCAACGTAAAGTTAAACTGAGTTTTGAACTCATTTTATCTGTACGCCTGAGCCTAAATCCTGCAAGAATTTAACAACACCAAGTGCGGCATTCGAAAGAGCTCGATTTTTAGTTTCGACATCAACAATTGGAAATGTGTGTTTTTTGTTTCATTTTCGATGCGCCTTTGGCGAATGGCCACAACTCAGTCAATTGTGGTCGACATTTGATTTTGAAAGTGAGGTATATTTAGGTTCATCGTTGTGACCTACAATAGCCGAATTTTATTGATGAGTAGGAATTACAGGGCTGGGTCTTATTGCCCCCCATGGGGTCCCACCGCTACCCCTGATTGGGCCCAAAGACCTTCGAATTTCCGCTTGTTGAAAATCCCGCTCCGAACGGGACTCGAACCCGCAATCAACAGCGTAGAGGTCAGAAGCTTACCCCACTAGAACCGCGCCACCGGTTTTGTGGTCGACATTATATGTGGCGTGGCTTACAAGGGAGCTAAAATCGCTTAGAATAATGTGATATACACCGTTGAATAACCTCAAAAGCGCCATAAGGATGCTATGGGTTGGTTGGGTCACAAATGGAACATGCTTTTAGGACCTGTCTAAGCTTATAGTTGACTTCACCAAAGCTACAAGTAATAAAAAGTATTTTACAACACTTCATATTCTCAAAAGGCAATAAATACTAACCAATTTTTAAAAGATTATTTTAGAAAAGGTCACGTAACTCAACCCTTTATCCTGTCAAATTGGGTAAACAGACTGCCTGCTGCAAACAGCCGTTTTGCACAGACGAAACCGCTTTGGATCCTTTCAAACCAAAAAAGGTGTAAATGGCTCAAAAACGCGTTTTTACTGTGCAATAAAGACGGAATGAAAATTCAGGTTGCAATCTGTCCATCGCGAAAATTCTCATCGAAAAATATCAAAATTGACAAAGTTGTGACCGATTGAGGTGGTGTGCGATCACATCTTGTCAGCGCAACAGGATGCGCACGTTTGCATGGAGCTCAGCTTCCGTTCAGTGTAGAATGTCTGATAAAGGGAAAAAAAAGTGGATATGACTATTGAACTTTCAATTACTTTAAACTAACGAGGCACGTCTTGATCACCCTTCTCACGAAACAAGAATAGTAACACATAATCGCACTTTTCTACCAAGGAATCGATTCCCCAGTGTAGCTGTAGAACTTGCCAGTGTCCTCGAGTGTGCGCTTGCTGATGACTTCGATGAGATCCTGGGCACTCGACTGCGTCGAAATGGCTTTCATGACGTTACCGTGCCAAACAATGTCGCGGCCACCAGTCATTCTGGTGTTAACGTAGCCTGGATGCAGAATAAACACGCCAATGTTGTCGCGTTTCAAGTCGATCGCAAGGCTTGAGCTGATCATGTTCAGCGCCGCCTTGGACGTCGGGTATCCGTAGTTTTTGCCAATGTTCAGGTCGATACTCCCCACCAATGACGAAATTTGCGCGACGTTCGCCGACCCGTTCTTGGTGACAGCGACCTTGAGGTGCGGGATGAACGCACGCGTGACTAAGAAAGGACCGATCGCATTCACCTCGAACAGCTTGAGCATGTTCGCTTTCGATGAGTTGGCCAAGTTCTCCAACATAATGATGCCCGCGTTGTTGATAAGCAAGTCAATCGCTTCGCCGTCGAGCTCCTTCGCAGCGTTCAACACGGACTCTTCATCACCAATGTCAAGTTGCACGATCTTGTACGGCGCCAGCGCACTCAACTACAGTTGCAAAATGAATGCAGATATTCGTCAATAAACAAAGCTCATTTGTTTAAACAAACAGACAGCCGAGGTCAATAAAGAGGAGTTTCATGACATACATACCTCGTCGGCTGTGGCTGGATCGCGAACTGCCGCGATGACGTTCCATCCGAGCTTGATGTACTCCTGAACGAACTGGAGGCCGATGCCGCGGTTGCAACCGGTGACGAGCACGGTCTTGGTGGCCATTTTGCAATCTGGACGTCTCGGGCGGGAGTTGATGTGAGGGTCTGCGCGCGTTTTCAGAAATGATCACCCAGCCTTCAACGAAAGGCGTTCGGAGTCCATGATCCCAATTGCGCTTCCTGTTCTCGAGGTACAGTACTCGCAAGCCGCAGATGTGTCTCGATATTTGGGCTCCAGTATGCTTGAGAGTACTGTAATATTGAAGGCATCGGACTCATCGGATGAAGACAACTTGGTATCTTCCCAATCACTCTGTCTCGGATTACGGGGCGGCTTTGAACGCCTTGGGTGCAGAAAGGCTGTCTGGGTCCAGAAAAGGGGCGCGTGTTGTCAATCGAGCATTTCATGCGGACAATCCCACTGCAGAGAGGCACTTCAAAGCCGAGGACTGCGTGCAATCATCCAGGTGAGCGGACCTCTGTCTCACGCGCATGAGGACCAATCAAGCGCATACCACTCTGGTCTCTTGGATGAACATCCTCTACAAGCCGGAGAGAATCCGCTTACAAGAGCATTTGGCACGTAGCATAAATAAGTACACGATGCAGCCAGCTGTTGTACGCTGACGAAATTATGGTGACAGAGAGCTTTGATTGCGCGCCAAAGGGATGCTCACTGCTTGCTGAGAGAGAGAGAGAGGGTAATTCTATTTAACATATGATCTACATACAGGCTAAAAATCCCTGAGTCTCATTGACACTTCCGAGAGTGAGGTGTTTCTAAGTTTTGACGGTGTGGCACCCATATCATTCTCATGTGGGGAGACTGAAGAAACTATCTCACACATAGTCTGGAGTTGCAAGCGAGCACAAGCCGCGTGGACGGTCTTCCTCGGGCGATGGATTGGCCGAGCATTGAAGGAGCAAGCACTCAATCTATTCCTGCCTCATATTGCTAGCCGCACAGCCCCGTCAGGTCAACGATCTTTGCTCCGGGAATTGGAAAAGCACTTCGGGTTCATTACTCCGGAACACTCGACAGCACTACAGAAACTTTGGTTTATCGTCACATCAAGCATCCCAGTACTGCTATGGAGAACGAGAGTGGAAACAATACATGAACGGCAGCACGTCACTGTCGAAGAAAGTACCCAGCGTGTGTGGACAGCGTGTGTGATCTTTTCACATGCGTAACGAGGCGGATATGAGATGGCAGCTTTGTGAGTCTTGGATACCTGTTCGGCCTTGGCTGGGCTGCGGACAGCGGCGACGACGTTCCATCCGAGCTTGATGTACTCTTCGACGAACTTGAGACTGATGCCACGGGAGCTTCCAGTGATGAGGACCGTCTTGGCAGCCATGGTGTGACGCGGAGTCGATGGACTTGGGATTGACTTGGTTGGTCGGTGAGTGCGCGGATCGCTGCGTTTTCGAGAATGAACCAAGTGGAGCTAATGCAAACGGTGGGTTCGAGAGGATGAGAGACTCTTTATCCTCTGACGTTTCGCACTGTTCAAGGACGATGATCAAGTAAACAATCGGTGTACTCATCATAAAAACACCCCAGACTATGTTGCAGGTAAGTCGATGCATATGAATGCGTTCTCTACCATTTCCCCTTCTATGGACTGACCCGGCCCAGCAACACTCTATCCACCAACGAGAGCTGTTTACAGCAAATGAAAGTTGACGAGCTTTGCGTGCTGCAGTTGCATGTGCATGCATTTAGGTGAAGTTGGGGATATTTTCTGCGTAATGTATGCCAGTGAGTCCTATGACTTGGGAGTCCGGAGCCTGCTCAAGGGCAAACGGAGATGTCGTCGATGCGACTCTGGGCATGTAGGAGCACTTCCCGCCAACCTTTTTGCTTCTGATTTTAGTCACGAGTTCCGAGTTTTACATGTTTGTCTCGTACCTAACATGCGAGCTCTACGAATGCCAATACTTTTCGTATTACAGACTACTCGTACGATGCACGCACATCCTGACAGGTTGGAAAATTTGGCATTTACCAGTGTAGGACGATTCTGTACATGGCGATTTTTTCTGGCTTGTGAATTTGCTCACTAAATACTCCTTTTTCTCGCTGAGTTGTCGCGTACATAAACACAGCCTATGTAATAACCCGACACTTTTGGCTTGGTTACATACTTCAGCTGCTTGAGCGTCAGCACGTGTGACTTGAAAAATGTCATGTGGCGGTGTAGCAGTGATTCTCATTAACACCATCTTAAGGATGAAGAGAGGACGACAGGAACAACATGAACAGTGGCGCAACCACGACTCACAATGTAACGGTTTGGGGTCTTCTTGAGATCTGATTGGTCGAAAGTCGGAACTTGATTGGCTGAAAGTCGGGGACGATGGCTTGGACTCGGAGGAGGAGATGGCAACTTGATGGCAAATTGGAAAGTGAATTGAATGGAGGACTTAGTTCGCTAGCGCTACGTCTAAGCCTCCCTGCATGCATGCCTATCCTTTTCTTCAACTGATTCGACTTTTCTTCCTATCCAGGTGTCCTGCCTGCACTTGTATTTTTATCTGACTAGTTCCATATAACTGTATATATTAGTGTTACATATGAATGAGAGCCTGACCTCGAGTCCGAGGTCAGGCACACGTTACACATGCCACGACGCTCCGCACGTTAGGCACGTGCGAAGTCAGGCACATGCCGATCCTACGCGCGTGCCTGGCGTGCGAGGTCAGGCGCACGTGACATCCCCCCAGACTTGACTTCGCGTTGGGAGTCTTGAAACTCTTGAAGGAGTCGATTCCAATGCGAAACATGGCGGATGTTCTTCTCGTAATCCCACGTACTCTCGTGCGCAGGATACCCGAGCCACTTGACCAACCACATTCGTTGGCGGTTGTGGGTTTTACTGCGAAGTAATGCTTCCACAACGTGCAGAGCCTCACCAGTCTCGTCGTCGAGGATCACGGGGGCTGCCTTCGGAATTGGTCTTGAATGGAACTTGGTTGGATTCTCCACGTAGTGGCTAAGCAACTCCACATTGAACGCTGGATGCAAGCGCTTCATGTTTGGAGGCAACACCAATCGAGCCGCATTCTTGTTCACCATTGAGTCGATCTTAAACGGTCCAACCTTCTTCGCTGCCAACTTCGCCTTTTGGAGAGAGGTGCTTTGAGTGACCGTCTTCAAGGGTAGATTCTTCGTATCTAACATAACGAGATCGCCAGCGTTAAATTCCACTTCGCGACGCTTCCTGTCGTAGTATTTCTTCTGGCGTTCTTGAGCTTGCTTGAGGTTCTCTTGGGCTAGCTTGACGACTTGTTGGCGCTTCTCCGCAAAGTTCTTGGCAAACTCAGCTATATTTACTGGTTCGAGGTTTCCTTCGTCGACGCCGAACTCTTGGGCAATTAGGTTGCGCACCTTTCTTCCAGTGTCGACTTCAAACGGTGTGAACTTGGTCGACTCATTAACAAGAGTTGCATGAGCAAACTCGATCGTTCCAAGGTGGCTCACCCAATCGTCTCCATGGTATGATACCATGCATCGCAGCGCATCTTCCAACACGAGGTTCTGACGCTCGGTTTGTCCGTCTGCTTGCGCGCGATGAGACGTTGTCATGCTCAGCTTGATACCCATGAGCTTGGTCAGCGACTTCCAAAAGTCCGACGTGAACTTGGGATCGCGGTCGCTGATGATGACCTTCGGCAAACCGTGGTGACGAACCACTGCCTCGAAGAATACCTTGGCGGTACCTTCGGCATCTGCTGTCGAGTGTGTTGGATGGTACTTCGGACGCTTCGACAACTTGTCCACCGTGACAAAGATTGCGTCAAAACCTTCGGACACTGGAAGTCCAGTGATGAAATCCATCGACACAACATCCCAGCATTCTTGGGGCGTCGGAATTGGCATCATCAAGCCGACCTTCTTCCGATTGTTTGACTTCCATCGTGCACAAGTCTGGCAACTGCCAACATACTCGTGAATGTCTTTTTCCAAGGCGGGCCAGTAATACCATTGAGCTGCCTTCAGCTGAGTTCGACGAACTCCTGGATGAGCAGCCACTGGAGCATCATGGAACTCTTGAATAACATCAGTGATCAACTTGTCCGAGTTTGGGACACACAATCGCAATACTGGGTGCTTCGTTCGCAAAAACAGAAGACCGTTGCGCTTCTCGAACTTCTCGTTCCCTTCGCGACTCTGCCACACTTCGGCAAAACTTGGGTCGCGGGAATAGCCAGTTTGAAAGGCTTTCTTCGTCGCTTCGGACAAGTGAACACTTGCCCACTGCGTGTCGACGGTGTGGACTTGCTCTTGCCGTACTGCCACGGCGCGTCTCTCCCCCCGAAAGTCCACAGCGGAGAGGAATACGGAGCAATCTGAATCTGGCAAGTGACGTAGAAATGCCGCAGACACCACATGACGAGAAATAGACTGCGACCGAGCGTGACACGCATCATCGCAAGCGTGCACTTCGGGAGTCGAAACTACGGGCAACTTATCGCATTGCTTGACTTCTTCCGGTCCTGGTCGAGACAAGGCATCAGCCACCACATTGGTACTGCCTTTCATGTGGTGCAGGACAAAATCAAACTGGGAGAAGAACGTCAGCATCCGCGCAAGCTTGGGAGTCACCTTCGGATGATGTAGCATCCACCGACAAGCCGAATTGTCCGTAAACACATCGAACTGACGACCATGAAGGTAGTGTCGCCACTTTGACAACGCAAACTTGATTGCGAGCAGCTCTTTCTCATGAGCAGGCCACTTTTCCTCATACTGCCCAAGCTTCTTTGAATAGAAGGCAATGGGAGCGTCAAACCCGTCGATCTTTTGAGACAAGACACCGCCCATGCAGTAGCCCGAGGCATCCGTTGTTACCGTGAACCGACGGTCAAAGTCAGGTAAACGCAACGTCGGAGCCTGTTGCAGTGCCAACTTCAAGACGCGAAAGGCGTGATCATGTTCGGATGACCATGCCCACTTTGCATCCTTCTTGATCAGCCTATGCAGTGGCAACGCAATCCGCGCAAAGTCGCAAATAAACCGACGATAGTATCCGGCGAGACCGAGAAAACTCAACAATGTCTTCTGCGTCGTCGGAGCAGGATACTTCTCGATCGCGGTTGTCTTCTTTGCGTCGACTTGGATCCCTTCAGCCGCGACTGTGTGATCGAGGGAATGGACACTGGACATGCCGAACTCGCACTTGGACAGGCGAGCGTACAACTTCTCATAACGGAGGACTTCACAGACCATCGCCAGATGTTGCGCATGATCTTTCATCGAGCGGGAGAAGATACAGATGTCGTCGAGATACACGACAACAAGCTTGAATTTACCAAAGAGTACTCGCATAAGACGAGACCATACTCCCGGCATACCCGCTAATCCCATCGGAGCGACACACCATTGGTACGTTTCCTTTTGCGGCCTAAAAGCCGTGTAAGGACGACTGTCAGGCTTCACGCGCATCTGGTGATAGCCTTGCGCGAGGTCGATCACCGTGAATACCGTCGCACCGAGCATCTGATCAAAGAGTTCCTCTATGTGTGGTAGAGGAATCTTGGGGATCTTCGTCTGGCTGTTGACATACCGATAGTCGATGACCCATCGTATCGGCACCTTTGTGTTGCCACTGCGCAGCCATTCAGCGCGCTTCACAGCCATACCCGTCGCGGGATCCTTTTTCGGAACACCGAAGATATTGGAGATCCATGGGGAGTTCGATGCTTCATCCCTTCTTCACGTTGTCGCGAACGAACTCTTCCAACGCGTCTTGCTCTGTCTTGGACAGACGAAACGGCGGACGCGAGCTTGGCACTGCGTCTGGCTTCGGCTGGAGCTCAAAGTTCACAGCACGCTCTGGCGGTAAGCCATCCGGAAGTGACTCCGGGAAACAGTCAGCGAACCGATCAATGACAGGTTTCAACTCTGGCGGGACGACTGGAGAAATGTCGTTAACTGCGGACACCTTTACGACGAACAACTCTTCATACTCTGCATTCTTGATCTTGGAGCAGATTTCACTATCGCTGCGCTCGTGCACAGAGGTGTCTTCCGGCAATGCAAACGTCTGCTTTCTCCAATCAATGATCGGGTTGTGCTTGACGAACCATGGCTGACCGAAGATGACATCGTGGCTGTTGGGTAGATCTCATTCCGTAAACTGCATTGCCTCAAACTTCTTGTCTTGTACTTGGCACGATGCTTCCACCTCGTTCACTTGTTTCTTGGTCCTTCTGCCGCCGAATCCTTGCGCTTCGATCACTGCTGTATTCAGCACTTTCTTCACCAACCCACGCTGGATCAGGTTGGTCGAGGCGCCGCTGTCAATTAAAATGCGCACATCATTACCATCAACACGGCCGTTCACCACGAACAGGTTGCTCTTACGCGCAATGCCCACTGCGTTTAGCTCCGCATTGTCAAACACAATGGGATAATCCACTTCATCCACTGCCGCCAGGTTGTGCTCAACCATCGGACTTGATCGACGAGCTCGCTGTGTCGGACGCTGATATCTTGAGTTGCGCGTCGTCTGCGGCGTGCTCGCTTGTCTCTGCTGGCGCGGCGCACGACACTCTGACGCTCGATGTCCAGGTCGATTGCAATTGAAGCAAAGGCGCTGACGCAAGCACTCTTCACGACCCAAGACTCGGACATTGTCCACTTCCATCGGACTTGCACCATTCAGTCGGTATTGGCGATTGTCGAAACGTCTGTACCTAGGTTCTGAGTGGGACCGATTTCCATCCGCAGAGCGACGATGCGAACGGTCATAGTCCAACGCTAGAGTGATGGCTTCCGACAACGTAGAACATCGGCGATAGCGCACCTCTGTTCGGATCGCTGGAGCTAATCCTCGCACAAAATACATGATCTTGTCGAGCTCACCCATCTCTTGTACTTGTGTGATAACATGCCTAAAACGACTGACGTAGTCGTCAAGGCCTCGTGTAATGGGCCATAACCAGCCATTACATGAAGGTGGATCTGTTCCCAGATCTAGTGTGCCATACACCACCTTCAGCGTGCACTATGGAGACACAAATAACAAAAGGGATTACGGTAAGACAGTCCCCACATGCACGTGTGACGTCATTCGATGACGTCACGAGTGTTCTCTGTGCTGATCAGTGCAGGATGTTGTTCTCATGTACTAATCAGTACAGAGTGATAACATCCATGTACTAATCAAGTACTGAGTGATGGTTCCTGCTTGGGAAACTGGGCTGGCGACGAGACCGACGTGTCTCTGCCACCTGAAGTGAGTGGCGCGAGCCAATCACTTTGCAGGGATTTTATACAAGACTTGAAGTTCAAGCTTCTAGAAGATCCCGTAGGTTCAACCTCAGTGTGCCCAATGTTTTATATATCAGATTCATAGGTTTTATTGTGTATGTTTAGGTTTTAGTTATACAACGTGTAGGATCCCTTGGGGTTCATTAGCAAGTAGCGACAGGAACCATAACCATTTTCAATTCAGTTGCAAATTTTCCTCCAAGTACTCAAGTCTTCTTCCTCCCTCCAAGTCGGAGATCGCTTCCTCTGGCACAAGCGTGTGTGCCGTGTTTGAGGGGCTGTTGTGAACAGCGCCCTTTTACACCTCGACTCTGACCCTGGGATAGCTCACCCAACTGGTCACGCAAACGCTCTTGTAGATCGGCGGGAATAAATTCGTTTCCTAGTTCTAGGAAGAATTGGTCAACCGTCTCAATCTCTGTCTTCTTCACAATGAACCACTGGGCAGCTTCCTGCCGCAGGGTCCCTCCCAACATCGCCAAAAGGCGTGGCTGTAGGCTAGCATCCTGTCTGTCAATGTTCCTCGCCTTTAAATAGTCTCCGACTTGCTCTTTATATAACTGAAACGACTCTTGTAATGCTCCACTATACACCGGTAATTTACATCCCTCTAATTTTATCTCTGACTCCCGTTTTACTTGCTGGAATTCTTTGATCATCTCTGCTTGCTGGTTTAGCACTGCCGGCATACTCTGCAACAACTGGGCATTCGTTGGTTCGTTCATCTTTGTACTTTTCTTGACTTGACTTCACACTCGGTATTTTACGTAACCGGTTTCACTTGACTTGGCAGGCAGGGACGGGAGTCGAGATTCTATCTTATGGGATCTTAAAAACCAGTATAATACGAAGCTATACTTTTATTTTTTATTTATTTTTTTGTTTGTTTCTTTTATTTTTTCAATTGTGTATTTTTAGTCGAACTTAGGCGGAGGAACTTGACCTGGACGCAGCTTGGCCTTCCCAGTAGCTGTACTCGATGCCGGTGGGTCTCGTAGCGCGCGGCGAAAACACTCGCCAATACCGTCGGATACGTCGATGATTCCTTGAGCGATCCGGATTAGAGCCTTCTTTGCGCGTTTCTTCTTCAGCTTGTCTGGACACTTGTCCACGTGCTTCTCTAGCACTTCACAGATCCGGAAAGCCCTTCGTCAGACAGTTCGCGAGGTCTTGACGGGCTTTATCAGCTTCTGCAGGTTTCGGCACGCCTAAGTACGTAAGGCTGCCTTGAATCGGGACCTGCTTGACGCGCGGCTTCTTGGGCATCGAGTTGGGGAGGATATCAACTCTGGGAGTTCACAATCACAGTCTTGATCCTCTAATGAGGGCTTCACCTAGGCGCGCCTGACGATGACACCACGGAATAACACCCTAAAGAATACAGACAGTTAGGGCGAACCCGAGACACCGTGCCACTATTAGAGAAACCGAGGTAGACCAGAACACAAAATTACGCACAAAAGCACGACTGGCTCAACACTACAGGAGTTACTGCCACAGAACACCAAAGGGTCAACGCACCGACAATGGTTCCGGTATTTATGTCACTAAAGCAACACCCGTTCAGAAAGCGGCTCGAATAACAACCTCGGAGGTGCCTGGCTTGGACGACGACGGCGACTTGAACGCTTGGAAACGGCCACACTCCCCCCCGGACGCAAAGTGCTACCAGATGTAACGAGTCGGAGGTCTTCTTGAGATCTGATTGGTCGAAAGTCGGAAAGTCGGAACTTGATTGGCTGAAAGTCGGGGACGATGGCTTGGACTCGGAGGAGGAGGTGGCAACTTGATGGCAAATTGGAAAGTGAATTGAATGGAGGGCCTAGTTCGCTAGCGCTACGTCTAAGCCTCCCTGCATGCATGCCTATCCTTTTCTTCAACTGATTCGACTTTTCTTCCTATCCAGGTGTCCTGCCTGCACCTGTATTTTTATCTGACTAGTTCCATATAACTGTGTATATTAGTGTTACATATGAATGAGAGCCTGACCTCGGACTCGAGGTCAGGCACACGTTACACATGCCACGACGCTCCGCACGCTAGGCACGTGCGAAGTCAGGCACACGCCGATCCTACGCGCGTGCCTGGCGTGCGAGGTCAGGCACACGTGACAGGAACCATAACTACATTTCAATTCAGTTGCAAATTTTCCTCCAAGTACTCAAGTTTTCTTCCTCCCTCCAAGTCGGAGATCGCTTCCTCTGGCACAAGCGTGTGTGCCGTGTTTGAGGGACTGTTGTGAACAGCGCCCTCTTACACCTGGTAGCACTTTGAGCGGTCCTTCCAACGACCCAGTGAAGTGAAGAGGTTTGACGACGCGGCTTTAAGCACGTCGAGCTTTCCTGTCGAAGACCCTGCGAGCATCCTTGTTTGGAACATGGATGCTACAGGAACCCCACTCGGTCCAGCAGTACCGGAAACTGTCGAGTTGACTATTGAGGGTTTCCATCATCTGTCTTCTCATGAGTGGATGGCGCTTGAGCGCATGCGAGATGTCATCGGAGAGGCTGCTGTGGTCAGTCTGCTTCGATCGGCATCTCCAGAGGACCAGAAGAGCGCGGTGGTCAGCTTCATGCACCACAAGATCATGTCCTCCCGGAAGCAGGTCGCAACCCCTGTTTCCTCACTCAGGACGGTGCCACTGAAGCTTGACGTCTCTCCGTATCGCGGCGGAGAGAGCGAACCTCTCTCACGATGATTCGTCGAGTTGGATGCAGCCATCGCTGCAAGACAACTGCGAGACCCTTCGCAGCAAGTGTTGCTCGCGATGTCCAACCTTGCGGGTCGTGCGAAGAGCTGGGCGTATGGCAAGCGTTTAGCCGATCTAAACTGCTTCCCCAGCTACGACCACTTCAAGACCGAACTCAAGAAGGCGTTTGAACCTCCACAGAGTGAGTTCCGTGCACGCGCCGAGCTCCTCAAGCTTCGTCAAGGCCGTTTCGACCTTCACTCGTACGCACAACGTGCTCGCTAATTGGTGTCGAGTATCGTTGGCGAGCCGATTGACGTTCCAATGCAAGTCGTGACGTTCATGGCGGGTCTGAACGATGGTCCGATTCGGAACCAACTGTTCCGCGAGTACCCCAAGACGCTGGACGAAGCCATTGAACGCGCAATGCAAGAAGAGTTCAGCATCAAGCAAGCGAAGTTCCATGGGTTTGCGTCGAGACCAATGCGGCAATCGAATGCCGTGCATGATGGCCCCGAGCCCGTGGACATCTCGTACATTTCCACGCCTGGAAATGAGCGTCCTCGCAACGATGGGAAGTGTTTCCGTTGCGGGAAGCCGGGTCACATTGCTCGGAACTGCAAGGTGTCTTTGCCGGGTCGGCAAACGACACAGGGTGCTCGTTCGAACAACCACGATCGTTCTTACGGTCGTCGGTTCGAGCGGTCACCTGGGCCAAAAAACGGGAATGGACAGTAGGGGCGGGGCCTCCTACTGGCCCGGAAAAGAGGACTGTGGACGTTGTGGAGACACAGGACTCTGGCCCCCATGTGCATTAAGCACATGCAGTTTCCACTATGAGTGAGAAGAGTGTCAGTCAAACGTCAAGTTTGATCGTTCACAAAGTTCATGTAGACGGTATTGCAACGCCTCTACGAGCTTTGGTTGACACTGGTGCATCGAACAACTTTGTTCGAAATGAAGTGATCGTCGGGCATGGTGTCTTCGTGCCTGATGCGTATGAAGAGAAGACAATGATTGTCCGGTTGGCAAATGGGTCAACTGTGAAGATGCCGAAGCGCGTGGTGCGCTTGGCAATCAAGTGTGAAGATTTCTGAGGTGAAGGCGAGTTTATCCTACTCGACCTCGATGACAAATTTGACATCATCCTGGGCATGCCGTGGTTGAAGCGTTACCAACCTAGCATCGACTGGATGAATATGAAGATCTCCGTTGGCAAGTCACGCGATGTTGACTTGTGCTGCACAACAACGGATGAAGTGGTATGGGTGTATACATCTGTGGAAGAGATCCCAGATGACCCTTGTGATATTGCGGTGTGCGATGGCCCCCCATGTTCACAAGTTGTACCCATTTTGGAGAAGATGAACGGAGGTGGAGCAGTCAGGCGACAGAAAAAGACTGTCTCCTTTGCCATCGACGACGAGAAGGTTCGCGATGGCGTTAACAAGAGTGAATGGAAGAGGAACAGACACCCTCCCCAAGACAAGAAGAAGAAGACCAGCAAGAGAAGTGTTCCGTCAAGAGTTTTGAGTTTCCCTGATCAAGGTACAAGTGGTGATGACGAAGGGAGTGCCCAAGCACAAGACGCTCCAAGCGAGTTTGTGAATATCGCAGTCTACAATGAAGAAGGTGACGTGGATGTAATCCGTCACGTGAAGATTGAAAATCCTCCAAGTTCAGTCGAAGAGTTGATTTCCTTGCCATCGATGAGCAAGAAGACACTGGAGCGCAGCCTAGCGAGAGGCGATATTGCGCAGGTGTGTGTGATCGTCGAAATGGTCGACGAAGGCTTCGTCAACACAGCACCAAGTGCGGATGCAGATGTGTTGGACGAAAAGACACGGAAGGAAAGGTTCGAGGAGCAGTCGTGGGACGCCCTCAAGAAGAACCCCGTGTATGCGCTTGCCAGGGAATATGAAGACATTTTCCCTGACAAGGTGCCGGACGAATTGCCATTCGACAGAGGCATTCGTCATGAGATTGATGTACTTCCTGGCACGAAGTACTGCATCACAAGACAGTGGCCGTTGCCAAAGGAACAAGTCGAGGCGATCCACGAGTTCTTTGCACAACGTGCTGAGGCTGGTCATGTGCGGGAGAGCAAGTCTCCGCATTGCAGCCCCACTTTCTGTGTGAAGAAGGCAACTGGAGGTTGGCGCATTGTTCACGCTTTCAACAAGCTGAACGACGCGACAATTTCAGCCCAGACTCCGGTTCCACGCAAGGACATGATCCTTGATGGAATGGTTGGCAGCACCGTCTTTAGTGCTATCGATCTGAAAGATAGGTTCTATCAGATTCGAATGCGCGAAGACGATGTCCCACTAACCGCAGTGAGTACCCCGAGTGGTATGCTGTGGGAATGGTTAGTGATGCCACAGGGACTGAAGAATGCTCCTGCGACCTTCAATCGAATGGTCACGAACGTTCTTCGTCCTCTGCGAACATTTGCACCAAGTTACTTTGACGATATTTTCGTTCATAGTAAGACCACGAATGGGAAGTCTGATGCCGGTGTTCATCTCGACCATCTTCGTCAAGTATTCCAGGTCATGCGTGAGAACAAGCTCTACACAAACTTGAAGAAGTGCATGTTCTTCGCCCCCGAGATCCCTGTTCTCGGTTGTTTTGTGGGCAAGAGCGGTGTTCGAGTCGATCCGGAGAAGGTCAAAGCTATTGACGATTGGCCAGTGCCTCAGAACGTCAAACAGCTGCGACAATGGTTGGGTCTAGCCAACTACTTGCACAAGTACACGCGCAATTATGCAGCGTTGGTGCAACCCCTCACACAGCTCTTGAAGAAAGACGTTGAGTGGAAGTGGTCGAAAGACCATCAGACGGCGTTCGAAGAAGTCAAGAGGAGTCTTCAAGAAGCTCCTGTGTTGGCTCTGCCAAACCACGACAAGCCGTTCCACGTCGTCTGTGATGCGAGCGACTATGCCATCAGTTGCGCCTTAATGCAACACGATGATGAGGGTCATGAGCGAGTTGTGTCATATCAGTCACGACAACTCCGACCCGCAGAACGGAACTACCCAGTTCACGACAAGGAACTTCTGGCGATGAAGTATTCTTTGGTCAAGTTCCGTGTGTATCTGCTTGGTGAGGAGCGCTTTGCTATCTACACTGATCACGCGTCTCTGCGTACGGCAGTGGAGACTCCTCATTTGTCGCAAAGAATGGCGAGATGGTTCTCCTTCTTTGCAGAGTACAACTTTGTTGTACACTACAAACCAGGCAAGACGAACATCTTAGCCGATGCGCTGTCAAGACGTCCGGATTACGATCCGAAGACCAAGAGTGAGGACACGGATGGAGCGTGTCGACTCTGTGAAGATGTTCAAGCGATCGCGGTGCGAGCTGCGACTACAGTGCGAGAAGAGATCGTCGAAGGGTACAAGTCTGACGAAACATGTCAGGACTTGTTGAAGTATTTCAAGGACCCTTCGGACAAAGCACTGCAAGGTCTTCCGTCGCGCACAAGATCGCGAGTTCACCGCTTCCGAGTACACAATGGGTTGTTGTACTATGCGGTTGAACAAGGGGATACAGCAAGGGTTGTTGTTCCCAACGACGCAGACCTTCGTCATCGACTCTTGTATGAGTACCATGACAGTCCTTCGGGTGGCCATCTCGGACGTGAGAAAACGTTTCTCAGTCTTTCCCGGGATTACTACTGGCCACACATGTACAAGTGGGTGCGCAAGTATGTGAGGACTTGCGAGATCTGCCAACGAGTGAAACCCTCTGGTTCCACGCAGGCACCACTTCGTTCATTGGCTGTCCCATCGGACAGTTGGAAGTCTGTGAGTATGGATTTCATATTCGGACTTCCTCGAGACACACATGGACGCAACGGCATCCTTGTGTTTGTGGACCGATTCAGCAAGATGGTCCATCTTGCGCCTGTTTCGGACAAGATCTCTGCTGAGAAGACTGCCAAGGTCTTTGTAGACGTCGTATTCCGTCTACACGGACTACCAGTCGAGATCGTGTCTGACCGTGACACCCGTTTCACGTCCAAGTTCTGGCGTGCACTGTTCGGACTTCTGGACACCAAGTTGCCCATGTCAACAGCGGCACACCCTGAAACGGACGGTCAAACAGAGCGAGTGAATCGCGTCCTCGAAGACGTGTTGCGCAGCTACGCAACGTCTTTCAAAGAGTGGAGTGAGTTTCTCCCTCTTGCCGAGTTTGCGTTGAACAACTCCACGCATGTCTCGACAGGTCACTCTCCATTTTGTGTGAACTATGGTATTCACCCTCGAGTGCCAGCGTCACTAGTAGGAGAGGTTTCTACCTTAAGTGGGGGAGGGACTATGGCTAAGGAGCCACAGTCAGACCTGAATGCTGTCACAGAGTTAAAAGCGAATTTTGACTCGATGAAACCTCTAGACGACATGACAAGTCGTGAGGAACAGCAAGTCGATGACTTTATTGTGAGGAGACAAGCCGTTGTGAGGTTTGTTCGAGACGCAATCGCGAAGGCTCAGGATCTGCAAAAGGAACAAGCAGACAAGAGCGGAAGGAAGAACAAGCAAGTATATAAGATCAATGATCTTGTATTACTTAGCACGGCGAACCTGCCTGAACATGCAGTGTCCAACTTGGGAAGCTCAAAGCTTCTGCCAAGGTTCATCGGACCGTTCAAGGTAGCGAAATGCAATGGTGATGCCTACACGCTAGACATACCTACACGCATGCGTCTACACCCGACATTTTATGTGGGTAGACTGAAGCCTTACCTTCCAAGTGGATCTGCGGATCCTGCGAGATCTTCCGCAAACGATCGAGCTGATCGTGAAGCTTCTCCACTTGATTGCGAAGAGCAAACAGCTCATCGCTCTGGAGATTCTTCTCGGCGTACAGGAGTTGCAGGACGTCGAAGGATTGGTCCTTCACTGCCTCCAACGCTTGAAGACGAGAATGGTACTCACCACGAAGTACCTCGAGAGCCGAACCTGCCTCTTCCGCAGAGCGCAAAAGGCGATCGTGAGCCAACTCACGAGACTTCTCGTTCTTCCGGAGTCGAACAAGTTCGTCCTGAACCTGTTGGAACCGTTCCTCGAAACGGGACTCCAAAGCCGAACACTGGGCAGAACCTTCTGTCAGATCGTCGATCTTCGATTCATGATCGGCGACAAGGTTCTCGAGACTCTCGCAGCGTTCCTCAAGTGTCGAACAACGCTGCTGCAGCGCCTCGATTTGCCCACGATGAGCACTCTTCCACTTCCAGAGTCGCTCAATCGTTTTCTCGTTCAGCCCCACCCCCGTTGTTAGACTCTCAGGGAGAGCATCGCTGGGTGGTTGAGTCGATTGTTGATCACGAAGATCGACCGACTCATCGTCGAGGAAAGAAGCAGTTGAACCATCAACGCTTCTACAGAGTCCGGTGGCGTGGCTATCCACCGAGCTCGGATACGTGGGAACCCCGTCAGACATTGGAGTCTGATGTTCCCGACGTGGTCCGCAGCTATGAGAACTGCTTGTAGCGTCGCCAGGGGTGACACTACGACGACCAGAGCTACGGTTCGCTCTGTCGTCAGCAGGAGTTCTTCTTTCGGCACGAGCATTGCCACGACGAAGAAGACGCTCCATCTTGTTCTCGTTCTCAAGACGAACAAATGTTCGCCATGAGTCTCTCTGGGCTGCGATGTGTTGGTTCGGATCATCGCGATCGTTGATCCGACGCCAACTGAAGAGCCGCTCCTTGTAGAACTCGAGATCCCCCTTCTTCTTCAGAATGGGAGAAATGTCGAAGAGTTCTGGAGCTGTCCGCTGTCGCTTGGACGACGGACGTTCTTCACGGTTCACTTGGTCACTTGGTCGCTTCATTGCCGAATGGAAAGTGAACTGCTCCGAAAGGTCTGCAAAAGTACGCAAGGTACTTGTGACTTTAAGGAGGGGGTGATGTAATGGGCCATAACCAGCCATTACATGAAGGTGGATCTGTTCCCAGATCTAGTGTGCCATACACCACCTTCAGCGTGCATTGTGGAGACACAAATAACAAAAGGGATTACGGTAAGACAGTCCCCACATGCACGTGTGACGTCATTCGATGACGTCACGAGTGTTCTCTGTGCTGATCAGTGCAGAATGTTGTTCTCATGTACTAATCAGTACAGAGCGATGACATCCATGTACTAATCAAGTACTGAGTGATGGTTCCTGCTTGGGAAACTGGAATGGCGACGAGACCGACGTGTCTCTGCCACCTGGAGTGAGTGGCGCGAGCCAATCACTTTGCAGGGATTTTATACAAGACTTGAAGTTCAAGCTTCTAGAAGATCTCGTAGGTTCAACCTCAGTGTACCCAAGGTTTTATATATCAGATTCATAGGTTTTATTGTGTATGTTTATGTTTTAGTTATAAAAGCTGTAGGATCCCTTGGGGTTCATTAGCAAGTAGCGACAGGAACCATAACCATTTTCAATTCAGTTGCAAATTTTCCTCCAAGTACTCAAGTCTTCTTCCTCCCTCCAAGTCGGAGATCGCTTCCTCTGGCACAAGCGTGTGTGCCGTGTTTGAGGGGCTGTTGTGAACAGCGCCCTTTTACACCTCGACTCTGACCCTGGGATAGCTCACCCAACTGGTCACGCAAACGCTCTTGTAGATCGGCGGGAATAAATTCGTTTCCTAGTTCTAGGAAGAATTGGTCAACCGTCTCAATCTCTGTCTTCTTCACAATGAACCACTGGGCAGCTTCCTGCCGCAGGGTCCCTCCCAACATCGCCAAAAGGCGTGGCTGTAGGCTAGCATCCTGTCTGTCAATGTTCCTCGCCTTTAAATAGTCTCCGACTTGCTCTTTATATAACTGAAACGATTCTTGTAATGCTCCACTATACACCGGTAATTTACATCCCTCTAATTTTATCTCTGACTCCCGTTTTACTTGCTGGAATTCTTTGATCATCTCTGCTTGCTGGTTTAGCACTGCCAGCATACTCTGCAACAACTGGGCACCCGTTGGTTCGTTCATCTTTGTACTTTTCTTGACTTGACTTCACACTCGGTATTTTACGTAACCGGTTTCACTTGACTTGGCAGGCAGGGACTGGAGTCGAGATTCTATCTTGTGGGATCTTAAAAACCAGTATAATACGAAGCTATACTTTTATTTTTTTTTATTTATTTTTTTGTTTCTTTTATTTTTTAATTGTGTATTTTTAGTCGAACTTAGGCGGAGGAACTTGACTTGGACGCAGCTTGGCCTTCCCAGTAGCTGTACTCGATACCGGCGGATCTCGTAGCGCGCGGCGAAAACACTCGCCAATACCGTCGGATGCGTCGATGATTCCTTGAGCGATCCGGATTAGAGCCTTCTTTGCGCGTTTCTTCTTCAGCTTGTCTGGACACTTGTCCACGTGCTTCTCTAGCACTTCACAAATCCGGAAAGCCTTCGTCAGACAGTTCACGAGGTCTTGACGGGCTTTATCAGCTTCTGCAGGTTTCGGCACGCCTAAGTACGTAAGGCTGCCTTGAATCGGGACCTGCTTGACGCGCGGCTTCTTGGGCATCGAGTTGGGGAGGATATCAACTCTGGGAGTTCACAATCACAGTCTTGATCCTCTAATGAGGGCTTCACCTAGGCGCGCCTGACGATGACACCACGGAATAACACCCTAAAGAATACAGACAGTTAGGGCGAACCCGAGACACCGTGCCACTATTAGAGAAACCGAGGTAGACCAGAACACAAAATTACGCACAAAAGCACGACTGGCTCAACACTACAGGAGTTACTGCCACAGAACACCAAAGGGTCAACGCACCGACAATGGTTCCGGTATTTATGTCACTAAAGCAACACCCGTTCAGAAAGCGGCTCGAATAGCAACCTCGGAGGTGCCTGGCTTGGACGACGACGGCGACTTGAACGCTGGGAAACGGCCACACTCCCCCCCGGACGCAAAGTGCTACCAGATGTAACGGTTTGGGGTCTTCTTGAGATCTGATTGGTCGAAAGTCGGAACTTGATTGGCTGAAAGTCGGGGACGATGGCTTGGACTCGGAGGAGGAGATGGCAACTTGATGGCAAATTGGAAAGTGAATTGAATGGAGGACTTAGTTCGCTAGCGCTACGTCTAAGCCTCCCTGCATGCATGCCTATCCTTTTCTTCAACTGATTCGACTTTTCTCCCTATCCAGGTGTCCAGCCTGCACCTGTATTTTTATCTGACTAGTTCCATATAACTGTATATATTAGTGTTACATATGAATGAGAGCCTGACCTCGGACTCGAGGTCAGGCACACGTTACACATGCCACGACGCTCCGCACGCTAGGCACGTGCGAAGTCAGGCACATGCCGATCCTACGCGCGTGCCTGGCGTGCGAGGTCAGGCACACGCGACACACAAAGCAAAGCGCAGGACAAGGCGTCATTCCATGTCCGAAACATTTTTGGGTGCAGCGCGATGTGGAGACAGCACTGACAAGAGAGCGTACATGATCAATCACATTCGATGATGTAGGAAGAATTTCTCCATCTAGATGCTTTAAAGATCTTGTGTTGCGGACTGGATGGCCACAGTAAGCTTATCCAATGAAAGCTGCGTCCGCCTTCGTTCACGTTCTGACATTTCAGCGGCCAGCGATTCAGATACCCTTTCCGTTCAGCAGTTTGCTGAGTGGCTCGATACAATTGAAGACGTTTGCGATAGAATCTGCTTTCCATCTCCGATGTCCGCCATCTGGCATGGAATGCTATCTCAAGATACTGCACTGACGGGCAACCACTCAGTCCGTCAGTGTGTTCTCGCCGTACACCGGTGACAGCATACGCATCTCGTGACAGCTTGTGTGTTGGGATTCCTCGCGGCGACTGTGTCTCACCAGTTCCTATTTCTTGGCTTGGTGAATATGCGTTTGGACGTTCAGGGGGCGAATAGCTTAGGTTACCAGGCGAAAATCGTCGTCATGGACAAGATGATATCATACTGGCACAGCTGCTGGACAGATTGATCTAGCGACTGTAAGAGGGCGCTGTTCACAACAGTTCCTCAAACACGGCACACACGCTTGTGCCAGAGGAAGTGATCTCCGACTTGGAGGGAGGAAGAAGACTTGAGTACTTGGAGGAAAATTTGCAACTGAATTGAAATGTAGTTATGGTTCCTGTGACGTGTGCCTGACCTCGCACGCCAGGCACGCGCGTAGGATCGGCATGTGCCTGACTTCGCACGTGCCTAGCGTGCGGAGCGTCGTGGCATGTGTAACGTGTGCCTGACCTTGAACTCGAGGTCAGGCTCTCATGCATATGTAACACTAAAATATACAGTTATATGGAACTAGTCAGATAAAAATACAGGTGCAGGCAGGACACCTGGATAGGAAGAAAAGTCGAATCAGTTGAAGGAAAGGATAGGCATGCATGCAGGGAGGCTTAGACGTAGCGCTAGCGAACTAAGTCCTCCATTCAATTCACTTTCCAATTTGCCATCAAGTTGCCATCTCCTCCTCCGAGTCCAAGCCATCGTCCCCGACTTTCAGCCAATCAAGTTCCGACTTTCGACCAATCAGATCTCAAGAAGACCCCAAACCGTTACATTGTGAGTCGTGGTTGCGCCACTGTTCATGTTGTTCCTGTCGTCCTCTCTTCATCCTTAAGATGGTGTTAATGAGAATCACTGCTACACCGCCACATGACATTTTTCAAGTCACACGTGCTGACGCTCAAGCAGCTGAAGTATGTAACCAAGCCAAAAGTGTCGGGTTATTACATAGGCTGTGTTTATGTACGCGACAACTCAGCGAGAAAAAGGAGTATTTAGTGAGCAAATTCACAAGCCAGAAAAAATCGCCATGTACAGAATCGTCCTACACTGGTAAATGCCAAATTTTCCAACCTGTCAGGATGTGCGTGCATCGTACGAGTAGTCTGTAATACGAAAAGTATTGGCATTCGTAGAGCTCGCATGTTAGGTACGAGACAAACATGTAAAACTCGGAACTCGTGACTAAAATCAGAAGCAAAAAGGTTGGCGGGAAGTGCTCCTACATGCCCAGAGTCGCATCGACGACATCTCCGTTTGCCCTTGAGCAGGCTCCGGACTCCCAAGTCATAGGACTCACTGGCATACATTACGCAGAAAATATCCCCAACTTCACCTAAATGCATGCACATGCAACTGCAGCACGCAAAGCTCGTCAACTTTCATTTGCTGTAAACAGCTCTCGTTGGTGGATAGAGTGTTGCTGGGCCGGGTCAGTCCATAGAAGGGGAAATGGTAGAGAACGCATTCATATGCATCGACTTACCTGCAACATAGTCTGGGGTGTTTTTATGATGAGTACACCGATTGTTTACTTGATCATCGTCCTTGAACAGCGCGAAACGTCAGAGGATAAAGAGTCTCTCATCCTCTCGAACCCACCGTTTGCATTAGCTCCACTTGGTTCATTCTCGAAAACGCAGCGATCCGCGCACTCACCGACCAACCAAGTCAATCCCAAGTCCATCGACTCCGCGTCACACCATGGCTGCCAAGACGGTCCTCATCACTGGAAGCTCCCGTGGCATCAGTCTCAAGTTCGTCGAAGAGTACATCAAGCTCGGATGGAACGTCGTCGCCGCTGTCCGCAGCCCAGCCAAGGCCGAACAGGTATCCAAGACTCGCAAAGCTGCCATCTCATATCCGCCTCGTTACGCATGTGAAAAAATCGATGCTAATCTCGCTTTGCCTCGACTTGTGTCTCTCTCCCCACGTATGCACTTATACATAATTCTCGGTTGGCAGCCCTGTTGCCATACAAGATCGTGCAGCTCGACAGCGCCGACGAAAACTCAATCCTGAGCGCCGCCAAGGAACTGGAGAGCGAATCCATCGACCTGCTCATCAACAACGCTGGCATCAATCTACTTGGCGATTTGGCGTCTTCCATGGAGGTCGACTTTATCAAGCAGTTTGAGGTCAACAGCATCGGCCCGTTCTTGGTCACGCGCGCGTTCATTCCGCACCTGAAGGCCGCCGTGGCCAAGAATGGATCGGCGAACGTCGCGCAGATCTCGTCGTACGCCGGCAGCCTCACGCTCAACGCTGGGTCCATGCACGGCTACCGTGCCTCCAAGACTGCGCTCCACATGATCAATTCGTGCCTCGCGATCGATCTGAAGAGCGACAACATCGGCACTTTCGTGGTGCACCCTGGCTACGTGGCGACGGACATGACCGGCGGCGTGGACCTCGTCATGGGCGACATTGTCGTCAAAGCCATCTCGACGGACACGAGCGTCCACGACCTGATCAAGGTTATCGACAACTTCACCATTGCCAACACGGGCAAGTTCTACAACCACACCGGTGACGAGCTTCCTTGGTGAGAAAGAGAACATGATATCAACAACGCCGGCATGCAGCATAAATACTCTATGCAAGGAAGCGGTGCATGTTGTGTCCACCTTCTTTAATTGAGCAATCTGTTGTTTTGTCGTGTGTTGCTGTTATTTCCAAATAGCACACATACCAGTAGCGTAGCAGCCAAGACGAATTCAGAGTGCGAGCCTGAGCAGTCACGAATAAGAGGCAGAGACGGGTATCGACTTTTGCTGTTTCCATTTTCCACTGTTCAGTTCTCCGTGCAGTGGTTGTTGCCTCAATGCCTGGTGCGAAGCGACGCAACGACACAATATGAAGGGCCATGGAAAACGAATGAAACGGCCGCAAAAAGACAAGGTGGGCTCTTCGTCGCACGACCTCTTCCTTCGCATGACTGTGGCGGAGTCTGCAGCCAATCAGCGTGGCCGCAGAACTCGCGTCAGCAAATAATTCTCGCGTGTCGCTTATTTCACATTTAGCCACACTGGATTTTTGTCCAGTCTCGCCACACGGCGAGATGACCCAGAGAAGAACTGCAGAGGGAGTTCAAGGATGGAAGGCATGAGGAGGGATGACTAGGCAAGGAGAGATACACTAGGCACAGAGAGGATAGTTGACGTAGAGCCTAGGAAAAGCATAACATTTTGAATCTCACTTTCCAATTTGACTCAATCAACACACACTCCAACAACATTCAAGCAACATCCCAGTTACCACCTTCAATTCGCCTACTTCAGTACCTAGTGCGCTGCCATTCTGTGACATAGTAGCACTCGTCGGTCCAAGTCCAGCACAAGTGAAATAACCTAAGTCAGTTCGTCTGAGGAGGGTTGGGTTGCCTTGGGTATTGCCTATTGCCAAATCTATTGCAGTTTCTGCGACTAGTTGGTGTGGTTACACGATTGCGTGGCATCACATACGGAACTCTTTCATTGGGACTCTGAGGTTTAACGCCGAGTGCTTGTCCACGCCATTGAAAATCAGACTGTAAATTCCGTATAGCTCGCTACTCAGTGTTTGATCTACACCCAGTGTTGCAAAACTTCTTAGTGGTGCACAAATTTATGGGGAAACGGAAAAATCGTGAACCCGAGTGTGATTTACAGTACAACTTTGAACAATTGTCGGAGGATCACGCCGCGCTGCAAAAGCTCCGCAAAGACCTCTGGCTGACGACAGTGAAGCAGCACAAGTTGATCAAACTTTTTCGGAATCTGATTCCGGATTTGTTCGACTCAAGCGCGCGAAATTTGGTCCAAGACTTTACCGATCTTGCTCGTCGCAGAATCGATCAGCTTGCTGAGCTCGCCACAGCGTCTTTAGATCACTCTATTCATCGTTATCAGAAGGCTAAGAAACAGAGAGTGAAATAAAGCAGATTTTGGTTTTTCTTTAAGCTACGGAAAGTCCATTGGCTCCCTTTGAAATTATGGCTGGACGAAGGGGTAGAGTCAATGAGCGTGAATCACCAAATCCAAGACCGCGGCAGCAGTCAAGGAATTCAGGACCCGAGACGCGTCAAACTGCGTCTCCTGAACCATCGGCTCAGAGTCAAGGAACTCAAGGAAGGTCGACACCACCACCCGCGCCATCGCAGCCTACGCCGGCCCCAAGTACGCAAGCAACTGGTGGACAGCCTGTAGACAACTTTGCAATGCAGCAATTGCTTTTGTACTTACATCAGCAGCAGCAAATGTTCCAGGCGCAAATGCAAGCACAAATGCAGCAAACTCAAGCCCAGATGCAACAGACACACATCCAGTTTGAGCAGATGCTCTTAAGTCAAGGTGGAAGTCGTAAGAAAGATCCTCCAGTGTATGAAGGCAAGTTGAGTGAAGACTTAGAGCTTTGGATCTTTGCAACCGAAGAATACTACGCCGCCAAACGTGGTCTCATGGAAGCAAACTCGTCTGACTTTGTCAAGATGATTTCCAGCAACCTGGGCAAATCGGTTTTGAACTGGTATCGTACCTTCTCGACACAGTGTGAGACCGAAGGAAGGCACAAGACATGGGCCTTGTTCAAGAATCAGTTGCGTGTGCGCTTCAGACCAAGAGATTTCGAATACAACTTGCGTGAACGCTTGTTCGATCTGAAGCAAACTGGAACTATTCACGAGTATGTCTCCAAGTTCCAGGACTTGCTCTCACAGACAGACTTAACCATCTCCGAGATGGAAAAGCGTTTTTACTTCCAGAACGGTCTACGAAGTGAAACAGCAATCAGGGTCAAAGAGATGAGCCCTACGACGCTGTTGGAAGTCATTGAGCATACGACGAACTTCGAATTCGCGCATTTCTCCGGGAAACCACCAAAACCGCCAACGCAACGCAACGCAACAAAGTCGCACAACCCTTTCACGTCGAATTCGACCAAACCCAAGTACCAGAAGAAATCGGTACAGAAGATTGGTCAGGTAGCACATAAGAACGACTGGAAGAAGGAAGCGATTTGCAATAAGTGTGGTATCAAGGGACACATTGCTCCCGAGTGCAAAAAGAAAGAGGTGGACAAAGAAGCGAACCGCTACATGAGTGGATCGTTCTACGCCATCCTTGAAGTTCAAGCTCTTGCGTATCAAGATCCAGCCAAGAAGAAAAACGTCTCGATCTTCATCGACAACGGCTGCAGTCTGAACAGTATTTCAGAAGACATTGCTCAAGTCTTGGGACTCACTGTGCACGAAGACGTGAACGACACTATGAACGTCGACCTCGGCTTCAGTCAGACTGTACAGAGACCGCGCCGTACTGCCGAGATGGCGTTGGAAGTGCCAGGTTTCCCACCCATGACGACAACATTTCAAGTGATGCCTATCCCCGAGGACAAAGATGTTATTCTTGGCATGATTTGGCTCAGAGCAAAACCCTGAGATTAATTGGAAGACGCTGAAGCTCTCGCCTCGAGCAAAGTCAGATGAAACACCTTTGGTGTTAAAGACTCCAACCAATTGTCCTGCGCGTTTCGTCAAAAACCGCCGGCGTGCCTGTCATGGTCAAAGTCGTGATATCTTCAATTTCTATCGAGTACATGGGCACAATGGAGAGCATGGTCACACCAAGTTCGTCTCCATGAAGAGACTTGCCAAGGAATTGCGCAAGGGAGATGTTGAGTGCGTATTCGTGGTGAATCCGCACGACTCTGAGAAAGCTGCAAGATTTAAGCAGCAAGGGTGGGAAGCTTTACATGACAATCCAGCTTTCGATGTGCTTTGGAAGTACAAGGACACAGTGTTTCGGACAGAATTACCGAACACAACTCCACCTGTCCGTGAAGGAATTGAGCATGAGATCAAGCTCAAACCTGGAACTAAGCCCATCTCAGTTCCGCAATGGCGACAGAGCCCAGAACAGTGGAACGTGATTCAAGAATGGACGCAAGAAATGGCCAAGGCCGGAATCATCCGTCCAAGCACATCGCCATTCTCAGCACCGACTTTTTGTGTGAAAAAACCTGTTGGTTGGCGCATAGTTCACGACTATCGACAGTTGAACGCATCGACAGTGTTACCAGCAATTCCCATCCCTCGCAAGGAAGACACTTTCGACGCTATGTCTGGTAGCTACTGGTTTTCTTGCATGGATTTGCTTTGGGGATACTATCAAGTAAAGCTCAGAGAACAAGACATTCCATTTACCGCGTTTTCAACGCCTGATGGCTTGTTTGAGTATCTTGTTACACCCATGGGACTTCGTGGTAGTCCTGGCACGTTCAATCGACTCCTCCAACGGGTCTTCAGCGACTTACGCGACGTGATGCGCATCTACTTTGATGACATTTACGTCTTTACGAAGAGCACAAACGTCCAGAAACATCTCGAAGCGTTGGATCGAGTACTTCATCGCTGTGAAGTACAACAGCTATACATCAAATTGTCTAAGTGCCAGTTCTGCGTTGGTGAAATCCCCTGTCTCGGTGATTTCGTGGGCAGGAACGGTGTCCGCATGGATCCAGACAAGATCAAGATCGTTCAGGAATGGCCTGTTCCCAAGACTAAGAAGCAAATGGAGAGTTTCCTGGGCACAACCGTTTATGTGTCTCGCTTCTGCAAGGACTTCGCGCAGTTTGCAGGTCCACTTCACGATGTTATCAAAGGGAAGAAACCCAATGAGCGTTTAGAGCTCTCACATCATCAGTTGGCATGCTTCGAACAGCTCAAGGTTCGTTTATCTTCACCACCTGTGTTGAAGCTCCCAGACTTTTCCCAGCCTTTTGGCATTCGGATGGATGCATCTAACTTCGCTATTGGGGGAGTCTTGTTTCAAAAGGAGGGAGAGCTGGAGCACCCCATTGCATACACTGGAAGAAAGATGAAGTCAGCCGAACTTAACTACCCCGTTCGTGAGCAAGAACTTCTCGCAATAATGCATGCGACGAAAGTTTGGCGCGTCTACCTGCTCGATCGCCCATTTGTTGTGGAGACGGATCACAAAAGCATTGAAACTATTTTGACGCAAAAGACGACGAACAGAAGAGTGGCACGATGGTTTAACGAGTTGGCGGAGTTTCAGCCACAATTCAAGTGGATTCCAGGACACACAAATGATGTTGCAGACGCCTTGTCTAGGAATCCAGACTTTGAACATAAGGCAGCAACTGTCAATTTAGAAGATCTTCTCAAAGCAGCAGCGAATCGCGAAGTCGTTGCAACAATCAATGCGTCACCAGTTTCTGTCGAAGAAACGGCAAAGAAGATGTACAAGTCGGATAGAAGAACACAAGAAATCTTGGAACACATCAATAAAGGACGTCAAGTCTCCAAATACTCAGTTGTGGATGGACTTCTCTTGTATCAAACTCGAGAGGATGAAGAGCCAAGACTTGTAATCCCCGAGATCGAAGATCTGAAGAATCGCGTGATCTACGAAAACCACGACGTGTTGACCGCAAGTCACCCAGGATACTACAAGACATATCTTGCAGTCCAGAAAAAGTACTATTGGCCACGTATGATCAAGTACATTCAGCGCTATGTGAACACGTGTGAGACGTGTCAGCGCAACAAAGCTAGTCAAATGAAGCGTCCAGGTTTACTCAATCCATTGAGTATTCCAAGTGGAAGATGGGTCGAGATTTCAATGGATTTTCTGGTGTCTCTACCGAAAACCAACGAAGGGCATGATGTGATATTGGTCATTGTTGACAGATTGACCAAACGAGCCAAGTTTATCGCAACCAAGACCACAGCAACAGCGGAAGATACAGCGGATCTCTTCATGAAGTGCTATATGAAGGATCATGGTCAGCCCAAGTCAATTGTTTCTGATCGCGATTCCAAGTTCACATCGAAATTTTGGACATCAATCATGACGACAACGAAGACTCAACACAACCTCTCGTCTGCATTCAGACCCCAGACGGATGGCCAGACGGAAAGAAGGAATAGGTTCATTGAAGATTATTTGAGAGGTGTTGTCAACCCCGCTCAAAATGACTGGAATGATTTTCTGCATACTGCGGAATTTGCATATAACCGCAGAGTGCATTCTACGATTGGAATGTCACCATTTGAAGCTGATCTCGGCTATAATCCATACATACCAGATGACGTAGCTGCTGATCCAGAGTTCAAAAAGTTGAACAAAGCAGCTCAGGATTTCCTCTTCCATCAAGAAGTCTTTCTTAGAAAGGCTCAGGACGCCATGAGTGAAGCACAAGAACGGATGAAGTCGTATTACGACAAGAACCGCAAGCAACAAAATTTTGAAATCGGTCAACTCGTGCTATTAGATGGCAAGAATCTCGACATACGGCACAAAGGATTTGCCAAGACAACGAAGCTGGCTCCATGATTCATAGGTCCGTACCCTATTGTGAACAAGGTACACAAAGACTCCTACGAGATCGCCATGTCGAAGGACCTCAAGATTCATCCCATTTTTTATACCTCATTGCTCAAGCCATACCAAAAAGATGACAAGCGTAAGCAGCAAACCAGTAAAGTTTTGCTCGCGAACAGCGCATCAGAAGGTCAACTTGTTCAAGCCTTCATTGATTACCGCACACGCCAAGGTAAAGAAGAATACAAGATCCACTGGCTTGGTGAGTCCATAACGGAAGCAACGTGGGAACCTGCTGAAAACCTTAAACAAATTCCAGGTTTGATTGAAGAATACCGCAACTCGAAGAAGGAAGATCTTCTCTTAAAGGGAGGTCGTGTGACGGAGTCTGCAGCCAATCAGCGTGGCCGCAGAACTCGCGTCAGCAAATAATTCTCGCGTGTCGCTTATTTCACATTTAGCCACACTGGATTTTTGTCCAGTCTCGCCACACGGCGAGATGACCCAGAGAAGAACTGCAGAGGGAGTTCAAGGATGGAAGGCATGAGGAGGGATGACTAGGCAAGGAGAGATACACTAGGCACAGAGAGGATAGTTGACGTAGAGCCTAGGAAAAGCATAACATTTTGAATCTCACTTTCCAATTTGACTCAATCAACACACACTCCAACAACATTCAAGCAACATCCCAGTTACCACCTTCAATTCGCCTACTTCAGTACCTAGTGCGCTGCCATTCTGTGACAATGATGGTGCTTCGGCCAGTACCATATTGTCACAGTAGTAGGCGCTTTGGGATACGATGCTTGGAATGGAACTTGAGTGGATCAAGGTAAAATGGAAAGTGAGATTTATAGTTAAGGTGTTTTCTAGCGCTTGCTCGTACATGGAGTGGCAAAGCAGTGGCCATGAGTGCCTCATAGACATGCTTACTAGTGTCCTACGCTTAGCTTCATTTTTCTACTGCGTACTGGATTCATTTACGAATAAAAACTACACCACTAACTTGAGTGCAATGATACGCAATTTCTGTTTTCTGTCGTGCTTTTATGCTATCAATGTTCATTGCAATCTCTTCGAATGACGTATGCGAATCACGCTTTAGCTTTGAGAAGCTAAGCTGACGCATCCGTCACATGACCTCCTTTTAAGAAGACGCCTCCCTTCTTTCGACTCCAGTATTGTTCAATGAGTCCGGGAATTTGCTTGAGATTTTCCAACGGTTCCCAAGTTGACTGGTTTTTCGTTTCTCCCAGCCACCAGATCTTGTATTGCATCTTCCCGTAGCGCTTACGGTGGTTAAGGATGGCCTTAACAAGTTGACCTTCACTTCCGTCTGCAAGTAGAACTTTTTGAATCTTCTGCTGTCGAGATTCATCTTTGCCATATGGCTTGAGGAGCGACGTGTGAAATACTGGGTGCAACTTGAGCTCTCTTGATAGAGCTAATTCACACGAGTCTTTATGTACCTTCTTCACAATTTGGTACGGACCGATGAATCGTGGAGCAAGCTTCTTGCTCTGCGCAAAGCCCTTGTGGCGAATGTCCAAATTCTTCCCATCGAGAAGGACATTGTCACCAACTTCGAAGTCTTGAACAAGTCGGTTCTTGTCGTAATACGACTTCATACGATCTCGAGCTTCACTAATCGCGTCTTGTGCGATCTTCAACATTGCCTCTTGTTTCAGAACGAATTCTTTTGCTGACTTAGACAGTTCACGAAATTCAGGATCCATTGCCACATCATCTGGCATGCATGGAGTATACCCGAGGTCAGCTTCAAACGGTGACATTCCAATCGACGAATGCACTCTTCTGTTGTATGCGAATTCTGCAAGATGCAAATAGTCATCCCAATCGTTTTGCGAGGGATTAACAACACCACGGAGGTAATCTTGAACGAACCTGTTTGTTCGCTCGGTTTGTCCATCTGTTTGAGGACGAAATGCTGATGACAAATTGTGTTTTGTTCCCATTATTGTCATCACTTGTTGCCACAACTTTGACGTAAACTTGGTGTCTCGGTCGGATACGATTGTTCGTGGCAAACCATGATCTTTCACGTAGTGCTTCATAAACAACTCTGCTGTGTCTTCAGCGCTTGCAGTTGTCTTGGTCGGAATAAACATTGATCGCTTCGTTAGTCGATCAACTATGATCATTATAGCGTCAAAATTGCTATTCGTGGATGGTAAGGACACCATGAAGTCCATAGAAATATCCATCCATCTACCACATGGAATTTCCAGTGGATTCAAAAGACCTGGAGGCTTCATTTGACGAGCCTTGTCGCGCTGACACAATTCACAAGTGTTCACATATCGCTTGATGAACTTGTACATTCTTGGCCAATAGTACTTCTTTTGTACGGCCACATAGGTCTTGAAATATCCAGGATGACCTGCCGTGACCACATCGTGGTTCTCATAGGCGACACGGTTCTTCAAATCTTCGTCATCTGGAATCACCAACCGTGGAGCTTCATCTTCCTTGGTTTGGTAATACAAAAGTTCATCATGTGAAGAGTACTTCGGTACTACTTCCTCATTCTTGAGTTTCTTCAAGATATCTTGAAGCCGTTGATCTGACGAATATCGCTTGTTGATCAAAGTCTTCAAAGGGGTAGTTGTAGCTTTCACACTTGCTACGATTTCCCTATTCTGAGCAGCGTCCAAAAGCTCACTCAGACTGACTTGAGCAGCATTATGCTCAAAGTCTGGATTCCTCGACAATGCGTCTGCAACGTCGTTGCTTTCTCCTGGAATCCACTTGAACTGCGGTTGAAACTCAGCAAGTTCATTAAACCATCGTGCCACTCTACGATTTGTGGTCTTTTGCGTGAGGATTGTCTCGATACTCTTATGGTCAGTTTCCACAAGGAATGGACGATCGAGTAAGTAGACGCGCCAAACTCGAAGAGCATGCATGATTGCAAGCAGCTCTTGTTCTCGAACTGGATAATTGAGTTCTGCAGCCTTCATCTTCCTTCCTGTGTACGCGATTGGATATTCCAACCCTCCCTCCTTTTGGAATAAGACGCCTCCAACCGCGAAGTTGGATGCATCCATACGAATACCAAATGGCTTCGTAAAGTCGGGTAACTTGAGCACAGGCGGTGATGACAAGCGGCGCTTGAGTTCTTCGAAACATGCGAGTTGACGGTCATCGAGACTTACAGCTTCACGAGACTTCTTTGCCTTAATTGCATCATGCAATGGACCTGCAAATTGTGCAGAGTCAGGGCAAAAACGTGAATCATAGACGGTTGTACCTAAGAAGCTTTCCATTTGCTTCTTCGTCTTTGGAGTTGGCCATTCTCTTATTATCTTCACTTTGTCGGGATCCATACGAACGCCATTGCGTCCTACGAAATCACCTAAGCATGGAATTTCTTCCACACAAAACTGGCACTTGGACAACTTGATATAAAGCTCTTGTTCTTCACATCGCTTGAGAACATGGTCGAGAGCTTTGACGTGCTCGGAGACATCATCACTTCTCGTGGATACATAGATGTCATCGAAATATATGCGCATCACATTACGCAAATCGCTGAAAACTCTTTGTAACAGGCGATTAAATGTCCCAGGACTTCCACTAAGTCCCATTGGTGTCACTAAATACTCAAAGAGCCCATCGGGGGTTGAGAAAGCGGTAAAAGGAATATCTTGTTCCCGAAGTTTCACCTGATAGTAACCCCACAGTAGATCCATACAGGAAAACCACTTGCTTCCCGCCATCGCCTCGAAGGTATCTTCCTTTCTTGGCATTGGGATAGCTGGCATGATGGTCGCTTGATTTAGCTGACGGTAATCGTGTACGATTCTCCAACCAACAGGTTTCTTCACACAAAACGTTGGAGCGCAAAATGCGGACGTACTTGGACGAATGATTCCGGCTTTGACCATCTCTTTGGTCCAATCCATAATCACTTGGCGTTGTTCAGGACTCTGACGCCATTGCCTTACAGATATAGGCTTCGTTCCAGGTTGCAACTGGATCTCATGTTCAATGCCTTCACGAATGGGAGGAGTTGAATTTGGTAACTCCGTCCGAAAGACTGTGTCTTGGTACTTCAATAATGTCTCGAAAGCTGGATTATCACGAAGTGCTTCCCAACCTTGATTTTTGAAGCGTTCAGCTTTCTCAGAGACATGAGGATTGATCACAAATATGGCTTCGATATTTTTGCTTTTGCGAAGTTCACGCTGGAGTTGTTTTGCAGAGATAATATCTGTCTTGCCATGTTCACCAAAATGACCATTTTGGCAATAAAAATTGAAGATTTCACGCTGTTGACTGAGTCGTGCCGTTCGTCGACCAGCAATCTTGCGTGAAGGCCGAACATTTGGAGTCTTCAATGGAATTGGCTTTTCTTCTTTGCGTGGTTTCAATTGCAGCGCTACCCAATCAATTTCTGGGTTTTGCTCACGCAGCCACATCATGCCAAGGATGGCATCTTTTTCCTCTGGTATTGGCATGATTTGAAAGTTGGTTTTCATAACAGGAAAACCTGGAACTTCCAGACTCATTTCGACGGTGCGTCTTGGATGGACAACAGTTTGACCAAAACCCAGATCAACTTCCATAATTTCATTTCGATCTTCAGTTACGTCTAAGTCGAGTCGTTGTGCGAGTTCTTCGGATTTTCCGTTGAGACTGCAACCATTGTCGATGAAAATTGATACTTCTGATGGGTGGTCGGCATCCTTGAACGCTTTAGCCATCACTTGAAGGATCGCATAAAATGAACCGCTCACATAGCGATTAGCTTCCTTCGGCTTGTCACCAGTTCTACAATCTGGCGAAATATGACCTTTGATGCCACATTTGTTGCATGTCGCAGACTTCTTCCAATCACTCTGCCTGTTGGCATTGATGGAACTCCTCTCAGGCTTCTTCGCTGTCTTGAACCTCTTGGACTTGGATGCTGAGGGTTGCACCGAAGTAGACTTCGGTGGTTTGCCAACAAAATGTGCAAATTCAAAGTTGGAGGCGATTTCAATCACATCCTTAAGCAACATTGGGCTTTCTTCTTTGATCTTCCCTACAGTTTCCGGGCGAAGGCCGTTCTGGAAGTAAAACCGTTGCTCCATATCAGAAATCTCAAGTTCTGATTGCGACATCAAATCTTGGAAACGAGACACATACTCGTGGATTGATCCAGATTGTTTCAAATAAAACAGTCGCTCCCGCAGGTTGTACTCAAAGTCTTTCGGCCGAAACCGAGCTCGAAGGCGAACCTTGAATAATTCCCACGTCTTGTGAACATTTTCAGCTTCACATTGAAGCGAAAAAGAACGATACCAGTTAAGAACAGTTTTCCCAAGGTTACTGGATATCATTGTCACAAAATGCGAAGAGTTCTCAAGCATGAGCTGCTTTTTACTTGAGTAATACTCTTCAGTTGCAAAGATCCACAATTCGAGATCTTCGCCAAATTTTCCTTCATACACAGGTGGGTCTTTCTTCTTCCTGTCCCCCTGTGATGACAACAATTGCTCAAAGCGATAGTTGGATTGTTGCATTTGAACTTGCATTTGAGCTTGGAAAACTTGTTGTTGCTGATGAATGAACATCAGCATCTGCTGCATCGACATTGTGTCAGCAGACTGACCACTTGGAGCCGCACTCGGTTGTGGAGCTGGAGTCGAAGGCGGAGCTGGGTCTGGGTTTGGAGCAGGATCTTGACGATGCTCCGGTCCAGAACTCCTCGACTGTTGCTGTGGTCTTGGATTTGGTGATGGACGCTCACTCGCTCTACCCCTCCTTCCACTCATTGTAAGGGAGCTAATGGACTTTCCGTAGCGTAATCTACCAAAAAAAAAAAACTATTTATTTAAACGACGCTTCTTATACAGATGTATACTATGATCAAGCGAATTTACGACTAGGTCTTCGAGTTGGGCAATGCGATGACGAACAAGGTTGGTGAACTCGTGAATCACGTTACGAGCACCCGAGTTCGCAGCGTCAGGAATCAACTGTCTGATGAGATTGACGAGTTTGTTTTGTTTAACAGTCGTCAACCACAAATCACGACGCAACTTCTGCGCAACTTCAAAATCAGAAGTAAGCGATTCAAAGGTTTGCTGAAAAGTATCTTCTGGTTCACGGGTTTTTCGTTTTCCCATGAACTAAGTTCACAATACTCTTAGTATTACTGCAACACTCGAGTGTAGATCAAACACCAGTATTGATGGTATATAGGAAAGTTATTCTCTGTGTTTTCAATGGCGGGACAGGCACACGGCACTAAACCACAGACCCAATGAAAGAGTTTCCTATGTGAACCACACGAACTGTGTAACCACACCAACCAGTTACAGAAACTGTAAAAGATTTTTTGACGGCAACCCAAATTCTGCTGCGTTACTTTCCGCTTATAGCACCCAGTAACAACAACAGTAGGATATAGAACCTCCCTCCCAGTAGCTCGGTTCTAGACCCTAAACGATGAATTCGAAATGTCGAAGTTGATGAAATCCAAATTTGGATAGCTATTCTCGAAGCTTGGACAAGAACTGATCGAAGCTTGAAAACAGTTTGTCGACACTTGGATGACGATTGATCGAAGCTTGGACTGTTGGATCGATGACTTGACAAGTGCTACTATGTCACAGTAGTAGGCGCTTTGGGATACGATGCTTGGAATGGAACTTGAGTGGATCAAGGTAAAATGGAAAGTGAGATTTATAGTTAGGGTGTTTGCTAGCGCTTGCTCGTACATGGAGTGGCAAAGCAGTGGCCATGAGTGCCTCATAGACATGCTTACTAGTGTCCTACGCTTAGCTTCATTTTTCTACTGCGTACTGGATTCATTTACGAATAAAAACTACACCACTAACTTGAGTGCAATGATACGCAATTTCTGTTTTCTGTCGTGCTTTTATGCTATCAATGTTCATTGCAATCTCTTCGAATGACGTATGCGAATCACGCTTTAGCTTTGAGAAGCTAAGGTGACGCATCCGTCACACATATATTCGCGTCATATTGTGCCGGCTTGCTTTGAGAGACTGACGCCAAGGCTTCCATCGACGATGAAGCTCCCACTACGTCGACTGCTCATCCTGCTCTTCAACATCGTCTCCACATGGCTGACGCTTTGTGGGTGAACTTTTTTATTGCTTCGTCTCGATTGGATTGATCGTCAATGGCATCTTTGCGCTCGTGGCGCAGGAAAAACGAGTGCTCTACGTTCCGCGTGTCCAGCGTTTTGTGGACGATAAGAAATATTTAAAGTTTCTGTTCCCGTCGATGATGGTGCCGATAACGTTCCCAGACGACGACACCACCATCGTGCAGTTCAAAGGCTCTGTCATCATGGGCTCCGACGTCTGGATGAACCACTGGCTGTACATCACCATGAGTATTCTCGATGCCGTCGTGAGCACTCGATCGACGTACGTGATTTTCCAAACTGGGACGTTTTTGATCGGTCGCAAGGCCAACTTGGAGAATTTCCTCTTCTTGGCATCTTCGCCGACCAAGACAACGTGGCTCATGTGCTTTGTACATACAGTAATCCGCTGGGTGTTAAAGATAATAGCGCACGCATTGAAGAATATTCGCATGGTGCATCCGTCGGTCCGTGAGGAGCTCGACTGGTACGCGGACGCGTCCTCAATGTTCCTCAGCTACAAGATTTACAGCATCATGCTCTTCACGTTGCCGTGCATCTTGCTGTATTACAAGAAGTCGACGTTCCAGATCCGACAAGTGCCTGGCAAACGGGGAGTCTTTGGAGGCGACCCCGCACTTTCCACGTTCTGGGGGAGTGAGTTGATGTGCGGTATGTTCGTACTGCTCTCGCTCATGACGTTGGGCGGGTATTTTATTGGGACCGTGCTGCTTTTCACCAAATACCGACACGTGACCAACAATCGCGTGATGAAGCTGCTCCAGAAGCGCTATTTCTTCGTCGGCTGGGACGCATTGATCGCGGTGGAAGCATTGGGCATTGACCCCATAGCATCTGATGCTGTGGTGGAGGATGCCGCAGTCGCGAACTGCTCGGTCGGTGCGTTGCTGCGTCAACTGTACATCTCAGACCCGAGTGGTCTCGTCTCACTCTCAGGAGACTATCTCTTCGAGCACAATGGCTTCTCGCGAGAGCCCATGCTCTTCCGGTTCCCAGTCAAGTGAGCTATCGCCATGGATCTCTGCCCAACAACGCATTCGAGATCACAGTCGTATCCGGTGTCGTCGACTCAAGTGTATGCGCCTCGGGTGGTTGCGCAGAGTCATCGTACAAGCGCGGTTGACGAAAGTACCAAGTTGGACGAGATTGACGAAAAGAATTTTGTCCAAAGCTGTCTCCTAGACAACCGGAAGGGCACAAAGAGCATCTTCGAGCGTCAGCTGATGCTTTTCTCGATCAGCACCTACGGTCGCTTGCTGCTCGTCGACGAAAGCGAGCCGGGCAAACTCGTGAAAAATGCGGAGACGAACTTGACCGAACACATCGTGCGCGATGCGTTCTCGTTCGCGTCCACTCTGGATATCAAACCGCTACTGGCAAACGAGAAGAAGCTCTTCTCTACAGCCTACTTATCGTCGAAGAGCTATGCATTGAATAACTACACGCATTGCTTATTCGAGGCGAGGAGCTAGCATCTATTGCTTGTCTTCTTTTCGCACTAGAAATCTTCATAACTGCCCCATATCCAACATTCGCTACAGTGGATTGCCTACCACGGCACGATCTTACCAGTGTAATCGAGAGCCTTGCCAGTGTCAGCAAGCGTGAACTTGTCGGCGATGCTAACCAAACCCGATACGCTGGCGTCCGTCGTGATGATGCCCATTTGCACGGTCATGTCCGTCGCCACGAAACCTGGGTCGAGCAGGAAGACTCCGATTTGGTCGCCTTTGAGGTCAATCGCAAGGCTCGACCTGATCATGTTGAGCGCCACTTTTGAAGCTCTGTAGCCAATGACATCACCCGCTTTGAGAATAAAGTAGTCTTCGGCGCTGTGCGCAATGCTACCTATCTGAGACGTAACCTGCGCAACAAACGCGCCTCCATTTTTGACGACTGCTGCCTTCAAGTACGGTGGGAAGGCTCGAGTGACCAGGAACGGTCCAACTGCATTCGCCTCGAACTGCCGAAGCAGGTCTCGTTTTGCTGTTATCTCCTTATTCCTGCCGTCGGCGATACCAACATTATTGATCAGCAGATCGATCTCTTCGCCTTCGAGCTCTTTGGCGGCGTCCAAGATCGACTCTTCGTCCCCAGTGTCCAACTGCACGATCTTGTGCGGCGCCAAGTCCTTCAACTGCATTATCACATAAACACCCGTCATGAAATAGGGTGTTAGCACCATGGAGCTCGCAAGCGTACCAGTGTCTGTGTAGCATTGCATGCACTAGGACAAAGAGCGCGTGTCATACCTGATTTGCCTTGCTCAAGTCTCGAGCAGTGCCGATGACGTTCTATCCGAGTTTGAGGTAGTGCTCCACGAACTTGAGGCCAATGCCTCGCGTGGACCCAGTGGTCAACACCGCCTTCTTCATTCTCGCCACCGCCATGTCGATCTTCTAGTCTGCGCGCCGCGGAGGAAGTTTGCAAATCAGCTCTTCATTGCGACAGCAGTATCGTGCGTATAAACATGCCAGACGAGCACCGATGGTGGCAGTGTCCATTTCTGCCATTTTATGCACTGAACGTGGTCGGACGAGCGCTCACGTGGTCGAATCACGTGCCTCATGCGCACTGTCAGCATGAAGTCAGAGGGAATGCGTTGCTGATTCCCTCTCCACCGATCGGATTGACGCGTCATCAAGATACCGCCCACATCGAGGGAACATAAACGGGACATCCAGAATCTGGATGTGGACACGACTCACAGTATCCACTGGTTACAAGAGACTTGACACAGTGTTGCCTATGTTAGTAGCTAATATCAGGTCACTGAATTCTATCCTGTCGATGTGTGCGCACTGGGCATACTGCATCGTCGAATCTATCTCCACGCTTGATGAGAATGTGTCCACCCGCTCGTGGTCACTCTACGCACCAGAGTGTACGCTCCGTAGATGGCCGAGTGTTGTGGGTGGTGCATCTTTCTCTTCATCTAATGCGCAGCGAGTTATCAAGTTGTCATATGCACTCTCATTTTCTCTATCTCGGGGTGTTTTCCGCTTTTTCAGTACCATCAACAAGCAGCACCCCTCAGTTTCTCCGTTCGACGCATTAGAAAGCAACAATATTGGTGCCCAGAGGGTAAAAAGAACACGAGGACAGATAGTGAAGAACTCCAAACTAAACCTCGAGTTGTCTATCTGCTTCCGAAGAATGCAGCGGCGAGTATTGGAAAAGATTTCTTCGAGAAAGCTCATGATCAACTTGATGAATTACGTGGACGTTACTCTTCGCCTCGTGATTATGCTCTGGCCACAGCAAATTGGTGGGATGAAGCCAAGATCGCGCTCAGGATCGGGTACCTTGAAGCTAAAAAATCGTACTTCGCCAGATTGAATCAAGGATACAAGAAGAAAATCCAGAGGTTGCAACGACGCCTCTCAGAATCGGAAGCGCAGATGCTCGATCACTCTGGTGGAGCGGTGGGTGATCACAACGTGGAGTTGTCGCAAGAGTTTCTTACCACCGCCACGAGTATTCGTCGTGCCATTGCAGAATGCAAATCTAAGTGGCAGGCTTCAAAACGGGACCGCATTTTTCGGGAGCACATGCATCATGAACGAAAAACGAGCAAATCCTTCTACAAGCGTATCTCGACCAAGTTCCTTGACAACACTATCTTCACACTCGGTGGCACAGCTACTTACGGACCCATGCGTTCACGAGAACTTGCTGACGACATGGGAGAAGGATGGAAATCAATCATGCAACAGGCGCCCACTCTGCAAACTGACATCGATCAAATCCTTGATCCAGGAACAGCTATTCCTCCGTCGGACAGATTAGGCTTCCTGCTCAAACCGATCGATTCGAGTGAAATTAAACAGGCTGTGAAGAAATGCAAGAGAGGCAAAGCTCACGGTCCTGACGAACTCGGCAACGACTGGTACAGAGACCACTGTGACGAGATTACCGGCCAATTCGAGCGACTTTTCAACTTGTGGATACCCGAATGCATTCTACCAAGTTCGTTCAGTGAAGCACATATTCACTGCATAAAAGAGTCCGTCTCTGCTGCATCGCCGCTGGACTACTGGCCAATTGCACTCCTCAACTCTGATTACAAAATATTCACACGGATATTTGCAACCAGATTACCAACTGTGCTCCCTTGGCTTATCCATCACATGCAAGCTGGTTTCGTTCCAGGGCGAGCAATCCCAACTACGATCGATGTGCTATTGGCTGCACAACAGCGGGCCACGAGCGACCCCGCCATGTCCAGAGCGATCGCGTTGCTCCTTGATTTTGCTAAAGCCTATGATTCACTCGATCGCAGCTTTCTGGCACAAGCGCTCCAGCATCTTGGGTTCCCATTGAAGATCGTACGCTTAGTGAAGGTGCTACACTCTCAAACCACTTACAAGTTCATTGTCAACGGTTTCCTGTCGAGAAAGTACAACGTAACATCCGGAATTCGTCAAGGATGTCCGCTGGCCCCTCTTCTCTTCATCTTGGCGTTAGAGGTTCTTTATCGGAAAATCGAAGCGAGTGACGAAATACACGGTATTGGTGTGCGCATCTGCGACACATGGATTCGGATCCAATCAAATCGACTGCTGAGATGGCGACCATGATGACCAGATTAGAGGCAGGAATGCGAAACCTCACACGGCTCGCTGAAGCGCAAGCTGGAGACTCTGACGGTCGCACGGTTGCAGCAGTTCTCAAGGCATATGTCGACTGCTTTCTCAGCCAAACAGACGCCATCCCCTTGACTCCAAGTGATACTCGCGGCGTTTACCTGTTGTTTTTCGATGGTGGATCACGCGGCAATCCAGGACCAGGAGGGACTGGATCCATTATCGTGCGTGTCCATAAGGACTCGCACACAGCCAGTTTAATTTGGGCCGCCAGCATGGCGTATAGCAGGAAGGACACGACCAACAACTTTGCCGAGTACTGGGGTCTCATACACGGACTCCGAGAAGCCCAACGCAGTCACTTCGAACCGTTGTACGTGATTGGAGACAGTGCACTCATTATCTCCCAACAGCGAATGCATCGGTCCCCTCGACAGCACCGATTGGCACGTTTATACCAGACAAGTCGACGACTCGCGGATTGCATCGACATCCGAGGATGGTACCATCACTACCGTGCCTTCAACAAGATGGCGGACTCAGCCGCCAACCTAGCCATGGATACCAGAACCTCAACGCAGGTTCACTTCCCAACTCATCGAGCTGCTTTCAACAATCTCACCCAGGATCTTGACAACGACGTCATGCATTGGCTTATGCGAAGTTCGGAAGACCCAAGGTCATTGGACAACACAAGGCAGCCTCACATAGGACCAAGAGAACATGCCATCCTGGTCAAAGATTATTTAGCATTCAGAAGTGATCTATTGCAATCCGCGCTATAGACACATTTACACTCCTAGATGAAATTCGTAATGAAGATTAGGTAGGAGAATGGATATTGTAGGTCACGAAGATGAACCCAAATATACATCACCTTATAAAGATAAAGAAAAACTCCAAACATCGAAAGGATGATGGTGGTGCCTTTCGGAGACACGTTACGCTAGTCTTTGTCGCACCGTGGGATAAACTTGATTTGCATGCACCTGACCAACTTGACCTGTAGCTTGGAACACCAATGAAGTGGAGCCATTCTGACGTAAACTTCAAAATCTGGCGAACGCGAACTTTCAAATGACAGTTTCCATTGCTCCATTTTGTTTTTACATTCGAAAGTACAAGGTCATTGCATCCAATAATCAGGTGATCAAGACACTGTCATTATAGACGCGATTCTGATTGGTTGATTCCATCAATGTTGACGTCAGAGAACCGGCTCAGTAACGCTTCTGATTGGCCAAAACAGACTTCAATGTCGCTGTCTCATGCACACTTCAAGGAGCCAAACCGATGGAACGGAGGCAGCTCGTGGAATCGCGACGTGGACCTAGTCGTTTGTTCGCCTATAGTAGGCAACTACCAGTGCTCAACGCTGTCCACACGTGCTCCCCATTCATTCTGTCATTCTTCAATTTTCTCTTTTTCGCTCACAAAGCTTTCCAAGTCCACAAGTTTCCCACGGCTCCAATGTCATCGGCGACAGCAGACTGCAAGCTGTTCACTCCACTCGAGCTCGGCCAAGGACTCATTCTCAAGAACCGCGTCGCGTTTGCGCCAATGACGCGCGCACGGACCGACCCGGTCACGCACGTGCCGTCCGACATGAACGCATTGTACTATGAACAGCGCGCTGGCGCGGGTCTCATCATCACCGAAGCGACTTCCGTCTCCGAACAAGGCCACGGATGGTATGGCGCACCTGCGCTCTACAACGAGGCGCAGCTCGCTGGATGGAAGAAAGTGGTGGACCACGTGCACGCCAAGGGTGGCAAGATCTTCTTGCAGATGTGGCATATCGGTCGTCAAGGTCACTCGAGCCACAACGCGAAGAACGACCTGGTATCAGCCTCGGGCGTTCGCCTCGAGACGGGCCACGCCAAGAACAACAAGGGCGAGTACGTCCAGTACGAGACGCCTCGACCTTTGCGTACGGATGAGATCCCAGGCATCGCTGAAGACTTTAGCCACAGCGCTGAGCTTGCCAAGCGTGCTGGCTTTGACGGTGTCGAGCTCCACTCGGCAAACGGGTATCTCTTCGACCAATTCTTCCAGTCGGTGACCAACAAGCGGACGGATATGTACGGCGGGACGTTCGAGAACCGCGCACGCATTCTGTTTGTCGTCTTGGACGCGATCAAAAAAGTGTTCCCCTCGGATCGCATCGCGGTTCGTTTGGCACCCAACGGTGCCTTCGCGGAAATGGGCTGTGAAGACAACGCCGAGTTTTTCACGTACCTCTTTGACAAGCTGAGTGACTGGGGCTTGGCGTACTTGGGCATCCTGGACGGTGTGGGCTTTGGCTGCCACACCAAGTGCCGCTTGCTCACGGCGTTTGACGCGAAGAAGCACTTCAAAGGCACGGTGCTCGCGAACAACAGCTACACGCGGGACACTGCTGAGGGCGCCATCCGCAGCGGCGCCGCCGACTTCGTGTCCTTCGGACGCATCTACATTTCGAACCCAGACTTGGCTGAACGCTTCAAAAACGACTGGCCGCTCGCCCCTGAGCCTCCGTACGAGCACTACTGGGATCCAGCCAAGGGAGCCGAGGGGTACGTCGACTACCCACCATACACCCCGTCCGTTGGCAACGTGAGCGTACTAAATTGAGTACACACCCTTAAATGCATTTCTTTGTATCGTAGTTCACACCATTGAGCCGCAGCAACTCTCCTTGTTGAATCAATGATATCATGGAAAATGCAAGTGTGACAGCTTAACCGCTGGTCTTGTTGTCTCTTGTGGTCTGAGCAGAAGAAACAACTTGCTCGTGTGCTTGAGCGACATGAGAGTTGTAACACTTTATCTTGAGGAAGGCTTGATGCTTGGAAGGAAAAATTGAAAGTGAATTGAATAAGAGTTACAAAAATCTGAAAGAAGAAAAACTCACTCTTACTACTACTGCTCAGTACTGCTATGAATCTTGATCTGTATATAAAACTCAATATAAACTAATGCATGTTACTTGGTGACAATGAATCTTACACAGATATGCGCCTTGCGTCAGTTCTCCGCAATATTGACATGCGCCAATTTCTGATATAAGATATCCACCATATTGACAATCCATTGGTCAATAATAACAATATTGGCATTGACATGCACAGAGTTCACATTGATATGCGCGGACAATCGCGCATTTTAAACACTCTAACGTGTCACTACCCAGCAATCCAGCAGCTGGAAGTGACATGTGTCACATGACCTCCTTTGAAGAAGAGCGGCTTTACTTCTTCTGAGCATCCCAGTACAGATCAATGTGGCCTTGAACCTGTTTAAGGTTGTCGATAGGCACCCATGTTGCGGGCTCTTTAGTTTCTCCTAGCCACCAAATCTTATACTGCATATGGCTTTTTCTTTTGCGGTGGCCAATTACAGTTTTGACGAGCTGTCCCTCTGAACCATCCGCTAGGATAACCTTTCTCACCTCTTGGGTCCGTTTATCATCTTTCTGATATGGCTTCAGAAGGGACGTATGGAACACTGGGTGAAGTTTGAGTCCTTTCGGCAACAATAACTCATAGGAGTCTTTATGGACTTTACGGATGATTTTGTAAGGTCCGATATACCTTGGCGCCAGCTTTGTGGTTTGAGCAAAACCTTTGTGGCGAATATCCAAGTTTTTGCCGTTTAGCAGCACTTCGTCACCGATTTGGAACTCCTGGTGGTTCCTGTTTCGGTCATAATAATGCTTCATTCTTTCTTGAGCTTCGCTCATTGCGTCTTGAGTCATTTTCAAAAACGCTTCTTGCTTCAGAACGAAGTCTTTGGCAGATTTGACCAAATTGGTGAATTGTGGATCCCTTGCAACATCATCTGGCATATAGGGGTTGTATCCAAGGTCAGCTTCAAACGGTGACATTCCAATTGCTGAATGCACTCGCCGATTGTAAGCAAATTCTGCCAACGATAAGTATTCATCCCAATCATTCTGGGACGGATTCACAACACCGCGAAGATAGTCTTCGATGAGCCTATTCGTCCGTTCCGTCTGACCATCGGTTTGAGGTCTAAATGCGGAAGACAAATTGTGTTTGGTTCCCAAACTCTTCATTAACTCCGTCCAAAACTTTGACGTGAATTTGGTGTCTCGATCCGATACTGTCGATTTCGGAATACCATGGTCTTTCACATAATGCTTTGTGAACAAGATAGCAGTGTCTTCTGCGCTTGCAGTCGACTTCGTCAACATAAACTTACTTCTCTTCGTAAGTCTATCGACAATGACCATGATGGCATCGTTGCCATGTTTGGTGATCGGAAGGGCTGTCATGAAGTCCATTCCAATATCAATCCATCTACCACTTGGAATCTCCAAGGGTTGAAGCAATCCCGGCGGCTTCTCTTGCCGAACCTTAATACGCTGACAACTTTCACAAGTGTTTGTGTAGCGTTGGATATACTTCTGCATACGTGGCCAATAGTACTTCTTTTGTACATGAATATAGGTCTTAAAATATCCGGGATGTCCCGCTGTGACAACATCATGATTCTCGTATGTCACGCGGTTTTTCAAATCTTCATCATCCGGAATGACCAATCTGGCTTCACTGTCCTCTTTGGTCCGAAAAAATAAAAGACCTTCGTGAAGAGTATAATTACGAACCTCTTCACTATTGTTTAAACGATTCATTATGTCAAGAATGCGTTTGTCAAAGGCATATTTCTTCTTGGCTTCCATTTCCACTGGAATGGCGGTAATAGTAGCCACAATTTCACGGTCTTGGACTATTTTCAACAATTCCTTCAGACTCACTTGAGCTGCTTTATGTTCAAAGTCTGGACGTCTGGACAAGGCATCTGCGATGCCATTAGTTTTGCCCGCAATCCATACAAACTGAGGCTGAAACTCAGCGAGCTCGTTAAACCATCTCGCGATGCGACGGTTTGTGGTCTTTTGAGTCAGAATAGTTTCCAAGCTCTTGTGATCGGTCTCCACCATAAATGGTTTGTCGACCAAATAAATGCGCCAAACTCGCAAAGCGTGCATAATAGCCAACAACTCCTGTTCCTGAACGGGATAGTTGAGTTCTGCAGCTTTCATTTTCCTGCCAGTAAACGCTATCGGATGCTCAATCCCTCCCTCCTTTTGAAAGAGGACGCCTCCCACAGCGTAGTTCGATGCATCCATGCGAATGCCAAACGGTTTGTCAAAGTCTGGCAACGCAAGTACTGGAGGAGTAGAAAGGCGACGTTTAAGCTCCTCAAAACACTGTAGCTGATTGCTGTCAAGCCGGACAGTGTCTTTGGAACGTTTGCCTTTGAGCGCCTCATGCAAAGGACCAGAAAATTGCGCATAGTCCTTGCAGAATCTAGAGACATAAACAGTAGTCCCTAGAAAGCTTTCCATTTGGTGCTTGGTCTTGGGTACTGGCCACTCAGTAATGATCCTGACTTTGTCTGGGTCCATCCGGACTCCATTTCGACCTACAAAGTCTCCCAAGCATGGAATTTCCTCGACACAAAACTGACATTTTGACAACTTAATGTAGAGCTGTTGTTCTTCACATCGTTTCAGAACTCTGTCCAAAGCTGCTACATGTTCCTTCACGTCCCTGCCGGTTGTAAAGACGTAGATGTTGTCAAAATAGATGCGCATGACATCGCGCAAGTCACTGAATACTTTCTGCAACAGGCGATTGAAAGTACCAGGAGAACCGCTGAGACCCATTGGAGTGACAAGGTACTCAAATAACCCATCGGGGGTAGAAAATGCGGTAAATGGTATGTCGGATTCTCGGAGTTTGACTTGGTAATAACCCCAAAGTAAATCCATACACGAAAACCATTGACTCTTTGACATGGCGTCAAAAGTGTCTTCCTTGCGTGGCATAGGAATGGCGGGTAAAATCGTTTTCTGATTCAATTGGCGGTAGTCATGGACAATTCTCCATCCAACCGGTTTCTTCACACAAAAGGTTGGTGCACTGAATGCAGACGTACTTGGCCGAATAATTCCAGCTTTGACCATCTCTTTGGTCCACTCCATGATCACTTGCGCTGTTCAGGGCTCTGTCTCCACTGACGAACGCTAATTGGCTTCGTGCCCGGCACCAACTGAATTTCATGTTCAATGCCGTCACGGATTGGCGGAGTTGAGTTAGGTAACTCAGTACGAAAACGGAATCTTTGTATTTTTGCAAGACTTCGTATGCTGGATTATTTCTCAATTGGTCACATCCTTGTTTCTGAAATCGTTCTGCTTTCTCAGAGACATGAGGATTGATCGCAAACACTGCCTCTAAGTCCTTACTTTGCCGAAGTTCTTTCTCGAACTCGGTAGGGGTGATAATTTTTGTCTCCCCAAGAGATCCTTGACGACCGTGCTCACAATAGAAATTAAAAATCTCTTTGTTTTGCTTCACCAGTTGACAATGCTTGACTGGCTGTGGAACCTTTACAAGTGGTTTGTTTAACTCAAGCAAGAGCTCGACGTCTCTAGGCTTCAACTTGAGAGCTTCCCAGTCGGTTTCTGGATTCTGCTCACGTAACCACATCATACCCAAAATCACATCCTTTCCTTCAGGAATTGGCATAACCTGGAATTTCTGGCGTAAAATCGGAAATCCAGTAATAGCAAGATGCATCACTGCCAATCGCTTTGGCTTTACAATCGTCTCGCCAAACCCAAGACTAATTTGCATAGTCTGGGATGGATCTTCTTCAACGATCAAGTGGAGCTTTTCTGCCAGTTCAGGTGAAATGCCATTTATACCGCATCCGTTGTCAATGAAGGCGGAAACATCAACATGTTCGGTATCTTCACTGAAAGCTTTCGCACTTACTTCCAGAATTGCATAGAAAGAACCGTTGATAAAATTGGCTGTCTCCTTCTTTGCCCGACAATCCGGTGCGACATGCCCTTTCTTTCCACATTTGTGGCAGGTGGCAGTCTTCTTCCAGTCGTCTTTCTGCGTGTCCTTTGATTTTTGCGAGAATTGCTTCTTTTCCGCTTTTGGTTTGCTGATACTTCCAGTGCTGCTGGTTTGCGGGGACTTGCCAGCAAAATGAGCAAACTCAAAATTCGATGCAATCTCAATGACATCAGCCAGACGGCTAGGACTTTCCTCCTTTATTTTCTTGGCTGTCTCATTCCTCAATCCGTTTTGGAAGTAGAATCGCTTTTCCATTTCGGAAATTGACAACTCTGACTGCGAGAGTAAGTCTTGAAAACGCGAGACATACTCATGGATCGAGCCAGTTTGTTTGAGGTGAAACAACCTCTCCCGCAGATTGTACTCAAAATCTTTGGGACGGAAACGTTCACGAAGTCTAGTTTTAAACAACGACCATGACTTCGGCACGTTCTCAGACTCGCATTGAGCCGAGAAGGCACGGTACCAGTTAAGGACAGTCTTGCCCAAATTGCTGGAGATCGTAGTCACAAAATCAGAGGATTCAGCATGCATCACTGACTTCTTCGATGAGTAGTATTCCTCAGTGGCAAAAATCCACAGTTCTAGATCTTCGTTAAGCTTCCCATCATAAACAGGCGGGTGGGCGTTCTTACGCTCCCCCTGATTAGCCAACAGCAAGTGATCAAAACGTTGGTTCGACTGTTCCATTTGAGCATTCATGTGCATGTTAGCTTGCTGCAACTGGGCTTGAAGTTGCATTTGGAACAATTGTTGCTGCTGTTGCAAAAATAGTAACATTTGTTCCATTGAAAAATTTCCTTCCGTCGGATTATTTGCCGTGCTCTGCTGAGCAGCCGGCTGAGGAGAAACTGAATTGTCAGGAACAGCACTCTGTCCTGATTCATGTTCACGCTCATTTGATGCCTCACGACTCCTTTGTCTCGGTCGTGGATTCGGCGACGTTCCCTCAGTATATCTACCTCTTCTTGAACTCATGGTAGACACGCTGGACTTTCAATAGGGAATAAACTGAACAAAAAAATGGGAAAAACTTATTGATTATTCGAAGTTAAATCCCGAGTGATTTTACGATGAGCGTAATAATTAATCTCCTCTGACAACAAATGGATAGTTTGGAGAGTATTTAAAACCTTGGTCTTTGGTTTGCGAAGAGTACAGTACTCTACCTCGCGTTTGAATCGACCAAGAATACGTTGAACCCTTTTGTTCGCTTCAATTAGGTTCGCCCGTAAACTATCAAGTTCGTTTGCGTCTCTAGGACCAGCAAAACGGAACTCACTTAGGGTCGCGTCCGGCAATGGCGCTAAGTTCGACTCTTCAGAACCTTGCAAAGCCTGAGGTTTCTTAGGCTTCTTTGGTCCTTTTTTCGAGTGAACACTCGGTTTGTATCTTCCCATAAACAGTAGGAGTCGCCGGGTAGTAGTTGGCGATGCCAAGGCTCAAGTGTGCCTTGAGCGAGGGCGTGCAACTACGCTTAACCTTAGACTGACTATCCCCTGTTGACTAGTTCCTAGTAGAACTTTCCCCGAAGGTACTGTCCTCTCTGGGTAGAACCAAAGAGTCGTCTACTGTGTTGGAACCTACCCCAAGTGTTTTATCACTATGTGACTGTAAGAGGGCGCTGTTAACAACAGTCCCTCAAACACGGCACACACGCTTGTGCCAGAGGAAGCGATCTCCCGACTTGGAGGGAGGAAGAAGACTTGAGGGCTTGGAGGAAAATTTGCAACTGAATTAAAAATGGTTATGGTTCCTGTCGCTACTTACAAATGAACCCCAAGGGCTCCTAGAGGTTTTATAACTAAACCTAAACATACACAATAAAACCTATGAATCTGATATATAAAACCTTGGGTACACTGAGGTTGAACCTACGGGATCTTCGAGAAGCTTGAACTTCAAGTCTTGTATAAAATCCCTGCAAAGTGATTGGCTCGCGCCACTCACTTCAGGCGGCAGAGACACGTCGGTCTCGTCGCCAGCCCAGTTTCCCAAGCAGGAACCATCACTCAGTACTTGATTAGTACATGGATGTCATTGCTCAGTACTGATTAGTACATGAGAACAACATTCTGCACTGATTCGTACAGAGAACACTCGCGACGTCATCGAATGACGTCACACGTGCATGTGGGGACTGTCTTACCGTAATCCCTTTGTTATTTGTGTGTCCACAATGCACGCTGAAGGTGGTGTGTGACACACTAAATCTGGGAACAGATCCACCTTCATGTAATGGCTGGTTGTGGCCCATTACATCATCCCCTCCTTAAAGTCACAAGTACCTTGCGTACTTTTGCAGACCTTTCGGAGCAGTTCACTTTGCAATTGGCAATGAAGCGACCAAGTGACCAAGTGAACCGAGAAGAACGTCCGTCGTCCAAGCGACAGCAGACAGCTCCAGAACTCTTCGACATCTCTCCCATTCTGAAGAAGAAGGGGGAGCTCGAGTTCTACAAGGAGCGGTTCTTCAGTTGGCGTCGGATCAACGATCGCGATGATCCGAGCCAACACACCGCAGCCCAGCGAGACTCATGGCGAACATTTGTTCGTCTTGAGAATGAGAACAAGATGGAGCGTCTTCTTCGTCGTGGCAATGCTCGTCCTGAAAGAAGAACTCCCGCTGACGACAGAGCGAACCGTAGTTCTGGTCGTCGTAGTGTCGCCCCTGGCGACGCTACAAGCAGTTCTCATAGCTGCGGACCACGTCGGGGACATCAGACTCCAATTCTGACGAGGCTCCCACGTGTCCGAGCTCGGTGGATACCCACGCCACCGAACTCTGTAGAAGCGTTGATGGTTCAACTGCTTCTTTCCTCGACGATGAGTCGGTCGATCTTCATGATCAACAATCGACTCAACCACCCAGCGATGCTCTCCCTGAGAGTCTAACAACGGGGGTGGGGCTGAACGAGAAAACGATTGAGCGACTCTGGAAGTGGAAGAGCGCTCATCGTGGGCAAATCGAGGCGCTGCAGCAGCGTTGTTCGACACTTGCGGAACGCTGCGAGAGTCTCGAGAACCTTGTCGCCGATCACGAGTCGAAGATCGACGATCTGACAGAAGGTTCTGCCCAGTGTTCGGCTTTGGAGTCCCGTTATGAGGAACGGTTCCAACAGGTTCAGGACGAACTTGTTCGACTCCAGAAGAACGAGAAGTCCCGTGAGTTGGCTCACGATCGCCTGTTACGCTCTGTGGAAGAGGCAGGTTCGGCACTCGAGGTACTTCGTGGCGAGTACCATTCTCGTCTTCAAGCGTTGGAGGCAGTGAAAGACCAATCCTTCGACGTCCTGCAACTCCTGTACGCCGAGAAGAATCTCCAGAGCGATGAGCTGTTTGCTCTTCGCAATCAAGTGGAGAAGCTTCACGATCAGCTCGATCGTTTGCGGAAGATCTCGTAGGGTCCGCAGATCCACTTGGAAGGTAAGGCTTTAGTCTACCCACATAAAATGTCGGGTGTAGACGCATGCGTGTAGGTATGTCTAGCGTGTAGGCATCACCATTGCATTTAACCACCTTGAACGGTCCAATAAACCTTGGCAGAAGCTTCGAGCTTCCCAAGTTGGACACTGCATGTTCAGGCAGGTTCGCCGTGCTAAGTAATACAAGATCATTGATCTTATATACTTGCTTGTTCTTCCTTCCACTCTTGTCTGCTTGTTCCTTTTGCAGATCCTGAGCCTTCGCGATTGCGTCTCGAACAAACCTCACAACGGCTTGTCTCCTCACAATAAAGTCATCGACTTGCTGCTCTTCACGACTTGTTAGGTCGTCGAGGGGTTTCATCGAGTCGAAATTGGCTTTCAACTCGGAAGCAGCATTCAGGTCGTAAGACGACTTCGGCTTGTTATCATGAGCCGGAGTCCCTCCCCCACTTAAGGTAGAGACCTCACCCATTATGGAAGCAGGCACTCGAGGGTGAATGCCATAGTTCATATAAAATGGAGAGTGACCTGTCGAGACATGCGTGGAGTTGTTCAACGCAAACTCGGCAAGAGGGAGATAGTCGCTCCACTCTTTGAAAGACGTTGCGTAGCTGCGCAACACGTCTTCAAGGACACGATTCACTCGCTCTGTTTGACCGTCCGTTTCAGGGTGTGCCGCTGTTGACATGGACAACTTGGTGTCCAGAAGTCCGAACAGTGCACGACAGAACTTGGACGTGAAACGGGTGTCACGGTCAGACACGATCTCGACTGGTAGTCCGTGCAGACGGAATACGACGTCTACAAAGACCTTGGCAGTCTTCTCAGCAGAGATCTTGTCCGAAACAGGCGCAAGATGGACCATCTTGCTGAATCGGTCCACAAACACAAGGATGCCGTTGCGTCCATGTGTGTCCCGAGGAAGTCCGAATATGAAATCCATACTCACAGACTTCCAACTGTCCGATGGGACAGCCAATGAACGAAGTGGTGCCTGCGTGGAACCAGAGGGTTTCACTCGTTGGCAGGCCTCGCAAGTCCTCACATACTTGCGCACCCACTTGTACATGTGTGGCCAGTAGTAATCCCGGGAAAGACTGAGAAACGTTTTCTCACGTCCGAGATGGCCACCCGAAGGACTGTCATGGCACTCATACAAGAGTCGATGACGCAGACCTTCGTTGTTGGGAACAACAACCCTTGCTGTATCTCCTTGTTCGACCGCATAGTACAACAACCCATTGTGTACTCGGAAACGGTGAACTCGCGATCTTGTGCGCGACGGAAGACCTTGCAGCGCTTTGTCGGAAGGGTCCTTGAAGTACTTCAGCAAGTCCTGACATGTTTCGTCAGACTTGTACCCTTCGACGATCTCTTCTCGCACTGTAGTCGCAGCTCGCACCGCGATCGCTTGAACATCTTCACAGAGTCGACACGCTCCATCCGTGTCCTCACTCTTGGTCTTCGGATCGTAATCCGGACGTCTTGACAGCGCATCGGCTAAGATGTTCGTCTTGCCTGGCTTGCAGTGTACAACGAAGTTGTACTCTGCAAAGAAGGAGAACCATCTCGCCATTCTTTGCGACAAATGAGGAGTCTTCACTGCCGTACGCAGAGATGTGTGATCAGTGTAGATAGCAAAGCGCTCCTCGCCAAGCAGATACACACGGAACTTGACCAAAGAATACTTCATCGCCAGAAGTTCCTTGTCATGAACTGGGCAGTTCCGCTCTGCGGGTCGGAGTTGTCGTGACTGATACGACACAACTCGCTCGTGACCCTCATCATCGTGTTGCATCAATGCGCAACCGATGGCATAGTCGCTCGCATCACAGACTACGTGGAACGGCTTGTCGTGGTTTGGCAGAGCCAACACAGGAGCTTCTCGAAGACTCCTCTTGACTTCTCCGAACGCCGTCTGATGGTCTTTCGACCACTTCCACTCAACGTCTTTCTTCAAGAGCTGTGTGAGGGGTTGCACCAACGCTGCATAATTGCGCGTGTACTTGTGCAAGTAGTTGGCTAAACCCAACCATTGTCGTAGCTGTTTGACGTTCTTTGGCACTGGCCAATCGTCAATAGCTTTGACCTTCTCCGGATCGACTCGAACACCGCTCTTACCCACAAAACAACCGAGAACAGGGATCTCGGGGGCGAAGAACATGCACTTCTTCAAGTTAGCGTAGAGTTTATTCTCACGCATGACCTGGAAAACTTGACGAAGATGGTCGAGATGAACATCGACATCAGACTTCCCATTCGTGGCCTTACTATGAACGAAAATGTCGTCCAAGTAACTTGGTGCAAATGTTCGCAGAGGACGAAGAACGTTCGTGACCATTCGATTGAAGGTCGCAGGAGCATTCTTCAGTCCCTGTAGCATCACTAACCATTCCCACAGCATACCACTCGGGGTACTCACTGCGGTTAGTGGGACATCGTCTTCGCGCATTCGAATCTGATAGAACCTATCTTTCAGATCGATGGCACTGAAGACGGTGCTGCCAACCATTCCATCAAGGATCATGTCCTTGCGTGGAACCGGAGTCTGTGCCGGAATTGTCGCGTCGTTCAGCTTGTTGAAAGCGTGGACAATGCGCCAACCTCCAGTTGCCTTCTTCACACAGAAAGTGGGGCTGCAATGCGGAGACTTGCTCTCCCGCACATGACCAGCCTCAGCACGTTGTGCAAAGAACTCGTCGATTGCCTCGACTTGTTCCTTTGGCAACGGCCACTGTCTTGTGATGCAGTACTTCGTGCCAGGAAGTACATCAATCTCGTGACGAATGCCTCTATCGAATGGCAATTCGTCCGGCACCTTGTCAGGGAAGATGTCTTCGTATTCCCTGGCAAGCGCATACACGGGGTTCTTCTTGAGGGCGTCCCACTACTGCTCCTCGAACCTTTCCTTCCGTGTCTTTTCGTCCAACACATCTGCATCCGCACTCGATGCTGTGTTGGCGAAGCCTTCGTCGACCATTTCGACGATCACACACACCTGCGCAATATCGCCTCTCGCTAGGCTGCGCTCCAGTGTCTTCTTGCTCATCGGCGGCAAGGAAATCAACTCTTGGACTGAACTTGGAGGATTTTCAATCTTCACGTGACGGATTACATCCACGTCACCTTCTTCATTGTAGACTGCGATATTCACAAACTCGCTTGGAATGTCTTGTGCTTGGACACTCCCTTCGTCATCACCACTTGTACCTTGATCAGGGGAACTCAAAACTCTTGGCGAAAAACTTCTCTTGCTGGTCTTCTTGTCTTGGGGAGGGTGTCTGTTCCTCTTCCATTCACTCTTGTTAACGCCATCGCGAACCTTCTCGTCGTCGATGGCAAAGGAGACAGTCTTTTTCTGGCGCCTGACTGCTCCACCTCCATTTGTCGTCTTCAAAATGGGTACCGCTTGTGAACATGGGGGCCATCGCACACCGCAATATCACAAGGGCCATCTGGGATCTCTTCCACAGATGTGTACACCCATGCTACTTCATCCGTTGTTGTGCAGCACAAGTCAACATCTCGTGACTTGCCAACGGAGATCTTCATATTCATCCAGTCAATGCTAGGTTGATAACGCTTCAACCATGGCATTCCCAGGATGATGTCAAACTTGTCATCGAGGTCGAGTTGGATAAACTCGTCTTCACCTCAGAAATCTTCACACTTGATTGCCAAGCGCACCACGCGCTTCGGCATCTTCACAGTTGACCCATTTGCCAACCGGACAATCATTGTCTTCTCTTCATACGCATCAGGCACGAAGACACCATGCCCGACGATCACTTCATTTCGAACAAAGTTGTTCGATGCACCAGTGTCAACCAAAGCTCGTAGAGGCGTTGCAATACCGTCTACATGAACTTTGTGAACGATCAAACTTGACGTTTGACTGACACTCTTCTCACTCATAGTGGAAACTGCATGTGCTTGATGCACATAGGGGCCAGAGTCCTGTGTCTCCACAACATCCACAGTCCTCTTTTCCGGGCCAGTAGGAGGCCCCGCCCCTACTGTCCATTCCCGTTTTTTGGTCCAGGTGACCGCTCGAACCGACGACCGTAAGAACGATCGTGGTTGTTCGAACGAGCACCCTGTGTCGTTTGCCGACCCGGCAAAGACACCTTGCAGTTCCGAGCAATGTGACCCGGCTTCCCGCAACGGAAACACTTCCCATCGTTGCGAGGACGCTCATTTCCAGGCGTGGAAATGTACGAGATGTCCATGGGCTCGGGACCATCATGGACGGCATTCGATTGCCGCATTGGTCTCGACGCAAACCCATGGAACTTCGCTTGCTTGATGCTGAACTCTTCTTGCATCGCACGTTCAATGGCTTCGTCCAGCGTCTTGGGGTACTCGCGGAACAATTGGTTCCGAATCGGACCATCGTTCAGACCCGTCATGAACGTCACGACTTGCGTTGGAACGTCAATCGGCTCGTCAACCGGCTCGTCAACGATGCTCGACACCAAGTAACGAGCACGTTGTGCATACGAGCGAAGGTCGAAACGGCCTTGACGAAGCTTGAGGAACTCGACGCGCGCACGGAACTCACTCTGTGGAGGTTCAAACGCCTTCTTGAGTTCAGTCTTGAAGTGGTCGTAGCTGGGGAAGCAGTTTAGATCGGCTAAACGCTTGCCATACGCCCAGCTCTTCGCACGACCCGCAAGGTTGGACATCGCGAGCAACACTTGCTGCGAAGGGTCTCGCAGTTGTCTTGCAGCGATGGCTGCATCCAACTCGACGAATCATCGTGAGAGAGGTTCGCTCTCTCCGCCGCGATACGGAGAGACGTCAAGCTTCAGTGGCACCGTCCTGAGTGAGGAAACAGGGGTTGCGACCTGCTTCCGGGAGGACATGATCTTGTGGTGCATGAAGCTGACCACCGCGCTCTTCTGGTCCTCTGGAGATGCCGATCGAAGCAGACTGACCACAGCAGCCTCTCCGATGACATCTCGCATGCGCTCAAGCGCCATCCACTCATGAGAAGACAAATGAGGGAAACCCACAATAGTCAACTCGACAGTTTCCGGTACTGCTGGACCGAGTGGGGTTCCTGTAGCATCCATGTTCCAAACAAGGATGCTCGCAGGGTCTTGGACAGGAATGCTCGACGTGCTTAAAGCCGCATCGTCAAACCTCTTCACTTCACTGGGTCGTTGGAAGGACCGCTCAAAGTGCTACCAGGTGTAAGAGGGCGCTGTTCACAACAGTCCCTCAAACACGGCACACACGCTTGTGCCAGAGGAAGCGATCTCCGACTTGGAGGGAGGAAGAAAACTTGAGTACTTGGAGGAAAATTTGCAACTGAATTGAAATGTAGTTATGGTTCCTGTCGCTACTTACAAATGAACCCCAAGGGATCCTACAGGTTTTATAACTAAAACCTAAACATACACAATAAAACCTATGAATCTAATATATAAAACCTTGGGTACACTGAAGTTGAACCTACGGGATCTTCTAGAAGCTTGAACTTCAAGTCTTGTATAAAATCCCTGCAAAGTGATTGGCTCGCGCCACTCACTTCAGGTGGTAGACACACGTCGGTCTCATCACCAGTGTTGTTTCCCCAAGTAGGAACCATCATTCACATGTCTCGAGTACTGTTGTGCGTAATCACGCCGAATCTCAATGATTGCGAGCGACCAACACTCAACTCAGACACAGATTGCTCTGGCGTCAGACGGTGACGTCACCTGTGCATGTGGGGATCACTTTTATGCGCTTCGCCCAATATCTTCGCACCCACAATGCACTTCCACAAGGTGGTGTGTGACACACACAAAGAGCCACCTTGCGTGTAATGGCAGCCTTAGCCCATTACAGATTCGGCGTGATTACGCACAACAGTACTCGAGACATGTGAATGATGGTTCCTACTTGGGGAAACAACACTGGTGACGAGACCGACGTGTGTCTACCACCTGAAGTGAGTGGCGTGAGTCAATCACTTCGCAGGGAATCTTCGCGGTACTTCAAGTTCAAGTTTCTCGAAGATCCCGTAGGTTCAACCTCAGTGTACCCAAGGTTTTATATATCAGGTTCATAGGTTTTATTTCTGCATGTTTAAGTTTTATGCATAAAACCTCTAGGAAGCCCTAGTAGTGTTTTACATGTAGTGTCAGGAACCATAAGCTCATTTCAATTCAGTTGCATTTTTGCCAAGTTCCCCTCAAGTCTTCCTCTCAAGCGCAAGCGTGCGTGCTGTGTTTGAGGCTGTCTCGGAAGCGTGCGTGCTGTGTTTGAGGCTGTCTCGGATAGCCTCTTACAGTTTGCGAGCAGTTATCGGTGAGGCATCTGTAATCAACTTGCTGAGATCAGCGTCACCGGATGAGCAGAAGAATGCGGCTACGAGCTTCATGCATCACGAGATCATGAACACTCATCGACAGCCTGCAACTCCTGTCACGACGATGAGAGTGGCGCCTCTGAAGCTCGATGTATCTCCGCACCGTGGCGGAGAAAACGAATCTCTAGCGAGATGATTCATTGAGTTGGATGCAGCTATCACTACAAGACAACTACGGGACCCAATGCAGCAAGTGTTGTTTGCGATGTCAAACCTTGCGGGTCGAGCCAAGAGTTGGGAGTATGGGAAGCGATTGGCGGAGCCACATTGCTTCTACGACCTGGACGACTTCAAGCGAGAACTGAAGAGAGCTTTTGAGCCTCCGCAGAGCGAATTTCGAGCTCGTGCTGAGTTCTTAAAGCTTCGTCAGGGTAGATACGACCTACACTCGTACGCTCAACGAGCACGATACCTTGTGTCAAGTATCGTGAATGAGCCGATTGATGTCTCAACGCAAGTTGTGACATTCATGGCAGGGCTCAATGACGGTCCGATTCGGAACCAGCTGTTCCGCGAGTATCCGAAGACGCTGGGTGAAACCATCGAGCGAGCGATGCAAGAAGAATTCAGCATCAAGCAAGCCAAGTTCAACGGTTTCGGCCCTCGTCCTGTTCGACAACACGCAGTCACATACGACGGTCCAGAGCCGATGGACATCTCGTATGCCGATGCGACCGCTAACAGACAGCCACGCAATGACGGGAAGTGTTTCCGTTGCGGCAAGCCCGGTCACATCGCGAGAAATTGCAAGGTGTCCTTGCCAAGCCAGCAAGCGACACACGGTTCGCAATCGAATCGATCAGGCAGAGGCCGACGATTCGAGCGTTCCCAACAGCCAAAAAACGGGAACGACCAGTAGGAGCGGGGCTCCCTACTGGGCGAACAAAGAGTTCTGTGAATGTCGTGGAAGCGTAGAACTCTTGCCCCGATGTGCGCAATGCACATGAAGTTTCCGCGAACAGATGTGAGCGTGTCGAGCAAGAGCCAGCCTTGATAGTCCACAAGGTTAAGGTGGATGGTTATTCAGAACCTCTACGGGCTCTTGTAGACACTGGTGCGTCGGACAATTTTGTCCGCACACAAGTGGCGAGAAGGCAAGGTTTGGACCTGCCTAACTCAAACAAGGAGGGCAGCCTAGCGAGAGGCGATATTGCGCAGGTGTGTGTGATCGTCGAAATGGTCGACGAAGGCTTCGCCAACACAGCATCGAGTGCGGATGCAGATGTGTTGGACGAAAAGACACGGAAGGAAAGGTTCGAGGAGCAGTCGTGGGACGCCCTCAAGAAGAACCCCGTGTATGCGCTTGCCAGGGAATATGAAGACATTTTCCCTGACAAGGTGCCGGACGAATTGCCATTCGATAGAGGCATTCGTCACGAGATTGATGTACTTCCTGGCACGAAGTACTGCATCACAAGACAGTGGCCGTTGCCAAAGGAACAAGTCGAGGCGATCGACGAGTTCTTTGCACAACGTGCTAAGGCTGGTCATGTGCGGGAGAGCAAGTCTCCGCATTGCAGCCCCACTTTCTGTGTGAAGAAGGCAACTGGAGGTTGGCGCATTGTTCACGCTTTCAACAAGCTGAACGACGCGACAATTCCAGCCCAGACTCCGGTTCCACGCAAGGACATGATCCTTGATGGAATGGTTGGCAGCACCGTCTTTAGTGCTATCGATCTGAAAGATGGGTTCTATCAGATTCGAATGCGCGAAGACGATGTCCCACTAACCGCAGTGAGTACCCCGAGTGGTATGCTGTGGGAATGGTTAGTGATGCCACAGGGACTGAAGAATGCTCCTGCGACCTTCAATCGAATGGTCACGAACGTTCTTCGTCCTCTGCGAACATTTGCACCAAGTTACTTGGACGACATTTTCGTTCATAGTAAGGCCACGAATGGGAAGTCTGATGTCGATGTTCATCTCGACCATCTTCGTCAAGTTTTCCAGGTCATGCGTGAGAATAAACTCTACGCTAACTTGAAGAAGTGCATGTTCTTCGCCCCCGAGATCCCTGTTCTCGGTTGTTTTGTGGGTAAGAGCGGTGTTCGAGTCGATCCGGAGAAGGTCAAAGCTATTGACGATTGGCCAGTGCCAAAGAACGTCAAACAGCTACGACAATGGTTGGGTCTAGCCAACTACTTGCACAAGTACACGCACAATTATGCAGCGTTGGTGCAACCCCTCACACAGCTCTTGAAGAAAGACGTTGAGTGGAAGTGGTCGAAAGACCATCAGACGGCGTTCGAAGAAGTCAAGAGGAGTCTTCGAGAAGCTCCTGTGTTGGCTCTGCCAAACCACGACAAGCCGTTCCACGTCGTCTGTGATGCGAGCGACTATGCCATCGGTTGCGCATTGATGCAACACGATGATGAGGGTCACGAGCGAGTTGTGTCGTATCAGTCACGACAACTCCGACCCGCAGAACGGAACTACCCAGTTCATGACAAGGAACTTCTGGCGATGAAGTATTCTTTGGTCAAGTTCCGTGTGTATCTGCTTGGCGAGGAGCGCTTTGCTATCTACACTGATCACACATCTCTGCGTACGGCAGTGAAGACTCCTCATTTGTCGCAAAGAATGGCGAGATGGTTCTCCTTCTTTGCAGAGTACAACTTTGTTGTACACTACAAACCAGGCAAGACGAACATCTTAGCCGATGCGCTGTCAAGACGTCCGGATTACGATCCGAAGACCAAGAGTGAGGACACGGATGGAGCGTGTCGACTCTGTGAAGATGTTCAAGCGATCGCGGTGCGAGCTGCGACTACAGTGCGAGAAGAGATCGTCGAAGGGTACAAGTCTGACGAAACATGTCAGGACTTGTTGAAGTATTTCAAGGACCCTTCGGGCAAAGCGCTGCAAGGTCTTCCGTCGCGCACAAGATCGCGAGTTCACCGCTTCCGAGTACACAATGGGTTGTTGTACTATGCGGTTGAACAAGGGGATACAGCAAGGGTTGTTGTTCCCAACGACGAAGGTCTGCGTCATCGACTCTTGTATGAGTACCATGACAGTCCTTCGGGTGGCCATCTCGGACGTGAGAAAACGTTTCTCAGTCTTTCCCGGGATTACTACTGGCCACACATGTACAAGTGGGTGCGCAAGTATGTGAGGACTTGCGAGATCTGCCAACGAGTGAAACCTTCTGGTTCCACGCAGGCACCACTTCGTTCATTGGCTGTCCCATCGGACAGTTGGAAGTCTGTGAGTATGGATTTCATATTCGGACTTCCACGTGACACACATGGACGCAATGGCATCCTTGTGTTTGTGGACCGATTCAGCAAGATGGTTCATCTTGCGCCTGTTTCGGACAAGATCTCTGCTGAGAAGACTGCCAAGGTCTTTGTAGACGTCATATTCCGTCTGCACGGACTACCAGTCGAGATCGTGTATGACCGTGACACCCGTTTCACGTCCAAGTTCTGGCATGCACTGTTCGGACTTCTGGACACCAAGTTGCCCATGTCAACAGCGGCACACCCTGAAACGGACGGTCAAACAGAGCGAGTGAATCGCGTCCTCGAAGACGTGTTGCGCAGCTACGCAACGTCTTTCAAAGAGTGGAGTGAGTTTCTCCCTCTTGCCGAGTTTGCGTTGAACAACTCCACGCATGTCTCGACAGGTCACTCTCCCTTTTATGTGAACTATGGCATTCACCCTCGAGTGCCTGCTTCCATAATGGGCGAGGTCTCTACCTTAAGTGGGGGAGGGACTCCGGCTCATGGTAACAAGCCGAAGTCGCCTTACGACCTGAATGCTGCTTCCGAGTTGAAAGCCAATTTTGACTCGATGAAACCCCTCGACGACCTAACAAGTCGTGAAGAGCAGCAAGTCGATGACTTTATTGTGAGGAGACAAGCCGTTGTGAGGTTTGTTCGAGACGCAATAGCGAAGGCTCAGGATCTGCAAAAGGAACAAGCAGACAAGAGCGGAAGGAAGAACAAGCAAGTATATAAGATCAATGATCTTGTATTACTTAGCACGGCGAACCTGCCTGAACATGCAGTGTCCAACTTGGGAAGCTCGAAGCTTCTGCCAAGGTTCATTGGACCGTTCAAGGTAGTGAAATGCAATGGTGATGCATACACGCTAGACATACCTACACGCATGCGTCTACACCCGACATTTTATGTGGGTAGACTGAAGCCTTACCTTCCAAGTGGATCTGCGGACCCTACGAGATCTTCCGCAAACGATCGAGCTGATCGTGAAGCTTCTCCACTTGATTGCGAAGAGCAAACAGCTCATCGCTCTGGAGATTCTTCTCGGCGTACAGGAGTTGCAGGACGTCGAAGGATTGGTCCTTCACTGCCTCCAACGCTTGAAGACGAGAATGGTACTCGCCACGAAGTACCTCGAGAGCCGAACCTGCCTCTTCCACAGAGCGCAAAAGGCGATCGTGAGCCAACTCACGAGACTTCTCGTTCTTCCAGAGTCGAACAAGTTCGTCCTAAACCTGTTGGAACCGTTCCTCATAACGGGACTCCAAAGCCGAACACTGGGCAGAACCTTCTGTCAGATCGTCGATCTTCGACTCGTGATCGGCGACAAGGTTCTCGAGACTCTCGCAGCGTTCCGCAAGTGTCGAACAACGCTGCTGCAGCGCCTCGATTTGCCCACGATGAGCGCTCTTCCACTTCCAGAGTCGCTCAATCGTTTTCTCGTTCAGCCCCACCCCCGTTGTTAGACTCTCAGGGAGAGCATCGCTGGGTGGTTGAGTCGATTGTTCATCACGAAGATCGACCGACTCATCGTCGAGGAAAGAAGCGGTTGAGCCCTCAACGCTTCTACAGAGTTCGGTGGCGTGGATATCCACCGAGCTCGGACACGTGGGAACCTCGTCAGACATTGGAGTCTGATGTTCCCGACGTGGTCCGCAGCTATGAGAACTGTTTGTAGCGTCGCCAGGGGCGACACTACGACGACCAGAGCTACGGTTCGCTCTGTCGTCAGCGGGAGTTCTTCTTTGGGCACGAGCATTGCCACGACGAAGAAGACGCTCCATCTTGTTCTCGTTCTCAAGACGAACAAATGTTCGCCATGAGTCTCGCTGGGCTGCGATGTGTTGGTTCGGATCATCGCGATCGTTGATCCGACGCCAACTGAAGAACCGCTCCTTGTAGAACTCGAGCTCCCCCCTTCTTCTTCAGAATGGGAGAGATGTCGAAGAGTTATGGAGCTGTCTGCTGTCGCTTGGACGACGGACGTTCTTCTCGGTTCACTTGGTCACTTGGTCGCTTCATTGCCAATTGGAAAGTGAACTGCTCCGAAAGGTCTGCAAAAGTACGCAAGGTACTTGTGACTTTAAGGAGGGGATGATGTAATGGGCCATAACCAGCCATTACATGAAGGTGGATCTGTTCCCAGATCTAGTGTGCCATACACCACCTTCAGCGTGCACTGTGGAGACACAAATAACAAAAGGGATTACGGTAAGACAGTCCCCACATGCACGTGTGACGTCATTCGATGACGTCACGAGTGTTCTCTGTGCTGATCAGTGCGGAATGTTGTTCTCATGTACTAATCAGTACAGAGTAATGACATCCATGTACTAATCAAGTACTGAGTGATGGTTCCTGCTTGGGAAACTGCACTGGCGACGAGACCGACGTGTCTCTGCCGCCTGAAGTGAGTGGCGCGAGCCAATCACTTTGCAGGGGTTTTATACAAGACTTGAAGTTCAAGCTTCTAGAAGATCCCGTAGGTTCAACCTCAGTGTACCCAAGGTTTTATACATCATATTCATAGGTTTTATTGTGTATGTTTAGGTTTTAGTTATAAAACCTCTAGGAGCCCTTGGGGTTCATTTGTAAGTAGCGACAGGAACCATAACTACATTTCAATTCAGTTGCAAATTTTCCTCCAAGTACTCAAGTTTTCTTCCTCCCTCCAAGTCGGAGATCGCTTCCTCTGGCACAAGCGTGTGTGCCGTGTTTGAGGGACTGTTGTTAACAGCGCCCTCTTACATCCCGTAGGTTCAACCTCAGTGTACCCAAGGTTTTATATATCAGATTCATAGGTTTTATTTCTGTATGTTTAGGTTTTAGTTATAAAACGTGTAGGATCCCTTGGGGTTCATTAGCAAGTAACGACAGGAACCATAAGCTCATTTCAATTCAGTTGCATTTTTGCCAAGTTCCTCTCAAGTCTTCCTCTCAAGCGCAAGCGTGCGTGCTGTGTTTGAGGCTGTCTCGGATAGCCTCTTACAGCGGGGTACAATGCTGTGGATCTTCGTCGCTCAACGACAGAGTCAGCAAATCAGGAAACTGGATGTACCTTCTTGACTCTCCTCGAGCAAGAAGAGCGTGTCCGAGAGAAAATCAACGTGATCTCACAGTGCTGCGACAGATTGTTGACTTAACCGAAACGAGCTCAATGCCTTCATGTCTTCAACGTTGTGCCCATCGAGCATTGTTCCTAAACCGTGATCGGCGTACGGCTCACGCTTCCGCGTCACTTCTGTAACCGGACACTTCCGAGCTACGCAGCACGGCACGTGTGTGAGGAAGCGTATGCAACGCTTCTCTCAAGGACTCTGTTCCAAAAGCTGTTGCCTGCTTCCTGCAGTGCAACAATCGGTTACCTGTAGGTCTCTATAGAGTAACCGTCGATAACCAAAGGCTTTAGTTAACGGTAAAAATGGAACTGTTTATTTGTTGGAGGTTGCCCTCTGTAGAACAACCTGGATTATCTTTATGTAACTATGAACAATAGCAATCTCAAGTGTAATTACTCCCCATGGGGCAATGAGTGGCTATGAAAGACTAACGCTAGTTGTCTTATGTGATTGGATGAAATGCATGTTCAATTATATCCAATCGGAGGCGCCGTCACTCAGACTGGCTGCCGGCTCCACCGTGAAGGTTCGAGCAAGTACGACGAACCTCATGGTTCGGTCTTAAACTTGTTGCGCGTACTCTACGTACCGCAAGGTTCGGTTTGGTTGTGTGGCACAACACAAGTGGGTAACCATGTTACAGTGTAACCCCGTTACAACTTCACTGCGTTTCAATAGGTCCACAAGAGCACGGAGTGCGACTCCACGAGGATGCGATTCTTTCTTCATGCCGAGAGACTTCTGCTGCTGGTACAGGTCAACAATGGCCTTCACATACGCGTCAATGGATCGACCCTAGCGCTTGCGGAGTTCCGTCGGCCATCTTAGACCGCTTGTTTCCTCGCGGGATGACAAAGTTGTCCAGAAAGTCAACGAGCTTCGCTTCACACACCAGCTCGCCATCACAAAAGCCCTTGGACGCGCACCACTCACGGTACTCCTTTTGCTTATTCATGTACTGCTTTTGTGTGTTTGCCGGCCGTTCATTGTCCTGACGAGCGAGGACGTTCACCACAGCGTTATGTAGCGGTTGCGCGTTGGCCACGTTTACCGAGATGACGTCTGCCATCGGTTCCCCTCTGCTTGATCTTTTGTGCTGATCCGTCCTTTCGAGGTGCTGGTGGGAGAGGAAGGGGTGAGTGGGTGGGTGGGTGGTGGGAGGTGTTTGTGGAGGAGGCAAAGGAAAAACCTGGTCGTGAAGCGTGCCGATAACTTTTCACATTTTAGTAATTTAAGACAGATATTTAATTATGGAGGATGATCTGGCTGTGAGATACACCCGTATTTCGCTCATGTCACAGTGCATCTATCAAGTATTTCATGTCCGAGTCCTCGGACCCGGTCCGGATTTGTTGGTAGATACTGCATCGTGGATGAAGGGTTAAGTGACAGATATCTGTTATAACACCGATGTTGCTTCAGAGCAACATTCCAGCCTGTCGTGTTGTCATTGAGTCGCAAGCCGCATTTTTGATTGTTGACTTGGACGTTAACTGCGCAACAGGCTGATCATTTGACGTCAAGCTTTGTAGGCGTAAAGGCAAATGGATCAACATTCTGCGTTGATTGGTATAGAAGACTCAGGCTGGGACTTCTGAACTAATCGGTGCAGAACATTGATCTCATGGACTAATTAGTGCAGAGTGATTTCATTATGTACTAATCAAGAACGGAATGTTGTTCGTATGACGTCACTAACGAGATGTAAACCCAGCATTGAAAAAAATGGGGTTTCACACCTCAAACAAACTCGACTTGATTTCCCCCTCTTATGCGTTTCCATTGCTATTTTGTGACTGAGCCATTGAACTCGAAAGTGTTGATCTCTGTCATGATCCTCAATCGGATCCCATGTGATTTGTGAAAAAGCTTCGTTCGCGTTCACGTCCTTCACTTTTCAATTTTCCACGAACGATGGTCCAGAAGACGGTCCTCATCACTGGCAGCACGCGCAGCATCGGCCTCAAGCTCGCAGAGCACTACATCAAGAGCGGATGGAACGTCATCGGCGCTGCTCGCGATCCTGCGACGGCCGACCAGGTGTGTGTCAATCCATGACGCACTCTCGTAGCTAACCGCGCATTTACGACCCGCTAACCATGTGTACGTTTTGGGTGTCATCATATCTCTTTGTCGTACGTTTAGTTGAAGGCGCTGTCGCCGTACAAGATCGTGCAGCTCGACAGCAGCGACGAAGCGTCCATTTTGAACGCGGCGAAGGCGCTTGAGGGCGAAGCGATCGATTTGCTCATCAACAACGCCGGCATTCTCCTCGGCAGCGGTACCTTAGTGTCGACGACCAAGGAAGATATGCTCAAGCAGTTCGAAGTTAACAGTGTCGGGCCGTTCCTGGTCACGCGCGCGTTCATTCCACACCTCAAGGCTGCTGTGGCCAAGCACGGATCGGCGTACGTCGCGCAGATCTCGTCAGTCATTGGCAGCATTACCCAGAACTTTGGTGGCTTCTACGGCTACCGAGCGTCAAAGGCTGCGCTCAACATGATCAACTCGAGTTTGGCGATTGATCTGAAGAACGACCAGATCGGCGCTTTTGCGTTGCACCCTGGCTGGGTGCAAACGGATATGAACAAGGGTGAAGGCGAGATCACAGTTGAGACGAGCGTCAACGGTCTCGTCAGCGTCATCGACAAGTTCACGCTTGAAGACACCGGCAAGTTCTACAACTACACCGGTGAAATCCTGCCATGGTAAATATCTGTCTCCAGATGGTGCACGCCTGAAGTACGCCAAATCCAAACAAAACATATTGTGCACTTAGTAACTCGGCTCTCACAAAATGTAATGCAAGTGGTGGATAGTTTCCGAAAATCGATGCGCACGATCGCAGCTCTTGGCAACTTCTTTCTTTGCTTTTGAGCTCATTTCTGTATTTGAGAATGTCAGCAGCAGCAGTTGAGTGGGTGCAGTTTGTTTACTCAATGAGAATAGCACACTGAAAATTCGAGCTTTGTGCTGCGATAGGTCTACCCAAGGTCACCTTCATCTGAGTCAGCTTAAAGTAGTCTTCACTCGAACCCTGTCAAGACGTAGAAACTAGAATATCCATTCTCTGTAGTATAGGGAGGGTAATGGATATTCTATTTCGCAAAGCATAACATAATATACCTCACAGCTTTGGTTGCATGATTTTCTCGTTGCTGCCGCCGCTGAACCGTTGCATGTGTGTCTTCGGCTTTCATCGAGCCTGGTCAATACGACAAAAAATAAACAAGTATTTTGGGATGCAGAGATAGGAAACGCATTCGCACCTTGTCTTGATCACTTTTCACTGTTTCGCGACGCGTGTCCAGCGTTCTTGTTTTTACGTTTGGATTCGTATAATTCAAAGCGCATGGTCCAGCAGTGTGAATTTCGCCAAAGACGTCGTTACCGCCGTTTAGTTTCTTTTGCATGCTGCGAAGCCAGACCGCTATTTTTTGGCTCAACTCCATCGCATTTCTGTGTCTTACGTTTGGCTGCGTGTCGTATTACCACGGAAGGTTCTTGCCCGTAAAGTCGTAGAACTTGCCCGAGTCCGCAAGCGTGAACTTGTCGATCACACCAACGAGGCCAGCGACGCTCGTATCAGTGGTCACGTCCCCCTCGTGACCCGTGAGGTCCGTGATCACATAGCCAGGGTGCAAAACGAAAGCACCAATGCTGTCGCTCTTCAAATCGATCGCAAGGCTCGAGTTGATCATATTCACGGCAGCCTTGGATGCGCGATAGCCGTAGCAGCCGCCGTCCACATTCCGTTCGATGCTGCCCATGTAGGACGAGATCTGGACCACAAACGCCGATCCGCACTGCGCCGCCGCTGCCTTCAGGTGCGGGATGAACGCGCGCGTCACCAAGAACGGACCGACACTGTTGACTTCGAACTGCTTCATCAGCTCGGTCTTCGTGGCCGATTCCAGTCCGTCGGCGGAAAAGATGCCTGCGTTGTTGATGAGCAGATCGATTGCGTCGCCCTCAAGTGCCTGTGCAGCGCTCTGGATCGACGCTTCGTCGGTGCTGTCGAGTTGCACGATCTTGTACGGCCCCAGCACTCTCAGCTATCGCCATCCACACCAAAACAGTCATCCAAGTGCCATCAGAGCATGTGAGTATATATATATATGCTTCTGGCAGGTTTGTGATATCCCATCGGCTTTCTCCTCGTGCAGTCGCACAGCCGCCGTACCGTGTCCGCTGCCGCCGGGTCGCGCGCCGCGCCGATGACGTGCCATCCGAGCTTGGCGTAGTGCTCCGCGAGCGTGAGGCCGATGCCGCGTGTGCTTCCTGTGATCAGCACCGTCTTAGGTGCCATACTCGACTGATTCAGTGCTTCTTTGGGCTCTGTTGTTTGTGTGGAGTGCTCCGCAAAATGCGGAATCGTGCGCCAGAGAGCGACAATCACTCTGTACAAGTCCAAACTTGCACTTTGCTTTTCAGCCAATCAGACGTCACACATGTCGACGTCAGCATCCCGTTGGCACACCGAATGGCACACTTGGAGAGAGAGAAGATAATTCTATTTAACTTATGATCTACATATACTTTAAGAATTCCTGAGTCTCATTAACACTGCTGAGAGCGAAGTGTTTCTAAGTTTTGACGGTGTGGCACCGATATCATTGTCGAGTAGAGCTGCGACTTGGGACATAAGAACTTGATCATTTCCCCGCGATTCGTCGGTGAGTATCTTCGCACTCTTGGAGTTCATTGCCACGTTGGCGAGAAGATCGGCCATTTTGTTTTGTTCTCGTTTTGTGTGATTCCAGGAGATCCACGCAAAGTTGGCGATGATTTGGTTTACCCGAACTGCTAGTGGCTGCAACTCGGTCTGGCGTATTGAGGAGAACCCGTTCTGGGCTGCGATAATCATTTGGCTGTCTCCGAAGACTTCCAACTTGACTTCATAGTGTTGTAGGCAGTGTGCACTGTATGCCAGACCATCTTTCAGTGCGTTGTATTCGCACCAATTGTTCGTGGCCTCCGGTCCCATGTACGCATAGCCGCATGCTTTGAGTCCCCATCGATTGCTACGTTCATTCAGGAAGATGAATGCCCAACCGCTGCCTCCTGGACCTGGGTTGCCGCGTGCACCTCCATCGAAATACAGATGCGCCGTCGCCCATGCTCCCAGTTGCCGCGACAAGTCTTATCTCTCCAGTACGCTGAGCAGTTGGCTCAGGCAGGTTGCGTTGATCTTTTCTCCTTTGAGCGTTCTCATCCGATGAACCACAGCTCGCACTTGCATCACACACGCTGTCCACACACACTTGGTGCTTTCTTCGATAGCAACGTGTTGCCGTTCATGCACTATTTCCACTCTCGTTCTCCACAGCAATACTAGGATGCTTGATGTGACGATAAACCACAGTTTCTGTAGTGCTGTCGAGTGTTCCGGAGTAGTGAACCCGAAGTGCTTTTCCAATTCCCGGAGCAAAGATCGTTGACCTGGCGGGGCTGTGCGGCTGGCAATATGAGGCAGGAAGAGATTGAGTGCTTGCTCCGTCAATGTTCGGCCAATCCATCGCCCGAGGAACGCCGTCCACGCGGCTTGTGCTCGCTTGCAACTCCAGACTATGTGTGAGATAGTTTCTTTTGTCTCCCCACATCCGGCATTGCTTGGGCATGCCGAAGACTCGATCCCTCCTGGATGGAACTGGTTGAGCTGCATCGTAGATATCCGGTATGTCGTCCACATCCGATACGGCGTAAGACATCCTCGTTGTTTCCATAGATCTGCTGGTAGTCGGTACTGCACATGACTGTACCACCGATCAATTTTCGCGACCTCGTTAAGCTTGTCTACGAGTCCTCCGGGACCTTGATACAACTTGCTGTGCAGCCTCCGTGTTCGCGCTCAGTCAATTGTCTTCTGGGTGCTGTTTGGGGGGAGTACGTTCATGCACCAGCCACGGACAATGCGTCGTGAGCGGGTGCGGTTTGAATGTCCACCCTACAGTTTTTATTTCTTCTTCGATCATTGCAACGTCTTGTTGGCAAGTAGCATCCCCGGTCCAGTCGGTCACTGTCCAGAGAACTCCATTTGCTTGCCGTTGCATCTGAATGTAGTCCGTGTGGTTCCTCTCCGATACTGACACCGCGGTGATGGTTCCCATGCCGTTGCTGATCCACTTGTACTCTCGTTTTGTGTGTTTCCTGCTCCACGGCTCCTGGTGACTGATTAGCTGGTTGCCTGCATCGATTTCTATCTCCGGTGAGCATAGAATGATGCTGGTTACGATTTTCCGCAGTGTGGTCATTCGTTTGGACATGAGAGTCGCCGACTTGATTGGTAGCCGCACGGAGAACACTCGCTCCTCTTCCCGTCTCACGTTGAAGCTGGCCAAATTGCATTCCTTCAGGAAAGAAACCGTTTTGACTGTGTACTGCCCGCCTTGACTGTCGATTATCCAGGGGTTGTCGTTCCACTGGAAGGATGGCCAGAACGCTCGAGTCTCTTCCGATAGCTGATGTATCGTCTGCTCAGGTTTTCTCCCAAAGTACACACCTACACGTCCGTCTGATCTCCACTCGAGGTCCACGGTCGGTAGCAAGGATTCCATTTGCCGCTTTAGATTGTCTTTCCACGCGGGATTGCGTCCCTCTGCAGCCACCAGGTCTTCACCGAGATACTCCCACCCGAGTCTGTGGATATTGTTCGTCTGGTACAGCCTTGTCTGTGCGTGCTGGCTTCGCTCCTTGGGTGAGATCGCGCAGCATCCCCAGTTTTGACTTTTGTCCTGATGAACCTGTTCATGCCAAGCTTCTGTATACCTGTCTCGCACTCGCTGTAGCCACCGAGTTGTCCGCCGCATTGCTTGTCGCTCTATTGCCAGAGGTATTGAATAGAGACCAATACCTCCTTCCTTGACCGGCAGGTAGAGCAGGGAAGGACTCACCTTGTGCCGAGTGTCGATTTCCACAAAAATTGCTTTTGTAGATTCACTAGCTGGTCCACGACCTTCGCTGGGGGCTTGATGTAGCTGGCAGTGAACAGAATCGACGGTAGCAAGACCGAATTCAGTATAAGCACTCTCCCCACCACACTGTTGGAGACTTTGGTCGCGATAATCAATCTTGTTCGGAGCTTTTGCAGGCGATCCTCCCAATTAGCTTGCGTGATGTTCCCGGTTCCTATTTGGATGCCAAGGTACCTCACCGTCTCTCCATGCTTCAGGATTGGAATGCCGCATCTTTGTTCTTGGACTACTGCTGTGTTGAGACAGATGTAGCTGCTTTTCGTTGGTTGCACGTGCAGACCTGATTGCTGGCCAAACTCAGGCAGCAGCTGCATCAGTCAAGGCAGCTGTCTCCCTTGTTTCAAAAAGACAGCGGAGTCGTCGACAAAGGTTGAAATAAGATGGGGTTCTGTTCCGGATCTGGTCACACGAATTCCTTTCAAATGGGGGTCTTATTGTACTGCCAGTGCGAGAATCTCCGCGGCAACGATAAACAGCAGAGGGGCCAGGGGGCAACCTTGACGAATGCCCGACTTGACCTCCCATTCTCTCGACAGTTCACCGTTCACCAGGTACTGCGCCGTAGTGTCCGAGTGCATTCGACGTACTAAATCCACAAATTGTACCCAAAAGCCGAACTTGCTCAGCACAAGGTACAGAAAGTCTCTGTCCAATGTGTCGTAAGCCTTCATGAAGTCAAGCATCGCAATTCCCGGAGCGTCATCGAACCCTTCAGTGCTGCTGTGGTACGCTTTATCCAATGCGGCTTGCATGATGAGGATCGCGTTCTCCATCAGTCGGTCGCGTACGAATCCTTGTTGTTCTTCACCGATGATCCACAGAAGGATGTCTTGCAACCTTGTTGCTAGGACTTTTGCAAACAACTTGTATGTGGTCGTAAGCAGAGTGATTGGTCTGTAATCGAGGGGATTTGGCGAATCTCCTTTCTTGTGCAACGGCATCACGATTCCTTGACCGAATGATCTTGGCATGGGTGCCCCGCGTCGGATGTTGTTGAATTCCCGCACCAAAACGTCGACCATCGCGTCCTCGCAATCCTTGTAGAAGTCATTGTTCAGACTGTCCACGCCACCTGCCTTATGCCGATGTAAAGCCGCGATCGCCTCTCGTACTTCTTTTTCGGTAATGGGTGCCATCAAGTCTTGGTTTTGCGCTTCCGTGACTTTCCGAGTTTCCGGAATGTACACCAATGCATCGAATCGTTGTTCAGCCTTGTGCGGAGGGACCGTAGCATGGCTCTGGCCGGTGATTTGGTGCCATTCAGCCCCCGTGATGTCCGCTAGACTCGCGTTTGGTGGGTGGTATCTTCCGGAGGTTGGTTCCAATCGCGAAATTGTTTGATCCCGCTGCCAGTCGGCGATCCTCCGAAAGAAGTGACGAGCATCCCCCTGCGTTGCTTGCATATACTTACCGAATTTAAACTCTGCTGCCTCTCTTGCCGCGTTTGCTTGTTCTTCGATCAGCTGACGCCTTGAGCGTTTCACAGGTTGGTGCTGCTGATCCTCCAACTTTTGCCGATATCTTCGTACTTACCGCTTCTCTGCTCGACTCACTCTCAGTATTGCTTTGATGATCCGCTGCTCCAGGTGGCTCCACTCGATTGGTCCTTCACTCTGCATCAGCTCCAGCTCGCGACTGATTGCTTTTGCACCCCAGTCCGCACCAAGTCAGGACGCGAAGTACGTATCGGGTACCTGCACTTGTTCACATTCCTTGGTCTCTGCGGTTGACTCGTCCATTTCAAATGCAGAACTACTGCTTGGTGGTCCGAGTAGCGCTTGGGTAGCTCTATGGCCTCCCATTGCACGGCGCTGCCCAGATTCCCTGCTATATAGAATCGGTCAAGTCGACTGTCTAAGTTTTTTCTCCAGTATGTGAAATGCTCCGTCGGTTCCCGCTGCACTGGCCACTCCGGATCCTCCACTAGCTCCCGTGCGTCGTGTATGTTCCACTCCGTCACTAATCTTCTCAGTTCTGCACTTTCGCATTACATCGGTAGCAGAACTCCTCTTTGGTACCGGTCCCGTTTCTTGTCGAGCACACAATTGCAGTCACCTCCGAGCACTGCTGCTGCACGATGAGTCCAGAACTCCTCGTTTAGGCGTCGGAAGAAGTGTTCTCGCTCTGCTTTCTTGTTGGATGCGTACACGTTAATCCACACCACTCCCTTGGACTTGATAGCGACTGTGCGATTTGTCCACTTGGAATGGCACACTTGGGTTGTCCAGACCCTCGAGGGTCTCGTACAGTTTCCAGAGACCTGCCTCATAGCGCGATGGCGGCGACCTCGGCGCTGCCGCCAGCACATGCGCTGCGGCGGCAGACGCGGATTAGATGGCGCCAGTCTCTCCCGCGCTCCTACGAACGTGGGCGATTGCTCTGTTCGAAGAGCCCCACGCCGTCGTCGTCAGTCGTCTGCGTGGTGATGATCCCGCGTGCAGTCTCAACGATGGAGAGCAACAAGGTGCACAACGACGGCGTCTGTTGCTGCTGAAGAAACGATAGATCATTGTAAGTTATGCTTAGGTGCTGCTCTGCTACGAGTGAACCATACGCATACGGCATGCTTTAAAGCAGAAGCGTGAGAATGCGCCGGCACCATCCTCTACCACGGCTGAGCCTCCCCCTTGAAATCGAAGAACTTGCCGCTGTCCGCCAGCGCAAGCGAGTCGATGGCGCGCATCATGCCCGACACGCTGGTGTCGGCGGTGATGTCGCCGTGGTTCTCCGTGAGGTCGGTCATCACGAAGCCCGGGTGCAGCACGAAGGTGCCGATGCTGTCTGGCTTGAGATCCACAGCCAGGCTCGCATTGATCATGTTGAGCGCCGCCTTGGACGCGCGGTAGCCATAGTACCCGCCGGTCTTGAAGCCAAAGTACGGCTCGCCGCAGAGCGCGATGCTGCCCAAACGCGACGTGACGTGGACGACGTGCGCGCTGCCGCGCGCCTTCACAGCCAACCGCAAGTGCGGGAGGAAAGCGCGTGTGACCAGGAACGGGCCGACAGAATTGATTTCGAACTGCTTGAGCAAATCGTCCTTCGTCGTTGCATCCAGGTAGCCTCCAGCAAAGATGCCCGCATTGTTGATCAGAAAATCAATGGCTTCCCCTTCGAGCTCCTCCGCTGCGTTCAGAATCGACGCTTCGTCACCCGTGTCGAGTTGCACGATCTTGAACGGCTCGAGCGCTTTCAGCTAGCACAGTTTCGGCAGATAACAAGACACCCGTGACTCACCAGAAGACGCCAAGTGCATATGATCAGAGGATGGACTCGGAACTGCTGAGAACCTACCTGCTCCGCTTGGCTGAGGTCACGAGCTGCGCCGATGACCTTCCAGCCACGCTGCTTGTAGAGTTCGGCAAACTTGAGCCCGATGCCGCGCGTGCTTCCTGTGATCAGCACCGTCTCCTGGTCCATTTCCTCTCTTGCGGTTGGCTGGTGGTGGATTCAGGTCTTGGTGGCTTGAGGTATTGAGGGCTCTGGCGCGTTTTTGGGAATGACCTCAGTCAGGAGGGGGACAAATCCCACGAAGTTCATCTGTGGGACCAACACTCTCCCATTACAGTGCATCAGCCAGCAGCTCTTTTGACTCTGGCTTTGCCGACGGCACACACATCAACGATGTTGAAAGACCTATTTTTCCCGAAAATCCCGTCTAAAGTGATCTACATGTCCCTCGCAAGTTCCAAGACTCCCAGCAGAATCCATTCTTTCTTACGGCATGTCACCGCTCCTGACTTCGAGGCTCACCAACTCCAAAACCATGCAATCCGGCTTCGAAGGTTCATCGCTCCTCGAACTCTCGACGTTACAGCAATGGTCAGCTCTCTCCCAACACTCAGTTACGTGAAATCAAGTACTCTTTGGAATGGACCTACCTCTTGGCCCAAGTGGAAGAAACATACCCGCGGAGCTCTCTTGACATGAATGTCACCAGAAGCGTCATCTTTTCGTTCCTCTGGAGAAACCGCAACAACTGCAAACGCTAACTCGAAGACCCACCGCTACCATCGTCTTAATCACCTCAGTGTGAACTATGTTGTCCTCCTCCACATCCGCTTCGCTCTTAACTACACGATCGACAACGATCCAAAACTCTCCAAGCCCTTGTAAACACCCAAGGTCACCTCAACCGGCAGCCTTAGGATCTCAGATTATACTAGCCTATTTATCATTATGTTGGACCGTGCTATTCTGGCAGAGAAGAAAGTCCAAGTTAAGGTTATCTTGGCCCCATCAACAATGTCGAACAAACGAAATACTGAGTGGCAAAGCCGAGACTTTCGAGAGAAGGCGTATGGAGTCCGAACAAACAAGGCATACATATCCGTGCTTCCAGTTTGAAAAGTCACACTATTGTTGTGCTGTAGAACGGCTCAAATCGATTTAAAAATGTTAGATTCGTAGTGCGCAGCGGAAGGTAAAAGTGAAAGTGAATTGATGTCGTTAAGCAGAATGGCGCTGAACCTTTCCATCTTGTGTGTCTCCCTAGTATGCCCTTGTGTCAGCTCCTCTGTGTCTACAGTGCTCCCTCGGCGCACTTACTGATTCAACCCATCCGAATATGACTCACTACCAGTTACCTTGATATAACTATATACATGTGCAACGTAATCCAACAGGTAATGACTCACCGTCATAAGTCTTCATACTCGTATGAGCAAGTGCAAGTCGAGAATGCACAAAGGTTAAGTATTGCTAAGTGCAATATCCAACACTCCCACTCACTTAGCATGTTTCGCAGTCATCGAATTCAGATCGCGTACTCCGCACGCGTTCCTGAGGTAATTGAATCGCTTGGTCCCGAGTGCCTTCGTCATAATATCTGCCAGTTGCATCGAAGTTTGAACGTACTGGAGCTGAATTTCTTTGCTTTGAACCTTTTCACGAACGAAGTGGTAGCGGATGTCAACATGTTTCGTCCTGCCTTGGTATCCAATGTTTTTCGCGAGTCCAATAGCTCCTTGATTGTCTTCCATTATGATAGTTGGTCCGGCTTGGTCACAGCATAGGTCCTTCAACATTGATTGCATCCATAACACTTCTTGAACACATAAACTCATCGCCATGTATTCAGCTTCAGATGATGAGAGAGCCACGGTTTTCTGGTACTTGGATTTGTATATCACTGGTGCGCCATTCATCAATATCATGACGCCAGAAACCGAACGCCTGTCGTCGACGTTTGTTCCCCAGTCAGCGTCACAATACACCTCGACTCGGCTTTCAGTTCCTTTGCCACCAAAAACAAGTCCGTAGTGGCGCGTAGTACGAAGGTATCGTAGGACACGAATGCCTGCCTTCCAGTGGAGTTCGCCAGGGTTTTCAACATACCGGCTCAAGTGGTTCACCGCATAGGATATGTCTGGTCGGGTGCAGATTGAGATGTAGAGCAGACAACCGATTAACTGGCGATATGGTTTCTTTCTCATTTCGGTCCTTTCTGCACTTGTCGTAGGACTGTCTTCAAGTGAGAGTTTCCAGCTTGAATCACACGGGTTGCTCACTGGCTTCGCCTCAGCTTGATTGAATCGATTGGTTACATCGTCAATGTATTGCGTTTGCTTGATTGAAATTGTTTTTGTTCGACTGTCTTGATTGATCTCCATCCCGAGCACATACTTCGCCAATCCTAATTCTTTGATGCGGAAATGCTTCATGAGGTCGTTCTTCACCGAATCGATCAACACCGTATTTTTTGCAGCAACCAGAAGATCATCGACGTATAAACAGATGAAGACTCGCTCACCACGGATGACCTTCACATAAATGCATGGGTCTGCCATTGAGTTCTTGAAACCCATTGCAATTAGTGCCGAATTGATGGTCTTGTTCCACACATGCGCGGCTTGCTTGAGCCCGTAAAGAGACTTGTTCAGCTTACACACCATGTTTGGACCCGCGTCAATACCAGTCGGTACATTCATGTAGACGAGTTCTTCCAGGACACCGTACAGGAACGCGGTGTCCACATCGAACTGGAGAATGGTATATCCACGGTTTGAGCATATTGCAATCAGCATCCTGATGGAGTTGGTGTTTGCTACCGGTGAGTATGTCTCGAAGAAGTTGACGCCAAACTTTTGACCGAATCCCAATGCGACGAGTCTGGCTTTTTACCTCACTATCTCCCCTTTCTCGTTTCTCTTGTGCACAAACAGCCACTTGTTCCCGATAACCTTCATTGCTGCGGTGCGCGGGACAATCGTCCACGTCACATTCTTGGTATGAGCATGCAACTCATTATCAATAGCAGACATCCAATGTTCTCGCTCACGGCATTCAGTAGCTTCTTTGTATGTTGTGGGCACATTCACAGTCAACGCTATCTCTGACAAGCACGAAAACGCATTGAGGTCGTCTCTGCTTCGCTTGTTCGGGCGTTCGGATTCATCACTGTCGCTCACGTTATCATCTGACTGATACAGCACAATGCTTCGGTCACCACTCGGTTCTTCTTCTTCCTCTGTTGGTTCAATCATCAACCGTGTCGGGTTGGTCTCAATCTCGCTGCTTCCATCCGATAAGAACCGGGTTTGGTTCTGACTCCATCTTCGCCTGTTTATAGTTGGTCTGAACACCATTTGATTATATTCATCACGATGGTCACGGCTCGGGTCAGGAAAGCTGCGCTGCTGATTACTCACTAATCGATAGTGAGGTATCCCAGGTTGATCACTTCGCAGACGGATTACTGGGTTCGTTTCTCCCACCGTTGTGAGTTGATTGTCTTCTGTCCGTTGCCCATGTTCGTCCACGTCCATGACTTCAGCGTCCATTTGTTCATCATCTTGTTGGCCGGGATTCACGAGCACGACATTCCGATCGCTTGGTTCCGCTTCAACGTCGTCATATCTGTCAACAAAGTAGGCAATTTTTCGGCTCTGAACACCTTCAACATCATCCTCATACTTAACCACGTCATAGATGCTGTTGACCTCTCGTTCATCAAGAGTAACAGAACGACTAATCTTGACTTTTCCGTTCTCGATATCCAGAACTCGATACCCCTTTGTTTGCTCCGGATAGCCGAGGAGCATGCACGCGTAGCTTTTTGAATGAAGCTTGGATCTCTTCGACTTGTCGATATGCGCAAATCCCAATGAGCCAAAAACGCGAAGGTCCTCGAGATTTGGAGCGACTTGGAAGCAAATTTCATACGGAGTGATGTCCGTACGAACGGAGTTCGTAGTCCTGTTGGTGATGAATATAGCAGTGTTTACTGCCTCTGCCCACCACTTCATCTCCACACCTTTGAAATGCAGCATGCTTCTCGCCATTTCCATCACCGTTCTGTTCATTCGTTCTGCCAGTCCATTTTGCTGTGGACTGTATGGTGTAGTCAGCTGATGAATGATCCCACTTGCTTTGCACGTTCCGTCGAATCGCTTATTGACGTATTCGGTCCCATTATCGGTGCGAATATTTTTGATGATTGCGCCGAACTGGTTCTCCACAAGCGCCTTGTACTCACGGAATCGATCAGGAACTTCACTCTTCTTCTTCAGAAAATATCCAGTCACGTATCTCGAGTAGTCGTCGACGAAGATTAACACGTACTTAGCACCACCACTGGATGGTATCTGCATGGGACCCATAACATCACTGTGGACAAGCTGGAGCAGATGTGTCGATTTAACAATTGGTGTCGACTTTGGGAAACTCTGAACTGTTTTCTTCCCCTTCATGCATCCCCCGCACAGCTTTGAATCGTCTCTCTTTATGGACGGGAGTCCTTTCACCACGGGCTGGGTCTTCAGGTAGTTGGCGTACCCTGCGTGGCCGAGTCGGGCATGCCAAAGCTCCCACTGGTTGGGAGAGTGCCCGTGTTCGATCACCATTGCACGCTCACGTTCCACACCAATCACATAAACATTGTTTTTCTTCGGAATCTTCATCACGACTTCAGTACCTTGGATAATGGAGCAATGACTTGGTCCGAATTGTACTACGAGTCCTCGTTGCGTTAACTTAGCAACCGAGATCAATCTCCTATCAAGGTCGGGGATGTGATATACATCAGTAACTCTGACTTTGAGTTCGTTGGAGTACTCGATCACGATCTCTCCAACTGCAATAGCTTTCACAGTAGCACCGTCGGCGATGGTCACTTCGACTGGGTTATCGAGTACTAGGTAATTCGTAAAATAACTTGTGTTTGGCGACATGTGTGACGATGCTCCACTCTCAACAAGCCAACCGTTACAACCGCTTCCTCCGGCCATAAACATCACCTCGCTCTGACGTTGTTGCTGCAACTCTGGACAGTCTCGTTTCATATGGCCATACTTGCTACAGCCATTGCATCTTCCACGAAAACCTTTCGAGTTGGCGATAAATTTTGAGGTTTTCTTCCTCGTCGAGTTCACGCCACTCTTGTTGCTGTATCGCACTCTAAACGCTGTTTCATTGGTATCTTGGTTCTTCAACTTCTCGTACTCCTTGAGAAGTTTTTCCTTCACTTCAATGAGCTTGATCTCAGGGATGTTCTCGATGATGGATGTGATCACATCATATTCCGTAGGAAGACTTCCCAACAAAATCACAAGTTGGCGGGTTTGGTCAATCGCGTCACCAACGGCTTCCATTGCGAGCACGAGCTCGTCGAACTTATCCAGATGCTCGGACATCGTGTGACTCGTGTCCATCTTGAATTCGTGTAGCCCCCTGGTTAGCGCGACACGATTCTGGATATTGGATCTGTTGTAGAATTGGTGAAGGGTATCCCACGCTTCCTTTGCAGTCAATGTACCCCGAATCTTGGATTGGTGCACGACTTGGATACCTTGGGCAATAATGCATATGCCTTCTGGTCATTGACTTTCCACTCAATCGTCGCTTAATCACTGGTCCTGACAACGGTAATGTGTTCCAGGAGACCCTTCCGTGCGAGGGTCATTTTCATGTTGAATTCCCAATGAAAGTAATTCGCGCTCCCCAACAGATCTTCCGGGCGCTTCATCTTGACTTCGATTGTTCACTTACAGGTCACGTTCAAGAGTTTGGGCTCATAACCTGTTAGATTCGTAGTGCGCAGCGGAAGGTAAAAGTGAAAATGAATTGATGTCGTTAAGCAGAATGGCGCTGAACCTTTCCATCTTGTGTGTCTCCCTAGTATGCCCTTGTGTCAGCTCCTCTGTGTCTACAGTGCTCCCTCGGCGCACTTACTGATTCAACCCATCCGAATATGACTCACTACCAGTTACCTTGATATAACTATATACATGTGCAACGTAATCCAACAGGTAATGACTCACCGTCATAAGTCTTCATACTCGTATGAGCAAGTGCAAGTCGAGAATGCACAAAGGTTAAGTATTGCTAAGTGCAATATCCAACAAAAAAGTATGAGTGCCCCACATAGTTCTCTTTTCGCCTGACTTCTTCGCTTACGGAAGAAATAATCGCAAATTCACTGGGTATCGAACGAAATATCTGACGCCACAGCCACAACAGCAGACACCGAGTGCACCAGTTCCTGAAGCGTCATCGACTCGTGGTCTGGAGGTTGGCACCTTGACGTTTGCTCTCGTCGTGCTATGCTGTTTCAAGTGGATGTTCTGGACGCCCTGGTGTTCGGGACAATTCTGGTGACTTTCGAAGCTCGAGTTATAGTCCGAGTCACAATTGATCGCTTCTGTAAGGTTTCATCGATAGCAACGACGTCGATTGCAACACTAAAGGACCGAAAAAAAAGAAGAAGAAAAAAAGAGTGCCTGGGATTCGAGAGCAAAGTGCTCAAGAAAGGATCGCAGACTATTAGGATACAGTACGGCGCTTTGCACAAAAGCTGTGGAGGACACTCTTGTCAACTGCTGGGGCAACTGTGGACGCAACATTCTGGTCGGATGTCCGCACTTTGGCGCTGAGGGCATTGCGCAGCAATGCTGGCAGTTGCGCTGCTGGAAACCTATTGCTTGACTCAGGCGAGAGCTGCGTGGTAAACTCGTCACACAGCTGCAAAGAGTCTCTGTGCCAACTGCTATCAAAGGCTTTGAACCATCAGGCGTCAGAAGCGACTCGAATGTGTAATCCGACCTATGTAGCAATCACACGTTGACGCGGTGGCCATTTTACAGTCGAATTCTCAGAACACGGTGCATTGACAACAAGTGAGCAGGATGGAAAGCACCACTTTGAGTCCTCTTTCTCAGCGTATCACCGAAATTTCACCGTTTTTTGGGAAGATAAAGTACCCTAAACTGTCGCTACTTAAATGAGACCATCATTCTAGAAGCGCGATTACTCCATCGGAAAAGTCCAACTTGGCGCGGACGCGATGGCTCATTCTCAAAAGTTCCGCCTCGACACCACGCGACGCACCACAGCACAAACAACAGCCACACCTGCTAATTTACCTCTCCAGTATGTCCAAGAAAGTCATCCTCGTCACTGGCGGCAACGCCGGTCTCGGATTCCAGTGCTGCTTGGCGCTCGCGAAACAGCCCAACACGCACGTGATCGTCGCTGGACGCAACCAGCAGCGCGTCAACGACGCTGTTGCGCAAATTTTGGCCGTCGCCACGCCAACGGCCATCGTCGAGCCGGGCATCGTCGACCTCGCGAGTCTCGAGTCCGTGCGCACGTTCGCGAACAAGCTCAAGAGCCGCCAGCTCCAGTTCTTCACGATCATCTGCAATGGCGGCGTGCAGCTCAAGCAGAAGGAAATGACGGTCGACGGTTTCGAGAGAACTTTCGGTACGAACCACTTGGGCCATTTCCTCTTGCTCGACATCCTCCGCGAGCAGACGCAGCGCATCATGATGCTGGGGTCTGAGACCCACGATCCAGCCGAGAGGACTGGCATTGCACCGCCGAGTGAGTTGAACTTTGATCAACTGGCTCGTGGGTACGAGAGCTTCAATGCCCTTGAAGCGTACGCAGCTAGCAAGCTATGCAACACTCTGTACGCCAAGGAGTTTGTACGTCGGTACCCGAATGGTCCCACCATCCTCGCCTACTCGCCTGGTTTCACTCCGGACACTAGCCTTTTCCGCGAACACAATTGGTTCGTTTGGCTGTTCATGAAGCCGATTTTCAGGTTCTTTTCCTGGCTACACGGAGGTCGCATCAGTACTCCAGAGTACTCTGGTGGGTACATGGCCAAACTAGCGTCCGACGATCGCTTGCAAGCAGAGTACAAGTCGGGGAGCTACATTCGTGTCGATGAAGTTTGGGAAGTATCGAAGCAAGCGGTTGATCCTGAGCTCGGGAAAGAGTTGTGGGACAAGTCGGAAAAGTGGGTGCAGTCGGCTTAGGCGCACTTTCGCCACATTCGAAAGCTCCTCTCCCGCCTATTCCTTTATTCATGCGGTCGTGCGTTGCCACCGCGACGCACCCACACACATCTGGTCGCTGCTGCGTGCGCTAGGCATCGCGACTACATTTCCTCAGCACCACAGCTTTTCATTCGGGGCCATTAACGAAAATGCAGAGCATGCTCGAGTTGTACTTTTTTTTCTTTTCTGATGTGTGATAGCATCATGAACTTCAACTTTCTAGTCGTTGACTGCAAAATCGCTGCAATCGGATTGGCTCAGACGACTCATTGGTAGCCCTCTGATTTGATAAATTTGACATTTTCACGCCTTCTAATTGGCAAAAATATAAAGAAATGAAAATGCGCAACAGCTGATTGGAAGAGACCTTGACAAGGAGTGCGAGTCGCACATCAAGGTCCTTCGTCGCTGCCTTCCACGACAACGAAAGACGCGACCGGCGCGCAGACACGAGCAGCGAGCGCGAGAGGACGGAGACCAGCCGGACGATGGCCAAGACAGTGCTGGTGACAGGCGCCACCCGTGGTGTCGGGCTCCAGTTCGCAGAGCACTACGCCAAGTTGGGGTGGAACGTCATCGCAGCTGCTCGCGACCCCAGTAACGCTGAGATGGCACGGCTTGACTTGAAATGGAAGGTATTGACTTGCTCGTTTATCTAATTGTACCGACGCTTTTCGTGTGTGTATTTCCTATGCGCGTACACGATTCCTAATGACTTTTCATAGCTCACGAGTTTGTCACCATACAAAATCGTGCAAATGGACAGCAGCGACGAAGCGTCTATCGTTCGCGCGGCGACGCAGCTCGACGGTGAACCGATCGACGTGCTGATCAACAATGCTGGCGTCCTGTTCCGTGATGACTTGGCATCGACGACGAAAGAAGATCTGCTCAGGACCTTCGAAGTGAACAGTGTGGGGCCATTTCTGGTCACCCGCGTGTTCCTTCCGCATTTGAAGCTTGCGGTCGCCCAGCATGGCTCGGCGTCGGTGATGCAGATCTCGTCTCAGCTCGGCAGTATCGAGCGCAACCTCACGGGGAAGCTGTGCAGCTATCGAGCGTCGAAGGCAGCAGTCAACATGATCAACTCGAGTCTCGCGGTCGACTTGAAGAGCGAGAACATTGCTGCCGTGGTGGTCCATCCTGGATACGTCGCCACCGACATGAACAGCCACCAGGGGACGATCTCGGCGGAGACGAGTGTGACGGGTCTCGTCGATGTGATCGACAAGTTGACTCTCGCTGATACCGGAAAGTTCTTCGACTACGCTGGCGAAAGTCTTCCGTGGTAGTATGTTGACATGGGATTCAGTGGAGTACGCCCGAGTCTTTTTGCCACGATTTCGTGCATGCGTAATATTTTGCACAATTTGAATCTTTTAAACTGATTCCAGCTTGCGAGCTTTGTGAATGCTAGAGGGATGAGGCATAGGCTTAATATATCGCTGCTATACTGAGCGGGGAAAACGTTAGACCTCCTGTGCGTGTGTGTACAAGTGCTTGCGAGAAGCAACTTATGTCACAACATTGGTCTGTGCAACAATTCTTAGTAAGCGTTGCAATAGACGTTTCTATGGAGCGGCTCCCAATTCAAGATGATGTGACACTGAGACGCAATCGTGACCACTATTGCACCCTGAGACTCCGACACAGCGCACCGCTCCCAGAACAATTATTGTGTGGCACGGCAAACCCGACGACCCTGGGGTGTCCCATTGGCACGACTGTCTAGCCGCGTATGCACCACCAACCACTTGTGTACGACAACAAGGGAGCAGATAATCGGTGAGTAGATAAAGAACGAGAACAATTATGTTGGTCGAGTGAGATACATATATACACACATCTAAGCAACAAATGCGAAGGTCAAGCTCGCCGCGTCCTTTTTGGATCATCACCAATCGAGGAAGATCTTCCACGACCACCGTTTTGACACTTTGAATTAAATGCTATCCTATGCCTACACAGCCAACAGAAATTTGCATTGCGGCAGTGACGCAAATCTGCTAAATGTGGAGAAATATGAAGAATGCGAACCTTGTTCACGTCAGAGGCTCAAGCCGACTGCACCCACTTTTCCGACTTGTCCCACAACTCTTTCCCGAGCTCAGGATCAACCGCTTGCTTCGATACTTCCCAAACTTCATCGACACGAATGTAGCTCCCCGACTTGTACTCTGCTTGCAAGCGATCGTCGGACGCTAGTTTGGCCATGTACCCACCAGAGTACTCTGGAGTACTGATGCGACCTCCGTGTAGCCAGGAAAAGAACCTGAAAATCGGCTTCATGAACAGCCAAACGAACCAATTGTGTTCGCGGAAAAGGCTAGTGTCCGGAGTGAAACCAGGCGAGTAGGCGAGGATGGTGGGACCATTCGGGTACCGACGTACAAACTCCTTGGCGTACAGAGTGTTGCATAGCTTGCTAGCTGCGTACGCTTCAAGGGCATTGAAGCTCTCGTACCCACGAGCCAGTTGATCAAAGTTCAACTCACTCGGCGGTGCAATGCCAGTCCTCTCGGCTGGATCGTGGGTCTCAGACCCCAGCATCATGATGCGCTGCGTCTGCTCGCGGAGGATGTCGAGCAAGAGGAAATGGCCCAAGTGGTTCGTACCGAAAGTTCTCTCGAAACCGTCGACCGTCATTTCCTTCTGCTTGAGCTGCACGCCGCCATTGCAGATGATCGTGAAGAACTGGAGCTGGCGGCTCTTGAGCTTGTTCGCGAACGTGCGCACGGACTCGAGACTCGCGAGGTCGACGATGCCCGGCTCGACGATGGCCGTTGGCGTGGCGACGGCCAAAATTTGCGCAACAGCGTCGTTGACGCGCTGCTGGTTGCGTCCAGCGACGATCACGTGCGTGTTGGGCTGTTTCGCGAGCGCCAAGCAGCACTGGAATCCGAGACCGGCGTTGCCGCCAGTGACGAGGATGACTTTCTTGGACATACTGGAGAGGTAAATTAGCAGGTGTGGCTGTTGTTTGTGCTGTGGTGCGTCGCGTGGTGTCGAGGCGGAACTTTTGAGAATGAGCCATCGCGTCCGCGCCAAGTTGGACTTTTCCGATGGAGTAATCGCGCTTCTAGAATGATGGTCTCATTTAAGTAGCGACAGTTTAGGGTACTTTATCTTCCCAAAAAACGGTGAAATTTCGGTGATACGCTGAGAAAGAGGACTCAAAGTGGTGCTTTCCATCCTGCTCACTTGTTGTCAATGCACCGTGTTCTGAGAATTCGACTGTAAAATGGCCACCGCGTCAACGTGTGATTGCTACATAGGTCGGATTACACATTCGAGTCGCTTCTGACGCCTGATGGTTCAAAGCCTTTGATAGCAGTTGGCACAGAGACTCTTTGCAGCTGTGTGACGAGTTTACCACGCAGCTCTCGCCTGAGTCAAGCAATAGGTTTCCAGCAGCGCAACTGCCAGCATTGCTGCGCAATGCCCTCAGCGCCAAAGTGCGGACATCCGACCAGAATGTTGCGTCCACAGTTGCCCCAGCAGTTGACAAGAGTGTCCTCCACAGCTTTTGTGCAAAGCGCCGTACTGTATCCTAATAGTCTGCGATCCTTTCTTGAGCACTTTGCTCTCGAATCCCAGGCACTCTTTTTTTCTTCTTCTTTTTTTTCGGTCCTTTAGTGTTGCAATCGACGTCGTTGCTATCGATGAAACCTTACAGAAGCGATCAATTGTGACTCGGACTATAACTCGAGCTTCGAAAGTCACCAGAATTGTCCCGAACACCAGGGCGTCCAGAACATCCACTTGAAACAGCATAGCACGACGAGAGCAAACGTCAAGGTGCCAACCTCCAGACCACGAGTCGATGACGCTTCAGGAACTGGTGCACTCGGTGTCTGCTGTTGTGGCTGTGGCGTCAGATATTTCGCTCGATACCCAGTGAATTTGCGATTATTTCTTCCGTAAGCGAAGAAGTCAGGCGAAAAGAGAACTATGTGGGGCACTCATACTTTTTAAATCGATTTGAGCCGTTCTACAGCACAACAATAGTGTGACTTTTCAAACTGGAAGCACGGATATGTATGCCTTGTTTGTTCGGACTCCATACGCCTTCTCTCGAAAGTCTCGGCTTTGCCACTCAGTATTTCGTTTGTTCGACATTGTTGATGGGGCCAAGATAACCTTAACTTGGACTTTCTTCTCTGCCAGAATAGCACGGTCCAACATAATGATAAATAGGCTAGTATAATCTGAGATCCTAAGGCTGCCGGTTGAGGTGACCTTGGGTGTTTACAAGGGCTTGGAGAGTTTTGGATCGTTGTCGATCGTGTAGTTAAGAGCGAAGCGGATGTGGAGGAGGACAACATAGTTCACACTGAGGTGATTAAGACGATGGTAGCGGTGGGTCTTCGAGTTAGCGTTTGCAGTTGTTGCGGTTTCTCCAGAGGAACGAAAAGATGACGCTTCTGGTGACATTCATGTCAAGAGAGCTCCGCGGGTATGTTTCTTCCACTTGGGCCAAGAGGTAGGTCCATTCCAAAGAGTACTTGATTTCACGTAACTGAGTGTTGGGAGAGAGCTGACCATTGCTGTAACGTCGAGAGTTCGAGGAGCGATGAACCTTCGAAGCCGGATTGCATGGTTTTGGAGTTGGTGAGCCTCGAAGTCAGGAGCGGTGACATGCCGTAAGAAAGAATGGATTCTGCTGGGAGTCTTGGAACTTGCGAGGGACATGTAGATCACTTTAGACGGGATTTTCGGGAAAAATAGGTCTTTCAACATCGTTGATGTGTGTGCCGTCGGCAAAGCCAGAGTCAAAAGAGCTGCTGGCTGATGCACTGTAATGGGAGAGTGTTGGTCCCACAGATGAACTTCGTGGGATTTGTCCCCCTCCTGACTGAGGTCATTCCCAAAAACGCGCCAGAGCCCTCAATACCTCAAGCCACCAAGACCTGAATCCACCACCAGCCAACCGCAAGAGAGGAAATGGACCAGGAGACGGTGCTGATCACAGGAAGCACGCGCGGCATCGGGCTCAAGTTTGCCGAACTCTACAAGCAGCGTGGCTGGAAGGTCATCGGCGCAGCTCGTGACCTCAGCCAAGCGGAGCAGGTAGGTTCTCAGCAGTTCCGAGTCCATCCTCTGATCATATGCACTTGGCGTCTTCTGGTGAGTCACGGGTGTCTTGTTATCTGCCGAAACTGTGCTAGCTGAAAGCGCTCGAGCCGTTCAAGATCGTGCAACTCGACACGGGTGACGAAGCGTCGATTCTGAACGCAGCGGAGGAGCTCGAAGGGGAAGCCATTGATTTTCTGATCAACAATGCGGGCATCTTTGCTGGAGGCTACCTGGATGCAACGACGAAGGACGATTTGCTCAAGCAGTTCGAAATCAATTCTGTCGGCCCGTTCCTGGTCACACGCGCTTTCCTCCCGCACTTGCGGTTGGCTGTGAAGGCGCGCGGCAGCGCGCACGTCGTCCACGTCACGTCGCGTTTGGGCAGCATCGCGCTCTGCGGCGAGCCGTACTTTGGCTTCAAGACCGGCGGGTACTATGGCTACCGCGCGTCCAAGGCGGCGCTCAACATGATCAATGCGAGCCTGGCTGTGGATCTCAAGCCAGACAGCATCGGCACCTTCGTGCTGCACCCGGGCTTCGTGATGACCGACCTCACGGAGAACCACGGCGACATCACCGCCGACACCAGCGTGTCGGGCATGATGCGCGCCATCGACTCGCTTGCGCTGGCGGACAGCGGCAAGTTCTTCGATTTCAAGGGGGAGGCTCAGCCGTGGTAGAGGATGGTGCCGGCGCATTCTCACGCTTCTGCTTTAAAGCATGCCGTATGCGTATGGTTCACTCGTAGCAGAGCAGCACCTAAGCATAACTTACAATGATCTATCGTTTCTTCAGCAGCAACAGACGCCGTCGTTGTGCACCTTGTTGCTCTCCATCGTTGAGACTGCACGCGGGATCATCACCACGCAGACGACTGACGACGACGGCGTGGGGCTCTTCGAACAGAGCAATCGCCCACGTTCGTAGGAGCGCGGGAGAGACTGGCGCCATCTAATCCGCGTCTGCCGCCGCAGCGCATGTGCTGGCGGCAGCGCCGAGGTCGCCGCCATCGCGCTATGAGGCAGGTCTCTGGAAACTGTACGAGACCCTCGAGGGTCTGGACAACCCAAGTGTGCCATTCCAAGTGGACAAATCGCACAGTCGCTATCAAGTCCAAGGGAGTGGTGTGGATTAACGTGTACGCATCCAACAAGAAAGCAGAGCGAGAACACTTCTTCCGACGCCTAAACGAGGAGTTCTGGACTCATCGTGCAGCAGCAGTGCTCGGAGGTGACTGCAATTGTGTGCTCGACAAGAAACGGGACCGGTACCAAAGAGGAGTTCTGCTACCGATGTAATGCGAAAGTGCAGAACTGAGAAGATTAGTGACGGAGTGGAACATACACGACGCACGGGAGCTAGTGGAGGATCCGGAGTGGCCAGTGCAGCGGGAACCGACGGAGCATTTCACATACTGGAGAAAAAACTTAGACAGTCGACTTGACCGATTCTATATAGCAGGGAATCTGGGCAGCGCCGTGCAATGGGAGGCCATAGAGCTACCCAAGCGCTACTCGGACCACCAAGCAGTAGTTCTGCATTTGAAATGGACGAGTCAACCGCAGAGACCAAGGAATGTGAACAAGTGCAGGTACCCGATACGTACTTCGCGTCCTGACTTGGTGCGGACTGGGGTGCAAAAGCAATCAGTCGCGAGCTGGAGCTGATGCAGAGTGAAGGACCAATCGAGTGGAGCCACCTGGAGCAGCGGATCATCAAAGCAATACTGAGAGTGAGTCGAGCAGAGAAGCGGTAAGTACGAAGATATCGGCAAAAGTTGGAGGATCAGCAGCACCAACCTGTGAAACGCTCAAGGCGTCAGCTGATCGAAGAACAAGCAAACGCGGCAAGAGAGGCAGCAGAGTTTAAATTCGGTAAGTATATGCAAGCAACGCAGGGGGATGCTCGTCACTTCTTTCGGAGGATCGCCGACTGGCAGCGGGATCAAACAATTTCGCGATTGGAACCAACCTCCGGAAGATACCACCCACCAAACGCGAGTCTAGCGGACATCACAGGGGCTGAATGGCACCAAATCACCGGCCAGAGCCATGCTACGGTCCCTCCGCACAAGGCTGAACAACGATTCGATGCACTGGTGTACATTCCGGAAACTCGGAAAGTCACGGAAGCGCAAAACCAAGACTTGACGGCACCCATTACCGAAAAAGAAGTACGAGAGGCGATCGCGGCTTTACATCGGCATAAGGCAGGTGGCGTGGACAGTCTGAACAATGACTTCTACAAGGATTGCGAGGACGCGATGGTCGACGTTTTGGTGCGGGAATTCAACAACATCCGACGCGGGGCACCCATGCCAAGATCATTCGGTCAAGGAATCGTGATGCCGTTGCACAAGAAAGGAGATTCGCCAAATCCCCTCGATTACAGACCAATCACTCTGCTTACGACCACATACAAGTTGTTTGCAAAAGTCCTAGCAACAAGGTTGCAAGACATCCTTCTGTGGATCATCGGTGAAGAACAACAAGGATTCGTACGCGACCGACTGATGGAGAACGCGATCCTCATCATGCAAGCCGCATTGGATAAAGCGTACCACAGCAGCACTGAAGGGTTCGATGACGCTCCGGGAATTGCGATGCTTGACTTCATGAAGGCTTACGACACATTGGACAGAGACTTTCTGTACCTTGTGCTGAGCAAGTTCGGCTTTTGGGTACAATTTGTGGATTTAGTACGTCGAATGCACTCGGACACTACGGCGCAGTACCTGGTGAACGGTGAACTGTCGAGAGAATGGGAGGTCAAGTCGGGCATTCGTCAAGGTTGCCCCCTGGCCCCTCTGCTGTTTATCGTTGCCGCGGAGATTCTCGCACTGGCAGTACAATAAGACCCCCATTTGAAAGGAATTCGTGTGACCAGATCCGGAACAGAACCCCATCTTATTTCAACCTTTGTCGACGACTCCGCTGTCTTTTTGAAACAAGGGAAACAGCTGCCTTGACTGATGCAGCTGCTGCCTGAGTTTGGCCAGCAATCAGGTCTGCACGTGCAACCAACGAAAAGCAGCTACATCTGTCTCAACACAGCAGTAGTCCAAGAACAAAGATGCGGCATTCCAATCCTGAAGCATGGAGAGACGGTGAGGTACCTTGGCATCCAAATAGGAACCGGGAACATCACGCAAGCTAATTGGGAGGATCGCCTGCAAAAGCTCCGAACAAGATTGATTATCGCGACCAAAGTCTCCAACAGTGTGGTGGGGAGAGTGCTTATACTGAATTCGGTCTTGCTACCGTCGATTCTGTTCACTGCCAGCTACATCAAGCCCCCAGCGAAGGTCGTGGACCAGCTAGTGAATCTACAAAAGCAATTTTTGTGGAAATCGACACTCGGCACAAGGTGAGTCCTTCCCTGCTCTACCTGCCGGTCAAGGAAGGAGGTATTGGTCTCTATTCAATACCTCTGGCAATAGAGCGACAAGCAATGCGGCGGACAACTCGGTGGCTACAGCGAGTGCGAGACAGGTATACAGAAGCTTGGCATGAACAGGTTCATCAGGACAAAAGTCAAAACTGGGGATGCTGCGCGATCTCACCCAAGGAGCGAAGCCAGCACGCACAGGCAAGGCTGTACCAGACGAACAATATCCACAGACTCGGGTGGGAGTATCTCGGTGAAGACCTGGTGGCTGCAGAGGGACGCAATCCCGCGTGGAAAGACGATCTAAAGCGGCAAATGGAATCCTTGCTACCGACCGTGGACCTCGAGTGGAGATCAGACGGACGTGTAGGTGTGTACTTTGGGAGAAAACCTGAGCAGACGATACATCAGCTATCGGAAGAGACTCGAGCGTTCTGGCCATCCTTCCAGTGGAACGACAACCCCTGGATAATCGACAGTCAAGGCGGGCAGTACACGGTCAAAACGGTTTCTTTCCTGAAGGAATGCAATTTGGCCAGCTTCAACGTGAGACGGGAAGAGGAGCGAGTGTTCTCCGTGCGGCTACCAATCAAGTCGGCGACTCTCATGTCCAAACGAATGACCACACTGCGGAAAATCGTAACCAGCATCATTCTATGCTCACCGGAGATAGAAATCGATGCAGGCAACCAGCTAATCAGTCACCAGGAGCCGTGGAGCAGGAAACACACAAAACGAGAGTACAAGTGGATCAGCAACGGCATGGGAACCATCACCGCGGTGTCAGTATCGGAGAGGAACCACACGGACTACATTCAGATGCAACGGCAAGCAAATGGAGTTCTCTGGACAGTGACCGACTGGACCGGGGATGCTACTTGCCAACAAGACGTTGCAATGATCGAAGAAGAAATAAAAACTGTAGGGTGGACATTCAAACCGCACCCGCTCACGACGCACTGTCCATGGCTGGTGCACGAACGTACTCCCCCCAAACAGCACCCAGAAGACAATTGACTGAGCACGAACACGGAGGCTGCACAGCAAGTTGTATCAAGGTCCCGGAGGACTCGTAGACAAGCTTAACGAGGTCGCGAAAATTGATCGGTGGTACAGTCATGTGCAGTACCGACTACCAGCAGATCTATGGAAACAACGAGGATGTCTTACGCCGTATCGGATGTGGACGACATACCGGATTTCTACGATGCAGCTCAACCAGTTCCATCCAGGAGGGATCGAGTCTTCGGCGTGCCCAAGCAATGCCGGATGTGGGGAGACAAAAGAAACTATCTCACACATAGTCTGGAGTTGCAAGCGAGCACAAGCCGCGTGGACGGCGTTCCTCGGGCGATGGATTGGCCGAACATTGACGGAGCAAGCACTCAATCTCTTCCTGCCTCATATTGCGAGCCGCACAGCCCCGCCAGGTCAACGATCTTTGCTCCGGGAATTGGAAAAGCACTTCGGGTTCACTACTCCGGAACACTCGACAGCACTACAGAAACTGTGGTTTATCGTCACATCAAGCATCCTAGTATTGCTGTGGAGAACGAGAGTGGAAATAGTGCATGAACGGCAACACGTCACTATCGAAGAAAGCACCCAGCGTGTGTGGACAGCGTGTGTGATGCAGGTGCGGGCTGTGGCTCATCGGATGAGAACGCTCAAAGGAGAAAAGATCAACGCAACCTGCCTGAGCCAACTGCTCAGCGTACTGGAGAGATAAGACTTGTCGCGCCAACTGGAAGCATGGGCGACGGCGCATCTGTATTTCGATGGAGGTGCACGCGGCAACCCAGGTCCAGGAGGCAGCGGTTGGGCATTCATCTTCCTGAATGAACGTAGCAATCGATGGGGACTCAAAGCATGCGGCTATGCGTACATGGGACCGGAAGTCACGAACAATTGGTGCGAATACAGCGCACTGAAAGATGGTCTGGCATACAGTGCACACTGCCTACAACACTATGAAGTCAAGTTGGAAGTCTTCGGAGACAGCCAAATGATTATCGCAGCCCAGAACGGGTTCTCCTCAATACGCCAGACCAAGTTGCAGCCACTAGCAGTTCGGGTAAATCAAATCATCGCCAACTTTGCGTGGATCTCCTGGAATCACACAAAACGAGAACAAAACAAAATGGCCGATCTTCTCGCCAACATGGCAATGAACTCCAAGAGTGCGAAGATACTCACCAACGAATCGCGGGGAAATGATCAAGTTCTTATGTCCCAAGTCGCAGCTCTACTCGACAATGATATCGGTGCCACACCGTCAAAACTTAGAAACACTTCGCTCTCAGCAGTGTTAATGAGACTCAGGAATTCTTAAACTGTATGTAGATCATAAGTTAAATAGAATTACCTTCTCTCTCTCTCTCTGCTCACCCAGAGAAATCACCGCGCAGCACAAGACCCCCCGCTGTTTGCCGCCACCACACCGCGCAGCACAAGACACCCCGCTGTCTGCGGCCACCACACCGCGCAGCACAAGACCCCCCGCTGTCTGCGGCCACCACACCGCGCAGCACAAGACACCCCGCTGTCTGCGGCCACCACACCGCTCAGCACAAGACCCCCGTGACACAGCTAACCGGCTCTGCCGCACCAAGACCCCTCGTAATGAAACCCACAAGTGACGATGCGCCCACACGAAGAAAATAAATGACATAAAAACTAGAAAATCACGAAAACCCCGGACGCAAGTGTGAGAACGCTTGTGTTACGGCAGGATATGATAGCTGAGAACCTACCAATTCTCTTCCCCGGGAAATCTTAAACTTTACGTTCAATAGATTTCTTATCATCTCATCTGCTCACCCAGAGAACAACACTCGGACTGATGCCGCGGTGCGTGAAGCGCGTCATCGTGCATGGGTTCAGCGATTGACCAAGATCGCTACACGTCCATGGAAGACTAAACCCGATGATGACCTACGGAAGATGGTGCCGGCCGAAGAAGAAGCGTTGAATGCCTGGATTATGGGTGCTCTCGTCTTAGACGCGCCTCCTGCATTCCTCGCTTGTACCCACACTTTCCTTCAACGCATGGCCTATGTCAAATTCTTTGAAGACTGCCTCGAAGGGACAGTCGTTGCTGTGGTCCCTCCGCGCATCTTGATGCCTGAACACATCGCGGAAAAGACAATTCTTATGCAATTACTTGCATCCGAGCCAGCCGGCTCTGCAGGTTATAAGAATCTGTGCGAGTGGATTCAGAATGTCAAGCGCCTGTACTACACTGCGGCGAGTCGGCGTTTAACCTTCATTGTCAAGGAGCAGTCCACTGCAACGAAATGGCATAGACGAGAGATTAAACTTCGCAACGAAAAACTCGTTCTCCTCAGCACCGCCAAGCTCGAGGAAGAAGATGATCGATGTGACATTGACAATATTATCCCCCACCAAGCTGATGTGCTACAATATCAAGTCCGTGTTGTAGCTCCCGGCTTAGGCAACGACATTGTCGGCCAACTGATAGCATTGAGCACCGAGTGTGAAGTCGTGTCCATTGCGCGCGCGCCGCGAGCACGGGATGGCGCATACGACTCTAACTTCTGGGTCGTTATCTTCAATTCCGAGGAATGTCCCCCTCAGCTCAAAGATGTCACCCACATCTCTGCTAAAGGGTTCTCGATCTTCGTTCATCATCATCAGCGGTACAGCCGAATCCCTTGCTTTCAATGCTTCGACCCCTCGCACCCAAAAAGCAAGTGTACTCGAGCTCCTGGAGATTGTCAGATGCAATTTCATCGCGACTTCGAACCAGAAATCAAGCAAGCCAAGGAAATGTCGAAATTTGAGCTACAGCACATGTCTCTTGAAGTCCGACAAAAGTACATTGGCAATCTCTCCAATAGTTTGGGCAAAGTCATGGCCAACCTGAAGACCAAGGCAACTGAGAAAGCGCTGCTCTCTGAGATGTCCCAGCCTACTGACTCGAATAGCAGCACCGGCTCTGCAGCAGTGGCCAATTCTGCAATAGACGCTCAATCGGTTACGCCGTCGGAGGCAGAATGGTTCAATCCAGCCAACCTCAAGAAACAGAAGGGGGCGATGAAATCCGTGATTTCAACCTCAGCGACCACACCAGTGAAGAGTTCACCGGTGTCGAAAGGGCAACCCCATCCAGCTTCGGACGCGGCATCAGCTGGTAGACGAGCGCCAAAAGGCGGAACCCTAAAGGCTGCTCCGAAGCTGACTTCTGTTGTTGGCACATCTCCTGGAACAGTAGCCAGCTCTGGTAGCATTGGTACCGGGTCTCCAGAGACAAGTGTCAAGGCTTCTAACGGCCAGAGCAACCGCAAGGCTCTCCAGGCTCGAAAGAAGCGCGAACTCGAACTTGAGGCCATTCTGGCTGGGAAGCTTTTTTCAGCTGATTCTGTCCTTGATGGGGTACAAGCAAACTCCACTCAAGCGAAGCAAAAGGTTGCTATCGACGCCCGCTTCAGCACTGCTCAGGCAACATTAGACATTGCTAAGGAGCATCTGTCCAAAGCGTCTTCCGCGCACACCGCAGCTGCTGCAGCGGCTGCGACTGCAAAACACAAATTCCATGACGTTTCAGCCAAAGCGCACAGTTTTGCTCTCGATCGAGACGAACTCAAGGAGGCAGACACCAGTGGTCGTGATGAGGAATCTTCATCTGCGAATCGTGAAGCTGGACAGTTCCAACGTCAGATTGAATTGCTTGATTTGCAGCAACGTGTGACAGCAAAAGAAGCAGCAGCTGCATCTCTGATCCTTCAGGAGGCCAAGAACGCCAAAAATCGAGCGAAAAAGCAACTTGATTTACTCAAGAAGCGAGTCAAAGCTAAGAATTTGGGTCCCAAGGATGGCGATCAGCAGGCTGGGAACAAGGCTTCTACGACAGCAGCTTCAGGATCATCTCCCGCTGAGAATACAGAAAGCCAAGGAGATCAAGACCTTGCTTATACGAAACTCAGGGAGTTTGTCAAAGCTCATGTCGTCCGCGAGCACAGTCCCACTGCGCAGACTCAAGACGAGGAGCAATCAAGAACGAGCCAACCCGGCTCGAAGTCTTTCCCCTCAGCGTCTAGAGATAATGGATCGGCAAACCAGCAACCGTCGTCGGAGCCATCAGCTGACACCACCTCTGGGTACTCTGAAGATCCCTCGCACTTCGATGTCACGATGTCCTTGGCGGATTCCACGTCGATGGACTCCACGATGCACCTGCAAGATCTGACGGGAGGTGCTGTGACCCCGCCAAATGGTCAAGCCACTCTCCCTCTGCCAGCAGAGGTGACTAAAGCCTTTCACCAGGAAATGCGCAGTCAAAGTGGTACCGAGGATGCAGGCAATGGTCCTCCCTCGATGAACCAGCCAACTCCAGGTAGCGCTGACCAAGATCTTGGACACATTGACTCTGCTGAATCTCGAGACGCAGACCCAACGAGTGCCTTTGGTCCCGGGCCAGAAATCAATGCGGCGATGGGTAGTGGACTAGGTACAGGGTCGACGGATGATGAACATCGATTCCAGGAACCGGAGCGAGAACCAGACTCCCACTCTCATATGTTAAATCGGCCACGGGCACGAAAGATCCCAGAACTTGCGTCCTCAGTTTTAAAAGCAGCGGCTTCAACGACACCAGGCCAATCCGAGGCCAGTCAAGAGTCAACCTTTTCCAACGACAGTGAAAGCGGGGAACTTGAGACGCCTCCGTCCTCACCGTCTCACTCTGTCCAGGACGATGGGCAAGTACGCAAGTCTCTGGTTGGACGATTGGTTGGATCGAACTTTCGATCTAGCCTTCTACAGGACAGACAGCCTTGGTACCAGCTGTTTGTATCGGGAGTACAAGTACCACGACGACAATCGACAGTCCACTGCAAAGATCATTGGAAAGGGGCGAATATACTGAACTGAGTATACGAGCCTTTATAAAGAGCGATAAGCGAATGCTTTCTCCTGAGGTCTCCATGACGAATATGGAGCAACCAAAGGAGGGGGCCGCGCGGAAGGAAGCTCCAGAAGGTGTTTCCACAAAGACAGCCACCGCGCTGCGGAGTGTGCGTGCGCAAGTCGACGCAGATGTGGCTATACGAGCGTCGCAGTACGAAGAAGGGGGAGCCCTAGATTCTGTGCACACGAACGATACGGCCCAATTAAAAGCAGGAGGACAAGACAAGATAAGGACCATTGAAGAGGGCACGACACCATCGCGTGCGGAAGGTTCTCGAAAAGAAGCGTCGACGGAGACTACACCAGTGGAGAGATACGAAGCCCTCGCCGCAAAGTTGCGTGTGTCACCAAACGCGGTCAACAAAGTGGAGATTGAATACGAAGTGCGGTTAATGTTCACGGCTCTTTACAACGGGATGCGGATTCTGGAGAAACCAAAAAAGGCGAACGACAATTACCCAACACTCAATGGAGAAGAAGCGGACGCACTGGTAGACCTTTTCCGTCTACTGGCAATTGAAAAGGGAAAATCCTTTCCGGAGTGGAAGCGGACGATCCAAGATTTATGCAAGGATATGCACCGGTCATCGTGGACAGTGGTAGCGCTTATCCAAAAGAGAATTGACCAGAACAAGCTGGCAGAAGAAACCAAGGCTTCGCCATGGGGTTCGCAAACCAGCACCAACAGTCAAACAAAAGCCAAAGAGCAAGGTACCCAACCCTTCACCTTCAAATCGGACAAATACTCGGAGGAGGAACAAAGCAACATGATCCGACACTGCAAGCAAAAGTTCGAGTACTCAGTAACCCTGCGCCAGCCGACAACGATGGAATGGGAAATCATGCTAGCGATCGTGGAAGGCGAACTCCTGATTCGACACCTCAATTCCTACGGCGAGTGTGTGATGGGGACACTCTTTTCCGCTTCCAGAACACCATCGCAGCTCAGGTGGAAGGAGAGCTGGTCGGCAAATTATCGGATGCAACACAGGTTTACAAAGATCACCAATCGACCGGACGAATCGTGGAAGCCATCTTGCAAGCAGCGAGATACCGAAATGACGGCAAAATGGAAGAGACAATGGCGATGCTGAAAGACCTCAAAGCTGCGGAATATAATGACAGTACTCATTCTCTCCACTTCTATTTCTTTGACAGGAGCACAGCGGCGAAATGGAACAAAATGACGATCCCTTTCCGACGCCAATTGGTGCAGCTCATATCCGCACACCAGACGGAGACAACCGGAGAGCGACCGGAGGCAAACAACGTTTGGAACAGGCAATTGGGAGCGGACGGGCTACAAAACGCAGAATCGAGATCCAGGTACAAAATTCAGCTTTTAAACACTGCTCGCTCAATGAATATGGCCTTGTTTTTAGAATACTTGAAGCAGACGACAGGCAAGCGATTCTACGCCTACCCACTTGATCAGTACGGCCCAAGATCCAACCAATCGCAGTGGTGGGAGGTGCTCTTTGAAGACGAATTGTGTCCAAAAGCGCTTATCGATGTCAGACGAATTATTTGGCGAGGGCGAACGCTCATCCTTCACCACGCATCCAAGTATCGAATTGCTCCTTGTTTAATCTGCGGGGCAGCGGGACATTTCGCGCGAGCATGTAAGGCAACGGAAGAGGAACTAAAAACTAACAACTGTATTTACGCAGATGACGAAATCGTGAGTAAACTTCCGAGAAAGCCAGCCACTTTCACAAGTGCAGCGGAAATAAAAGAGTCGGTCTCAGACAGTATCGACAAACAGAAACAGCCCCTTCAACCAGCAGCAGAGAGTCCTCAAGCCAGTGAGGAAAACAAGCCGAGCGAGAACGCGAATCCCGTGACGCCAGACGTGACCAACACGTCCAGCCCACAACCGAACTCCAACCCAAGAAATCTAACAAAAAATGCATCGTTTACAGTGGGAACAGGAATTCCAGTACAACAAATCGGCAATCTTAAAGAACAGGCGAAGGCGAAACCAAACGGCGGAGTAGCGAATACAAAAGGACCCGTGTCAAAGGCAAGCCAGAAAAATGGACCAAGACAAATCTCCAAGGAGGACATCCGATGGGCAAAAGAACTGATGCGCTTCCGACGAGATATGGACGAGCTGATGAAGGTGCACGTGGAAAGACAAGCCGAGCTCAACCCGAACCGTAACGACATCATGGACTGGGATGGGGAGTACACGCTTCAAGACGTGATGGACGCCAACGGACTTGCAGAAGCAACGACACCACCTACCGGAAATTGCCAATTTTATGCAGTGGCGGAAGCGATGCTCCAAATCACGCATGACAACATGGCCAATGAGAAGCTGCTGGAGGCAACGGCGAGCAGAATCAAGCAAAGTATGAACGCGGCCGCACGTCTCAACTTCGATCTTGAATTCCCTGAAGGAACGCATCTGGGAATACTCGAAGCATTGGGGAGAGGGGATCGAAAAATGAGCCCAAAAGAAAGGAAAGCAGATGTTCTCGACTACTTCAATGATATCGCAAGCAGCTCCTCCAGCCGATCGTCGACGCTGCCAGGGTCCATGTGGGGTGGACCGGAGTCCTTGCGGATGGCTGCCAAGGCTTTGCAGAGAAAAGTCTTCGTGCTCATCGAGACAACGTACAGAAACCGAAAAGGGTTTGCAATTTACAAGCCACAATCCAGAGTCCACGCAGGAGGCCAGTTTCTGTCAGCCAAAGAGCATGCGTGCACGGGGAAGCAATGGGAAGACGAGCTTCGTCAGGACAGAATCGAAGCAGAGGCTACGAGCAGTCCACTTCCAATCGTGATGAAATTCGCAAAAGAACACTACAACAGTCTGCATTTCAGAACCCTAAACGAACCATCGTCACCGGCGAATATGACGAGCTCCTCGTTAGCGAAGCATCTCCAAGGATCCGAAAGGAGCAAGACGGAGTTCAAGACTGACCGATCCGGCCAATTCGACTTCGAACCAGTTGCGGAGGATTCAATGGAGGAAAGCGACAATTCCAGTTTGGAAGATTTAGAGGTGGCTCCATCGCTGGAGGAGCGAGAAAAGTTCGAGCCAAACCAGCTCAGCGGACATCACGGTTGGTCGTTCGCATCTCAGGAGAATCAGCTTGTGGTGTATCACTCGCCCACAACCGAGTTACCTCCACAACCCAGGAAGCGAGATAGAGACGAAACCCTGATGCTCACAGCCGGAGATGGTGACGACGCGATGAACCTGAACAGCCCCAATGTCCCCCTCAAGAAAACCAGAACGCTCTCGAGACGTTTGGCGATCGAAGGAGACTCCATGCAGAAACGCAGAGACCTCGAGCGCACGCTGCAGGAGCATTGGGAAGGGTTCCAGGAGCAATGGAAACAAGAAACCAAATGCCCCTTTCCTCTGCTCTCGTCCAATCATGATGTATGGACGCAGGCAGCTCTCAATGAATGGGAGCGAATTCTAGCGATGTTGAAGACGTCGCCAGGGCCGCATCATGTGCTGAACCACCTCAGAGGGCCAACCCTAGTGGACTTGACACAAGTACTGCGTGAACAGGTGATTGAGGAAGGACTCAAACGTCTTTTATACCGCACCGATGAAGCAGAAACCAAGGTATGGATTACAGGTTGGTTTGACAGGATTGCAACGGCAACCACGAAGCAACAACGGACGGCACTACTCAACTCCAAGGAAGACTGGTCGATGCTAGGAAGAATGAAGTACGGTGGTCTCGAAGTTCTGCGACTTCGTCACCCGATCCAGCAAGAGAAGCTCAGCCGCTACATCATCTGCACAGTGGTGTATGAGGAGGAGCTGCAGACGTTCAGGTCTAGCGACGCCGAAGACCCAGACAACCTGTACGAGGCGATTGAAGACTTCTGTGCGATGTTGAAGCAAACCAGAGAACTCAAAGCAGCCTTCAAGAGCGGAGAGGAGCTCAGCGAGTGGTCAGCTCTATCGGTGATTATGGCTCAAGTCACCATGGAAGTGGACTCGGTCGAGCCCTCAAGGTACTAAAGGCACGACACCAACAGGTAACCAAGATGGCAGTAGCCCAGGTACAGAAATGTACGCCGCGCTACATGCCCTCAAGAATGCATTTTACAAAAACCAAAAAAAGGAAAAAAGATCATGTCCTAACATGCTACGGGTATTAACTCAGAACGTGTGCGGATTCAAAAAGAAAGAACGAACAAAATGGTTAGAGGATCTCAAGGGGGCACTAACCGCAGAAAAGTATGACATCATTTATTTGCAGGAAACGAGGATCACCACAGCCAAAGAAGAACGCAGACTCCGACAATACTGGAACCGAATATGGGGGATTACAAACCTGGACGAAGCAACGTCCTTTTGGTCCATCCATCCAAACGCGACCGGCGGAGTTGCAATACTCACAAATCCGAAGACAATTAGCGAAACACAACTGATCGAGGAATCCAAGTGGACAAATCGCACAGTCGCTATCAAGTCCAAGGGAGTAGCGTGGATAATGTGTACGCACCCAACAAGAAATCAGAGCGAGAACACTTCTTCCGACGCCTAAACGAGGAGTTCGGGACTCATCGTGCAGCAGCAGTGCTCGGAGGTGACTTCAATTGTGTGCTCGACAAGCAACGAGACCGGTACCAAAGAGGAGTTCTGCTACCGATGCAATGCGAAAGTGCAGAACTGAGAAGATTAGTGACGGAGTGGAACATACACGACGCACGGGAGCTAGTGGAGGATCCGGAGTGGCCAGTGCAGCGAGAACCGACGGAGCATTTCACATACTGGAGAAAAAACTCAGCCAGTCGACTCGACCGATTCTATATAGCAGGGAATCTGGGAAGCGCCGTGCAATGGGAGGCCATAGAGCTACCCAAGCGCTACTCGGATCACCAAGCAGTGGTGCTGCATATGAAATGGACGAGTCAACCGCAGAGACCAAGGAAGGTGAACAAGTGCAGGTACCCGATACGTACTTCGCGTCCTGACTTGGTGCGGACTGGAGTGCAACAGGCAATCAGTCGCGAGCTGGAGCTGATGCAGAGTGAAGGACCAATCGAGTGGAACCATCTGGAGAAGCGTATCATCCAAGCAATACTGAGAGTGAGTCGAGCAGAGAGGCGGCAAGTGCGAAGATACCAGCAAAAGTTGGAGGATCAGCAGCACCAACCGGTGAAACGCTCAAGGCGTCAGCTGATCGAAGAACAAGCAAACGCGGCAAGAGAGGCAGCAGAGTTTAAATTCGGTAAGTATATGCAAGCAACGCAGGGGGATGTTCGTCACTTCTTTCGGAGGATCGCCAACTGGCAGCGGGATCAAACAATTTCGCGATTGGAACCGACCCCCGGAAGGTACCACCCACCAAACGTGAGTCTAGCGGACATCATGGGGGCTGAGTGGCACCAAATCACCGGCCAGAGCCATGCTACGGTCCCTCCGCACAAGGCTGAACTGCGATTCGATGCACTGGTGTACATTCCGGAAACTCGGAAAGTCACGGAAGCGCAAAACCAAGACTTGATGGCACCCATTACTGAAAAAGAAGTACGAGAGGCAATCGCGGCTTTACATCGGCATAAGGCAGGTGGCGTGGACAGTCTGAACAATGACTTCTACAAGGATTGCGAGGACGCGATGGTCGACGTTTTGGTGCGGGAATTCAACAACATCCAACGCGGGGCACCCATGCCAAGATCATTCGGCCAAGGAATCGTTATTCCGTTGCGCAAGAAAGGAGATTCGCCAAATCCCCTCGATTACAGACCAATCACTCTGCTTACGACCACATACAAGTTGTTTGCAAAAGTCCTAGCAACAAGGTTGCAAGACATCCTTCTGTGGATCATCGGGGAAGAACAACAAGGCTTCGTACGCGACCGACTGATGGAGAACGCGATCCTCATCATGCAAGCCGCATTGGATAAAGCGTACCACAGCAGCACTGAAGGGTTCGATGACGCTCCGGGAATTGTGATGCTTGACTTCATGGAGGCTTACGACACATTGGACAGAGACTTTCTGTACCTTGTGCTGAGCAAGTTCGGTTTTGGGCGACAATTTGTGGATTTAGTACGTCGAATGCACACGGACACTACGGCGCAGTACCTGGTGAACGGTGAACTGTCGAAAGAATGGGAGGTCAAGTCGGGTATTCGTCAAGGTTGCCCCCTGGCCCCTCTGCTGTTTATCGTTGCTGCGGAGATTCTCGCACTGGCAGTACAACAAGACCCCTATCTGGAAGGAATTCACGTGACCAAATCCGGAGCAGAACCCCATCTTATTTCGACCTTCGTTGACGACTCTGCTGTCTTTTTGAAACAAGGGAAACAGCTGCCTCGGCTGATGCAGCTGCTGACCGAGTTTGGCCAGCAATCAGGTCTGCACGTGCAACCAACGAAAAGCAGCGACATCTGTCTCAACACAGCAGTAGTCCAAGAACAAAGATGCGGCATTCCAATCCTGAAGCATGGAGAGACGGTGAGGTACCTTGGCATCCAAATAGGAACCGGGAACATCACGCAAGCTAATTGGGAGGATCGCCTGCAAAAGCTCCGAACCAGATTGATTATCGCAGCCAAAGTCTCCAACAGTGTGGTGGGGAGAGTGCTTATACTGAATTCGGTCTTGCTGCCGTCGATTCTATTCACTGCCGGCTACATCAAGCCCCCAGCGAAGGTTGTGGATCAGCTAGTGAACCTACAAAAGCAATTTTTGTGGAAATCGACACTCGGCACAGACGGCACGAGGCACAAGGTGAGTCCTTCCCTGCTCTACCTGCCTGTCAAGGAAGGAGGTATTGGTCTCTATTCAATACCTCTGGCAATAAAGCGACAAGCGATGCGGCGGACAACTCGGTGGCTACAGCGAGCGCGAGACAGGTATACAGAAGCTTGGCATGAACAGGTTCATCAGGACAAAAGTCAAAACTGGGGATGCTGCGCGATCTCACCCAAGGAGCGAAGCCAGCACGCACAGACAAGGCTGTACCAGACGAACAATATTCACAGACTCGGGTGGGAGTATCTCGGTGAAGACCTGGTGGCTGCAGAGGGACGCAATCCCGCGTGGAAAGACGAACTGACGCGGCAAATGGAATCCTTGCTACCGACCGTGGACCTCGAGTGGAGATCAGACGGACGGGTAGGCGTATATTTTGGGAGAAAACCTGAGCAGACGATTCATCAACTATCGGAAGAGACTCGAGCGTTCTGGCCATCCTTTCAGTGGAACGACAACCCCTGGATAATCGACAGCCAAGGCGAGCAGTACACGGTCAAAACGATTTCTTTCCTGAAGGAATGCAATTTGGCCAGCTTCAACGTGAGACGGGAAGAAGAGCGAGTGTTCTCCGTGCAGCTACCAACCATGGCGACGACTCTCACGTTCAAACGAAGGGCCGTCCTGCGAAAACTCGTAACCAGCATCATTCTATGCTCACCGGAGATGGAAATCGATGAAGGCAACCAGCTAATCAGTCAGCAGGAGCCGTGGAGCAGGAAACCCACAAAACGAGAGTACAAGTGGATCAGCAACGGCATGGGAACCATCATCGCGATGCCAGGGTCGGAGAGGAGCCACACGGACTACATTCAGATGCAACGGCAAGCAAATGGAGTTCTTTGGACAGTGACCGACTGGACCGGGGATGCTACTTGCCAACAAGACGTTGCAATGATCGAAGAAGAAATAAAAACTGTAGGGTGGACATTCAAACCTCACCCGCTCACGACGCACTGTCCGTGGCTGGTGCATGAACGTACTCCCCCAAACAGCATCCAGAAGACAATTGACCGAGCAAGAACACGGAGGCTGCACAGCAAGCTGTATCAAGGTCTCGGAGTACTCGTAGACAAGCTCAACGAAGTCGCGAAAACTGACCAGTGGTACAGTCATGTGCAGTATCGGCTACCAGCAGATCTATGGAAACAACGAGGATGTCTTACACCGTATCAGATGTGGACGGCATACCGGATTTCTACGATGCAGCTCAACCTGTTCCATCCGGGAAGGATCGAGTCTTCGGCGTGTCCAAGCAATGCCGGATGTGGGGAGACAAAAGAAACTATCTCACACATAGTCTGGAGTTGCAAGCGAGCACAAACCGCGTGGACGGTCTTCCTCGGGCGATGGATGGGTCGAACATTGACGGAGCAAGCACTCAACCTCTTCCTGCCTCACATTGCTAGTCGCACAGCCCCGCCAGGTCAACGATCTTTACTCCGGGAATTGGAAAAGAGCTTCGGGTTCATTACTCCGGAACACTCGACAGCACTACAGAAACTCTGGTTTATCGCCACATCAAGTATCCCAGTATTGCTTTGGAGAACGAGAGTGGAAATAGTGCATGAACGGCAACACGTTGCTATCGAAGAAAGCACCAAGCGTGTGTGGACTGCGTGTGTGATGCAAGTGCGAGCTGTGGCTCATCGGATGAGAACGCTCAAAGGAGAAAAGATCAATGCAACGTGCCTGAGCCAACTGCTCAGCGTACTGGAGAGACAAGACATGTCGCGCCAACTTGAAGCGTGGGCGACAGCGCGTTTGTATTTCGATGGAGGTGCACGCGGCAACCCAGGTCCAGGAGGCAGCGGATGGGCACTCATCTTCCTGAATGAACGCACCAATCGATGGGAACTCAAAGCATGCGGCTATGCGTACATGGGACCACAAGTCACGAACAACCGGTGCGAATACAGCGCGCTGAAAGATGGCCTGGCATACAGTGCACACTACCTACAGCACTATGAAGTCAAGTTGGAAGTCTTCGGAGACAGCCAAATGATTGTCGCGGCTCAGAACGGGTTCGCCTCAATACGCCAGACCGAGTTGCAGCCACTAGCAGTTCGGGTAAACCAAATCATCGCCAACTTTGCGTGGATCTCCTGGAATCACACAAAACGAGAACAAAACAAAATGGCCGATCTTCTCGCCAACACGGCAATGAACTCCAAGAGTGCGAAGATACTCACCGACGAATCGCGGGGGAACGATCAAATTCTTATGTCCCAAGTCGCAGTTCTACTCGACAATGATATTGGTGCCACACCGTCAAAACTTAGAAACACCTCACTGTCAGCAGTGTTAATGAGACTCAGGAATTCTTAAACTATATGTAGATCATAAGTTAAATAGAATTACCTTCTCTCTCTCTCTCACGATTGGTTGGATCGAAAGAGGAGCTCGAGCAATTGACGGCTGCTGAACAAGCCCTTCGAAGACAGCATTTTCGTGCAAACAACAAAGCCATGCACGACTGGACCACGGCGACTCGACAAAATCGAAGATTCAGCTTGCCTTCAGTTGATCCAAGCGACGTCTCCAAATTGACTGGATGGATTCCCAGTCACGTGGATGCTCTAAGTGCGCTCATTTGTGCACTGCCTTTTCCACTGGAGGTCTTGCGCGTGTTCCCAGTGAAAAAGCTTCTTGATTTTGGGCACAGCATAAACAGTCAAGCTCAACGGGCATTAATCCGGCATCACTCAGCTGACGATGCAGTTAGCGCGCAAGTGCGAGCCTTTTGTAAGAAATGGGCATCGGCTGTTGACGCCTGTCCGCAAGGCTCCGCTCGTTGGTCCATGACGGACAACATCAAGCAGTGGAACAGACTTGAAAAGCTAGATGATAGCCTATTGACCGCGACCGTCTCGCGACCCATCGACCCAGACAAATGGGCAATTCTCAATGCGATAAGTCTTCTACTGCCCAGCATGTTCCCCAAGCACGAAGCCGTTGGTCACGTTATGCCTGAAACCCGAGCTGAAGAATATTGGCGTTCGTCTTCTCTTCAATCAGCAATTGATGCGATTGTGGGCACGACGACGTCATGGTCGCTATTGGCGCACCAGCATGAGCTGGAGGTCCAACAGCGGCACAATCAGAACTAAAGGCACCCATGGTGCCTCAACTCGCACTGTACTTGGTGGCAGTTCAGTGCGAGCAGGGGGAGATGACTCAACTGTCTCTCCGGCGGAAGTACAGCGTGGAATACAAGGCATATCAACGTATTCCGGCGATGGACTACCGTTGCGACCATATCAACCCACAACCCAAGCTCGTCGTGACAACCACCGACCCAGAAGGCGCAGTGCGACAGTCAATGCTCGCCATGAGCTAACTGTTGGATTCCACACACAGAATGTGATGGGGTTCTCCAAATCCGACGCCAATCTGAACGCGTGGTTTTCACATTTTCGACAGACTGATGACTCGGGATCATTGGACATTGTCTTTCTCCAAGAAACGCACGTCCTGGAGACCGAAGTGGCATCAATGCAATCCAGATTTCGTCGAAGTTGGGGTTTTCAGGAACCATCAGAAGAGTCGGATCCCAGACTTTCTCTCTGGTCAGCTTCCACCGAGCGCAAAGGAGGAGTGGCGATCTTGTTGAATCCCTATTCGTGCATACCTACACTGGCTCCATATAAGCAGGATCAGTGGAATGCGCACTGGATGGCAGCTACGGTGACGTTGCGTGGTGAAACGGTGTTACTTCTCAACATCTACGCTCCTTCTACCGTATTTGCAAGGGAAGCTTTCTACAGAGCACTATCAGGTCTCCTCTCGTCACATGATGGACCCATTCTGTGCGGTGGAGACTTTAATTGCACTCTCAACCAGATGGCAGACAGGTCTCACAACAACCACAACAAAGTGCACGATTCCAGGGAATTGAAGAAACTGCTCCAGAAATTGAATCTTGTTGATACCCTCGAGGATGATGCTCTTCGCGCCACCGACACACGAGACGTCAAAGCATTCCATCGACAGCATCACACCTACTACTATACACTGCCTTCAGGTGACAGTGCCAGCAGTAGGCTCGACCGATGGTACTGCAGCAATGACCATCTCGACTGGGTTCGCAGCGTCTACCAAAGCGTAGCTGGTCCATTCTCCGATCACAATGGAGTCACGATCCGGGTAGCTGCTCCTGACAAGGTGATCCAAAGCAAGAAACCTCGAGTTGTCTATCCACTTCCGAGGAGTGCAGCGGCGCATGCGGCGAGTATTGGAAAAGATTTCTTCGAAAAAGCTCATGATCAACTTGATGAATTACGTGGACGTTACTCTTCGCCTCGTGATTATGCTCTGGCCACAGCAAATTGGTGGGATGAAGCCAAGATCGCGCTCAGGATCAGGTACCTTGAAGCTAAAAAATCGTACATCGCCAGATTGAATCAAGGATACAAGAAGAAAATCCAGAGGTTGCAACGACGCCTCTCAGAATCGGAAGCGCAGATGCTCGATCACTCTGGTGGAGCGGTGAGTGATCAAAACGTGGAGTTGTCGCAAGAGTTTCTTACCACCGCCACGAGTATCCGTCGTGCCATTGCAGAATGCAAATCTAAGTGGCAGGCTTCGAAACGGGACCGCATTTTTCGGGAGCACATGCATCATGAACGAAAAACGAGCAAATCCTTCTACAAGCGTATCTCGACCAAGTTCCTTGACAACACTATCTTCACACTCGGTGGCACAGCGACTTACGGACCCATGCGTTCACGAGAACTTGCTGACGACATGGGAGAAGGATGGAAATCAATCATGCAACAGGCGCCCACTCTGCAAACTGACATCGATCAAATCCTTGATCCAGGAACAGCTATTCCTCCGTCGGACAGATTAGGCTTCCTGCTCAAACCGATCGATTCGAGTGAAATTAAACAGGCTGTGAAGAAATGCAAGAGAGGCAAAGCTCACGGTCCTGACGAACTCGGCAACGACTGGTACAGAGACCACTGTGACGAGATTACCGGCCAATTCGAGCGACTTTTCAACTTGTGGATACCCGAATGCATTCTACCAAGTTCGTTCAGTGAAGCACATATTCACTGCATAAAAGAGTCCGTCTCTGCTGCATCGCCGCTGGACTACTGGCCAATTGCACTCCTCAACTCTGATTACAAAATATTCACACGGATATTTGCAACCAGATTACCAACTGTGCTCCCTTGGCTTATCCATCACATGCAAGCTGGTTTCGTTCCAGGGCGAGCAATCCCGACGACGATCGATGTGTTATTGGCTGCACAACAGCGGGCCACGAGCGACCCCACCATGTCCAGAGCGATCGCGTTGCTCCTTGATTTTGCTAAAGCCTATGATTCACTCGATCGCAGCTTTCTGGCACAAGCGCTCCAGCATCTTGGGTTCCCATTGAAGTTCGTACGCTTAGTGAAGGTGTTACACTCTCAAACCACTTACAAGTTCATTGTCAACGGTTTCCTGTCGAGAAAGTACAACGTAACATCCGGAATTCGTCAAGGATGTCCGCTGGCCCCTCTTCTCTTCATCTTGGCGTTAGAGGTTCTTTATCGGAAAATCGAAGCGAGTGACGAAATACACGGCGTTGAACTCCAGGCAGCAGGATGCGCAACTGAGGTCAGACTTGGAGGATACGCAGACGACACGACCATTTATCTTAGCGATCCCAAGGATATTAACGCCGTGTTTGCAATCCTGGACAAATATGGAGCAGCTTCTGGGCTTCGAGTCAATCGGCACAAATCTGCAGTATTACCGCTGAACAAGGAATACAGCTCCACCGAAGAGTCAGTCAGTGACATTCATGTGCTACAACGTGAGGAACATTGCCGCTACCTCGGCATCCAAGTCGGACAAACGCCTTCGAATGCAAGTAACTGGTCCAAGTGCATCCAAGCCTTACGTGTCAGACTTCGACTTGCGCGTCTCAAAACTCACTCTGTCGCCCAACGCGCAGCAATTGCCAGTGCCGTCATCATACCCAAAGTGCTTTACGTGGCCAGGCACTCCTGGCCCTCTACGGCTATTGTCAATCAGCTACACGACCTAGTGAAACAATTTGTCTGGGGCTCAAGGAACGGTAAGCCTGCGAAACCGTGGATGAAGGAAGAACAAGCTGAACTCAAAAAATGAATGGAGGCTTGTCAGTACCCAACATCAGAACTGAGCTGATGACGATGAGTGCCACAGCAGTCTCCAGATGGGCAATCACTACCTCTCACATCGATCAGGTCATCGGGGAAATCTTGCTGCACAACACAAGGGCTTCTTCGACGTACATCACGCCGCTCGATGCAATTCCAAGGCGGCCACTCCAGCTTCGTGATAACATGTGGGCAACTGGCGCAGCATTATGTGCGTCGCTCCATTCTCGACCCTACGAGCCCAGAGAACGTGATAATGTACGTTGGTGTTACGAGCACTTCAAGTCGACAATTGTGCAGACTCAATGGGACGGCGATGTGTTCCAGATCGACCTCAGCTCTAAAATGTCTGACAGGCTTCCAGGTATCATCGCTGAAGGACGAAAGCTACGCGGGACATTCTGTGCAGAATGGCTGCCATACATGACCTCGACTGCAGATGGGTGGCTTCTTGATTCCAACGGCTCCCCTTACAAGCTTGCTCACACATCATTATCAGTTGGAACAGCACAACTGGGCGACATACTTCGATGGGAGTGGATAAGACCAGGAGTGCTTAACTTCATCCCAACATGTGGAATCTCCGGATTCTCCTGGCCGTCTATTCGAGCGCTCGAGCGGTTATGTGCTACGTTGGTATCCAACTTCCCACAGCTCCTGTATCGACCACAGCAAACAAATGTGCTTCGGCTGTACAACGGGCAACGTCATTACAACCACGAATGGCATCTGCACACCAGTGAAGCAACTCTGACCCACGTCGACACGACCCTAGTCAAAGCTACGCATACAGTTCACTCCGCAATGGACTGTGACATCATGGCAACAAGAGACTTGAACGGGCAGAAGGTGTCGTTCCATGCACATCCACGTTTCACAAGAATCGCGCAACTATGGGGTGGCAACGGACGATACAATAACACCAGATCTTTCTATCGGCAACAAGTTGCAGCAACGAGGACACAAATTGGCAAAGATACTCGAGATGCAGCAGTCAACAAAGCTGTCCATACAGCAGGATCTCTGTGGCGTGGACTGCAATTAATCCAATGGGGCGAATTACACAACATCCCAGGGATTACTGCTTATACGGCCCAGACTCTTCTCCGACTGAAAGCCAACCGACTCTCCATGTGGAACTATGAGAAAGCTGATCTATCCTGCTCGAATCCCGAATGCTCCCAAGTTGTCCAATCTTCTGTTCAACATCTATTCTGGGAGTGTCCGAAAGCCAAACTGGTGTGGAACTACTTTTATGCGCTATGGGCGAAGATCGGAATCACTCCTGGTCACGACCCCGCAATCTGGATCTTCAGTCTGGATCTACCAGATACTCCAAGGCAGTGCATGGACCACGATCAAGAGACACATTATCGGACACAAGTTCTCCAATGAACATCTCCAAGATCATCTCTATCCCGTCGCACACATGCTGTGGCGATATATGAGCGCGTCGCTCATACAGGTCATTTGGTGTGCGCATCTGCGACGCATGGATTCGGATCCAATCGAATCGACTGCTGAGATGGCGATCATGATGACCAGATTAGAGGCAGGAATGCGAAACCTCACACGACTCGCTGAAGCGCAAGCTGGAGACTCGGACGGTCACACGGTTGCAGCAGTTCTCAAGGCATATGTCGACTGCTTTCTCAGCCAAACCGACGCCATCCCCTTGACTCCAAGTGATACTCGCGGCGTTTACCTGTTGTTTTTCGATGGTGGATCACGCGGCAATCCAGGACCAGGAGGGACTGGATCCATTATCGTGCGTGTCCATAAGGACTCGCACACAGCCAGTTTAATTTGGGCCGCGAGCATGGCGTATAGCAGGAAGGACACGACCAACAACTTTGCCGAGTACTGGGGTCTCATACATGGACTCCGAGAAGCCCAACGCAGTCAATTCGAACCGTTGTACGTGATTGGAGACAGTGCACTGATTATCTCCCAACAGCGAATGCATCGGTCCCCTCGACAGCACCGATTGGCACGTTTATACCAGACAAGTCGACGACTCGCGGATTGCATCGACATCCGAGGATGGTACCATCACTACCGTGCCTTCAACAAGATGGCGGACTCAGCCGCCAACCTAGCCATGGATACCAGAACCTCAACGCAGGTTCACTTCCCAACTCAAAGAGCTGCTTTCAACAATCTCACCCAGGATCTTGACAACGACGTCATGCATTGGCTTATGCGAAGTTCGGAAGACCCAAGGTCATTGGACAACACAAGGCAGCCTCACATAGGACCAAGAGAACATGCCATCCTGGTCAAAGATTATTTAGCAGTTCGAAGTGATCTATTGCAATCCGCGCTGTAGACACATTTACACTCCTAGATGAAATTCGTAATGAAGATTAGGTAGGAGAATGGATATTGTAGGTCACGACGATGAACCTAAATACACCTCACCTTATAAAGATAAAGGTACCTCACCGTCTCTCCATGCTTCAGGATTGGAATACCGCATCTTTGTTCTTGGACTACTGCTGTGTTGAGACAGATGTAGCTGCTTTTCGTTGGTTGCATATATTCTCTCTCGCTCTCTCTATCATGTAGATGTTGCTGGTTGATGCAATCAGTGCAACCGCTTTGGCCAATGGGATCTGCGGATTTTCCGCAATCTATTGCGACTGGCGATGATGATGCCTTGAAGGCTCTTTTTTGCACACCAAACCGTTGACACCGCGAGTATGACGCGCTGTAATCAAAAGCCTCCCCGATGATCCACAGCAGAACCCAACAATGCCATTCCGCTCTCGCGTCCGTGAGTGTGGAAGTCATTCCTGAATTTGCCGTCGAGTGCACACCGCTTGCTTCAGTCGCAACCCTCCTCTTCAAATCACCTCTCCGTCCTCCAATCACCACCATGGCCACCGCTGGATACCAACTCTTCACGCCACTCCGACTCGCCAAGGGACTCACGCTCAAGAACCGCGTCGTGCTCGCGCCGATGACACGCTGCCGAGCCGGCGAGGATCGAGTTGCCAATCAACTCATCGAACGCTACTACGAGCAGCGCGCTGGTGCCGGACTGCTCGTCACCGAAGCGTCGGCGGTGTCAGCGCAAGGCTACGGATGGCACCACACACCAGCGCTCTACACGCATGAGCATATGGAGGGGTGGAAGCGTGTGGTGGACCGCGTGCACGCCAAGAACGGTGCGATCTTCTTTCAGATGTGGCACCTGGGACGTCAAGGTCACCCATCGTTCAACGAGAAGGGGGAAGTCGTAGCTCCATCTGCTATCCGCTTGGAAGGAGGTACTACTCGAGACGCTAATGTGAACTCCGTCCCCTTCGAACAGCCTCGTGCACTCGAGACCGACGAGATCCCAGCCATCGTCGAAGATTTCCGTAAGAGTGCGGTGCTTGCGAAGCAAGCAGGTTTCGACGGTGTTGAGATCCACGGCGGCAACGGCTACTTGGTCGACCAGTTCCTGCAATCCTGCACCAACAAGCGTACCGACAAATACGGCGGCTCATTCGAGAACCGTTCGCGGTTCCTCCTCGAGATTGTCACCGCTTTGAAGACGGTGTTTGCCTCAGACCGCATCTCTGTGCGTGTTTCGCCAAACGGTGCGTACAGTGGTATGGGCAGTGAAGACAACTACGAGATGTTCAAGTACGTCTTTGAGAGGCTCAGTGAGCACGATCTGGCGTACCTGGCGATTCTCGATGGTCCAGGCTTTGGCTCCCACGACAAGGGTAAACTGCTCACTGCGTTCGACGCCAAGGCCGCGTTCAAGGGAACGGTCATGGCCAACTGCAGCTACACGCGTGACATCGCGGAAGGCGCTGTGCGCAGCGGCACTGCTGATCTGGTGTCGTTCGGTCGTCCTTTCATCTCGACGCCAGACCTCGCTGAGCGCTTCGAGAACGACTGGCCGTTGAACGATCCCGCTCCGTTAGACGTCTTCTGGGCCTCGCACCTTGGCGAATCGGGTTATACTGATTTCCCATCTCACAGCGCTTAAGGTGCAAGGATCACCACCTCTCCGCATTTGCTCTTTCTTGGAACACAACTTTGACTCAGAGGGGCGAAATACTTGAGCACAAATACAAAACATCGCTTAGTCCCATGTTCGTGTTATTGTTGCGATCACCATTTCTTTGACATACTCCACAAATCTCTGATCCCAACCAGCATTTGCTGTCCTAGTGGCTGTAGTATGTGCTCGACATCAGCTCCGATCTGACGAAGACAACTCAAAGATCCTGTCGCCTTGGAGTTGGAATATTGGCAATAAGAATAGAAGAGAGATACCTCGTGAGGCATGAGTCCTCGCACAGCAACAACAATATCCGATTTGTGCAAACACCTTTTTTATTGATGAATTGAGTTTTTGGTGGCGTATTTTCATAGCCCTTGCGTTTTCATTGCGAGTCATGAGGAAAAAATCGAATGGCTTCACACGAAAGCATTCGAGGATGTGAGCACTCATTAAGGGTTGTAAGATGGGAAATCAGTATAACCCGATTCGCCAAGGTGCGAGGCCCAGAAGACGTCTAACGGAGCGGGATCGTTCAACGGCCAGTCGTTCTCGAAGCGCTCAGCGAGGTCTGGCGTCGAGATGAAAGGACGACCGAACGACACCAGATCAGCAGTGCCGCTGCGCACAGCGCCTTCCGCGATGTCACGCGTGTAGCTGCAGTTGGCCATGACCGTTCCCTTGAACGCGGCCTTGGCGTCGAACGCAGTGAGCAGTTTACCCTTGTCGTGGGAGCCAAAGCCTGGACCATCGAGAATCGCCAGGTACGCCAGATCGTGCTCACTGAGCCTCTCAAAGACGTACTTGAACATCTCGTAGTTGTCTTCACTGCCCATACCACTGTACGCACCGTTTGGCGAAACACGCACAGAGATGCGGTCTGAGGCAAACACCGTCTTCAAAGCGGTGACAATCTCGAGGAGGAACCGCGAACGGTTCTCGAATGAGCCGCCGTATTTGTCGGTACGCTTGTTGGTGCAGGATTGCAGGAACTGGTCGACCAAGTAGCCGTTGCCGCCGTGGATCTCAACACCGTCGAAACCTGCTTGCTTCGCAAGCACCGCACTCTTACGGAAATCTTCGACGATGGCTGGGATCTCGTCGGTCTCGAGTGCACGAGGCTGTTCGAAGGGGACGGAGTTCACATTAGCGTCTCGAGTAGTACCTTCTTCCAAGCGGATAGCAGATGGAGCTACGACTTCCCCCTTCTCGTTGAACGATGGGTGACCTTGACGTCCCAGGTGCCACATCTGAAAGAAGATCGCACCGTTCTTGGCGTGCACGCGGTCCACCACACGCTTCCACCCCTCCATATGCTCATGCGTGTAGAGCGCTGGTGTGTGGTGCCATCCGTAGCCTTGCGCTGACACCGCCGACGCTTCGGTGACGAGCAGTCCGGCACCAGCGCGCTGCTCGTAGTAGCGTTCGATGAGTTGATTGGCAACTCGATCCTCGCCGGCTCGGCAGCGTGTCATCGGCGCGAGCACGACGCGGTTCTTGAGCGTGAGTCCCTTGGCGAGTCGGAGTGGCGTGAAGAGTTGGTATCCAGCGGTGGCCATGGTGGTGATTGGAGGACGGAGAGGTGATTTGAAGAGGAGGGTTGCGACTGAAGCAAGCGGTGTGCACTCGACGGCAAATTCAGGAATGACTTCCACACTCACGGACGCGAGAGCGGAATGGCATTGTTGGGTTCTGCTGTGGATCATCGGGGAGGCTTTTGATTACAGCGCGTCATACTCGCGGTGTCAACGGTTTGGTGTGCAAAAAAGAGCCTTCAAGGCATCATCATCGCCAGTCGCAATAGATTGCGGAAAATCCGCAGATCCCATTGGCCAAAGCGGTTGCACTGATTGCATCAACCAGCAACATCTACATGATAGAGAGAGCGAGAGAGAATGTGTGTGTGAGAGAGAGAAGATAATTCTATTTAACTTATGATCTACATATACTTTAAGAATTCCTGAGTCTCATTAACACTGCTGAGAGCGAAGTGTTTCTAAGATTTGACGGTGTGGCACCGATATCATTGTCGAGTAGAGCTGCGACTTGGGACATAAGAACTTGATCATTTCCCCGCGATTCGTTGGTGAGTATCTTCGCACTCTTGGAGTTCATTGCCATGTTGGCGAGAAGATCGGTCATTTTGTTTTGTTCTCGTTTTGTGTGATTCCAGGAGATCCACGCAAAGTTGGCGATGATTTGATTTACCCGAACTGCTAGTGGCTGCAACTTGGTCTGGCGTATTGAGGCGAACCCGTTCTGGGCTGCGATAATCATTTGGCTGTCTCCGAAGACTTCCAACTTGACTTCATAGTGCTGTAGGCAGTGTGCACTGTATGCCAGGCCATCTTTCAGCGCGCTGTATTCGCACCAATTGTTCGTGACTTCCGGTCCCATGTACGCATAGCCGCATGCTTTGAGTTCCCATCGATTGCTACGTTCATTCAGGAAGATGAATGCCCAACCGCTGCCTCCTGGACCTGGGTTGCCGCGTGCACCTCCATCGAAATACAGATGCGCCGTCGCCCATGCTTCCAGTTGGCGCGACAAGTCTTGTCTCTCCAGTACGCTGAGCAGTTGGCTCAGGCAAGTTGCCTTGATCTTTTCTCCTTTGAGCGTTCTCATCCGACGAGCCACAGCCCGCACCTGCATCACACACGCTGTCCACACACGCTGGATGCTTTCTTCGATAGTGACGTGTTGCCGTTCATGCACTATTTCCACTCTCGTTCTCCACAGCAATACTAGGATGCTTGATGTGACGATAAACCACAGTTTCTGTAGTGCTGTCGAGTGTTCCGGAGTAGTGAACCCGAAGTGCTTTTCCAATTCCCGGAGCAAAGATCGTTGACCTGGCGGGGCTGTGCGGCTGGCAATATGAGGCAGGAAGAGATTGAGTGCTTGCTCCGTCAATGTTCGGCCAATCCATCGCCCGAGGAACGCCGTCCACGCGGCTTGTGCTCGCTTGCAACTCCAGACTATGTGTGAGATAGTTTCTTTTGTCTCCCCACATCCGGCATTGCTTGGGCATGCCGAAGACTCGATCCCTCCTGGATGGAACTGGTTGAGCTGCATCGTAGATATCCGGTATGTCGTCCACATCCGATACGGCGTAAGACATCCTCGTTGTTTCCATAGATCTGCTGGTAGTCGGTACTGCACATGACTGTACCACCGATCAATTTTCGCGACCTCGTTAAGCTTGTCTACGAGTCCTCCGGGACCTTGATACAACTTGCTGTGCAGCCTCCGTGTTCGCGCTCGGTCAATTGTCTTCTGGGTGCTGTTTGGGGGGAGTACGTTCGTGCACCAGCCATGGACAGTGCGTCGTGAGCGGGTGCGGTTTGAATGTCCACCCTACAGTTTTTATTTCTTCTTCGATCATTGCAACGTCTTGTTGGCAAGTAGCATCCCCGGTCCAGTCGGTCACTGTCCAGAGAACTCCGTTTGCTTGCCGTTGCATCTGAATGTAGTCCGTGTGGTTCCTCTCCGATACTGGCACCGCGGTGATGGTTCCCATGCCGTTGCTGATCCACTTGTACTCTCGTTTTGTGTGTTTCCTGCTCCACGGCTCCTGCTGACTGATTAGCTGGTTGCCTGCATCGATTTCCATCTCCGGTGAGCATAGAATGATGCTGGTTACGATTTTCCGCAGTGTGGTCATTCGTTTGGACATGAGAGTCGCCGACTTGATTGGTAGCCGCACGGAGAACACTCGCTCCTCTTCCCGTCTCACGTTGAAGCTGGCCAAATTGCATTCCTTCAGGAAAGAAACCGTTTTGACCGTGTACTGCCCGCCTTGACTGTCGATTATCCAGGGGTTGTCGTTCCACTGGAAGGATGGCCAGAACGCTCGAGTCTCTTCCGATAGCTGATGTATCGTCTGCTCAGGTTTTCTCCCAAAGTACACACCTACACGTCCGTCTGATCTCCACTCAAGGTCCACGGTCGGTAGCAAGGATTCCATTTGCCGCTTCAGATTGTCTTTCCACGCGGGATTGCGTCCCTCTGCAGCCATCAGGTCTTCACCGAGATACTCCCACCCGAGTCTGTGGATATTGTTCGTCTGGTACAGCCTTGTCTGTGCGTGCTGGCTTCGCTCCTTGGGTGAGATCGCGCAGCATCCCCAGTTTTGACTTTTGTCCTGATGAACCTGTTCATGCCAAGCTTCTGTATACCTGTCTCGCACTCGCTGTAGCCACCGAGTTGTCCGCCGCATCGCTTGTCGCTTTATTGCCAGAGGTATTGAATAGAGGCCAATACCTCCTTCCTTGACCGGCAGGTAGAGCAGGGAAGGACTCACCTTGTGCCGAGTGTCGATTTCCACAAAAATTGCTTTTGTAGATTCACTAGCTGGTCCACGACCTTCGCTGGGGGCTTGATGTAGCTGGCAGTGAACAGAATCGACGGTAGCAAGACCGAATTCAGTAGAAGTACTCTCCCCACCACACTGTTGGAGACTTTGGCTGCGATGATCAATCTAGTTCGGAGATTTTGCAGGCGGTCCTCCCAATTAGCCTGCATGATGTTCCCGGTTCCTATTTGGATGCCAAGGTACCTCACCGTCTCTCCATGCTTCAGGATTGGAATACCGTATCTTTGTTCTTGGACTACTGCTGTGTTGAGACAGATGTAGCTGCTTTTCGTTGGTTGCATATATTCTCTCTCGCTCTCTCTATCATGTAGATGTTGCTGGTTGATGCAATCAGTGCAACCGCTTTGGCCAATGGGATCTGCGGATTTTCCGCAATCTATTGCGACTGGCGATGATGATGCCTTGAAGGCTCTTTTTTGCACACCAAACCGTTGACACCGCGAGTATGACGCGCTGTAATCAAAAGCCTCCCCGATGATCCACAGCAGAACCCAACAATGCCATTCCGCTCTCGCGTCCGTGAGTGTGGAAGTCATTCCTGAATTTGCCGTCGAGTGCACACCGCTTGCTTCAGTCGCAACCCTCCTCTTCAAATCACCTCTCCGTCCTCCAATCACCACCATGGCCACCGCTGGATACCAACTCTTCACGCCACTCCGACTCGCCAAGGGACTCACGCTCAAGAACCGCGTCGTGCTCGCGCCGATGACACGCTGCCGAGCCGGCGAGGATCGAGTTGCCAATCAACTCATCGAACGCTACTACGAGCAGCGCGCTGGTGCCGGACTGCTCGTCACCGAAGCGTCGGCGGTGTCAGCGCAAGGCTACGGATGGCACCACACGCCAGCGCTCTACACGCATGAGCATATGGAGGGGTGGAAGCGTGTGGTGGACCGCGTGCACGCCAAGAACGGTGCGATCTTCTTTCAGATGTGGCACCTGGGACGTCAAGGTCACCCATCGTTCAACGAGAAGGGGGAAGTCGTAGCTCCATCTGCTATCCGCTTGGAAGAAGGTACTACTCGAGACGCTAATGTGAACTCCGTCCCCTTCGAACAGCCTCGTGCACTCGAGACCGACGAGATCCCAGCCATCGTCGAAGATTTCCGTAAGAGTGCGGTGCTTGCGAAGCAAGCAGGTTTCGACGGTGTTGAGATCCACGGCGGCAACGGCTACTTGGTCGACCAGTTCCTGCAATCCTGCACCAACAAGCGTACCGACAAATACGGCGGCTCATTCGAGAACCGTTCGCGGTTCCTCCTCGAGATTGTCACCGCTTTGAAGACGGTGTTTGCCTCAGACCGCATCGCTGTGCGTGTTTCGCCAAACGGTGCGTACGGTGGTATGGGCAGTGAAGACAACTACGAGATGTTCAAGTACGTCTTTGAGAGGCTCAGTGAGCACGATCTGGCGTACCTGGCGATTCTCGATGGTCCAGGCTTTGGCTCCCACGACAAGGGTAAACTGCTCACTGCGTTCGACGCCAAGGCCGCGTTCAAGGGAACGGTCATGGCCAACTGCAGCTACACGCGTGACATCGCGGAAGGCGCTGTGCGCAGCGGCACTGCTGATCTGGTGTCGTTCGGTCGTCCTTTCATCTCGACGCCAGACCTCGCTGAGCGCTTCGAGAACGACTGGCCGTTGAACGATCCCGCTCCGTTAGACGTCTTCTGGGCCTCGCACCTTGGCGAATCGGGTTATACTGATTTCCCATCTTACAACCCTTAATGAGTGCTCACATCCTCGAATGCTTTCGTGTGAAGCCATTCGATTTTTTCCTCATGACTCGCAATGAAAACGCAAGGGCTATGAAAATACGCCACCAAAAACTCAATTCATCAATAAAAAAGGTGTTTGCACAAATCGGATATTGTTGTTGCTGTGCGAGGACTCATGCCTCACGAGGTATCTCTCTTCTATTCTTATTGCCAATATTCCAACTCCAAGGCGACAGGATCTTTGAGTTGTCTTCGTCAGATCGGAGCTGATGTCGAGCACATACTACAGCCACTAGGACAGCAAATGCTGGTTGGGATCAGAGATTTGTGGAGTATGTCAAAGAAATGGTGATCGCAACAATAACACGAACATGGGACTAAGCGATGTTTTGTATTTGTGCTCAAGTATTTCGCCCCTCTGAGTCAAAGTTGTGTTCCAAGAAAGAGCAAATGCGGAGAGGTGGTGATCCTTGCACCTTAAGCGCTGTGAGATGGGAAATCAGTATAACCCGATTCGCCAAGGTGCGAGGCCCAGAAGACGTCTAACGGAGCGGGATCGTTCAACGGCCAGTCGTTCTCGAAGCGCTCAGCGAGGTCTGGCGTCGAGATGAAAGGACGACCGAACGACACCAGATCAGCAGTGCCGCTGCGCACAGCGCCTTCCGCGATGTCACGCGTGTAGCTGCAGTTGGCCATGACCGTTCCCTTGAACGCGGCCTTGGCGTCGAACGCAGTGAGCAGTTTACCCTTGTCGTGGGAGCCAAAGCCTGGACCATCGAGAATCGCCAGGTACGCCAGATCGTGCTCACTGAGCCTCTCAAAGACGTACTTGAACATCTCGTAGTTGTCTTCACTGCCCATACCACTGTACGCACCGTTTGGCGAAACACGCACAGAGATGCGGTCTGAGGCAAACACCGTCTTCAAAGCGGTGACAATCTCGAGGAGGAACCGCGAACGGTTCTCGAATGAGCCGCCGTATTTGTCGGTACGCTTGTTGGTGCAGGATTGCAGGAACTGGTCGACCAAGTAGCCGTTGCCGCCGTGGATCTCAACACCGTCGAAACCTGCTTGCTTCGCAAGCACCGCACTCTTACGGAAATCTTCGACGATGGCTGGGATCTCGTCGGTCTCGAGTGCACGAGGCTGTTCGAAGGGGACGGAGTTCACATTAGCGTCTCGAGTAGTACCTCCTTCCAAGCGGATAGCAGATGGAGCTACGACTTCCCCCTTCTCGTTGAACGATGGGTGACCTTGACGTCCCAGGTGCCACATCTGAAAGAAGATCGCACCGTTCTTGGCGTGCACGCGGTCCACCACACGCTTCCACCCCTCCATATGCTCATGCGTGTAGAGCGCTGGTGTGTGGTGCCATCCGTAGCCTTGCGCTGACACCGCCGACGCTTCGGTGACGAGCAGTCCGGCACCAGCGCGCTGCTCGTAGTAGCGTTCGATGAGTTGATTGGCAACTCGATCCTCGCCGGCTCGGCAGCGTGTCATCGGCGCGAGCACGACGCGGTTCTTGAGCGTGAGTCCCTTGGCGAGTCGGAGTGGCGTGAAGAGTTGGTATCCAGCGGTGGCCATGGTGGTGATTGGAGGACGGAGAGGTGATTTGAAGAGGAGGGTTGCGACTGAAGCAAGCGGTGTGCACTCGACGGCAAATTCAGGAATGACTTCCACACTCACGGACGCGAGAGCGGAATGGCATTGTTGGGTTCTGCTGTGGATCATCGGGGAGGCTTTTGATTACAGCGCGTCATACTCGCGGTGTCAACGGTTTGGTGTGCAAAAAAGAGCCTTCAAGGCATCATCATCGCCAGTCGCAATAGATTGCGGAAAATCCGCAGATCCCATTGGCCAAAGCGGTTGCACTGATTGCATCAACCAGCAACATCTACATGATAGAGAGAGCGAGAGAGAATGTGTGTGTGAGAGAGAGAAGATAATTCTATTTAACTTATGATCTACATATACTTTAAGAATTCCTGAGTCTCATTAACACTGCTGAGAGCGAAGTGTTTCTAAGATTTGACGGTGTGGCACCGATATCATTGTCGAGTAGAGCTGCGACTTGGGACATAAGAACTTGATCATTTCCCCGCGATTCGTTGGTGAGTATCTTCGCACTCTTGGAGTTCATTGCCATGTTGGCGAGAAGATCGGTCATTTTGTTTTGTTCTCGTTTTGTGTGATTCCAGGAGATCCACGCAAAGTTGGCGATGATTTGATTTACCCGAACTGCTAGTGGCTGCAGCTTGGTCTGGCGTATTGAGGAGAACCCGTTCTGGGATGCGATAATCATTTGGCTATCTCCGAAGACTTCCAACTTGACTTTATAGTGTTGTAGGCAGTGTGCACTGTATGCCAGACCATCTTTCAGTGCGTTGTATTCGCACCAATTGTTCGTGACTTCCGGTCCCATGTACGCATAGCCGCATGCTTTGAGTTCCCATCGATTGCTACGTTCATTCAGGAAGATGAATGCCCAACCGCTGCCTCCTGGACCTGGGTTGCCGCGTGCACCTCCATCGAAATACAGATGCGCCGTCGCCCATGCTTCCAGTTGGCGCGACAAGTCTTGTCTCTCCAGTACGCTGAGCAGTTGGCTCAGGCAGGTTGCGTTGATCTTTTCTCCTTTGAGCGTTCTCATCCGACGAGCCACAGCCCGCACCTGCATCACACACGCTGTCCACACACGCTGGATGCTTTCTTCGATAGTGACGTGTTGCCGTTCATGCACTATTTCCACTCTCGTTCTCCACAGCAATACTAGGATGCTTGATGTGACGATAAACCACAGTTTCTGTAGTGCTGTCGAGTGTTCCGGAGTAGTGAACCCGAAGTGCTTTTCCAATTCCCGGAGCAAAGATCGTTGACCTGGCGGGGCTGTGCGGCTAGCAATGTGAGGTAGGAAGAGATTGAGTGCTTGCTCCGTCAATGTTCGGCCAATCCATCGCCCGAGGAACGCCGTCCACGCGGCTTGTGCTCGCTTGCAACTCCAGACTATGTGTGAGATAGTTTCTTTTGTCTCCCCACATCCGGCATTGCTTGGGCACGCCGAAGACTCGATCCCTCCTGGATGGAACTGGTTGAGCTGCATCGTAGAAATCCGGTATGTCGTCCACATCTGATATGGCGTAAGACATCCTCGTTGTTTCCATAGATCTGCTGGTAGTCGGTACTGCACATGACTGTACCACCGATCAATTTTCGCGACCTCGTTAAGCTTGTCTACGAGTCCTCCGGGACCTTGATACAACTTGATTTTGATTTTGAAGGTGAGGTATATTTAGGTTCATCGTTGTGACCTACAATAGCCGATTATTATTGAAGAGGTAGGAATTACAGGGCTAGGTCTTATTGCCTCCCATGGGGTCCCACTGGTACCCCTGATTGGGCCCGAAGAACTTCGAATTTCCGCTTGTTGAAAATCCCGCTCTGAACAGAACTCGAACCCGCAATCAACAGCGTAGAGGTCAGAAGCTTACCCCACTAGAACCGCGCCACCGGTCTACCTTGATACAACTTGCTGTGCAGCCTCCGTGTTCGTGCTCAGTCAATTGTCTTCTGGGTGCTGTTTGGGGGGAGTACGTTCGTGCACCAGCCATGGACAGTGCGTCGTGAGCGGGTGCGGTTTGAATGTCCACCCTACAGTTTTTATTTCTTCTTCGATCATTGCAACGTCTTGTTGGCAGGTAGCATCCCCGGTCCAGTCGGTCACTGTCCAGAGAACTCCGTTTGCTTGCCGTTGCATCTGAATGTAGTCCGTGTGGCTCCTCTCCGATACTGACACCGCGGTGATGGTTCCCATGCCGTTGCTGATCCACTTGTACTCTCGTTTTGTGTGTTTCCTGCTCCACGGCTCCTGCTGACTGATTAGCTGGTTGCCTGCATCGATTTCCATCTCCGGTGAGCATAGAATGATGCTGGTTACGATTTTCCGCAGTGTGGTCATTCGTTTGGACATGAGAGTCGCCGACTTGATTGGTAGCCGCACGGAGAACACTCGCTCCTCTTCCCGTCTCACGTTGAAGCTGGCCAAATTGCATTCCTTCAGGAAAGAAACCGTTTTGACCGTGTACTGCCCGCCTTGACTGTCGATTATCCAGGGGTTGTCGTTCCACTGGAAGGATGGCCAGAACGCTCGAGTCTCTTCCGATAGCTGATGTATCGTCTGCTCAGGTTTTCTCCCAAAGTACACACCTACACGTCCGTCTGATCTCCACTCGAGGTCCACGGTCGGTAGCAAGGATTCCATTTGCCGCTTCAGATTGTCTTTCCACGCGGGATTGCGTCCCTCTGCAGCCACCAGGTCTTCACCGAGATACTCCCACCCGAGTCTGTGGATATTGTTCGTCTGGTACAGCCTTGTCTGTGCGTGCTGGCTTCGCTCCTTGGGTGAGATCGCGCAGCATCCTCAGTTTTGACTTTTGTCCCGATGAACCTGTTCATGCCAAGCTTCTGTATACCTGTCTCGCACTCGCTGTAGCCACCGAGTTGTCCGCCGCATCGCTTGTCGCTTTATTGCCAGAGGTATTGAATAGAGGCCAATACCTCCTTCCTTGACCGGCAGGTAGAGCAGGGAAGGACTCACCTTGTGCCGAGTGTCGATTTCCACAAAAATTGCTTTTGTAGATTCACTAGCTGGTCCACGACCTTCGCTGGGGGCTTGATGTAGCTGGCAGTGAACAGAATCGACGGTAGCAAGACCGAATTCAGTAGAAGTACTCTCCCCACCACACTGTTGGAGACTTTGGCTGCGATGATCAATCTAGTTCGGAGATTTTGCAGGCGGTCCTCCCAATTAGCCTGCATGATGTTCCCGGTTCCTATTTGGATGCCAAGGTACCTCACCGTCTCTCCATGCTTCAGGATTGGAATACCGTATCTTTGTTCTTGGACTACTGCTGTGTTGAGACAGATGTAGCTGCTTTTCGTTGGTTGCATATATTCTCTCTCGCTCTCTCTATCATGTAGATGTTGCTGGTTGATGCAATCAGTGCAACCGCTTTGGCCAATGGGATCTGCGGATTTTCCGCAATCTATTGCGACTGGCGATGATGATGCCTTGAAGGCTCTTTTTTGCACACCAAACCGTTGACACCGCGAGTATGACGCGCTGTAATCAAAAGCCTCCCCGATGATCCACAGCAGAACCCAACAATGCCATTCCGCTCTCGCGTCCGTGAGTGTGGAAGTCATTCCTGAATTTGCCGTCGAGTGCACACCGCTTGCTTCAGTCGCAACCCTCCTCTTCAAATCACCTCTCCGTCCTCCAATCACCACCATGGCCACCGCTGGATACCAACTCTTCACGCCACTCCGACTCGCCAAGGGACTCACGCTCAAGAACCGCGTCGTGCTCGCGCCGATGACACGCTGCCGAGCCGGCGAGGATCGAGTTGCCAATCAACTCATCGAACGCTACTACGAGCAGCGCGCTGGTGCCGGACTGCTCGTCACCGAAGCGTCGGCGGTGTCAGCGCAAGGCTACGGATGGCACCACACACCAGCGCTCTACACGCATGAGCATATGGAGGGGTGGAAGCGTGTGGTGGACCGCGTGCACGCCAAGAACGGTGCGATCTTCTTTCAGATGTGGCACCTGGGACGTCAAGGTCACCCATCGTTCAACGAGAAGGGGGAAGTCGTAGCTCCATCTGCTATCCGCTTGGAAGAAGGTACTACTCGAGACGCTAATGTGAACTCCGTCCCCTTCGAACAGCCTCGTGCACTCGAGACCGACGAGATCCCAGCCATCGTCGAAGATTTCCGTAAGAGTGCGGTGCTTGCGAAGCAAGCAGGTTTCGACGGTGTTGAGATCCACGGCGGCAACGGCTACTTGGCCGACCAGTTCCTGCAATCCTGCACCAACAAGCGTACCGACAAATACGGCGGCTCATTCGAGAACCGTTCGCGGTTCCTCCTCGAGATTGTCACCGCTTTGAAGACGGTGTTTGCCTCAGACCGCATCTCTGTGCGTGTTTCGCCAAACGGTGCGTACAGTGGTATGGGCAGTGAAGACAACTACGAGATGTTCAAGTACGTCTTTGAGAGGCTCAGTGAGCACGATCTGGCGTACCTGGCGATTCTCGATGGTCCAGGCTTTGGCTCCCACGACAAGGGTAAACTGCTCACTGCGTTCGACGCCAAGGCCGCGTTCAAGGGAACGGTCATGGCCAACTGCAGCTACACGCGTGACATCGCGGAAGGCGCTGTGCGCAGCGGCACTGCTGATCTGGTGTCGTTCGGTCGTCCTTTCATCTCGACGCCAGACCTCGCTGAGCGCTTCGAGAACGACTGGCCGTTGAACGATCCCGCTCCGTTAGACGTCTTCTGGGCCTCGCACCTTGGCGAATCGGGTTATACTGATTTCCCATCTCACAGCGCTTAAGGTGCAAGGATCACCACCTCTCCGCATTTGCTCTTTCTTGGAACACAACTTTATCTTTATAAGGTGAGGTGTATTTAGGTTCATCGTCGTGACCTACAATATCCACTCTCCTTACTACTCTTCATTACGAATTTCATCTAGGAGTGTAAATGTGTCTACAGCGCGGATTGCAATAGATCACTTCGAACTGCTAAATAATCTTTGACCAGGATGGCATGTTCTCTTGGTCCTATGTGAGGCTGCCTTGTGTTGTCCAATGACCTTGGGTCTTCCGAACTTCGCATTAGCCAATGCATGACGTCGTTGTCAAGATCCTGGGTGAGATTGTTGAAAGCAGCTCGATGAGTTGGGAAGTGAACCTGCGTTGAGGTTCTGGTGTCCATGGCTAGGTTGGCGGCTGAGTCCGCCATCTTGTTGAAGGCACGGTAGTGATGGTACCATCCTCGGATGTCGATGCAATCCGCGAGTCGTCGACTTGTCTGGTATAAACGTGCCAATCGGTGCTGTCGAGGGGACCGATGCATTCGCTGTTGGGAGATAATGAGTGCACTGTCTCCAATCACGTACAACGGTTCGAAGTGACTGCGTTGGGCTTCTCGGAGTCCGTGTATGAGACCCCAGTACTCGGCAAAGTTGTTGGTCGTGTCCTTCCTGCTATATGCCATGCTGGCGGCCCAGATTAAACTGGCTGTGTGCGAGTCCTTATGGACACGCACGATAATGGATCCAGTCCCTCCTGGTGTAATGGGGCCACCCATTACATGGGTTCCCGGGTCAGGAGAGTGTGGGTTTTCTCCCACATGGGTTTTACCAGCTCTTCCGAACCCACCCACGACGTACAGTTGGAGACACATTAATATGTGTCACTCATGAACACTGTACGTAGCCATTTGCATATTAGCCAATAAGACTAAGCCGTTAAGATTTAATCCCATTAGATGATAGTCGGACTGGACATCCGATTATCTACCAATGAGAGACACCGTAGGTTTCAGTCACTACGATTGCATGTTAGCACTTTAACGTTTTAATTCACTTCTCAATTTGCACGGTAACGCGCAAAGCTCCCTTCCTTCCACCTGCGCTTCCTCAACGCACGTGTACGCCGTGTAACGAGTCCCGTTACACCTGGTCCTGGATTGCCGCGTGATCCACCATCGAAAAACAACAGGTAAACGCCGCGAGTATCATTTAAAATCAAGGGGATGGTGTCTGTTTGGCTGAGAAAGCAGTCGACATATGCCTTGAGAACTGCCGCAACCGTGTGACCGTCAGAGTCTCTAGCTTGCGCTTCAGCGAGTCGTGTGAGGTTTCGCATTCCTGCCTCTAATCTGGTCATCATGATCGCCATCTCAGCAGTCGATTTGATTGGATCCGAATCTATGCGTCGCAGATGCGCACACCAAATGGCATGTATGAGCGACGCGCTCATATATCGCCACAGCATGTGTGCGACGGGATAGAGATGATCTTGGAGATGTTCCTTGGAGAACTTGTGTCCGATAATGTGTCTCTTGATCGTGGTCCATGCATGCCTTGGAGTATCTGGTAGATCCAGACTGAAGATCCAGATTGCGGGGTCGTGACCAGGAGTGATTCCGATCTTCGTGTAATGGGCCACAACCAGCCATTACATGAAGGTGGATCAGTTCCCAGATTTAGTGTGTCACACACCACCTTCAGCGTGCATTGTGGAGACACAAATAACAAAGGGATTACGGTAAGACAGTCCCCACATGCACGTGTGACGTCATTCGATGATGTCACGAGTGTTCTCTGTGCTGATCAGTGCAGAATGTTGTTCTCATGTACTAACCAGTACAGAGTGATGACATCCATGTACTAATCAAGTACTGAGTGATGGTTCCTGCTTGGGAAACTGCGCTGGCGATGAGACCGACGTGTCTCTGCCACCTGAAGTGAGTGGCGCGAGCCAATCACTTTGCAGGGATCTTATACAAGACTTGAAGTTCAAGCTTCTAGAAGATCCCGTAGGTTCAACCTCAGTGTACCCAAGGTTTTATATATCAGATTCATAGGTTTTATTGTGTATGTTTAGGTTTTAGTTATAAAACGTGTAGGATCCCTTGGGGTCCATTTGTAAGTAGCGACAGGAACCATAACCATTTTTAATTCAGTTGCAAATTTTCCTTCAAGCCCTCAAGTCTTCTTCCTCCCTCCAAGTCGGGAGATCGCTTCCTCTGGCGCAAGCGTGTGTGCCGTGTTTGAGGGACTGTTGTTAACAGCGCCCCCTTACACCTGGTAGCACTTTGAGCGGTCCTTCCAACGACCCAGTGAAGTGAAGAGGTTTGACGATGCGGCTTTAAGCACGTCGCGCATTCCTGTCCAAGACCCTGCGAGCATCCTTGTTTGGAACATGGATGCTACAGGAACCCCACTCGGTCCAGCAGTACCGGAAACTGTCGAGTTGACTATTGAGGGTTTCCCTCATCTGTCTTCTCATGAGTGGATGGCGCTTGAGCGCATGCGAGATGTCATCGGAGAGGCTGTTGTGGTCAGTCGGCTTCGATCGGCGTCTCCGGAGGACCAGAAGAGCGCGGTGGTCAGCTTCATGCACCACGAGATCATGTCCTCCCGGAAGCAGGTCGCAACCCCTGTTTCCTCACTCAGGACGGTGCCACTGAAGCTTGACGTCTCTCCGTATCGCGGCGGAGAGAGCGAACCTCTCTCGCGATGGTTCGTCGAGTTGGATGCAGCTACCACTGCAAGACAACTGCGAGACCCTTCGCAGCAAGTGTTGTTCGCGATGTCCAACCTTGCGGGTCGTGCGAAGAGCTGGGCGTATGGCAAGCGTTTAGCCGATCTAAACTGCTTCCCCAGCTACGACCACTTCAAGACTGAACTCAAGAAGGCGTTTGAACCTCCACAGAGTGAGTTCCGTGCGCGCGCCGAGTTCCTCAAGCTTCGTTAAGGCCGTTTCGACCTTCACTCGTATGCACAACGTGCTCGTTACTTGGTATCGAGCATCGTTGACGAGCCGATTGACGTTCCGACGCAAGTCGTGACGTTCATGACGGGTCTGAACGATGGTCCGATTCGGAACCAACTATTCCGCGAGTACCCCAAGACGCTGGACGAAGCCATTGAACGTGCGATGCAAGAAGAGTTCAGCATCAAGCAAGCGAAGTTCCATGGGTTCGCGTCGAGACCAATGCAGCAATCGAATGCCGTGTATGACGGTCCCGAGCCCATGGACATCTCGTACATTTCCACGCCTGGAAATGAGCGTCCTCGCAACGATGGGAAGTGTTTCCGTTGCGGGAAGCCGGGTCACATTGCTCGGAACTGCAAGGTGTCTTTGCCAGGTCGGCAAACGACACAAGGTGCTCGTTCGAACAACCACGATCGTTCTTACGGTCGTCGGTTCGAACGGTCACCTGGACCAAAAAACGGGAATGGACAGTAGGGGCGGGGCCTCCTACTGGCCCGGAAAAGAGGACTGTGGACGTTGTGGAGACACAGGACTCTGGCCCCTATGTGCATCAAGCACATGCAGTTTCCACTATGAGTGAGAAGAGTGTCAGTCAAGCGTCAAGTTTGATCGTTCACAAAGTTCATGTAGACGGTATTGCAACGCCTCTACGAGCTTTGGTTGACACTGGTGCATCGAACAACTTTGTTCGAAATGAAGTGATCGTCAGGCATGGTGTCTTTGTGCCTGATGCGTATGAAGAGAAGACAATGATCGTCCGGTTGGCAAATGGGTCAACTGTGAAGATGCCGAAGCGCGTGGTGCGTTTGGCAATCAAGTGTGAAGATTTCCGAGGTGAAGACGAGTTCATTTTACTCGACCTCGATGACAAGTTTGACATCATCCTGGGAATGCCATGGTTGAAGCGTTATCAACCTAGCATTGACTGGATGAATATGAAGATCTCCGTTGGCAAGTCACGCGATGTTGACTTGTGCTGCACAACAACGGATGAAGTGGTGTGGGTGTACACATCTGTGGAAGAGATCCCAGATGGCCCTTGTGATATTGCGGTGTGCGATGGCCCCCATGTTCACAAGCGGTACCCATTTTGAAGACGACAAATGGAGGTGGAGCAGTCAGGCGCCAGAAAAAGACTGTCTCCTTTGCCATCGACGACGAGAAGGTTCGCGATGGCGTTGACAATAGTGAATGGAAGTGGAACAGACACCCTTCCCAAGACAAGAAGACCAGCAAGAAGAGTGTTCCGTCAAGAGTTTTGAGTTCCCCTGATCAAGGTACAAGTGGTGATGACGAAGGGAGTGTCCAAGCACAAGACATTCCAAGCGAGTTTGTGGATATCGCGGTCTACAATGAAGAAGGTGACGTGGATGTAATCCGTCACGTGAAGATTGAAAATCCTCCAAGTTCAGTCGAAGAATTGATTTCCTTGCCATCGATGAGCAAGAAGACACTGGAGCGCAGCCTAGCGAGAGGCGATGTTGCGCAGGTGTGTGTGATCGTCGAAATGGTCGACGAAGGCTTCGTCAACACAGCATCGAGTGCGGATGCAGATGTGTTGGACGAAAAGACACGGAAGGAAGGTTCGAGGAGCAGTCGTGGGACGCCCTCAAGAAGAACCCCGTGTATGCGCTTGCCAGGGAATATGAAGACATTTTCCCTGACAAGGTGCCGGACGAGTTGCCATTCGACAGAGGCATTCGTCATGAGATTGATGTACTTCCTGGCACGAAGTACTGCATCACAAGACAGTGGCCGTTGCCAAAGGAACAAGTCGAGGCAATCGACGAGTTCTTTGCACAACGTGCTAATGCTGGTCATGTGCGAGAGAGCAAGTCTCCGCATTGCAGCCCCACTTTCTGTGTGAAGAAGGCAACTGGAGGTTGGCGCATTGTTCACGCTTTCAACAAGCTGAACGGCACGACAATTCCAGCCCAGACTCCGGTTCCACGCAAGGACATGATCCTTGATGGAATGGTTGGCAGCACCGTCTTCAGTGCTATCGATCTGAAAGATGGGTTCTATCAGATTCGAATGCGCGAAGACGATGTTCCACTAATCGCAGTGAGTACCCCGAGTGGTATGCTGTGGGAATGGTTAGTGATGCCACAGGGACTGAAGAATGCTCCTGCGACCTTCAATCGAATGGTCACAAACGTTCTTCGCCCTCTGCGAACATTTGCACCAAGTTACTTTGACGACATTTTCGTTCATAGTAAGGCCACGAATGGGAAGTCTGATGTCGATGTTCATCTCGATCATCTTCGTCAAGTTTTCCAGGTCATGCGTGAGAATGAACTCTACGCAAACTTGAAGAAGTGCATGTTCTTCTCCCCCGAGATCCCTGTTCTCGGTTGTTTTGTGGGCAAGAGCGGTGTTCGAGTCGATCCGGAGAAGGTCAAAGCTATTGACGATTGGCCAGTGCCAAAGAACGTCAAGCAGCTACGACAATGGTTGGGTTTAGCCAACTACTTGCACAAGTACACGCGCAATTATGCAGCGTTGGTGCAACCCCTCACACAGCTCTTGAAGAAAGACGTTGAGTGGGAGTGGTCGAAAGACCATGAGACGGCATTCGAAGAAGTCAAGAGGAGTCTTCGAGAAGCTCCTGTGTTGGCTCTGCCAAACCACGACAAGCCGTTCCACGTCGTCTGTGATGCGAGCGATTATGCCATCGGTTGCGCATTGATGCAACACGATGATGAGGGTCATGAGCGAGTTGTGTCGTATCAGTCACGACAACTCCGACCCGCAGAACGGAAGTACCCAGTTCATGACAAGGAACTTCTGGCGATGAAGTATTCTTTGGTCAAGTTCCGTGTGTATCTGCTTGGCGAGGAGCGCTTTGCTATCTACACTGATCACGCATCTCTGCGTACGGCAGTGAAGACTCCTCATTTGTCGCAATGAATGGCGAGATGGTTCTCCTTCTTTGCAGAGTACAACTTCGTTGTACACTACAAGCCAGGCAAGACGAACATCTTAGCCGATGCGCTGTCAAGACGTCCGGATTGCGATCCGAAGACCAAGAGTGAAGACACGGACGGAGCGTGTCGACTCTGTGAAGATGTTCAAGCGATCGCGGTGCGAGCTGCGACTGCAGTGCGAGAAGAGATCGTCGAAGGGTACAAGTCTGACGAAACATGTCAGGACTTGTTGAAGTACTTCAAAGACCCTTCGGACAAAGCACTGCAAGGTCTTCCGTCGCGCACAAGATCGCGAGTTCACCGCTTCCGAGTACTCAACGGGCTGTTGTACTATGCGGTCGAACAAGGGGATACAGCAAGGATTGTTGTTCCCAACGACGAAGGTCTGCGTCATCGACTCTTGTATGAGTACCATGACAGTCCTTCTGGTGGCCATCTCGGACGTGAGAAAACGTTTCTCAGTCTTTCCCGGGATTACTACTGGCCACACATGTACAAGTGGGTGCGCAAGTATGTGAGGACTTGCGAGGCCTGCCAACGAGTGAAACCCTCTGGTTCCACGCAGGCACCACTTCGTTCATTGGCTGTCCCATCGGACAGTTGGAAGTCTGTGAGTATGGATTTCATATTCGGACTTCCTCGAGACACACATGGACGCAACGGCATCCTTGTGTTTGTGGACCGATTCAGCAAGATGGTCCATCTTGCGCCTGTTTCGGACAAGATCTCGGCAGAGATGACTGCCAAGGTCTTTGTAGACGTCATATTCCGTCTGCACGGACTACCAGTCGAGATCGTGTCTGACCGTGACACCCGTTTCACGTCCAAGTTCTGGCGTGCACTGTTCGGACTTCTGGACACCAAGTTGTCCATGTCAACAGCGGCACACCCTGAAACGGATGGTCAAACAGAGCGAGTGAATCGCGTCCTCGAAGACGTGTTGCGCAGCTACGCAACGTCTTTCAAAGAGTGGAGCGACTATCTCCCTCCTGCCGAGTTTGCGTTGAACAACTCCACGCATGTCTCGACAGGTCACTCTCCATTTTATGTGAACTATGGCATTCATCCCCGAGTGCCTGCTTCCATAATGGGTGAGGTCTCTACCTTAAGTGGGGGAGGGACTCCGGCTCATGGTAACAAGCCGAAGTCGTCTTACGACCTGAATGCTGCTTCCGAGTTGAAAGCCAATTTTGACTCGATGAAACCCCTCGACGACCTAACAAGTCGTGAAGAGCAGCAAGTCGATGACTTTATTGTGAGGAGACAAGCCGTTGTGAGGTTTGTTCGAGACGCAATAGCGAAGGCTCAGGATCTGCAAAAGGAACAAGCAGACAAGAGCGGAAGGAAGAACAAGCAAGTATATAGGATCAATGATCTTGTATTACTTAGCACGGCGAACCTGCCTGAACATGCAGTGTCCAACTTGGGAAGCTCCAAGCTCCTGCCAAGGTTCATTGGACCGTTCAAGGTAGTGAAATGCAATGGTGATGCCTACACGCTAGACATACCTACACGCATGCGTCTACACCCGACATTTTATGTGGGTAGACTGAAGCCTTACCTTCCAAGTGGATCTGCGGACCCTACGAGATCTTCCGCAAACGATCGAGCTGATCGTGAAGCTTCTCCACTTGATTGCGAAGAGCAAACAGCTCATCGCTCTGGAGATCCTTCTCGGCGTACAGGAGTTGTAGGACGTCGAAGGATTGGTCCTTCACTGCCTCCAACGCTTGAAGACGAGAATGGTACTCACCACGAAGTACCTCGAGAGCCGAACCTGCCTCTTCCACAGAGCGCAAAAGGCGATCGTGAACCAACTCACGAGACTTCTCGTTCTTCCGGAGTCGAACAAGTTCGTCCCGAATCTGTTGGAACCGTTCCTCAAAACGGGACTCCAAAGCCGAACACTGGGCAGAACCTTCTGTCAGATCGTCGATCTTCGACTCGTGATCGGCGACAAGGTTCTCGAGACTCTCGCAGCGTTCCTCAAGCGTCGAACAACGCTGCTGCAGCGCCTCGATTTGCCCACGATGAGCACTCTTCCACTTCCAGAGTCGCTCAATCGTTTTCTCGTTCAGCCCCACCCCCGTTGTTAGGCTCTCAGGGAAAGCATCGCTGGGTGGTTGTAACCGGACACTTCCGAGTTACGCAGCACGGTACGTATGTGAGGAAGCGTATGCAACGCTTCTCTCAAGGACTCTGTTCCGAGAGCGGTTGCCTGCTTCCTACAGTGCAACAATCGGTTACCTATAGGTCTCTATAGAGCAACCGTCGATAACCAAAGGCTTTAGTTAACGGTAAAAATGGAACTGTTTATTTGTTGGAGGTTGCCCTCTGTAGAACAACCTGGATTATCTTTATGCAACTATGAACAATAGCAATCTCAAGTGTAATTACTCCCCATGGGGCAATGAGTGGCTATGAAAGACTAACGCTAGTTGTCTTATGTGATTGGATGAGATGCATGTTCAATTATATCAAATCGGAGGCGCCGTCACTCAGACTGGCTGCCGGCTCCACCGTGAAGGTTCGAGCAAGTACGACGAACCTCATGGTTCGGTCTCAAACTTGTTGCGCGTACTCTACGTACCGCAAGGTTCGGTTTGGTTGTGTGGCACAACACAAGTGCTTAACCATGTTACAGTGTAACCCCGCTACACCACCCCCCACTTAAAGTGCGAAACACTCGAAGGGTCGGTGTGAGAAACGTGTGGATCTCGCGCGTGTGCGCCGAGAAAGGGGAACATTCGTGTATTCCTCGGGAAAGAGCACAGTGGCGACGCGTGCGTTAATTTCACCGAGTGTTGGCACATATAGTCGCTGTGCTCGCGCACGTGAGTATCATGGCCACCAACAAAGCTGTCCGCGAGAAGCTCGCGCGACAAAAAGGGGAAGCCGTCGGCACTCTCGTCGAAACTCTGCGCAAGCGCGAGGAAGACAGAGAGGTCGCGTCGAGCGCAAGACGAACGACGGTCACCGCGGATGCGGTCGACGTGCCTGCGGAGAGCGACGGCAGGTCTGCTCTCATATCTGATAGCGCTCCTGCTATAAGCAGTGAGTTGCGATTCGGAGACCTCCCTTCCGTGAAGCCGTTGTTCGCGCGTGCTTTGGAAGAGGAGGAAGTGACTGAGGAATTCCTCGTCGTTGACAATGACGGAAGCTCGCTTGAAGACGAGGGAGCGCTCACCATGAAGCTCGGCTCCGTCGACGAGTGGGTCGAGTACGAGGAGTTGCAAAGCGAGCGACACGCCGCTTATCTCCACGAGCTCGAGCGAGATCCATCCGCTGACGTCTCGATGTATCGGACGAAGGAGGAAAATGACGCCGTTGAGGCTGTCAATAATCGTAAGAGGAAGCACGAAGTCCTCATTACAAACGAAGAGACAGGAGTGCGAGCCATCGTTCACGATGAGCTCAAGTACTCACTGCCCGAAATGCCGCCGCCAGAACTATGGCCGGCTGGCAAGACCGCATCGAATCTGCTCGCGAGAGCCAGACTTTGTGCGTGGGACTATGACGCTCAATTTAAAAATTGGCGTGAAAAGCGATTGCGGGATGAAAATGGGGAATTGCGTATTCACCCGATCCCAGTCGTCCTCTTTGTTGGAGAGACGGAAGAAGGGTACGATGCCGACTTCATGTCGTGCATCAATAAAATTAAGGGAGGTAGCACTCGCACAGTGTCTACCGATCCGACAGCGCAACGCAGTCAACGCATGCAATTTGCAGTTGGCCGTGTTCGTCTGTTTCGCTCCAAGCAGGGCGGTGGCACGCCTCTGCGAGCGGGTGGTCGCGCTGGTATCAGGCGACAAATTACTCGCGCGAATGACAGTCCCTCAGTTGCGCCTCAAAGGCATCAACAAGATCCGGGACGTCTTCGCGAAGACGCTCAGCAGGCTCCCACGAGCTCTGCGACACATCGTACCCACGCCACTTCACAAGGTAGTGGGTGTTCCCCTTACGCCGCTGCACACGCAGCAGGCGCTAAACATGGTAGTGGCGCTGTCCCTGCTTGTCAATCAGCGGGACAGGTGGCGCCCTACTTCGCTTCAGCATCGGTGGTTGCACCAGATGCGGTGGTTCAGATGGTTCACGCGAACGCATCGTCCTTGGGGGCGCTACAGCAAGCCGTCCGTACCCTTCGCCAGCAATATCTGGACGAAACCTCGCTGTTGAAGCAGAGGGTGACAGCGCTTGAGACGGAGCTGAAGGAAGTTCGTCAGATGCTGGAGGAGTACCATGTCCGCGGGAAGCACTTCCACGCGAGGTACGCTCCGCGAGTGAAGACGCTTTGGGAGAGGCACAACGCGCTCGTGTCTCGATGGGCGACGTCTGAGCCCCCTGATGAGACCGACGTTCTCCCGGACTGGGATAAAAATCCACAGTAGCGTCATGGTAGCGTTTCAGCAAACCCACGTAGAACACGGGGTGCGTTGCCATTCTCGCTGGGAGATCGAGCTTGTAATTCAAGTCTCCAATCTTCTCCACAACAGTGTATGGCCCGATGAATCGTGGCAACAACTTACTCCCGCTGGGGAGCGTTGTGACTGCATCGTTTGGTAGGTTTTTAATGCTCAATAGCACTTTATCACCCACACAAAACGTTTGTTTGTTCTTTCTACCCGATTTATTGGCGTAGAGCTTTTGCTTGTCTTGCGCAGCAGCTAGTTGGTCGCGTACGCGACGCAACAATGCTGCGCGCTCATCGACAAATTGGCGCGCTGCCGCGGCGGCTTTGTCTTGCTTTGTCGTTGCTCTCGCAGCGCGTGCTGCAGAGAGATCTATTTCTGCGCCGGTGTGTGACACCGCGCGTCCTTCCATTCGTGGCTGACGCTCGCACGAGCAGTCGCCTGATTCCGTCTGAGACTGGCTATTTTTAGCACGAGTACCGTAACTCAGTACCGTGGGTGATCCATCTATAGACACACGAGTACCGTAACTCAGTACCGTGCCCGACATGTCAATACTCTGCGTGCTGTCCGGTAAGACCGTGACAGATTCGGAACGCGATCGCACAGGCGGCGCATCGCGCGCGTCCACGTGAGCGTCGACGCCACGTCCGGTGACGGAGATCGCGCGCTCGCATCGAGCGCAGCGAGTTGCCCTCCTACCGCAGAACGTTCGACGCCCTCGAACAGAGTGGCGGGTACGCGCGGGTGCCGCAGCGAGTTAAAATAGAACGGAGTCACGGCCGTAGAGGCGTGCTCGCTGCTATTTATAGCAAACTCGGCGTACGGCAGCCAGCGGCTTCAGTCGCGGGGATGATCGACAGCGATGCTGCGAAGAATATCCTCGACGACACGGTTCACGCGCTCGGTTTGCCCGTCTGTCTCGGGGTGATCAGCAGTGGACATCGCCAGATCTGTGCCGAGCAGGCGAAAGAGTTCGCGCCAAAAGGCAGCGGTAAAACGCGGGTCCCGGTCTGATACAATAGACTCGGGCAAGCCGTGATAGCGGAACACGTGCTCTAAAAATAGGCACGCCGTCTCTTGGGCAGTGACGTGCTTGCGCACGGGTGCAACGTGCACCATTTTGCTCAGTCGGTCGACGAACACGACGACGCCTGTGTTGCGCGTCTTGTCTTCCAGGAAACCGAAGACGAAATCCATGCTGACCGACTTCCAGCAGTCTTGCGGAATCGGCAGCGGATGCAGCGGCGCTTTGTTCTTGCCCGCAGGCTTCACGCGCTGGCACTGTTCGCATGAGCGTACATAATTGGCCACCCATTTGTATTGGTGTGGCCACCAAAACACATTAGACACTTGCAAGAAGGTCTTCTCACGTCCGAGATGCCCACTCGCTGGTGCATCGTGAAACTCATGCAGGATCGAAAGTTTCAGATCCTGGTCATGCGGTACATACACGCGCGGGTAATCAAAGTTGGACAGTCGATGCCACAACAACCCGTCGTGGTAACTAAACCGAGCAAGCTTTGACTCGAGTTTGGCAGGCAATGACTCTTTGGACGAGCCGTCAAAGTGAGCAATCAACAAGCGACATTCATCGTCCTTTGCATAAAGCGACTGAATATTGTCCTTGAGCTTTGTTTGCACTCGACTGATGCTCAGATGCATGAGATCAGGAGTGCACTCCAAACACAGGGCGGCAGAGCTGCTGTCAGCGCTCGACTCGTAATCTGGACGGCGCGAGAGCGCGTCCGCCAGAACATTTCCTTTCCCGGCTTGTATTCGACCCGAAAGTTGAACTCGGAGAAGAATGCAAGCCATCGCGCCATTCGCTGCGATAAATGGGGGGAATTAATCGCGGTCCGCAAGGACGCGTGATCAGTGTACACAACGAACGGTGTCGCACCCAAAAGGTGGACCCTGAACTTCAAGAGGGCGTACTTGATCGCAAGCAGCTCCTTGTCGTGCACAGGATAATTCTTTTCAGCTGCTCTAAGCAGTCTGCTTTGGTATGATACGACGCGCTCATGGCCGTCATCATCCTTCTGCATCAGTGCACAGCCGATTGCAAAATCGCTGGCATCGCACACGACACTGAAGGCTTTCGTGTGGTCCGGCAACGCCAGGACAGGAGCGCGAACTAGTGACTCCTTCACGTCAATGAATGCATTCATGACATCATTCGTCCAGTCCCACTCGACATCCTTTTTCAAGAGATGCGTGAGCGGACGGACTCTTGCCGCATAGTTGTGGCTGTATTTGTGCAAGTAATTTGCCAAGCCAAGCCACTTGCGCAAGTCCTTGACATTCTTTGGGATCGGCCAGTCGGCGATCGCCTTGATCTTCTCTGGGTCCGCGCGGACGCCAGCTTTGCCAACATAGCAGCCCAGGATCGGTATCTCTGAGGCGCCAAAGATGCACTTCTTCAGGTTGAAATACAGACTGTTGTCTCGTAAGCACTGCAACACTGAGCGCAAATGTCTCTTGTGCACGTCAACGGCACTGAGATCTCCTTCGGCACGACTGTGCACGAAGATGTCATCGAAATAGCTCGGCGCATACGCACGATGAGGACGCAGAAGATGCGTTACCAGACGATTGAACGTCGCTGGTGCATTCTTCAAACCTTGCAGCATAACGAGCCACTCCCACAGCATCCCGCTGGGTGTGCTTACTGCCGTCAAGGGAACGTCACTCTCTCGCATGAGGATCTGATAGAACCCGTCCATCAGATCCAGTGCGGAGAACACTGTCGAGCCGCCCATGGAGTCGATCAAGACATCCTTCCTTGGGATCGGCGTTTGTGCCGGAATGGTGGCGGCGTTCAGCTTGTTGAAAGCGTGAACAATGCGCCAGCCACCAGTCGCTTTCCACACACAAAACGTGGGTGAGCTATGCGAAGACTTGCTTTCTCTCACATGACCGGCGAGGGCTCGTTTCGCGAAGAACTCGTCGATTGCCTCAACCTGCTCGCGGGGCAGCGGCCATTGTCTGGTCACGCAATATTTGCTCCAGGGCTCGAGGTCAATCTCGTGCCGTACGCCACGATCAACGGGCAGGGCACTTGGCGCTTTGTCGGGAAACACATCTTTGAACTCCCACAATAAGTCAAAGTATGGACTGCCTTTCACGGTGTCCCAATCCTGAGCAGCAAACCGTTTCTGTTTGTCTGGCTCCAAAACACTCTCATCCGCAGTGGACGAGGTGCATAGTTCGCTACGCGTGAACGCAGTCGGAACGACGATCTCGCGGATCTGACCACGCTCTAGATCCGTAAGAAAGAGCTCATAGCTCATTTCTTCGAGGGATAGAATCGCCTCAGCGGTACTCAGCAGCTCATGGAGCGCCGCAAATTCAGCGAAGAACACTTCGTCTGATGCGTTTGCTTCCGGACTGCGTGTCGCGCGTCTGAGCGTCACGTCAACGTGAGCGCGATCTATCGACGGATCCGAGATCCTGTCGAAGGCGCGCAGCGAAGTTGCAGCTGCGTTGAGAGATGGGGCAATCATATGCGAGGCGGCCGTTTCCTCAGCAACAGATGCCAATGCACTGTCTCTCTTGCGAGCTGACAACTTGCGTCGCCCTCGTCGGTTGATGCGAACACGCGACCTCGCGGTTCTGAGCTCCAGTACTGCACCGTCAGGGTGGTACGAGCTGGTTGACGCGTGTATACCTGTACTGTCGCTGCCACTTGCGGGGGCTGGCTCGGATGCTCTGGAGCCGCACACTTGCGCACCAGTGTCCACGTCTGGACTTTCTGGCGCTTCCGCACAAACTGGGCTACCTGCCGCAGTTGATCTCTTTGCTGGGCTCCCTGCCTCATCGCATCTTCTAGCTGGGCTCCCTGCCACAGCGTGTTCAAAGCTCGCATCCATAGCGTGGAAATTTTCCCCCAACCTTCGCTCTTCATCAGAGGAAGGGGTGGAGCTTCCGATTGTGCGTGCTCGCCAATCGATCCAAGGCTGATGTTTCGCCAGCCAAGGCATCCCTAGGATGAGGTCGTACTTCGACCCCATCGCTAGTACCACGAACGTTTCTTTGCAAACAAAGTCGCAAAAACTGAAAGAGAGTTCGACTCGAATTCCTTCAGCGTGTACTGTCGACCCATCGGCCAGACGTACGATCATCTTCTCGCGCTTGCCACTGTGGACAAGTCGCTCATACGCTTGCAGACTCTGTTCCAGAGCTGCCTTCGAGACAAAGTTCTGTGACGCACCGCAGTCAACAAGAACCGTCATTTTCTTCTCATAGCCCTTCACATCGGCGCTATATACCAACATCTCACTCGGAGCCTTGTTGCCAAGAGCTCCTGGGACTAAGCTTCCCATCTGCACGACTCTAGTAGTCGGCGACGCCGAAGCTATAGAGTCTGTCTCAGTAGAGCGTCCCGCTTCTACTGAGACACTCCGTTTCCCTTTCTTGCCGCAGCGGATCTGCCACCTCGGTGAGCGTGGTTGCTGCGCGGCGTTTGGTAGTCCCTCGCCTGATTTCCAGTGCGAGGAGCAGACTGCCTTGGAGCGGGACACTTCGACTGATAGTGTCCTCGCTTGCCACAATTAAAGCAGGTCACTTCGGCGCTGCTGAGATCCATTGGTGTCGGGCCATGGAAGCGCCGCTCATTCGTGACTGCTCGGTGGCTGTGATGCGCACCGTTGTGGCGGCCAGCGTTCCAATCAGGTCGGCTGACTCTCAACGATTGCTGCTCAACGAGCGCAATGCGGATCGCATCTTCCATCGTGGCCGGCAAGCGTCGGTACAACTCCTGACGCGCCGGTCCACTGTTGAGGCCGTTGAGAAACGCAGGCACTTTCACAGACTCAGGCAAAGGACTGGTCGTGATCGCCGCGCACAGGCTTCTCATCTCCTGGATGAATCGTTCCAGTGAGAGCTTCCCTTGTTTCAAGGAGAAGAAACGACCTTGCAACAGCACTTCGTTGTTCGGAGGCTGATACATGGCGGTGATTCTCGCACGGAAAATATCCCACGTGTCGAATGCACACTCATCGGTGAGCAACGTCGAGAATGCCCATTCCGACGCTCGACCGCGCAGGTTCGAGATGGCGTAAGACACCATCTGCTCGTTGCTGTCGATGAGCTGAGCCTTGGCGCAACGCTCCACGGCAAGTAGCCAGTGGATGAGCTTGTCGCCATCCGCACCATCGAATTTCGGAGCGTCGATCTTGACAGCTCTCGGGCAGGGAGTTTGGGACGTGGGTGTCTGAGGCGCAGAAGCCGCACTCGACAAAGACGTGGCTGCACCAGCAACCACAGATACCACTAGCTCGAGCGCTTCGCGCGACTCAGCAGCTGAGCGCAGCATCTCTGCGGTCAAGCTTGCGGTGGCTTGCATTTGTGCTTGCGCACTTCGCTCTCCTTCGAGGCGCTGAGCGTTCGAGAAGTTCTCGAACTGCTCGAGTCGAAAGATTTGCTGTTCCGGCGACGCCGAGAGCACGTCTAGAGCGACTTGGTCGCCTAGCGCTTGTGCCATTCGGGTCAGCACACTCCGGTGTTCAGCCGAGAGGTGCGGGAACTGCGCAGGGTCAATTGACACGATTATGAATCCTTGAGGAAGCGATTCAGGCAGTCACCTCTGCCGGGTCGTAGATTGACTACAAGTGCTACCAGTTGTAACCGGACACATCCGAGTTACGCAGCACGGTACGTGTGTGAGGAAGCGTATTCAACGCTTCTCTCAAGGACTCTGTTCCAAAAGCTGTTGCCTGCTTCCTGCAGTGCAACAATCGGTTACCTATAGGTCTCTATAGAGTAACCGTCGATGACCAAAGGCTTTAGTTAACGGTAAAAATGGAACTGTTTATTTGTTGGAGGTTGCCCTCTGTAGAACAACCTGGATTATCTTTATGTAACTATGAACAATAGCAATCTCAAGTGTAATTACTCCCCATGGGGCAATGAGTGGCTATGAAAGACTAACACTAGTTGTCTTATGTGATTGGATGAAATGCATGTTCAATTATATCCAATCGGAGGCGCCGTCACTCAGACTGGCTGCCGGCTCCACCGTGAAGGTTCGAGCAAGTACGACGAACCTCATGGTTCGGTTTGGTTGTGTGGCACAACACAAGTGCGTAACCATGTTACAGTGTAACCCCGTTACACCAGCAGTACCGGAAACTGTCGAGTTGACTATTGAGGGTTTCCCTCATCTGTCTTCTCATGAGTGGATGGCGCTTGAGCGCATGCGAGATGTCATCGGAGAGGCTGCTGTGGTCAGTCTGCTTCGATCGGCATCTCCAGAGGACCAGAAGAGCGCGGTGGTCAGCTTCATGCACCACGAGATCATGTCCTCCCGGAAGCAGGTCGCAACCCCTGTTTCCTCACTCAGGACGGTGCCACTGAAGCTTGACGTCTCTCCGTATCGCGGCGGAGAGAGCGAACCTCTCTCACGATGATTCGTCGAGTTGGATGCAGCCATCGCTGCAAGACAACTGCGAGACCCTTCGCAGCAAGTGTTGCTCGCGATGTCCAACCTTGCGGGTCGTGCGAAGAGCTGGGCGTATGGCAAGCGTTTAGCCGATCTAAACTGCTTCCCCAGCTACGACCACTTCAAGACTGAACTCAAGAAGGCGTTTGAACCTCCACAGAGTGAGTTCCGTGCGCGCGTCGAGTTCCTCAAGCTTCGTTAAGGCCGTTTCGACCTTCGCTCGTATGCACAACGTGCTCGTTACTTGGTATCGAGCATCGTTGACGAGCCGATTGGCGTTCCAACGCAAGTCGTGACGTTCATGACGGGTCTGAACGATGGTCCGATTCGGAACCAATTGTTCCGCGAGTACCCCAAGACGCTGGACGAAGCCATTGAACGTGCGATGCAAGAAGAGTTCAGCATCAAGCAAGCGAAGTTCCATGGGTTTGCGTCGAGACCAATGCGGCAATCGAATGCCGTCCATGATGGTCCCGAGCCCATGGACATCTCGTACATTTCCACGCCTGGAAATGAGCGTCCTCGCAACGATGGGAAGTGTTTCCGTTGCGGGAAGCCGGGTCACATTGCTTGGAACTGCAAGGTGTCTTTGCCGGGTCGGCAAACGACACAGGGTGCTCGTTCGAACAACCACGATCGTTCTTACGGTCGTCGGTTCGAGCGGTCACCTGGGCCAACAAACGGGAATGGACAGTAGGGGAGGGGCCTCCTATTGGCCCGGAAAAGAGGACTGTGGACGTTGTGGAGACACAGGACTCTGGCCCCTATGTGCATCAAGCACATGCAGTTTCCACTATGAGTGAGAAGAGTGTCAGTCAAACGTCAAGTTTGACCGTTCACAACGTTCATGTAGACGGTATTGCAACGCCTCTACGAGCTTTGGTTGACACTGGTGCGTCGAACAACTTTGTTCGAAATGAAGTGATCGTCAGGCATGGTGTCTTTGTGCCTGATGCGTATGAAGAGAAGACAATGATCGTCCGGTTGGCAAATGGGTCAACTGTGAAGATGCCGAAGCGCGTGGTGCGTTTGGCAATCAAGTGTGAAGATTTCCGAGGTGAAGGCGAGTTCATTTTACTCGACCTCGATGACAAGTTTGACATCATCCTGGGAATGCCATGGTTGAAGCGTTATCAACCTAGCATTGACTGGATGAATATGAAGATCTCCGTTGGCAAGTCACGAGATGTTGACTTGTGCTGCACAACAACGGATGAAGTAGCATGGGTGTACACATCTGTGGAAGAGATCCCAGATGGCCCTTGTGATATTGCGGTGTGCGATGGCCCCCATGTTCACAAGCGGTACCCATTTTGAAGACGACAAATGGAGGTGGAGCAGTCAGGCGCCAGAAAAAGACTGTCTCCTTTGCCATCGACGACGACAAGGTTCGCGATGGCGTTGACAAGAGTGAATGGAAGAGGAACAGACACCCTTCCCAAGACAAGAAGACCAGCAAGAGAAGTTTTTCGCCAAGAGTTTTGAGTTCCCCTGATCAAGGTACAAGTGGTGATGACGAAGGGAGTGTCCAAGCACAAGACATTCCAAACGAGTTTGTGAATATCGCGGTCTACAATGAAGAAGGTGACGTGGATGTAATCCGTCACGTGAAGATTGAAAATCCTCCAAGTTCAGTCGAAGAATTGATTTCCTTGCCATCAATGAGCAAGAAGACACTGGAGCGCAGCCTAGCGAGAGGCGATATTGCGCAGGTGTGTGTGATCGTCGAAATGGTCGACGAAGGCTTCGTCAACACAGCATCGAGTGCGGATGCAGATGTGTTGGACGAAAAGACACGGAGGGAAAGGTTCGAGGAGCAGTCGTGGGACGCCCTCAAGAAGAACCCCGTGTATGTGCTTGCCAGGGAATATGAAGACATTTTTCCTGACAAGGTGCCGGACGAATTGCCATTCGACAGAGGCATTCGTCATGAGATTGATGTACTTCCTGGCACGAAGTACTGCATCACAAGACAGTGGCCGTTCCCAAAGGAACAAGTCGAGGCGATCGACGAGTTCTTTGCGCAACGTGCTAAGGCTGGTCATGTGCGAGAGAGCAAGTCTCCGCATTGCAGCCCCACTTTCTGTGTGAAGAAGGCAACTGGAGGTTGGCGCATTGTTAATGCTTTCAACAAGCTGAACGACGCGGCAATTCCAGCCCAGACTCCGGTTCCACGCAAGGACATGATCCTTGATGGAATGGTCGGCAGCACCGTCTTCAGTGCTATCGATCTGAAAGATGGGTTCTATCAGATTCGAATGCGCGAAGACGATGTCCCACTAACCGCAGTAAGCACCCCGAGTGGTATGCTATGGGAATGGTTAGTGATGCCACAGGGACTGAAGAATGCTCCTGCGACCTTCAATCGAATGGTCACGAACGTTCTTCGTCCTCTGCGAACATTTGCACCAAGTTACTTGGACGACATTTTCGTTCATAGTAAGGCCACGAATGGGAAGTCTGATGTCGATGTTCATCTCGATCATCTTCGTCAAGTCTTCCAGGTCGTGCGTGAGAACAAACTCTACGCTAACTTGAAGAAGTGCATGTTCTTCTCCCCCGAGATCCCTGTTCTCGGTTGTTTTGTGGGCAAGAGCGGTGTTCGAGTCGATCCGGAGAAGGTCAAAGCTATTGACGATTGGCCAGTGCCAAAGAACGTCAAACAGCTACGACAATGGTTGGGTCCAGCCAACTACTTGCACAAGTACACGCGCAATTATGCAGCGTTGGTGCAACCCCTCACACAGCTCTTGAAGAAAGACGTTGAGTGGGAGTGGTCGAAAGACCATGAGACGGCATTCGAAGAAGTCAAGAGGAGTCTTCGAGAAGCTCCTGTGTTGGCTCTGCCAAACCACGACAAGCCGTTCCACGTCGTCTGTGATGCGAGCGATTATGCCATCGGTTGCGCATTGATGCAACACGGTGATGAGGGTCATGAGCGAGTTGTGTCGTATCAGTCACGACAACTCCGACCCGCAGAGCGGAACTACCCAGTTCATGACAAGGAACTTCTGGCGATGAAGTATTCTTTGGTCAAGTTCCGTGTGTATCTGCTTGGCGAGGAGCGCTTTGCTATTTACACTGATCACGCATCTCTGCGTACGGCAGTGAAGACTCCTCATTTGTCGCAAAGAATGGCGAGATGGTTCTCCTTCTTTGCAGAGTACAACTCTGTTGTACACTGCAAACCAGGCAAAACGAACATCTTAGCCGATGCGCTGTCAAGACGTCCGGATTACGATCCGAAGACCAAGAGTGAAGACACGGACGGAGCGTGTCGACTCTGTGAAGATGTTCAAGCGATCGCGGTGCGAGCTGCGACTGCAGTGCGAGAAGAGATCGTCGAAGGGTACAAGTCTGACGAAACATGTCAGGACTTGTTGAAGTACTTCAAAGACCCTTCGGACAAAGCACTGCAAGGTCTTCCGTCGCGCACAAGATCGCGAGTTCACCGCTTCCGAGTACTCAACGGGCTGTTGTACTATGCGGTCGAACAAGGGGATACAGCAAGGATTGTTGTTCCCAACGACGAAGGTCTGCGTCATCGACTCTTGTATGAGTACCATGACGGTCCTTCGGGTGGCCATCTCGGACGTGAGAAAACGTTTCTCAGTCTTTCCCGGGATTACTACTGGCCACACATGTACAAGTGGGTGCGCAAGTATGTGAGGACTTGCGAGGCCTGCCAACGAGTGAAACCCTCTGGTTCCACGCAGGCACCACTTCGTTCATTGGCTGTCCCATCGGACAGTTGGAAGTCTGTGAGTATGGATTTCATATTCGGACTTCCTCGAGACACACATGGACGCAATGGCATCCTTGTGTATGTGGACCGATTCAGCAAGATGGTTCATCTTGCGCCTGTTTCGGACAAGATCTCTGTTGAGAAGACTGCCAAGGTCTTTGTAGACGTCGTATTCCGTCTACACGGACTACCAGTCAAGATCGTGTCTGACCGTGACACCCGTTTCACGTCCAAGTTCTGGCGTGCACTGTTTGGACTTCTGGACACCAAGCTATCCATGTCAACAGCGGCACACCCTGAAACGGACGGTCAAACAGAGCGAGTGAATCGCGTCCTCGAAGACGTGTTGCGCAGCTACGCAACGTCTTTCAAAGAGTGGAGCGACTATCTCCCTCTTGCCGAGTTTGCGTTGAACAACTCCACGCATGTCTCGACAGGTCACTCTCCATTTTATGTGAACTATGGCATTCATCCTCGAGTGCCTGCTTCCGTAATGGGTGAGGTCTCTACCTTAAGTGGGGGAGGGACTCCGGCTCATGGAAACAAGCCGAAGTCGTCTTACGACCTGAATGCTGCTTCCGAGTTGAAAGCAAATTTTGACTCGATGAAACCCCTCGACGACCTAACAAGTCGTGAAGAGCAGCAAGTCGATGACTTTATTGTGAGGAGACAAGCCGTTGTGAGGTTTGTTCGAGACGCAATTGCAAAGGCTCAGGATCTGCAAAAGGAACAAGCAGATAGGAGCGGAAGGAAGAACAAGCAAGTATATAAGATCAATGATCTTGTATTACTTAGCACGACTAATCTACCTGAACACGCAGTGTCTAACTTGGGGAGTTCGAAACTTCTGCCAAGATATATTGGACCGTTCAGGGTAGTTAAATGCAATGGTGATGCATACACACTAGACATTCCTAAACGCATGCGACTACACCCTACGTTCTACGTAGGTCGACTAAAGCCTTACCTTCCAAGTGGGTCAGCGAACCCTATAGAGCCCTTGACGGATGATCAAGTTGATCCTGAAGTCGCTCCACCAGCTCGCGAAGAGTCTGTAACTCATCGCCATGGAGCTTCTTCTCGGCATAAAGGCGCTGAAGCACATCAAAGGACTCGTCCTTCATTGTCTCCAACGCGAGAAGGCGACCATGATACTCCTTCCGAAGTATCTCAAGAGAAGTCCCTGCCTCTTCCACAGAGCGCAGTAGACGTTCGTGATACGCATCGCGAGCTTTCTCAGCCTTCTGGAGTCGTTCAAGCTCGGCTTGAATCTTCTCGAACCTCTGTTCGAAACGTGACTCCATTGCCGAACGCTGGGCAAGACCATCGAAGAGCAAGTCGATCTTCGACTCATGTTCCTTCAACCGGTCTTCGAGGCTTTCGCACCGGTCTTCGAGTACCGCGTTGCGAACTTCAAGAGCCTCGATCTGAGCGCGGTGAGCACTCTTCCACTTCCAGAGTCGCTCAATCGTTTTCGCGTTCAACCCCACCTCCTCTGATCGATCATCAGGGAGAGCGCCGTTGGATCGTTGAGTCGATAGTAGATCATAAGGATCGATCGACTCGTCGTCGAGGAGAGAAGCAGTTGAACCGTCAACACTTCTACAGAGTTCGGTGGCGTGGATATCCACCGGACTCAGACACGTGGGAGCCTCGTCAGACATTGGAGTCTGATGTTCCCGACGTGGTCCGCAGCTATGAGAACTGCTTGTAGCGTCGCCAGGGGCGACACTACGACGACCAGAGCTACGGTTCGCTCTGTCGTCAGCGGGAGTTCTTCTTTCGGCACGAGCGTTGCCACGACGAAGAAGACGCTCCATTTTGTTCTCGTTCTCAAGACGAACAAATGTTCGCCATGAGTCTCTCTGGGCTGCGATGTGTTGGTTCGGATCATCGCGATCGTCGATCCGACGCCAACTGAAGAACCGCTCCTTGTAGAACTCGAGCTCCCCCTTCTCCTTCAGAATGGGAGAAATGTCAAAGAGTTCTGGAGCTGTCCGCTATCGCTTGGACGACGGACGTTCTTCTCGGTTCACTAGGTCACTTGGTCGCTTCATTGCCAATTGCAAAGTGAACTGCTCCGAAAGGTCTGCAAAAGTACGCAAGGTATTTGTGACTTTAAGGAGGGGATGATGTAATGGGCTATAACCAGCCATTACATGAAGGTGGATCTGTTCCCAGATCTAGTGTGCCATACACCACCTTCAACGTGCATTGTGGAGACACAAATAACAAAGGGATTGCAGTAATACAGTCCCCACATGAACGTGTGATGTAACGGGGTTACACTGTAACATGGTTACGCACTTGTGTTGCGCCACACAACCAAACCGAACCTTGCGGTACGTAGAGTACGCGCAACAAGTTTAAGACCGAACCATGAGGTTCGTCGTACTTGCTCGAACCTTCACGGTGGAGCCGGCAGCCAGTCTGAGTGACGGCGCCTCCGATTGGATATAATTGAACATGCATTTCATCCAATCACATAAGACAACTAGCGTTAGTCTTTCATAGCCACTCATTGCCCCATGGGGAGTAATTACACTTGAGATTGCTATTGTTCATAGTTACATAAAGATAATCCAGGTTGTCCTACAGAGGGCAACCTCCAACAAATAAACAGTTCCATTTTTACCGTTAACTAAAGCCTTTGGTTATCGACGGTTACTCTATAGAGACCTATAGGTAACCGATTGTTGCACTGCAGGAAGCAGGCAACAGCTCTCGGAACAGAGTCCTTGAGAGAAGCGTTGCATACGCTTCCTCACACACGTACCGTGCTGCGTAACTCGGGAGTGTCCGGTTACAACTGGTAGCACTTGTAGTCAATCTACGACCCGGCAGAGGTGACTGCCTGAATCGCTTCCTCAAGGATTCATAATGGCGTCAATTGACCCTGCGCAGTTCCCGCACCTCTCGGCTGAACACCGGAGTGTGCTGACCCGAATGGCACAAGCGCTAGGCGACCAAGTCGCTCTAGACGTGCTCTCGGCGTCGCCGGAACAGCAAATCTTTCGACTCGAGCAGTTCGAGAACTTCTCGAACGCTCAGCGCCTCGAAGGAGAACGAAGTGCGCAAGCACAAATGCAAGCCACCGCAAGCTTGACCGCAGAGATGCTGCGCTCAGCTGCTGAGTCGCGCGAAGCGCTCGAGCGAGTGGTATCTGTGGTTGCTGGTGCAGCCACGTCTTTGTCGAGTGCGGCTTCTGCGCCTCAGACACCCACGTCCCAAACTCCCCGCCCGAGAGCTGTCAAGATCGACGCTCCGAAATTCGATGGTGCGGATGGCGACAAGCTCATCCACTGGCTACTCGCCGTGGAGCGTTGCGCCAAGGCTCAGCTCATCGACAGCAACGAGCAGATGGTGTCTTACGCCATCTCGAACCTGCGCGGTCGAGCGTCGGAATGGGCATTCTCGACGCTGCTCGCCGATGAGTGTGCATTCGACACGTGGGATATTTTCCGTGCGAGAATCACCGCCATGTATCAGCCTCCGAACAACGAAGTGCTGTTGCAAGGTCGTTTCTTCTCCTTGAAACAAGGGAAGCTCTCACTGGAACGATACATCCAGGAGATGAGAAGCCTGTGCGCGGCGATCACGACCAGTCCTTTGCCTGAGTCTGTGAAAGTGCCTGCGTTTCTCAACGGCCTCAACAGTGGACCAGCGCGTCAGGAGTTGTACCGACGCTTGCCGGCCACGATGGAAGATGCGATCCGCATTGCGCTCGTTGAGCAGCAATCGTTCAGAGTCAGCCGACCTGATTGGAACGCTGGCCGCCACAACGGTGCGCATCACAGCCACCGAGCAGTCACGAATGAGCGGCGCTTCCATGGTCCGACACCAATGGATCTCAGCAGCGCCGAAGTGACCTGCTTTAACTGTGGCAAGCGGGGACACTATCAGTCGAAGTGTCCCGCTCCAAGGCAGTCTGCTCCTCGCACTGGAAATCAGGCGAGGGACTACCAAACGCCGCGCGGCAACCACGCTCACCGAGGTGGCAGATCCGCTGCGGCAAGAAAGGGAAACGGAATGTCTCAGTAGAAGCGGGACGCTCTACTGAGACAGACTCTATAGCTTCGGCGTCGCCGACTACTAGAGTCGTGCAGATGGGAAGCTTAGTCCCAGGAGCTCTTGGCAACAAGGCTCCGAGTGAGATGTTGGTATATAGCGCCGATGTGAAGGGCTATGAGAAGAAAATGACGGTTCTTGTTGACTGCGGTGCGTCACAGAACTTCGTCTCGAAGGGAGCTCTGGAACAGAGTCTGCAAGCGTATGAGCGACTTGTCCACAGTGGCAAGCGCGAGAAGATGATCGTACGTCTGGCCGATGGGTCGACAGTACACGCTGAAGGAATTCGAGTCGAACTCTCTTTCAGTTTTTGCGACTTTGTTTGCAAAGAAACGTTCGTGGTACTAGCGATGGGGTCGAAGTACGACCTCATCCTAGGGATGCCTTGGCTGGCGAAACATCAGCCTTGGATCGATTGGCGAGCACGCACAATCGGAAGCTCCACCCCTTCCTCTGATGAAGAGCGAAGGTTGGGGGAAAATTTCCACGCTATGGATGCGAGCTTTGAACACGCTGTGGCAGGGAGCCCAGCTAGAAGATGCGATGAGGCAGGGAGCCCAGCAAAGAGATCAACTGCGGCAGGTAGCCCAGTTTGTGCGGAAGCGCCAGAAAGTCCAGACGTGGACACTGGTGCGCAGGTGTGCGGCTCCAGAGCACCCGAGCCAGCCCCCGCAAGTGACAGCGACAGTACAGGTGTACACGCGTCAACCAGCTCGTACCACCCTGACGGTGCAGTACTGGAGCTCAGAACCGCGAGGTCGCGTGTTCGCATCAACCGACGAGGGCGACGCAAGTTGTCAGCTCGCGAGAGAGACAGTACATTGGCATCTGTTGCTGAGGAAACGGCCGCCTCGCATATGATTGCCCCATCTCTCAACGCAGCTGCAACTTCGCTGCGCGCCTTCGACAGGATCTCGGATCCGTCGATAGATCGCGCTCACGTTGACGTGACGCTCAGACGCGCGACACGCAGTCCGGAAGCAAACGCATCAGACGAAGTGTTCTTCGCTGAATTTGCGGCGCTCCATGAGCTGCTGAGTACCGCTGAGGCGATTCTATCCCTCGAAGAAATGAGCTATGAGCTCTTTCTTACGGATCTAGAGCGTGGTCAGATCCGCGAGATCGTCGTTCCGACTGCGTTCACGCGTAGCGAACTATGCACCTCGTCCACTGCGGATGAGAGTGTTTTGGAGCCAGACAAACAGAAACGGTTTGCTGCTCAGGATTGGGACACCGTGAAAGGCAGTCCATACTTTGACTTATTGTGGGAGTTCAAAGATGTGTTTCCCGACAAAGCGCCAAGTGCCCTGCCCGTTGATCGTGGCGTACGGCACGAGATTGACCTCGAGCCCTGGAGCAAATATTGCGTGACCAGACAATGGCCGCTGCCCCGCGAGCAGGTTGAGGCAATCGACGAGTTCTTCGCGAAACGAGCCCTCGCCGGTCATGTGAGAGAAAGCAAGTCTTCGCATAGCTCACCCACGTTTTGTGTGTGGAAAGCGACTGGTGGCTGGCGCATTGTTCACGCTTTCAACAAGCTGAACGCCGCCACCATTCCGGCACAAACGCCGATCCCAAGGAAGGATGTCTTGATCGACTCCATGGGCGGCTCGACAGTGTTCTCCGCACTGGATCTGATGGACGGGTTCTATCAGATCCTCATGCGAGAGAGTGACGTTCCCTTGACGGCAGTAAGCACACCCAGCGGGATGCTGTGGGAGTGGCTCGTTATGCTGCAAGGTTTGAAGAATGCACCAGCGACGTTCAATCGTCTGGTAACGCATCTTCTGCGTCCTCATCGTGCGTATGCGCCGAGCTATTTCGATGACATCTTCGTGCACAGTCGTGCCGAAGGAGATCTCAGTGCCGTTGACGTGCACAAGAGACACTTGCGCTCAGTGTTGCAGTGCTTACGAGACAACAGTCTGTATTGCAACCTGAAGAAGTGCATCTTTGGCGCCTCAGAGATACCGATCCTGGGCTGCTATGTTGGCAAAGCTGGCGTCCGCGCGGACCCAGAGAAGATCAAGGCGATCGCCGACTGGCCGATCCCAAAGAATGTCAAGGACTTGCGCAAGTGGCTTGGCAAATTACTTGCACAAGTACAGCCACAACTATGCGGCAAGAGTCCGTCCGCTCACGCATCTCTTGAAAAAGGATGTGGAGTGGGACTGGACAAACGATGTCATGAATGCATTCATTGACGTGAAGGAGTCGCTTGTTCGCGCTCCTGTCCTGGCGTTGCCGGACCACACGAAAGCCTTCAGTGTCGTGTGCGATGCCAGCGATTTTGCAATCGGCTGTGCACTGATGCAGAAGGATGATGACGGCCATGAGCGCGTCGTATCATACCAAAGCAGACTGCTTAGAGCAGCTGAAAAGAATTATCCTGTGCACGACAAGGAGCTGCTTGCGATCAAGTACGCCCTCTTGAAGTTCAGGGTCCACCTTTTGGGTGCGACACTGTTCGTTGTGTACACGGATCACGCGTCCTTGCGGACCGCGATTAATTCCCCCCATTTATCGCAGCGAATGGCGCGATGGCTTGCATTCTTCTCCGAGTTCAACTTTCGGGTCGAATACAAGCCGGGAAAGGAAATGTTCTGGCGGACGCGCTCTCGCGCCGTCCAGATTACGAGTCGAGCGCTGACAGCAGCTCTGCCGCCCTGTGTTTGGAGTGCACTCCTGATCTCATGCATCTGAGCATCAGTCGAGTGCAAACAAAGCTCAAGGACAATATTCAGTCGCTTTATGCAAAGGACGATGAATGTCGCTTGTTGATTGCTCACTTTGACGGCTCGTCGAAAGAGTCATTGCCTGCCAAACTCGAGTCAAAGCTTGCTCGGTTTAGTTACCACGACGGGTTGTTGTGGCATCGACTGTCCAACTTTGATTACCCGCGTGTGTATGTACCGCATGACCAGGATCTGAAACTTTCGATCCTGCATGAGTTTCACGGTGCACCAGCGAGTGGGCATCTCGGGCGTGAAAAGACCTTCTTGCAAGTGTCTAATGTGTTTTGGTGGCCACACCAGTACAAATGGGTGGCCAATTATGTACGCTCATGCGAACAGTGCCAGCGCGTGAAGCCTGCGGGCAAGAACAAAGCGCCGCTGCATCCGCTGCCGATTCCGCAAGACTGCTGGAAGTCGATCAGCATGGATTTCGTCTTCGGTTTCCCGGAAGACAAGACGCGCAACACAGGCGTCGTCGTGTTCGTCGACCGACTGAGCAAAATGGTGCACGTTGCACCTGTGCGCAAGCATGTCAATGCGCAAGAGACGGCGTGCCTATTTTAGAGCACGTGTTCCGCTATCACGGCTTGCCCGAGTCTATTGTATCAGACCGGGACCCGCGTTTTACCGCTGCCTTTTGGCGCGAACTCTTTCGCCTGCTCGGCACAGATCTGGCGATGTCCTCTGCCGATCGCCCCGAGACAGACGGGCAAACCGAGCGCGTGAACCGTGTCGTCGAGGATATTCTTCGCAGCATCGCTGTCGATCATCCCTGCGACTGGAGCCGCTGGCTGCCGTACGCCGAGTTTGCTATAAATAGCAGCGAGCACGCCTCTACGGCCGTGACTCCGTTCTATTTTAACTCGCTGCGGCACCCGCGCGTACCCGCCACTCTGTTCGAGGGCGTCGAACGTTCTGCGGTAGGAGGGCAACTCGCTGCGCTCGATGCGAGCGCGCGATCTCCGTCACCGGACGTGGCGTCGACGCTCACGTGGACGCGCGCGATGCGCCGCCTGTGCGATCGCGTTCCGAATCTGTCACGGTCTTACCGGACAGCACGCAGAGTATTGACATGTCGGGCACGGTACTGAGTTACGGTACACGTGTCCCTAAAGATGGATCACCCACGGTACCGAGTTACGGTACTCGTGCTAAAAATAGCCAGTCTCAGACGGAATCAGGCGACTGCTCGTGCGAGCGTCAGCCACGAATGGAAGGACGCGCAGTGTCACACACCGGCGCAGAAATAGATCTCTCTGCAGCACGCACTGCGAGAGCAACGACAAAGCAAGACAAAGCCGTCGCGGCAGCGCGGCAATTTGTCGATGAGCGCGCAGCATTGTTGCGTCGCGTACGCGACCGACTAGCTGCTGCGCAAGACAAGCAAAAGCTCTACGCCGATAAATCGGGTAGAAAGAACAAACAAACGTTTTGTGTGGGTGATAAAGTGCTTTTAAGCATTAAAAACCTACCAAACGATGCAGTCACAACGCTCCCCAGCGGGAGTAAGTTGTTGCCACGATTCATCGGGACATACACTGTTGTGGAGAAGATTGGAGACTTGAATTACAAGCTCGATCTCCCAGCGAGAATGGCAACGCACCCCGTGTTCTACGTGGGTTTGCTGAAACGCTACCATGACGCTACTGTGGATTTTTATCCCAGTCCGGGAGAACGTCGGTCTCATCAGGGGGCTCAGACGTCGCCCATCGAGACACGAGCGCGTTGTGCCTCTCCCAAAGCGTCTTCACTCGCGGAGCGTACCTCGCGTGGAAGTGCTTCCCGCGGACATGGTACTCCTCCAGCATCTGACGAGCTTCCTTCAGCTCCGTCTCAAGCGCTGTCACCCTCTGCTTCAACAGCGAGGTTTCGTCCAGATATTGCTGGCGAAGGGTACGGACGGCTTGCTGTAGCGCCTCCAAAGACGATGCGTTCGCGTGAACCATCTGAACCATCGCATCTGGTGCAACCACCGATGCTGAAGCGAAGTAGGGCGCCACCTGTCCCGCTGATTGACAAGCAGGGACAGCGCCACTACCATGTTGAGCGCCTGCTGCGTGTGCAGCGGCGGAAGGGGAACACCCACTACCTTGTGAAGTGGCGTGGGTACGATGTGTCGCAGAGCTCGTGGGAGCCTGCTGAGCGTCTTCGCGAAGACGTCCTGGATCTTGCTGACGCCTTTGAGGCGCAACTGAGGGACTGTCATTCGCGCGAGTAATTTGTCGCCTGTTACCAGCGCGACCACCCGCTCGCAGAGGCGTGCCACCGCCCTGCTTGGAGCGAAACAGACGAACACGGTCAACTGCAAATTGCATGCGTTGACTGCGTTGCGCTGTCGGATCGGTAGACACTGTGCGAGTGCTACCTCCCTTAATTTTACTGATGCACGACATGAAGTCGGCATCGTACTCTTCTTCCGTCTCTCCAACAAAGAGGACGACTGGGATCGGGTGAATACGCAATTCCCCATTTTCATCCCGCAATCGCTTTTCACGCCAATTTTAAATTGAGCGTCATAGTCCCACGCACAAAGTCTGGCTCTCGCGAGCAGATTCGATGCGGTCTTGCCAGCCGGCCATAGTTCTGGCGGCGGCATTTCGGGCAGTGAGTACTTGAGCTCATCGTGAACGATGGCTCGCACTCCTGCCTCTTCGTTTGTAATGAGGACTTCGTGCTTCCTCTTACGATTATTGACAGCCTCAACGGCGTCATTTTCCTCCTTCGTCCGATACATCGAGACGTCAGCGGATGGATCTCCCTCGAGCTCGTGGAGATAAGCGGCGTGTCGCTCGCTTTGCAACTCCTCGTACTCGACCCACTCGTCGACGGAGCCGAGCTTCATGGTGAGCGCTCCCTCGTCTTCAAGCGAGCTTCCGTCATTGTCAACGACGAGGAATTCCTCAGTCACTTCCTCCTCTTCCAAAGCACGCGCGAACAACGGCTTCACGGAAGGGAGGTCTCCGAATCGCAACTCACTGCTTATAGCAGGAGCGCTATCAGATATGAGAGCAGACCTGCCGTCGCTCTCCGCAGGCACGTCGACCGCATCCGCGGTGACCGTCGTTCGTCTTGCGCTCGACGCGACCTCTCTGTCTTCCTCGCGCTTGCGCAGAGTTTCGACGAGAGTGCCGACGGCTTCCCCTTTTTGTCGCGCGAGCTTCTCGCGGACAGCTTTGTTGGTGGCCATGATACTCACGTGCGCGAGCACAGTGACTATACGTGCCAACACTCGGTGAAATTAACGCACGCGTCGCCGCTGTGCTCTTTCCCGAGGAATACACGAATGTTCCCCTTTCTCGGCGCACACGCGCGAGATCCACACGTTTCTCACACCGACCCTTCGAGTGTTTCGCACTTTAAGTGGGGGGTGGTGTAACGGGGTTACACTGTAACATGGTTACGCACTTGTGTTGTGCCACACAACCAAACCGAACCTTGCGGTACGTAGAGTACGCGCAACAAGTTTAAGACCGAACCATGAGGTTCGTCGTACTTGCTCGAACCTTCACGGTGGAGCCGGCAGCCAGTCTGAGTGACGGCGCCTCCGATTGGACATAATTGAACATGCATTTCACCCAATCACATAAGACAACTAGCGTTAGTCTTTCATAGCCACTCATTGCCCCATGGGGAGTAATTACACTTGAGATTGCTATTGTTCATAGTTGCATAAAGATAATCCAGGTTGTTCTACAGAGGGCAACCTCCAACAAATAAACAGTTCCATTTTTACCGTTAACTAAAGCCTTTGGTTATCGACGGTTACTCTATAGAGACCTATAGGTAACCGATTGTTGCACTGCAGGAAGCAGGCAACCGCTCTCGGAACAGAGTCCTTGAGAGAAGCGTTGCATACGCTTCCTCACATACGTACCGTGCTGCGTAACTCGGAAGTGTCCGGTTACAACCACCCAGCGATGCTTTCCCTGAGAGCCTAACAACGGGGGTGGGGCTGAACGAGAAAACGATTGAGCGACTCTGGAAGTGGAAGAGTGCTCATCGTGGGCAAATCGAGGCGCTGCAGCAGCGTTGTTCGACACTTGAGGAACGCTGCGAGAGTCTCGAGAACCTTGTCGCCGATCACGAGTCGAAGATCGACGATCTGACAGAAGGTTCTGCCCAGTGTTCGGCTTTGGAGTCCCGTTTTGAGGAACGGTTCCAACAGATTCGGGACGAACTTGTTCGACTCCGGAAGAACGAGAAGTCTCGTGAGTTGGTTCACGATCGCCTTTTGCGCTCTGTGGAAGAGGCAGGTTCGGCTCTCGAGGTACTTCGTGGTGAGTACCATTCTCGTCTTCAAGCGTTGGAGGCAGTGAAGGACCAATCCTTCGACGTCCTGCAACTCCTGTACGCCGAGAAGAATCTCCAGAGCGATGAGCTGTTTGCTCTTCGCAATCAAGTGTAGAAGCTTCACGACCAGCTCGATCGTTTGCGGAAGATCTCGTAGGATCCGCAGATCCACTTGGAAGGTAAGGCTTCAGTCTACCCACATAAAATGTCGGGTGTAGACGCATGCGTGTAGGTATGTCTAGCGTGTAGGCATCACCATTGCATTTCACTACCTTGAACGGTCCAATGAACCTTGGCAGAAGCTTCGAGCTTCCCAAGTTGGACACTGCATGTTCAGGCAGGTTCGCCGTGCTAAGTAATACAAGATCATTGATCTTATATACTTGCTTGTTCTTCCTTCCGCTCTTGTCTGCTTGTTCCTTTTGCAGATCCTGAGCCTTCGCGATTGCGTCTCGAACAAACCTCACAACGGCTTGTCTCCTCACAATAAAGTCATCGACTTGCTGCTCTTCACGACTTGTTAGGTCGTCGAGGGGTTTCATCGAGTCAAAATTTGCTTTCAACTCGGAAGCAGCATTCAGGTCGTAAGACGACTTCGGCTTGTTACCATGAGCCGGAGTCCCTCCCCCACTTAAGGTAGAGACCTCACCCATTATGGAAGCAGGCACTCGAGGATGAATGCCATAGTTCACATAAAATGGAGAGTGACCTGTCGAGACATGCGTGGAGTTGTTCAACGCAAACTCGGCAAGAGGGAGATAGTCGCTCCACTCTTTGAAAGACGTTGCGTAGCTGCGCAACACGTCTTCGAGGACGCGATTCACTCGCTCTGTTTGACCGTCCGTTTCAGGGTGTGCCGCTGTTGACATGGACAACTTGGTGTCCAGAAGTCCGAACAGTGCACGCCAGAACTTGGACGTGAAACGGGTGTCACGGTCAGACACGATCTCGACTGGTAGTCCGTGCAGACGGAATATGACGTCTACAAAGACCTTGGCAGTCATCTCTGCCGAGATCTTGTCCGAAACAGGCGCAAGATGGACCATCTTGCTGAATCGGTCCACAAACACAAGGATGCCGTTGCGTCCATGTGTGTCTCGAGGAAGTCCGAATATGAAATCCATACTCACAGACTTCCAACTGTCCGATGGGACAGCCAATGAACGAAGTGGTGCCTGCGTGGAACCAGAGGGTTTCACTCGTTGGCAGGCCTCGCAAGTCCTCACATACTTGCGCACCCACTTGTACATGTGTGGCCAGTAGTAATCCCGGGAAAGACTGAGAAACGTTTTCTCACGTCCGAGATGGCCACCCGAAGGACTGTCATGGTACTCATACAAGAGTCGATGACGCAGACCTTCGTCGTTGGGAACAACAATCCTTGCTGTATCCCCTTGTTCGACCGCATAGTACAACAGCCCGTTGAGTACTCGGAAGCGGTGAACTCGCGATCTTGTGCGCGACGGAAGACCTTGCAGTGCTTTGTCCGAAGGGTCTTTGAAGTACTTCAACAAGTCCTGACATGTTTCGTCAGACTTGTACCCTTCGACGATCTCTTCTCGCACTGCAGTCGCAGCTCGCACCGCGATCGCTTGAACATCTTCACAGAGTCGACACGCTCCGTCCGTGTCTTCACTCTTGGTCTTCGGATCGTAATCCGGACGTCTTGACAGCGCATCGGCTAAGATGTTCGTTTTGCCTGGTTTGCAGTGTACAACAGAGTTGTACTCTGCAAAGAAGGAGAACCATCTCGCCATTCTTTGCGACAAATGAGGAGTCTTCACTGCCGTGCGCAGAGATGCGTGATCAGTGTAGATAGCAAAGCGCTCCTCGCCAAGCAGATACACACGGAACTTGACCAAAGAATACTTCATCGCCAGAAGTTCCTTGTCATGAACTGGGTACTTCCGTTCTGCGGGTCGGAGTTGTCGTGACTGATACGACACAACTCGCTCATGACCCTCATCATCGTGTTGCATCAATGCGCAACCGATGGCATAATCGCTCGCATCACAGACGACGTGGAACGGCTTGTCGTGGTTTGGCAGAGCCAACACAGGAGCTTCTCGAAGACTCCTCTTGACTTCTTCGAACGCCGTCTGATGGTCTTTCGACCACTTCCACTCAACGTCTTTCTTCAAGAGCTGTGTGAGGGGTTGCACCAACGCTGCATAATTGCGCGTGTACTTGTGCAAGTAGTTGGCTAGACCCAACCATTGTCGTAGCTGCTTGACGTTCTTTGGCACTGGCCAATCGTCAATAGCTTTGACCTTCTCCGGATCGACTCGAACACCGCTCTTGCCCACAAAACAACCGAGAACAGGGATCTCGGGGGAGAAGAACATGCACTTCTTCAAGTTAGCGTAGAGTTTGTTCTCACGCACGACCTGGAAGACTTGACGAAGATGATCGAGATGAACATCGACATCAGACTTCCCATTCGTGGCCTTACTATGAACGAAAATGTCGTCCAAGTAACTTGGTGCAAATGTTCGCAGAGGACGAAGAACGTTCGTGACCATTCGATTGAAGGTCGCAGGAGCATTCTTCAGTCCCTGTGGCATCACTAACCATTCCCACAGCATACCACTCGGGGTACTCACTGCGGTTAGTGGAACATCGTCTTCGCGCATTCGAATCTGATAGAACCCATCTTTCAGATCGATAGCACTGAAGACGGTGCTGCCAACCATTCCATCAAGGATCATGTCCTTGCGTGGAACCGGAGTCTGGGCCGGAATTGTCGCGTCGTTCAGCTTGTTGAAAGCGTGAACAATGCGCCAACCTCCAGTTGCCTTCTTCACACAGAAAGTGGGGCTGCAATGCGGAGACTTGCTCTCTCGCACATGACCAGCCTTAGCACGTTGTGCAAAGAACTCGTCGATTGCCTCGACTTGTTCCTTTGGCAACGGCCACTGTCTTGTGATGCAGTACTTCGTGCCAGGAAGTACATCAATCTCACGACGAATGCCTCTGTCGAATGGCAACTCGTCCGGCACCTTGTCAGGGAAAATGTCTTCATATTCCCTGGCAAGCGCATACACGGGGTTCTTCTTGAGGGCGTCCCACGACTGCTCCTCGAACCTTTCCTTCCGTGTCTTTTCGTCCAACACATCTGCATCCGCACTAGATGCTGTGTCGACGAAGCCTTCGTCGACCATTTCGACGATAACACACACCTGCGCAATATCGCCTCTCGCTAGGCTGCGCTCCAGTGTCTTCTTGCTCATCGATGGCAAGGAAATCAATTCTTCGACTGAACTTGGAGGATTTTCAATCTTCACGTGACGGATTACATCCACGCCACCTTCTTCATTGTAGACCGCGATATTCACAAACTCGCTTGGAATGTCTTGTGCTTGGACACTCCCTTCGTCATCGCCACTTGTACCTTGATCAGGGGAACTCAAAACTCTTGGCGAAAAACTTCTCTTGCTGGTCTTCTTGTCTTGGGAAGGGTGTTTGTTCCTCTTCCATTCACTCTTGTCAACGCCATCGCGAACCTTCTCGTCGTCGATGGCAAAGGAGACAGTCTTTTTCTGGCGCCTGACTGCTCCACCTCCATTTGTCGTCTTCAAAATGGGTACCGCTTGTGAACATGGGGGCCATCGCACACCGCAATATCACAAGGGCCATCTGGGATCTCTTCCACAGATGTGTACACCCATGCTACTTCATCCGTTGTTGTGCAGCACAAGTCAACATCTCGTGACTTGCCAACGGAGATCTTCATATTCATCCAGTCAATGCTAGGTTGATAACGCTTCAACCATGGCATTCCCAGGATGATGTCAAACTTGTCATCGAGGTCGAGTAAAATGAACTCGCCTTCACCTCGGAAATCTTCACACTTGATTGCCAAACGCACCACGCGCTTCGGCATCTTCACAGTTGACCCATTTGCCAACCGGACGATCATTGTCTTCTCTTCATACGCATCAGGCACAAAGACACCATGCCTGACGATCACTTCATTTCGAACAAAGTTGTTCGATGCACCAGTGTCAACCAAAGCTCGTAGAGGCGTTGCAATACCGTCTACATGAACTTTGTGAACGATCAAACTTGACGCTTGACTGACACTCTTCTCACTCATAGTGGAAACTGCATGTGCTTGATGCACATAGGGGCCAGAGTCCTGTGTCTCCACAACGTCCACAGTCCTCTTTTCCGGGCCAGTAGGAGGCCCCGCCCCTACTGTCCATTCCCGTTTTTTGGTCCAGGTGACCGTTCGAACCGACGACCGTAAGAACGATCGTGGTTGTTCGAACGAGCACCTTGTGTCGTTTGCCGACCTGGCAAAGACACCTTGCAGTTCCGAGCAATGTGACCCGGCTTCCCGCAACGGAAACACTTCCCATCGTTGCGAGGACGCTCATTTCCAGGCGTGGAAATGTACGAGATGTCCATGGGCTCGGGACCATCATGCACGGCATTTGATTGCCGCATTGGTCTCGACGCAACCCATGGAACTTCGCTTGCTTGATGCTGAACTCTTCTTGCATCGCACGTTCAATGGCTTCGTCCAGCGTCTTGGGGTACTCGCGGAACAATTGGTTCCGAATCGGACCATCGTTCAGACCCGTCATGAACGTCACGACTTGCGTTGGAACGCCAATCGGCTCGTCAACGATGCTCGATACCAAGTAACGAGCACGTTGTGCATACGAGCGAAGGTCGAAACGGCCTTAACGAAGCTTGAGGAACTCGACGCGCGCACGGAACTCACTCTGTGGAGGTTCAAACGCCTTCTTGAGTTCAGTCTTGAAGTGGTCGTAGCTGGGGAAGCAGTTTAGATCGGCTAAACGCTTGCCATACGCCCAGCTCTTCGCACGACCCGCAAGGTTGGACATCGCGAGCAACACTTGCTGCGAAGGGTCTCGCAGTTGTCTTGCAGCGATGGCTGCATCCAACTCGACGAATCATCGTGAGAGAGGTTCGCTCTCTCCGCCGCGATACGGAGAGACGTCAAGCTTCAGTGGCACCGTCCTGAGTGAGGAAACAGGGGTTGCGACCTGCTTCCGGGAGGACATGATCTCGTGGTGCATGAAGCTGACCACCGCGCTCTTCTGGTCCTCTGGAGATGCCGATCGAAGCAGACTGACCACAGCAGCCTCTCCGATGACATCTCGCATGCGCTCAAGCGCCATCCACTCATGAGAAGACAGATGAGGGAAACCCTCAATAGTCAACTCGACAGTTTCCGGTACTGCTGGACCGAGTGGGGTTCCTGTAGCATCCATGTTCCAAACAAGGATGCTCGCAGGGTCTTGGACAGGAATGCGCGACGTGCTTAAAGCCGCATCGTCAAACCTCTTCACTTCACTGGGTCGTTGGAAGGACCGCTCAAAGTGCTACCAGGTGTAAGGGGGCGCTGTTAACAACAGTCCCTCAAACACGGCACACACGCTTGCGCCAGAGGAAGCGATCTCCCGACTTGGAGGGAGGAAGAAGACTTGAGGGCTTGAAGGAAAATTTGCAACTGAATTAAAAATGGTTATGGTTCCTGTCGCTACTTACTAATGAACCCCAAGGGATCCTACACGTTTTATAACTAAAACCTAAACATACACAATAAAACCTATGAATCTGATATATAAAACCTTGGGTACACTGAGGTTGAACCTACGGGATCTTCTAGAAGCTTGAACTTCAAGTCTTGTATAAGATCCCTGCAAAGTGATTGGCTCGCGCCACTCACTTCAGGCGGCAGAGACACGTCGGTCTCGTCGCCAGCGCAGTTTCCCAAGCAGGAACCATCACTCAGTACTTGATTAGTACATGGATGTCATTGCTCAGTACTGATTAGTACATGAGAACAACATTCTGCACTGATCAGAACAGAGAACACTCGTGACGTCATCGAATGACGTCACACGTGCATGTGGGGACTGTCTTACCGTAATCCCTTTGTTATTTGTGTCTCCACAATGCACGCTGAAGGTGGTGTATGGCACACTAGATCTGGGAACAGATCCACCTTCATATAATGGCTGGTTGTAGCCCATTACAGTTTTTAACTTCCAATAATCAATAAGTTTTTCTCATTTGTTTTTTTGGTTCATTTTATTCCCTATTGAAAGTCCAGCGTGTCTACCATGAGTTCAAGAAGTGGTAGATATACTGAGGGAACATCGCCGAATCCACGACCGAGACAAAGAAGTCGTGAGGCATCAAATGAGCGTGAACATGAATCAGGACAGAGTGCTGTTCCTGACAATTCAGTTTCTCCTCAGCCGGCTGCTCAGCAGAGCACGGCAAATAATCCGACGGAAGGAAATTTTTCAATGGAACAAATGTTACTATTTTTGCAACAGCAGCAGCAATTGTTCCAAATGCAACTTCAAGCCCAGTTGCAGCAAGCTAACATGCACATGAATGCTCAAATGGAACAGTCGAACCAACGTTTTGATCACTTGCTGTTGGCCAATCAGGGGGAGCGTAAGAACACCCACCCGCCTGTTTATGATGGGAAGCTCAACGAAGATCTAGAACTGTGGATTTTTGCCACTGAGGAATACTACTCATCGAAGAAGTCAGTGATGCATGCTGAATCCTCTGATTTTGTGACTATGATATCCAGTAATTTGGGTAAGACTGTCCTTAACTGGTACCGTGCCTTCTCGGCTCAATGCGAGTCTGAGAACGTGCCGAAGTCATGGTCGTTGTTTAAAACTAGACTTCGTGAACGTTTCCGCCCCAGAGATTTTGAGTATAATCTGCGGGAGAGGTTGCTTCACCTCAAACAAACTGGCTCGATCCATGAGTATGTCTCGCGTTTTCAAGACTTACTCTCGCAGTCAGAGTTGTCAATTTCCGAAATGGAAAAGCGATTCTACTTCCAAAACGGATTGAGGAATGAGACAGCCAAGAAAATAAAGGAGGAAAGTCCTAGCCGTCTGGCTGATGTCATTGAGATTGCATCGAATTTTGAGTTTGCTCATTTTGCTGGCAAGTCCCCGCAAACCAGCAGCACTGGAAGTATCAGCAAACCAAAAGCGGAAAAGAAGCAATTCTCGCAAAAATCAAAGGACACGCAGAAAGACGACTGGAAGAAGACTGCCACCTGCCACAAATGTGGAAAGAAAGGGCATGTCGCACCGGATTGTCGGGCAAAGAAGGAGACAGCCAATTTTATCAACGGTTCTTTCTATGCAATTCTGGAAGTAAGTGCGAAAGCTTTCAGTGAAGATACCGAACATGTTGATGTTTCCGCCTTCATTGACAACGGATGCGGTATAAATGGCATTTCACCTGAACTGGCAGAAAAGCTCCACTTGATCGTTGAAGAAGATCCATCCCAGACTATGCAAATTAGTCTTGGGTTTGGCGAGACGATTGTAAAGCCAAAGCGATTGGCAGTGATGCATCTTGCTATTACTGGATTTCCGATTTTACGCCAGAAATTCCAGGTTATGCCAATTCCTGAAGGAAAGGATGTGATTTTGGGTATGATGTGGTTACGTGAGCAGAATCCAGAAACCGACTGGGAAGCTCTCAAGTTGAAGCCTAGAGACGTCGAGCTCTTGCTTGAGTTAAACAAACCACTTGTAAAGGTTCCACAGCCAGTCAAGCATTGTCAACTGGTGAAGCAAAACAAAGAGATTTTTAATTTCTATTGTGAGCACGGTCGTCAAGGATCTCTTGGGGAGACAAAAATTATCACCCCTACCGAGTTCGAGAAAGAACTTCGGCAAAGTAAGGACTTAGAGGCAGTGTTTGCGATCAATCCTCATGTCTCTGAGAAAGCAGAACGATTTCAGAAACAAGGATGTGACCAATTGAGAAATAATCCAGCATACGAAGTCTTGCAAAAATACAAAGATTCCGTTTTCGTACTGAGTTACCTAACTCAACTCCGCCAATCCGTGACGGCATTGAACATGAAATTCAGTTGGTGCCGGGCACGAAGCCAATTAGCGTTCGTCAGTGGAGACAGAGCCCTGAACAGCGCAAAGTGATCATGGAGTGGACCAAAGAGATGGTCAAAGCTGGAATTATTCGGCCAAGTACGTCTGCATTCAGTGCACCAACCTTTTGTGTGAAGAAACCGGTTGGATGGAGAATTGTCCATGACTACCGTCAATTGAATCAGAAAACGATTTTACCCGCCATTCCTATGCCGCGCAAGGAAGGCACTTTTGACGCCATGTCAAAGAGTCAATGGTTTTCGTGTATGGATTTACTTTGGGGTTATTACCAAGTCAAACTCCGAGAATCCGACATACCATTTACCGCATTTTCTACCCCCGATGGGTTGTTTGAGTACCTTGTCACTCCAATGGGTCTCAGCGGTTCTCCTGGTACTTTCAATCGTCTGTTGCAGAAAGTATTCAGTGATTTGCGCGATGTCATGCGCATCTATTTTGACGACATCTACGTCTTTACAACCGGCAGGGACGTGAAGGAACATGTAGCAGCTTTGGACAGAGTTCTGAAACGATGTGAAGAACAACAGCTCTACATTAAGTTGTCAAAATGTCAGTTTTGTGTCGAGGAAATTCCATGCTTGGGAGACTTTGTAGGTCGAAATGGAGTCCGGATGGACCCAGACAAAGTCAGGATCATTGCTGAGTGGCCAGTACCCAAGACCAAGCACCAAATGGAAAGCTTTCTAGGGACTACTGTGTATGTCTCTAGATTCTGCAAGGACTGTGCGCAATTTTCTGGTCCTTTGCATGAGGCGCTCAAAGGCAAACGTTCCAAAGACACTGTCCGGCTTGACAACAATCAGCTACAGTGTTTTGAGGAGCTTAAACGTCGCCTTTCTGCTCCTCCAGTACTTGCGTTGCCAGACTTTGACAAACCGTTTGGCATTCGCATGGATGCATCGAACTACGCTGTGGGAGGCGTCCTCTTTCAAAAGGAGGGAGGGATTGAGCATCCGATAGCGTTTACTGGCAGGAAAATGAAAGCTGCAGAACTCAACTATCCCGTTCAGGAACAGGAGTTGTTGGCTATTATGCACGCTTTGCGAGTTTGGCGCATTTATTTGGTCGACAAACCATTTATGGTGGAGACCGATCACAAGAGCTTGGAAACTATTCTGACTCAAAAGACCACAAACCGTCGCATCGCGAGATGGTTTAACGAGCTCGCTGAGTTTCAGCCTCAGTTTTATGGATTGCGGGCAAAACTAATGGCATCGCAGATGCCTTGTCCAGACGTCCAGACTTTGAACATAAAGCAGCTCAAGTGAGTCTGAAGGAATTGTTGAAAATAGTCCAAGACCGTGAAATTGTGGCTACTATTACCGCCATTCCAGTGGAAATGGAAGCCAAGAAGAAATATGCCTTTGACAAACGCATTCTTGACATAATGAATCGTTTAAACAATAGTGAAGAGGTCCGTAATTATACTCTTCACGAAGGTCTTTTATTTTTTCGGACCAAAGAGGACAGTGAAGCCAGATTGGTCATTCCGGATGATGAAGATTTGAAAAACCGCGTGGTATACGAGAATCATGATGTTGTCACAGCGGGACATCCCGGATATTTTAAGACCTATATTCATGTACAAAAGAAGTACTATTGGCCACGTATGCAGAAGTATATCCAACGCTACACAAACACTTGTGAAAGTTGTCAGCGTATTAAGGTTCGGCAAGAGAAGCCGCCGGGATTGCTTCAACCCTTGGAGATTCCAAGTGGTAGATGGATTGATATTGGAATGGACTTCATGACAGCCCTTCCGATCACCAAACATGGCAACGATGCCATCATGGTCATTGTCGATAGACTTACGAAGAGAAGTAAGTTTATGTTGACGAAGTCGACTGCAAGCGCAGAAGACACTGCTATCTTGTTCACAAAGCATTATGTGAAAGACCATGGTATTCCGAAATCGACAGTATCGGATCGAGACACCAAATTCACGTCAAAGTTTTGGACGGAGTTAATGAAGAGTTTGGGAACCAAACACAATTTGTCTTCCGCATTTAGACCTCAAACCGATGGTCAGACGGAACGGACGAATAGGCTCATCGAAGACTATCTTCGCGGTGTTGTGAATCCGTCCCAGAATGATTGGGATGAATACTTATCGTTGGCAGAATTTGCTTACAATCGGCGAGTGCATTCAGCAATTGGAATGTCACCGTTTGAAGCTGACCTTGGATACAACCCCTATATGCCAGATGATGTTGCAAGGGATCCACAATTCACCAATTTGGTCAAATCTGCCAAAGACTTCGTTCTGAAGCAAGAAGCGTTTTTGAAAATGACTCAAGACGCAATGAGCGAAGCTCAAGAAAGAATGAAGCATTATTATGACCGAAACAGGAACCACCAGGAGTTCCAAATCGGTGACGAAGTGCTGCTAAACGGCAAAAACTTGGATATTCGCCACAAAGGTTTTGCTCAAACCACAAAGCTGGCGCCAAGGTATATCGGACCTTACAAAATCATCCGTAAAGTCCATAAAGACTCTTATGAGTTATTGTTGCCGAAAGGACTTAAACTTCACCCAGTGTTCCATACGTCCCTTCTGAAGCCATATCAGAAAGATGATAAACGGACCCAAGAGGTGAGAAAGGTTATCCTAGCGGATGGTTCAGAGGGGCAGCTCGTCAAAGCTGTAATTGGCCACCGCAAAAGAAAAAACCATATGCAGTATAAGATTTGGTGGCTAGGAGAAACTAAAGAGCCCGCAACATGGGTGCCTATCGACAACCTTAAACAGGTTCAAGGCCACATTGATCTGTACTGGGATGCTCAGAAGAAGTAAAGCCGCTCTTCTTCAAAGGAGGTCATGTGACACATGTCACTTCCAGCTGCTGGATTGCTGGGTAGTGACACGTTAGAGTGTTTAAAATGCGCGATTGTCCGCGCATATCAATGTGAACTCTGTGCATGTCAATGTCAATGTTGTTATTGTTGACAAATGGATTGTCAATATGGTGGATATCTTATATCAGAAATTGGCGCATGTCAATATTGCGGAGAACTGACGCAAGGCGCATATCTGTGTAAGATTCATTGCCACCAAGTAACATACATTAGTTTATATTGAGTTTTATATACAGATCAAGATTCATAGCAGTACTGAGCAGTAGTAGTAAGAGTGAGTTTTTCTTCTTTCAGATTTTTGTAACTCTTATTCATTTCACTTTCAATTTTTCCTTCCAAGCATCAAGCCTTCCTCAAGATAAAGTGTTACACCCCCAGTTTTGGTTTTTGTCCCGATGTGTAATGGCGCCTCCCATTACATGGGTTCCCGGGTCAGGAGAGTGTGGGCTTTCTCCCACATGGGTTTTACCACCTCTTCCGAACCCACCCACGTCGTACAGTTGGAGACACATTAATATGTGTCACTCATGAACACTGTACGTAGCCATTTGCATATTAGCCAATAAGACTAAGCCGTTAAGATTTAATCCCATTGGATGATAGTCGGACTGGACATCCGATTATCTACCAATGAGAGACACCGTAGGTTTCAGTCACTACGATTGCATGTTAGCACTTTAACGTTTTAATTCACTTCTCAATTTGCACGGTAACGCGCAAAGCTCCCTTCCTTCCACCTGCGCTTCCTCAACGCACGTGTACGCCGTGTAACGAGTCCCGTTACACCTGGTAGCACTTTGTGGTCCGTCCAACCACAGAGCGGGAGCCATCAGTAATGAGTACTGACGAAGAACCGATGGTGAATCTCGAACCCGCGGATACCGCGAGTGCGACGATCACCCGGGAGGATTGCCTCCACTTGAGTGGTCTCGAGTGGAGTGCCTTCCAACGGATGAGGACGATCATCGGCGAAAAGGCCGTGTTCGCCATCCTTGCCACCCTGTCGCAGGATCAACATCGCCTCACGGCGATCGGGTTCCTGCAGAAGGAGGCAGAAGACCGTGGAAGAGAAGCAACCCGCGCAGCTCCTGCGCAGGTACAGTTCCCACGACAAAAGCCTGTGAGGCTTGAAGTCGCGAAGTATGGCGGAGGAGACAATGAGCCTCTCCTCCGATGGTTCGTCGAAATCGATGCCGCCATTCGCTCCGGACAAATCTACGATCCGGAGCAACAGGTCGATTTCGCGATGTCCAAGCTCGCTGGGAGAGCCAAGAGCTGGGCATTTGGTCGCCGAATGGCCGACCATGGTTGTTTCTCCACACTTTCGGAGTTTAAAGGCGACATCCGTGCCGCTTTTGAGCCACCAAAGTCGGAATTCCGTACTCGCACGGAATTTCTCGAAATCCGACAGGATAAACGCGATCTCCACGCGTATATCCAGCATGCTCGATACTTGGTATCAAGTATCGTGTCTGAGCCAATCGACATGGCGACGCAAGTCGCCACGTTCATGAAAGGTTTGGTGGATGGTCCCGTCAAGACCTACCTGTTCCGGGAATACCCGGAAACGCTAGAGCAAGCAATCGCTCTGGCATTGCAAGAAGAGTTTAGCGCGAAGCAAGCACGACTTCACGCGTTCCCTTACCGCGCCGCGCAGTTCAGGCACGCGAGACCTCCTCCACGTTACAGTGGATCCGAACCAATAGATCTCTCGTTGGTTCAAGCTTCGGCGGCTCCGAAGAGACCCGTCGACAAGCGCAAGCTGAGGTGCCACCGCTGCAAGAAACTGGGGCAATTTCAATACGAGTGCCGAGCGGCGCAGCCCGCTCCCCGCGTCCGAGACACACATCGGACGACTTCTTCGCGTCCAACGCGCGAAGAATCAAAAAACGTCAACCACCAGTAGACACGGGGCGCTCTACTGGCGAATATGCGTCTGGTGTGATCGTGGTGCACGAGACGCAAGCCCCCAGCGTGCATGACGCGCGCTGCTGGACTACCACGACTGCGGAGGAGTCGAGAGATCGGCTCATCCAACTTGAGATAACCGTAGAGGGATTTACGACCCTTCTGCGGGGACTGCTAGACACGGGTGCGTCGAGCAACTTTGTTCGATCGCATGTCGCCCGTGCACTAACGAGAGTAATTTCGGAGGAGTCACATTCCTCCGACTCAAAGATTACCGTGCGGTTGGCAACAGGTGCCACCGTCACGACGGAGAAACACGTGACACGGCTTCGTGTCACGCATGATGGACGCCAAATGGAAGGAGACTTCATTTGGCTGGATTTAGATGACAAGTTCGATACCATCCTTGGAATTCCATGGCTGAAGAAGTATCAGCCGATCATCGATTGGAATCAACAACCGATCAGTTATCCCGCTGCGAAGTGGAACAAGGCTAACCGCCCGTCGACGCGCAACGCGCTGGCGGTTAACGAACATGATGCAAGGGTGTGCGATGGCCCCCTTAGCACGATGCTCGATGGAGAAGCCGCCCGAAAGTCTAAAGGACAGACTTCGGTTGCTCATCGCTCTGTACTGAAGAGCGATGACGAAGGAAAGGTACCGCCAATGGAGACCTCTGATCAAGGCTCCTCGTGCGAAGTCATCAGTGTCATGGTTACTGATGAGGATGGATATCATATTCATGAGATGGCGTTAGAAGACCCTCCGAAGGACGCTTCGGAAGTGGTAACGCTACCCGTCATGAGCCAGAAACGGTTCATGAAAGAACTGCATCGAGGCACCCTCGAGCAGATATGTTACATTGCTCCTCAGGAATCGAGCAATGCCGAGTCGGCAGTACAGAGACACCCACTCGATGAATGTTTCCTTGCGTCGTCATCAGTGATGGACACTGATGTGCTCGACGAGCCAACGAAGAAGGAACGATTTCAGGCTCAGGGATGGGAATCCCTGAAGGACAGTCCATTCTACGGACTGTTGAAGGAGCACGAAGACGTATTCCCAGAAGAAGTTCCCAGTCGTCTTCCGACAGACAAAGGAGTTCGGCATGAGATTGATCTCAAGCCGGGAACAAAGTACTGCGTCACGAGGCAATGGCCACTGCCTCGTGAACAAGTCAAGGTGATCGACGAGTTCTTTGAAGCTCGTCGTAAAGCGGGCCAAGTGCGCGAGTCGAATTCTCCGCACTGCAGCCCCACCTTCTGTGTGAAAAAGGCCACAGGAGGTTGGAGGATCGTGCATGCGTTCAACAAGTTGAATGCGGCAACAATCCCGGCGCAAACGCCGATACCTCGCAAAGATGTCATCATTGACAGCATGCAAGGTAGTACTATCTTTAGTACGATCGATTTGAGAGATGGGTTCTATCAAATCTTGATGCGTGAAAAGGATATCCCTTTCACAGCAGTCAGCACCCCGAGCGGGATGCTGTGGGAGTGGCTCGTAATGCCACAGGGACTAACAAATGCTCCCGCCACGTTCAATAGATGCGTCACGCAACTATTACGTCCAGTGCGAGACTTCGCACCAAGCTATTTTGACGACGTGTTCATACACAGTCGTGCATCGGATGCTGCATCCGATGTGGAAGTGCACAAAGAGCACCTCCGACAGCTATTGGACTTGATGCGGAAGTACAAGCTGTACGCCAACACACAAAAGTGTATGTTTGGTGTTGATGAGATCCCCGTTCTCGGTTGCTTTGTCGGCAAGAACGGAGTGCGTCCTGATCCCGAAAAGATCAAGGCGATCAACGACTGGCCCGTCCCAACAAGCCAAAAGGATCTTCGCAAGTTCCTCGGTTTGCGACGTATCTCCATAAGTACTCGCAGAACTATGCGGGTATCATCCGACCTCTTTCATCATTACTGAAGAAAGACGTCGATTGAAAATGGTCCGACGAATGTCAAGATGCATTCGTCAAGGTGAAAAGCAGTCTCATGGAGGCTCCGGTTCTCGCGATCGCCGATCACGAGCGACCATTCTATGTGGTCTGTGATGCATCCGACTTTGCAATCGGATGCGCGCTCATGCAGCGCGACGATGCAGATCGAGAACGCGTGATCTGCTATCAGTCGCGTCAGCTGAAGCCAGCGGAGCGCAATTATCCGGTTCATGACAAGGAGTTGCTTGCCATGAAGTACGCTCTTGCGAAGTTCAGAGTGTATTTGCTCGGAAGTAAACGGTTCACCGTTTACACTGACCACGCTTCGCTGCGCACCGCAGTGGAGTCGCCACATCTGTCGCAAAGAATGGCCCGATGGCTTTCTTTCTTTGCGGAGTACGAGTTTGACGTCGAGTACAAACCCGGACGGTTCAACGTGATCGCGGATGCATTATCACGTCGCCCAGACTTTGAGTCGAAAGCAAACGACTCAAAGGAAGACCGTGTGATGGCAATCACACGGGAAAGCACGCCGACATCGTCGCTTCTCGACGATATCAAAAGAGCGTATGCGACAGATAGCGACACCGGTCGACTTGTTGCCCACTTGTCAGACCCGTCTGATAAGTCGCTCAAGGCGTTGGATCTGGCTCAACGCGCTCGTCTACATCGTTACGAGATGCGCAACGATGTTCTCTACTACCGTATAGATGACAGCGACGAGCCACGCGCTGTCGTTCCAAACGACAGTGATCTTCGCAATCGTGTGCTCTTCGAGTACCACGATGCGCCTTTCCGCGGCCATCCAGGACGCGAGGAAACGTATCTCGCGCTTTCACGCGACTTCTATTGGTCCCACCAATGCAAGTGGGTCCGCAAATACGTACGCGCGTGCGAAGTGTGCCAGCGCGTAAAACCAGCACCGGTCACCAACGCGCCGCTGCGATCTCTGCCAGTCCCAACGGACTGGTGGAAGTCAGTCTCGATGGACTTCATCTTCGGTCTTCCTGCTGACTCCAGCAAGAAGACTGGCATCCTCGTCATCGTGGATCGCTTCAGTAAGATGGTCCATCTCAGCGCTGTCCCTGCTAGCGTCACCGCAAAGCAGACGGCGCAGATATTCCTGGATTCTGTGTTTAGGTTACACGGAATGCCCACTGAAATCGTGTCGGACCGAGATCCACGATTCACAGCTGCCTTCTGGCAAGAGTTGTTCCGACTCTTGGGCACTCAGCTCAAGATGTCGACAGCTGATCATCCGCAGACAGATGGTCAGACCGAGCGTGTAAATCGCACGCTCGAGGATATTCTGCGCAGCTATGCGCATTCATTCACTCACTGGAGTGAATGTCTCCCTCTCGCAGAGTTTGCAATCAACAACTCTGTGCATGTCTCAACCGGGCACACGCCATTCTACGTGAACGCCCTCAGGCACCCACGTGTTCCGTCCATCCTCGGTGGGATGTCCCCTCCGTCGGTGACATCTCCCTTGAGTGGGGGAGGAGTCCGCGAAGCAGCTGCTTCGGAACAAGCGAAGAGCGCAGAGATCTCTCACCATCATGGGCAGGCAACTGCTCATGCGGCGATCGTCGACAAAGACATCGCTACAACAGTGTTGCAGCGGCAAGCTGTCATCCGCTTCGTCCGCGATTCAATCGCCGACGCAGTGGATGGTCAGAAAGAACAAGCGGACAAGTGTGGCCGCAAAAACACGAACGAGTTTCAACGAAATTCGTTTGTTTTATTATCGACTGCTAACCTACCTAACAGAGTGGTGAGCAGTGACAGCAACAAGTTGCTGCCAAGATACATTGGCCCTTTCAAGGTCCCTGAAAGGATTGGGGACGCATACACGTTGGAGCTTCCTCCGACCATGCGTCTACACCCGACGTTCTACGTCGGGCGTCTCAAAGCGTCTCATCGCCACGATGACTCGTTGGTCTCTTCCTCTTCAGGAGACCGTGGTCGCGAAGGATCCCAAGCACAAGCTTGTGATCAGCCTCGAGCCTCGAGAGCCGTCCCTCGAGCCGCTCGTGCTTCGCGATCATCTCGCTTAGCTCGGCCCGAAGCCGGAGAACCTCGTTCTCCCGCTCAGCGTACTTCAGCCGATCAAGAAGACGCTGATCGCTCTGAGGATGCGCCTCAGAGTCACGAGCAGATCTTCCCTCCTCCAGCTCCTCCGTTGCGAGACTCCGAGGGGAACCAACGCTGGATCGTGGAGAAGATACTTGCTCATCGCGATCGATCGTCGCGAGGGAAGAAGGAGCGCGTCTATCGCGTTCGTTGGCTTGGTTATCCGCCAGATCGAGATACCTGGGAACCGGCCGCGATGCTCCAAGCCGATGTTCCTGGCTTGGCGCAGCAATACGAGAGTCGACGCTAATCGACTCTCGCTTCCACAACTCGCGGATTCGATCTTGCAATCCGCGAGGAAGCATCACGCTGTTGTAACCACGAAGGTGCTCCTCAGTCAACTGAGGATCATCGCTGGTGCAGATGCGGCAACCCCTCGGTGTGGTCTTGACTCCACACGGAACCCCAAGATCCACGCATTCCTCGTGGATCGCCAACAACTTTCCAACGGCATTGTGCCGGAGGAAATTACCCCGATTATCTCGCAATCGAGAGATACACTTCGCAGCGTCTTCGTTGAAATTCACAACGAAGGCACCCCACGCTTGCGAAAGGAACAGCGCTTGTTTCTCAGCGCTGTGAGACTTCTTTGACTTCGATCGACCATCAAAGTACCGCATCGAATGGAAAAGGTCGATGTAAAACTCCTCGCGCGCCTTGGGATGGAAGTTCTGTCGAAGGACGAAGTCATCATCCTTGATGGTACTAACATCGTACAGCGCGTGAGTTCCCCCATGCTTGGTGCCACGATGCACACGAACCCAATTGGGTTTGGGCGCCCATAAATGGCTCCAGCTTGAAGGGACGAAATCCATCCCTTCAGAAGGACCCGTCACCGGATCCTTCTCCTCCGCCGGAAAGGCAAGATAGCGTGGCAACTCGCTATTTCCCGATGACGCAGTAACCTGCGCATCAGATTCGGATTCCACATCGAAGAGCAAGTCCTCGAGTGGATCGACAGCTTCCAGTTCACAATTGGACGCGTCCAGCGAGAGAAGGATATTTCTCGCTGCATTCACCAGGTCGGGATCAGCTGACGCTAATCCTTCCCGACCGAGATTTTCCATCGTGTTGGCAGATGCCGCGCTTTCCGACGCTCCGACGTCGGAAATGGCAACCGCCACGGTGGATCCGCTCGTTTCTCCGTGAGGAGATCCCTCCTCATGACGCTTCTTCCGCGTAGGCTCATTCAAGAGGGCCGCGGACGACGAACGTTTCGCTTCGTTTCGTTTGAGATTCGAACGGTCAACGGAAGAAGACTCGGCTTCTTCCTCCCGATCGTCACGCACGACATTCGTCGTGGTGCTACTCATTGGAGTGTTGCAAGGAGTCACCTCCTCGCTACTCGACTCGTAGTCAACAGCATCGCTGTCGATCGAAGACATTTGTACGAGGTTCACCTCGCACAGCTTGCGGCGTCTGGAAAGCTCTCTGTTGGGCACGGCGCACACTGAGAACTGAGCCCGCAAGACTCAGTGCTCTGCCTTCTGTGACCAGTTCCTCCGAACACGGAAGAACACCAAAGAACACAGAAGAACGCAAGATGGATTGGTCGCGCGCGTTTCTACGTGACCAATCGCTTTACGGGGGGATGATGTAATGGGGCCTCCCATTACATGGGTTCCCGGGTCAGGAGAGTGTGGGTTTTCTCCCACATGGGTTTTACCACCTCTTCCGAACCCACCCACGTCGTACAGTTGGAGACACATTAATATGTGTCACTCATGAACACTGTACGTAGCCATTTGCATATTAGCCAATAAGACTAAGCCGTTAAGATTTAATCCCATTGGATGATAGTCGGACTGGACATCCGATTATCTACCAATGAGAGACACCGTAGGTTTCAGTCACTACGATTGCATGTTAGCACTTTAACGTTTTAATTCACTTCTCAATTTGCACGGTAACGCGCAAAGCTCCCTTCCTTCCACCTGCGCTTCCTCAACGCACGTGTACGCCGTGTAACGAGTCCCGTTACACCTGGTCCTGGATTGCCGCGTGATCCACCATCGAAAAACAACAGGTAAACGCCGCGAGTATCATTTAAAATCAAGGGGATGGTGTCTGTTTGGCTGAGAAAGCAGTCGACATATGCCTTGAGAACTGCCGCAACCGTGTGACCGTCAGAGTCTCTAGCTTGCGCTTCAGCGAGTCGTGTGAGGTTTCGCATTCCTGCCTCTAATCTGGTCATCATGATCGCCATCTCAGCAGTCGATTTGATTGGATCCGGATCCATGCGTCGCAGATGCGCACACCAAATGGTCTGTATGAGCGACGCGCTCATATATCGCCACAGCATGTGTGCGACGGAATAGAGATGATCTTGGAGATGTTCATTGGAGAACTTGTGTCCGATAATGTGTTTCTTGATCGTGGTCCATGCATGCCTTGGAGTATGTGGTAGATCCAGACTGAAGATCCAGATTGCGGGGTCGTGACCAGGAGTGATTCCGATCTTCGTCCATATCGCATAAAAGTAGTTCCACACCAGTTTGGCTTTCGGACACTCCCAGAATAGATGTTGAACAGAAGATTGGACAATTTGGGAACATTCGGGATTCGAGCAGGATAGATCAGCTTTCTCCTAGTTCCACATGGAGAGTCGGTTGGCTTTCAGTCGGAGAAGAGTCTGAGCCGTATAAGCAGTAATCCCTGGGATGTTGTGTAATTCGCTCCATTGGATTAATTGCAGTCCACGCCACAGAGATCCTTTATCTTTATCTTTATAAGGTGAGGTATATTTAGGTTCATCGTCGTGACCTACAATATCCATTCTCCTAACTAATCTTCATTGCGAATTTCATCTAGGAGTGCAAATGTGTCTACAGCGCGGATTGCAATAGATCACTTCTGAATGCTAAATAATCTTTGACCAGGATGGCATGTTCTCTTGGTCCTATGTGAGGCTGCCTTGTGTTTTCCAATGACCTTGGGTCTTCCGAACTTCGCATAAGCCAATGCATGACGTCGTTGTCAAGATCCTGGGTGAGATTGTTGAAAGCAGCTCTTTGAGTTGGGAAGTGAACCTGCGTTGAGGTTCTTGTGTCCATGGCTAGGTTGGCGGCTGAGTCCGCCATCTTGTTGAAGGCACGGTAGTGATGGTACCATCCTCGGATGTCGATGCAATCCGCGAGTCGTCGACTTGTCTGGTATAGTCGTGCCAATCGGTGCTGTCGAGGGGACCGATGCATTCTCTGTTGGGAGATAATGAGTGCACTGTCTCCAATCACGTACAACGGTTCGAAGTGACTGCGTTGGGCTTCTCGAAGTCCGTGTATGAGACCCCAGTACTCGGCAAAGTTGTTGGTCGTGTCCTTCCTGCTATACGCCATGCTGGCGGCCCAGATTAAACTGGCTGTGTGCGAGTCTTTATGGACACGCACGATAATGGATCCAGTCCCTCCTGGTCCTGGATTGCCGCGTGATCCACCATCGAAAAACAACAGGTAAACGCCGCGAGTTTCACTTGGAGTCAAGGGAATGGCGTCGGTTTGGCTGAGAAAGCAGTCGACATATGCCTTGAGAACTGCTGCAACCGTGTGACCGTCAGAGTCTCCAGCTTGCGCTTCAGCGAGTCGTGTGAGGTTTCGCATTCCTGCCTCTAATCTGGCCATCATGATCGCCATCTCAGCAGTCGATTTGATTGGATCCGAATCCATGCGTCGCAGATGCGCACACCAAATGGCTTGTATGAGCGTCGCGCTCATATATCGCCACAGCATGTGTGCGACGGAATAGAGATGATCTTGGAGATGTTCAGTGGAGAACTTGTGTCCGATAATGTGTCTCTTGATCGTGGTCCATGCACGCCTTGGAGTATCTGGTAGATCCAGACTGAAGATCCAGATTGCGGGGTCGTGACCAGGAGTGATTCTGATCTTCGCCCATAGCGCATAAAAGTAGTTCCACACGAGTTTGGCTTTCGGACACTCCCAGAGTAGATGTTGAACAGAAGATTGGACAACTTGGGAGCATTCGGGATTCGAGCAGGACAGATCAGCTTTCTCATAGTTCCACATGGAGAGTCGGTTGGCTTTCAGCCGGAGAAGAGTCTGAGCCGTATAAACTGTAATCCCTGGGATGTTGTGTAATTCGCTCCATTGGATTAATTGCAGTCCTGGCCACAGAGATCCTGCTGTATGGACAGCTTTGTTGACTGCTGTATCTCGAGTACCTTTGCCAATTTGTGTCCTCGTTGCTGCAACTTGTTGCCGATAGAGAGATCTGGTCGTATTGTGTCGTCCGTTGCCACCCCATAGTTGCACGATTCTTGTGAAACGTGGATGTGCATGGAACGACACCTTCTGCCCGTTCAAGTCTCTTGTTGCCACGATGTCACAGTCCATTGCGGAGTGAACTGTATGCGTAGCTTTGACTAGGGTCGTGTCGACGTGGGTCCGAGTTGCTTCACTGGTGTGCAGATGCCATTCGTGGTTATAATGACGTTGCCCGTTGTACAGCCGAAGCACATTTGTTTGCTGTGGTCGATACAGAAGGTGTGGGAAGTTGGATACCAACGTAGCACATAACCGCTCGAGCGCTCGAATAGACGGCCGGGAGAATTCGGAGATTCCACATGTTGGGATAAAGTTAAGCACTCCTGGTCTTATCCACTCCCATCGAAGTATGTCACCCAGTTGTGCTGTTCCAACTGATAATGGTGTGTGAGCAAGCTTGTAAGGGGAGCCGTTGGAATCAAGAAGCCACCCATCTGCAGTCGAGGTCATGTATGGCAGCCATTCTGCACAGAATGTCCCGCGTAGCCTTCGTCCTTCAGCGATGATACCTGGAAGCCTGTCAGACATTTTAGAGCTGAGGTCGATCTGGAACACATCGCCGTCCCAATGAGTCTGCACAATTGTCGACTTGAAGTGCTCGTAACACCAACGTACATTATCACGTTCTCTGGGCTCGTAGGGTCGAGAATGGAGCGACGCACACAATGCTGCGCCAGTTGTCCACATGTTATCACGAAGCTGGAGTGGCCGCCTTGGGATTGCATCGAGCGACGTGATGTACGTCGAAGAATCCCTTGTGTTGTGCAGCAAGATTTCCCCGATGACCTGACCGATGCGAGAGGTAGTGATTGCCCATTTGGAGACTGCTGTGGCACTCATCATCATCAGCTCAGTTCTGATGTTGGGCACCGACAAGCCTCCATTCATTTTTTTGAGTTCAGCTTGTTCTTCCTTCATCCACGGTTTCGTAGGCTTACCATTCCTTGAGCCCCAGACAAATTGTTTCACTAGGTCGTGTAGCTGATTGACAATAGCCGTAGAGGGCCAGGAGTGCCTGGCTACGTAAAGCACTTTGGGTATGATGACGGCACTGGCAATTGCTGCGCGTTGGGCGACAGAGTGAGTTTTGAGACGCGCAAGTCGAAGTCTGACACGTAAGGCTTGGATGCACTTGGACCAGTTACTTGCATTCGAAGGCGTTTGTCCGACTTGGATGCCGATGTAGCGGCAATGTTCCTCACGTTGTAGCACATGAATGTCACTGACTGACTCTTCGGTGGAGCTATATCCCTTGTTCAGCGGTAATACTGCAGATTTGTGCCGATTGACTCGAAGCCCAGAAGCTGCTCCATATTTGTCCAGGATTGCAAACACGGCATTAATATCCTTGGGATCGCTAAGATAAATGGTCGTGTCGTCTGCGTATCCTCCAATTCTGACTTCAGTTGCGCATCCTGCTGCCTGGAGTTCCACGCCGTGTATTTCGTCACTCGCTTCGATTTTCCGATAAAGAACCTCTAACGCCAAGATGAAGAGAAGAGGGGCCAGCGGACATCCTTGACGAATTCCGGATGTTACGTTGTACTTTCTCGACAGGAAACCGTTGACAATGAACTTGTAAGTGGTTTGAGAGTGTAACACCTTCACTAAGTGTACGAACTTCAATGGGAACCCAAGATGCTGGAGCGCTTGTGCCAGGAAGCTGCGATCGAGTGAATCATAGGCTTTAGCAAAATCAAGGAGCAACGCGATCGCTCTGGACATGGCGGGGTCGCTCGTGGCCCGCTGTTGCGCAGCCAATAACACATCGATCGTATTCGGGATTGCTCGCCCTGGAACGAAACCAGCTTGCATGTGATGGATAAGCCAAGGGAGCACAGTTCGTAATCTGGTTGCAAATATCCGTGTGAATATTTTGTAATCCGAGTTGAGGAGTGCGATTGGCCTGTAGTCCAGCGGCGATGCAGCAGAGACGGACTCTTTTATGCAGTGAATATGTGCTTCACTGAACGAACTTGGTAGAATGCATTCGGGTATCCACAAGTTGAAAAGTCGCTCGAATTGGCCGGTAATCTCGTCACAGTGGTCTCTGTACCAGTCGTTGCCGAGTTCGTCAGGACCGTGAGCTTTGCCTCTCTTGCATTTCTTCACAGCCTGTTTAATTTCACTCGAATCGATCGGTTTGAGCAGGAAGCCTAATCTGTCCGACGGAGGAATAGCTGTTCCTGGATCAAGGATTTGATCGATGTCAGTTTGCAGAGTGGGCGCCTGTTGCATGATTGATTTCCATCCTTCTCCCATATCGTCAGCAAGTTCTCGTGAACGCATGGGTCCGTAAGTCGCTGTGCCACCGAGTGTGAAGATAGTGTTGTCAAGGAACTTGGTCGAGATACGCTTGTAGAAGGATTTGCTCGTTTTTCGTTCATGATGCATGTGCTCCCGAAAAATGCGGTCCCGTTTTGAAGCCTGCCACTTCGATTTGCATTCTGCAATGGCACGACGAATACTCGTGGCGGTGGTAAGAAACTCTTGCGACAACTCCACGTTTTGATCACTTACCGCTCCACCAGAGTGATCGAGCATCTGCGCTTCTGATTCTGAGAGGCGTCGTTGCAACCTCTGGATTTTCTTCTTGTATCCTTGATTCAATCTGGCGATGTACGATTTTTTAGCTTCAAGGTACCCGATCCCGAGCGCGATCTTGGCTTCATCCCACCAATTTGCTGTGGCCAGAGCATAATCACGAGGCGAAGAGTAACGTCCACGTAACTCATCAAGTTGGTCATGGGCTTTTTCGAAGAAATCTTTTCCAATACTCGCTGCATGCGCCGCTGCATTCTTCGGAAGTGGATAGACAACTCGAGGTTTCTTGCTTTGGATCACCTTGTCAGGAGCAGCTACCCGGATCGTGACTCCATTGTGATCGGAGAATGGACCAGCTACGCTTTGGTAGACGCTGCGAACCCAGTCGAGATGGTCGTTGCTGCAGTACCACCGGTCGAGCCTACTGCTGGCACTGTCGCCTGAAGGCAGTGTATAGTAGTAGGTGTGATGCTGTCGATGGAATGCTTTGACGTCTCGTGTGTCCGTGGCGCGAAGAGCATCATCCTCGAGGGTATCAACAAGATTCAATTTCTGGAGCAGTTTCTTCAATTCCCTGGAATCGTGCACTTGTTGTGGGTGTTGTGAGACCTGTCTGCCATCTGGTTGAGAGTGCAATTAAAGTCTCCACCGCACAGAATGGGTCCATCATGTGACGAGAGGAGACCTGATAGTGCTCTGTAGAAAGCTTCCCTTGCAAATACGGCAGAAGGAGCGTAGATGTTGAGAAGTAACACCGTTTCACCACGCAACGTCACCGTAGCTGCCATCCAGTGCGCACTCCACTGATCCTGCTTATATGGAGCCAGTGTAGGTATGCACGAATAGGGATTCAACAAGATCGCCACTCCTCCTTTGCGCTCGGTGGAAGCTGACCAGAGAGAAAGTCTGGGATCCAACTCTTCTGATGGTTCCTGAAAACCCCAACTTCGACGAAATCTGGATTGCATTGATGCCACTTCGGTCTCCATGACGTGCGTTTCTTGGAGAAAGACAATGTCCAATGATCCCGAGTCATCAGTCTGTCGAAAATGTGAAAACCACGCGTTCAGATTGGCGTCGGATTTGGAGAACCCCATCACATTCTGTGTGTGGAATCCAACAGTTAGCTCATGGCGAGCACTGACTGTCGCACTGCGCCTTCTTGGTCGGTGGTTGTCACGACGAGCTTGGGTTGTGGGCTGATATGGTCGCAACGGTAGTCCATCGCCGGAATACGTTGATGTGCCTTGTATTCCACGCTGTACTTCCGCCGGAGAGACAGTTGAGTCATCTCCCCCTGCTCGCACTGAACTGCCACCAAGTACAGTGCGAGTTGAGGCACCATGGGTGCCTTTAGTTCTGATTGAGCCGCTGTTGGACCTCCAGCTCATGCTGGTGCGCCAATAGCGACCATGACGTCGTCGTGCCTACAATCGCATCAATTGCTGATTGAAGAGAAGACGAACGCCAATATTCTTCAGCTCGGGTTTCAGGCATAACGTGACCAACGACTTCGTGCTTGGGGAACATGCTTGGCAGTAGAAGACTTATCACATTGAGAATTGCCCATTTGTCTGGGTCGATGGGTCGCGAGACAGTCGCGGTCAATAGGCTATCATCTAGCTTTTCAAGTCTGTTCCACTGCTTGATGTTGTCAGTCATGGACCAACGAGCGGAGCCTTGCGGACAGGCGTCAACAGCCGATGCCCATTTCTTACAAAAGGCTCGCACTTGCGCGCTAACTGCATCGTCAGCTGAGTGATGCCGGATTAATGCCCGTTGAGCTTGACTGTTTATGCTGTGCCCAAAATCAAGAAGCTTTTTCACTGGGAACACGCGCAAGACCTCCAGTGGAAAAGGCAGTGCACAAATGAGCGCACTTAGAGCATCCACGTGACTGGGAATCCATCCAGTCAATTTGGAGACGTCGCTTGGATCAACTGAAGGCAAGCTGAATCTTCGATTTTGTCGAGTCGCCGTGGTCCAGTTGTGCATGGCTTTGTTGTTTGCACGAAAATGCTGTCTTCGAAGGGCTTGTTCAGCAGCCGTCAATTGTTCGAGCTCCTCTTTCGATCCAACCAATCGTCCAACCAGAGACGTGCGTGCTTGCCCATCGTCCTGGACAGAGTGAGACGGTGAGGAAGGAGGCGTCTCAAATTCGCCGCTTTCACTGTCGTTGGAAAAGGTTGACTCTTGACTGGCCTCGGATTGACCTGGTGTCGTTGAAGCTGCTGCTTTTAAAACTGAGGACGCAAGTTCTGGGATCTTTCGTGCCCGTGGTCGATTTAACGTATGAGAGTGGGAATCTGGTTCTCGCTCCGGTTTCTGGAATCGATGTTCATCATCCGTCGACCCTGTACCTAGTCCACTACCCATCGCCGCATTGATTTCTGGCCCGGGACCAAAGGCACTCGTTGGGTCTGCGTCTCGAGATTCAGCAGAGTCAATGTGTCCAGTATCTTGGTCAGCGCTACCTGGAGTTGGCTGGTTCATCGAGGGAGCACCGTTGCCTGCGTCCTCGGTACCATTTTGACTGCGCATTTCCTGGTGAAAGGCTTTAGTCACCTCTGCTGGCAGAGGGAGAGTGGCTTGACCATTTGGCAGGGTCACAGCACCTCCCGTCAGATCTTGCAGGTGCATCGTGGAATCCATCGACGTGGAATCCGCCAAGGACATCGTGACATCGAAGTGCGAGGGATCTTCAGAGTACCCAGAGGTGGTGTCAGCTGATGGCTCCGATGGTGGTTGCTGGTTTGCCGATCCATTATCTCTAGACGCTGAGGGAAATGACTTCGAGCCGGGCTGGTTCGTTCTTGATTGCTCCTCGTCTTGAGTCTGCGCAGTGGGACTGTGCCCGTGGACGACATGAGCTTTGACAAACTCCCTGAGTTTCGTATAAGCAAGGTCTTGATCTCCTTGGCTTTCGGTATTCTCAGCGGGAGATGATCCTGAAGCTGCTGTCGTAGAAGCCTTGTTCCCAGCATGCTGGTCACCATCCTTGGGACCCAAATTCTTAGCTTTGGCACGCTTCTTGAGTAAATCAAGTTGCCTTTTCGCTCGATTTTTGGCGTTCTTGGCCTCCTGGAGGATCAGAGATGCGGCTGCTGCTTCTTTTGCTGTCACACGTTGCTGCAGATCAAGCAATTCAATCTGACGTTGGAACTGTCCAGCTTCACGATTCGCAGATGAAGATTCCTCATCACGACCACTGGTGTCTGCCTCCTTGAGTTCGTCTCGATCGAGAGCAAAACTGTGCGCTTTGGCTGAAACGTCATGGAATTTACGTTTTGCAGTCGCAGCCGCTGCAGCAGCTGCGGTGTGCGCGGAAGACGCTTTGGACAGATGCTCCTTAGCAATGTCTAAAGTTGCCTGAGCAGCGCTTAAGCGGGCATCGATAGCAATCTTTTGCTTCGCTTGAGAGGAGTTTGCTTGTACTCCATCAAGGACAGAATCAGCTGAAGAAAGCTTCCCAGCCAGAATGGCCTCAAGTTCAAGTTCGCGCTTCTTTCGAGCCTGGAGAGCCTTGCGGTTGCTCTGACCGCTAGAAGCTTTGGTACTTGTCTCTGGAGTCCCGGTCCCAATGCTACCAGAGCTGGCTACTGTTCCAGGAGATGTGCCGAAAACAGAAGTCAGCTTCGGAGTAGCCTTTAAGATTCCGCCTTTTGGCGCTCGTCTACCAGCTGATGCCGCGTCAGAAGCTGGATGGGGTTGCCCTTTCGACGCCGGTGAACTCTTCACTGGTGTGGTCGCTGAGGTTGAAATCGTGGATTTCATCGCCCCCTTCTGTTTCTTGAGGTTGGCTGGATCGAACCATTCTGCCTCCAACGGCGTAACCGATTGAGCGTCTGTTGCAGAATTGACTGCTGCTGCCACTGCTGCAGAGCCGGTGCTGCTACTCGAGTCAGCAGGCTGGAGCATCTCAGAGAGCAGCGCTTTCTCAGTTGCCTTGCTCTTCAGGTTGGCCATGACTTTGCCCAAACTATTGAAGAGATTGCCAATGTACTTTTGTCGGACTTCAAGAGACATGTGCTGCAGCTCAAATTTCGACATTTCCTTGGCTTGCTTGATTTCTGGTTCGAAGTCGCGATGAAATTGCATCTGACAATCTCCAGGAGCTCGAGTACACTTGCTTTTTGGGTGCGAGGGGTCGAAGCACTGAAAGCAAGGGATTCGGCTGTACCGCTGATGATGATGAACGAAGATTGAGAACCCTTTAGCAGAGATGTGGGTGACATCTTTGAGCTGAGGGGGACATTCCTCGGAGTTGAAGATAACGACCCAGAAATTAGAGTCGTATGTGCCATCCCGTGCTCGCGGCGCGCGCGCAATGGACACGACTTCACATTCGGTGCTCAATGCTATCAGTTGGCCGACAACGTCATTGCCTAAGCCGGGAGCTACAACACGGACTTGGTATTGTAGTGCATCCGCTTGGTGGGGAATAATATTGTCAATGTCACATCGATCATCTTCTTCCTCGAGCTTGGCGGTGCTCAGGAGAACGAGTTTTTCATTACGAAGTTTGATTTCCCGTCGATGCCACTTCGTTGCAATGGACTGGTCCTTGACAATGAAGGTTAAACGCCGAGTCGCCGCAGTGTAGTACAAACGCTTGACATTCTGAATCCACTCGCAGAGATTCTTATAACCTGCAGAGCCGGCTGGCTCGGATGCAAGTAATTGCATAAGAATTGTCTTTTCCGCGATGTGTTCAGGCATCAAGATGCGCGGAGGGACCACAGCAACGACTGTGCCTTCGAGGCAGTCTTCAAAGAATTTGACATAGGCCATACGTTGGAGGAAAGTGTGGGTACAAGCGAGGAATGCAGGAGGCGCGTCTAAGACGAGAGAACCCATAATCCAGGCATTCAACGCTTCTTCTTCGGCCGGCACCATCTTCCGTAGGTCACCATCGGGTTTAGTCTTCCATGGACGTATAGCGATCTTGGTCAATCGCTGAACCCATGCACGATGACGCGCTTCACGCACCGCGGCATCAGTCCGAGTGTTGTTCTCTGGGTGAGCAGAGAGAGAGAGAGAAGGTAATTCTATTTAACTTATGATCTACATATAGTTTAAGAATTCCTGAGTCTCATTAACACTGCTGACAGTGAGGTGTTTCTAAGTTTTGACGGTGTGGCACTGATATCATTGTCGAGCAGAGCTGCGACTTGGGACAGAAGGACTTGATCGTTCCCCCGCGATTCGTCGGTGAGTATCTTCGCACTCTTGGAGTTCATTGCCACGTTGGCGAGAAGATCGGCCATTTTGTTTTGTTCTCGTTTTGTGTGATTCCAGGAGATCCACGCAAAGCTGGCGATGATTTGGTTTACCCGAACTGCTAGTGGCTGCAACTCGGTCTGGCGTATTGAGGCGAACCCGTTCTGGGCTGCGATAATCATTTGGCTGTCTCCGAAGACTTCCAACTTGACTTCATAATGCTGTAGGTAGTGTTTACTGTATGCCAGACCATCTTTCAGTGCGCTGTATTCGCACCAATTGTCCGTGACTTCTGGTCCCATGTACGCATAGCCGCATGCTTTGAGTTCCCATCGATTGCTGCGTTCATTCAGGAAGGTGAGTGCCCATTCGCTGCCTCCTGGACCTGGGTTGCCGCGTGCACCTCCATCGAAATACAAACGCGCTGTCGCCCACGCTTCAAGTTGGCGCGACAAGTCTTGTCTCTCCAGTACGCTGAGCAGTTGGCTCAGGCAAGTTGCATTGATCTTTTCTCCTTGGAGCGTTCTCATCCGATGAGCCACAGCTCGCACTTGCATCACACACGCCGTCCACACACGCTTGGTGCTTTCTTCGATAGCAACGTGTTGCCGTTCATGCACTATTTCCACTCTCGTTCTCCACAGCAATACTGGGATGCTTGATGTGACGATAAACCACAGTTTCTGTAGTGCTGTCGAGTGTTCCGGAGTAATGAACCCGAAGCTCTTTTCCAATTCCCGGAGCAAAGATCGATGACCTGGCGGGGCTCTGCGGCTAGCAATGTGAGGCAGGAAGAGATTGAGTGCTTGCTCCGTCAATGTTCGACCAATCCATCGCCCGAGGAACGCCATCCACGCGGCTTGTGCTCGCTTGCAACTCCAGACTATGTGTGAGATAGTTTCTTTTGTTTCCCCACATCCGGCATTGCTTGGACACGCCGAAGACTCGATCCTTCCCGGATGGAACAGGTTGAGCTGCATCGTAGAAATCCGGTATGTCGTCCACATCTGATACGGTGTAAGACATCCTCGTTGGTTCTCTGGGTGAGCAGCATCAGGCTGAGGCGGTGTCTGGCCCATCATACCTCTTTTTATTTCTTCAACGCGATGGGGATCCCAACCAGAACATGCGGAATTCGTACCGCCACCATCAGGAGGCTGTTCAGGAGGAGGCTCCGTCATTGGTCGAAACTCCGAAAACAGCTGGTTACTGAGGATGGGACGCTGGCTCTTGATTGGTTCTTGCTTGAGTCTTGGGGCTTGGTATTGCGTAATCTGTGGGGTAGACCGCAAATTTCACAATGACCACAGAGATCCTGCTGTATGGACAGCTTTGTTGACTGCTGCATCTCGAGTATCTTTGCCAATTTGTGTCCTCGTTGCTGCAACTTGTTGCCGATAGAAAGATCTGGTGTTATTGTATCGTCCGTTGCCACCCCATAGTTGCGCGATTCTTGTGAAACGTGGATGTGCATGGAACGACACCTTCTGCCCGTTCAAGTCTCTTGTTGCCATGATGTCACAGTCCGTTGCGGAGTGAACTCTATGCGTAGCTTTGACTAGGGTCGTGTCGACGTGGGTCAGAGTTGCTTCACTGGTGTGCAGATGCCATTCGTGGTTGTAATGACGTTGCCCGTTGTACACCCGAAGCACATTTGTTTGCTGTGGTCGATACAGGAGCTGTGGGAAGTTGGATACCAACGTAGCACATAACCGCTCGAGCGCTCGAATAGATGGCCGGGAGAATCCGGAGATTCCACATGTTGGGATGAAGTTAAGCACTCCTGGTCTTATCCATTCCCATCGAAGTATGTCGCCCAGTTGTGCTGTTCCAACTGATAATGATGTGTGAGCAAGCTTGTAAGGGAGCCGTTGGAATCAAGAAGCCACCCATCTGCAGTCGAGGTCATGTATGGCAGCCATTCTGCACAGAATGTCCCACGTAGCTTTCGTCCTTCAGCGATGATACCTGGAAGCCTGTCAGACATTTTAGAGCTGAGGTCGATCTGGAACACATCGCGGTCCCATTGAGTCTGCACAATTGTCGACTTGAAGTGCTCGTAACACCAACGTACATTATCACGTTCTCTGGGCTCATAGGATCGAGAATGGAGCAACGCACATAATGCTGCGCCAGTTGTCCACATGTTTTCACAAAGCTGGGGTGGCCGCCTTGGAATTGCATCGAGCGGCGTGATGTACGTCGAAGAAGCCCTTGTGTTGTGCAGCAAGATTTCCCCGATGACCTGACCGATGTGAGAGGTAGTGATTGCCCATTTGGAGACTGCTGTGGCGCTCATCGTCATCAGCTCAGTTCTGATGTTGGGTACTGACAAGCCTCCATTCATTTTTTTGAGCTCAGCTTGTTCTTCCTTCATCCACGGTTTCGCAGGCTTACCACTCCTTGAGCCCCATACAAATTGTTTCACTAGGTCGTGTAGCTGATTGACAATAGCCGTAGAGGGCCAGGAGTGCCTGGCCACATAAAGCACTTTGGGTACGATGACGGCACTGGCAATTGCTGCGCGCTGGGCGACAGAGTGAGTTTTGAGACGCGCAAGTCGAAGTCTGACACGTAAGGCTTGGATGCACTTGGACCAGTTACTTGCATTCGAAGGCGTTTGTCCGACTTGGATGCCGAGGTAGCGGCAATGTTCCTCACGTTGTAGCACATGAATGTCACTGACTGACTCTTCAGAGTTTAAATTCGGTAAGTGTATGCAACCAATGCAGGGGGATGCTCGTCACTTCTTTCGGAGGATCGCCGACTGGCAGCGGGATCAAACAATTTCGCGATTGGAACCAACCTCCGGAAGATACCACCCACCAAACGCGAGTCTAGCGGACATCACGGGGGCTGAATGGCACCAAATCACCGGCCAGAGCCATGCTACGGTCCCTCCGCACAAGGCTGAACTGCGATTCGATGCACTGGTGTACATTCCGGAAACTCGGAAAGTCACGGAAGCGCAAAACCAAGACTTGATGGCACCCATTACTGAAAAAGAAGTACGAGAGGCAATCGCGGCTTTACATCGGCATAAGGCAGGTGGCGTGGACAGTCTGAACAATGACTTCTACAAGGATTGCGAGGACGCGATGGTCGACGTTTTGGTGCGGGAATTCAACAACATCCAACGCGGGGCACCCATGCCAAGATCATTCGGTCAAGGAATCGTATTCCGTTGCGCAAGAAAGGAGATTCGCCAAATCCCCTCGATTACAGACCAATCACTCTGCTTACGACCACATACAAGTTGTTTGCAAAAGTCCTAGCAACGAGGCTGCAAGACATCCTTCTGTGGATCATCGGTGAAGAACAACAAGGATTCGTACGCGACCGACTGATGGAGAACGCGATCCTCATCATGCAAGTCGCGTTGGATAAAGCGTACCACAACGGCACTGAAGGGTTCGATGACGCTCCGGGAATTGTGATGCTTGACTTCATGAAGGCTTACGACACATTGGACAGAGACTTTCTGTACCTTGTGCTGAGCAAGTTCGGCTTTTGGGCGACAATTTGTGGATTTAGTACGTCGAATGCACTCGGACACTACAGCGAAGTACCTGGTGAACGGTGAACTGTCGAGAGAATGGGAGGTCAAGTCGGGCATTCGTCAAGGTTGCCCCCTGGCCCCTCTGCTGTTTATCGTTGCCGCGGAGATTCTCGCACTGGCAGTACAATAAGACCCCCATTTGAAAGGAATTCGTGTGACCAGATCCGGAACAGAACCCCATCTTATTTCAACCTTTGTCGACGACTCCGCTGTCTTTTTGAAACAAGGGAAACAGCTGCCTTGACTGATGCAGCTGCTGCCCGAGTTTGGCCAGCAATCAGGTCTGCACGTGCAACCAACGAAAAGCAGCTACATCTGTCTCAACACAGCAGTAGTCCAAGAACAAAGATGCGGCATTCCAATCCTGAAGCATGGAGAGACGGTGAGGTACCTTGGCATCCAAATAGGAACCGAGAACATCATGCAGGCTAATTGGGAGGACCGCCTGCAAAATCTCCGAACCAGATTGATCATCGCAGCCAAAGTCTCCAACAGTGTGGTGGGGAGAGTACTTCTACTGAATTCAGTCTTGCTACCGTCGATTCTGTTCACTGCCAGCTACATCAAGCCCCCAGCGAAGATCGTGGACCAGCTAGTGAATCTACAAAAGCAATTTTTGTGGAAATCGACACTCGGCACAAGGTGAGTCCTTCCCTGCTCTACCTGCCGGTCAAGGAAGGAGGTATTGGTCTCTATTCAATACCTCTGGCAATAAAGCGACAAGCGATGCGGCGGACAACTCGGTGGCTACAGCGAGTGCGAGACAGGTATACAGAAGCTTGGCATGAACAGGTTCATCGGGACAAAAGTCAAAACTGAGGATGCTGCGCGATCTCACCCAAGGAGCGAAGCCAGCACGCACAGACAAGGCTGTACCAGACGAACAATATCCACAGACTCGGGTGGGAGTACCTCGGTGAAGACCTGATGGCTGCAGAGGGGCGCAATCCCGCGTGGAAAGACAATCTGAAGCGGCAAATGGAATCCTTGCTACCGACCGTGGACCTCGAGTGGAGATCAGACGGACGTGTAGGTGTGTACTTTGGGAGAAAACCTGAGCAGACGATACATCAACTATCGGAAGAGACTCGAGCGTTCTGGTCATCCTTTCAGTGGAACGACAACCCCTGGATAAGCGACAGTCAAGGCGAGCAGTACACGGCCAAAACGGTTTCTTTCCTGAAGGAATGCAATTTGGCCAGCTTCAACGTGAGACGGGAAGAGGAGCGAGTGTTCTCCGTGCGGCTACCAATCAAGTCGGCGACTCTCATGTCCAAACGAATGACCACACTGCGGAAAATCGTAACCAGCATCATTCTATGCTCGCCGGAGATGGAAATCGATGCAGGCAACCAGCTAATCAGTCACCAGGAGCCGTGGAGCAGGAAACACACAAAACGAGAGTACAAGTGGATCAGCAACGGCATGGGAACCATCACCGCGGTGTCAGTATCGGAGAGGAGCCACACGGACTACATTCAGATGCAACGGCAAGCAAACGGAGTTCTCTGGACAGTGACCGACTGGACCGGGGATGCTACTTGCCAACAAGACGTTGCAATGATCGAAGAAGAAATAAAAACTGTAGGGTGGACATTCAAACCGCACCCGCTCACGACGCACTGTCCGTGGCTGGTGCATGAGCGTACTCCCCCAAACAGCATCCAGAAGGCAATTGACCGAGCACGAACATGGAGGTTGCACAGCAAGCTGTATCAAGATCTCGGAGGACTCGTAGACAAGCTCAACGAAGTCGCGAAAATTGATCGGTGGTAGAGTCATGTGCAGTACCGACTACCAGCAGATCTATGGAAACAACAAGGATGTCTTACGCCGTATCAGATGTGGACGACATACCGGATTTCTACGATGCAGCTCAACCTGTTCCATCCGGGAAGGATCGAGTCTTCGGCGTGCCCAAGCAATGCCGGATGTGGGGAGACAAAAGAAACTATCTCACACATAGTCTGGAGTTGCAAGCGAGCACAAGCCGCGTGGACGGCGTTCCTCGGGCGATGGATTGGCCGAACATTGACGGAGCAAGCACTCAATCTCTTCCTACCTCATATTGCTAGCCGCACAGCCCCGCCAGGTCAACGATCTTTGCTCCGGGAATTGGAAAAGCACTTCGGGTTCACTACTCCGGAACACTCGACAGCACTACAGAAACTGTGGTTTATCGTCACATCAAGCATCCTAGTATTGCTGTGGAGAACGAGAGTGGAAATAGTGCATGAACGGCAACACGTCACTATCGAAGAAAGCATCCAGCGTGTGTGGACAGCGTGTGTGATGCAGGTGCGGGCTGTGGCTCGTCGGATGAGAACGCTCAAAGGAGAAAAGATCAAGCAACTTGCCTGAGCCAACTGCTCAGCGTACTGGAGAGACAAGACTTGTCGCGCCAACTGGAAGCATGGGCGACGGCGCATCTGTATTTCGATGGAGGTGCACGCGGCAACCCAGGTCCAGGAGGCAGCGGTTGGGCATTCATCTTCCTGAATGAACGTAGCAATCGATGGGAACTCAAAGCATGCGGCTATGCGTACATGGGACCGGAAGTCACGAACAATTGGTGCGAATACAACGCACTGAAAGATGGTCTGGCATACAGTGCACACTGCCTACAACACTATGAAGTCAAGTTGGAAGTCTTCGGAGACAGCCAAATGATTATCGCATCCCAGAACGGGTTCTCCTCAATACGCCAGACCGAGTTGCAGCCACTAGCAGTTCGGGTAAATCAAATCATCGCCAACTTTGCGTGGATCTCCTGGAATCACACAAAACGAGAACAAAACAAAATGGCCGATCTTCTCGCCAACGTGGCAATGAACTCCAAGAGTGCGAAGATACTCACCGACGAATCGCGGGGAAATGATCAAGTTCTTATGTCCCAAGTCGCAGCTCTACTCGACAATGATATCGGTGCCACACCGTCAAATCTTAGAAACACTTCGCTCTCAGCAGTGTTAATGAGACTCAGGAATTCTTAAAGTATATGTAGATCATAAGTTAAATAGAATTATCTTCTCTCTCTCTCTGTAGTGCTGTCGAGTGTTCCAGTAACACTTTATCTTGAGGAAGGCTTGATGCTTGGAAGGAAAAATTGAAAGTGAAATGAATAAGAGTTACAAAAATCTGAAAGAAGAAAAACTCACTCTTACTACTACTGCTCAGTACTGCTATGAATCTTGATCTGTATATAAAACTCAATATAAACTAATGTATGTTACTTGGTGGCAATGAATCTTACACAGATATGCGCCTTGCGTCAGTTCTCCGCAATATTGACATGCGCCAATTTCTGATATAAGATATCCACCATATTGACAATCCATTTGTCAACAATAACAACATTGACATTGACATGCACAGAGTTCACATTGATATGCGCGGACAATCGCGCATTTTAAACACTCTAACGTGTCACTACCCAGCAATCCAGCAGCTGGAAGTGACATGTGTCACATGACCTCCTTTGAAGAAGAGCGGCTTTACTTCTTCTGAGCATCCCAGTACAGATCAATGTGGCCTTGAACCTGTTTAAGGTTGTCGATAGGCACCCATGTTGCGGGCTCTTTAGTTTCTCCTAGCCACCAAATCTTATACTGCATATGGTTTTTTCTTTTGCGGTGGCCAATTACAGCTTTGACGAGCTGCCCCTCTGAACCATCCGCTAGGATAACCTTTCTCACCTCTTGGGTCCGTTTATCATCTTTCTGATATGGCTTCAGAAGGGACGTATGGAACACTGGGTGAAGTTTAAGTCCTTTCGGCAACAATAACTCATAAGAGTCTTTATGGACTTTACGGATGATTTTGTAAGGTCCGATATACCTTGGCGCCAGCTTTGTGGTTTGAGCAAAACCTTTGTGGCGAATATCCAAGTTTTTGCCGTTTAGCAGCACTTCGTCACCGATTTGGAACTCCTGGTGGTTCCTGTTTCGGTCATAATAATGCTTCATTCTTTCTTGAGCTTCGCTCATTGCGTCTTGAGTCATTTTCAAAAACGCTTCTTGCTTCAGAACGAAGTCTTTGGCAGATTTGACCAAATTGGTGAATTGTGGATCCCTTGCAACATCATCTGGCATATAGGGGTTGTATCCAAGGTCAGCTTCAAACGGTGACATTCCAATTGCTGAATGCACTCGCCGATTGTAAGCAAATTCTGCCAACGATAAGTATTCATCCCAATCATTCTGGGACGGATTCACAACACCGCGAAGATAGTCTTCGATGAGCCTATTCGTCCGTTCCGTCTGACCATCGGTTTGAGGTCTAAATGCGGAAGACAAATTGTGTTTGGTTCCCAAACTCTTCATTAACTCCGTCCAAAACTTTGACGTGAATTTGGTGTCTCGATCCGATACTGTCGATTTCGGAATACCATGGTCTTTCACATAATGCTTTGTGAACAAGATAGCAGTGTCTTCTGCGCTTGCAGTCGACTTCGTCAACATAAACTTACTTCTCTTCGTAAGTCTATCGACAATGACCATGATGGCATCGTTGCCATGTTTGGTGATCGGAAGGGCTGTCATGAAGTCCATTCCAATATCAATCCATCTACCACTTGGAATCTCCAAGGGTTGAAGCAATCCCGGCGGCTTCTCTTGCCGAACCTTAATACGCTGACAACTTTCACAAGTGTTTGTGTAGCGTTGGATATACTTCTGCATACGTGGCCAATAGTACTTCTTTTGTACATGAATATAGGTCTTAAAATATCCGGGATGTCCCGCTGTGACAACATCATGATTCTCGTATACCACGCGGTTTTTCAAATCTTCATCATCCGGAATGACCAATCTGGCTTCACTGTCCTCTTTGGTCCGAAAAAATAAAAGACCTTCGTGAAGAGTATAATTACGGACCTCTTCACTATTGTTTAAACGATTCATTATGTCAAGAATGCGTTTGTCAAAGGCATATTTCTTCTTGGCTTCCATTTCCACTGGAATGGCGGTAATAGTAGCCACAATTTCACGGTCTTGGACTATTTTCAACAATTCCTTCAGACTCACTTGAGCTGCTTTATGTTCAAAGTCTGGACGTCTGGACAAGGCATCTGCGATGCCATTAGTTTTGCCCGCAATCCATACAAACTGAGGCTGAAACTCAGCGAGCTCGTTAAACCATCTCGCGATGCGACGGTTTGTGGTCTTTTGAGTCAGAATAGTTTCCAAGCTCTTGTGATCGGTCTCCACCATAAATGGTTTGTCGACCAAATAAATGCGCCAAACTCGCAAAGCGTGCATAATAGCCAACAACTCCTGTTCCTGAACGGGATAGTTGAGTTCTGCAGCTTTCATTTTCCTGCCAGTAAACGCTATCGGATGCTCAATCCCTCCCTCCTTTTGAAAGAGGACGCCTCCCACAGCGTAGTTCGATGCATCCATGCGAATGCCAAACGGTTTGTCAAAGTCTGGCAACGCAAGTACTGGAGGAGCAGAAAGGCGACGTTTAAGCTCCTCAAAACACTGTAGCTGATTGTTGTCAAGCCGGACAGTGTCTTTGGAACGTTTGCCTTTGAGCGCCTCATGCAAAGGACCAGAAAATTGCGCACAGTCCTTGCAGAATCTAGAGACATACACAGTAGTCCCTAGAAAGCTTTCCATTTGGTGCTTGGTCTTGGGTACTGGCCACTCAGCAATGATCCTGACTTTGTCTGGGTCCATCCGGACTCCATTTCGACCTACAAAGTCTCCCAAGCATGGAATTTCCTCGACACAAAACTGACATTTTGACAACTTAATGTAGAGCTGTTGTTCTTCACATCGTTTCAGAACTCTGTCCAAAGCTGCTACATGTTCCTTCACGTCCCTGCCGGTTGTAAAGACGTAGATGTCGTCAAAATAGATGCGCATGACATCGCGCAAATCACTGAATACTTTCTGCAACAGACGATTGAAAGTACCAGGAGAACCGCTGAGACCCATTGGAGTGACAAGGTACTCAAACAACCCATCGGGGGTAGAAAATGCGGTAAATGGTATGTCGGATTCTCGGAGTTTGACTTGGTAATAACCCCAAAGTAAATCCATACACGAAAACCATTGACTCTTTGACATGGCGTCAAAAGTGCCTTCCTTGCGCGGCATAGGAATGGCGGGTAAAATCGTTTTCTGATTCAATTGACGGTAGTCATGGACAATTCTCCATCCAACCGGTTTCTTCACACAAAAGGTTGGTGCACTGAATGCAGACGTACTTGGCCGAATAATTCCAGCTTTGACCATCTCTTTGGTCCACTCCATGATCACTTTGCGCTGTTCAGGGCTCTGTCTCCACTGACGAACGCTAATTGGCTTCGTGCCCGGCACCAACTGAATTTCATGTTCAATGCCGTCACGGATTGGCGGAGTTGAGTTAGGTAACTCAGTACGAAAACGGAATCTTTGTATTTTTGCAAGACTTCGTATGCTGGATTATTTCTCAATTGGTCACATCCTTGTTTCTGAAATCGTTCTGCTTTCTCAGAGACATGAGGATTGATCGCAAACACTGCCTCTAAGTCCTTACTTTGCCGAAGTTCTTTCTCGAACTCGGTAGGGGTGATAATTTTTGTCTCCCCAAGAGATCCTTGACGACCGTGCTCACAATAGAAATTAAAAATCTCTTTGTTTTGCTTCACCAGTTGACAATGCTTGACTGGCTGTGGAACCTTTACAAGTGGTTTGTTTAACTCAAGCAAGAGCTCGACGTCTCTAGGCTTCAACTTGAGAGCTTCCCAGTCGGTTTCTGGATTCTGCTCACGTAACCACATCATACCCAAAATCACATCCTTTCCTTCAGGAATTGGCATAACCTGGAATTTCTGGCGTAAAATCGGAAATCCAGTAATAGCAAGATGCATCACTGCCAATCGCTTTGGCTTTACAATCGTCTCGCCAAACCCAAGACTAATTTGCATAGTCTGGGATGGATCTTCTTCAACGATCAAGTGGAGCTTTTCTGCCAGTTCAGGTGAAATGCCATTTATACCGCATCCGTTGTCAATGAAGGCGGAAACATCAACATGTTCGGTATCTTCACTGAAAGCTTTCGCACTTACTTCCAGAATTGCATAGAAAGAACCGTTGATAAAATTGGCTGTCTCCTTCTTTGCCCGACAATCCGGTGCGACATGCCCTTTCTTTCCACATTTGTGGCAGGTGGCAGTCTTCTTCCAGTCGTCTTTCTGCGTGTCCTTTGATTTTTGCGAGAATTGCTTCTTTTCCGCTTTTGGTTTGCTGATACTTCCAGTGCTGCTGGTTTGCGGGGACTTGCCAGCAAAATGAGCAAACTCAAAATTCGATGCAATCTCAATGACATCAGCCAGACGGCTAGGACTTTCCTCCTTTATTTTCTTGGCTGTCTCATTCCTCAATCCGTTTTGGAAGTAGAATCGCTTTTCCATTTCGGAAATTGACAACTCTGACTGCGAGAGTAAGTCTTGAAAACGCGAGACATACTCATGGATCGAGCCAGTTTGTTTGAGGTGAAGCAACCTCTCCCGCAGATTATACTCAAAATCTCTGGGGCGGAAACGTTCACGAAGTCTAGTTTTAAACAACGACCATGACTTCGGCACGTTCTCAGACTCGCATTGAGCCGAGAAGGCACGGTACCAGTTAAGGACAGTCTTACCCAAATTACTGGATATCATAGTCACAAAATCAGAGGATTCAGCATGCATCACTGACTTCTTCGATGAGTAGTATTCCTCAGTGGCAAAAATCCACAGTTCTAGATCTTCGTTGAGCTTCCCATCATAAACAGGCGGGTGGGTGTTCTTACGCTCCCCCTGATTGGCCAACAGCAAGTGATCAAAACGTTGGTTCGACTGTTCCATTTGAGCATTCATGTGCATGTTAGCTTGCTGCAACTGGGCTTGAAGTTGCATTTGGAACAATTGCTGCTGCTGTTGCAAAAATAGTAACATTTGTTCCATTGAAAAATTTCCTTCCGTCGGATTATTTGCCGTGCTCTGCTGAGCAGCCGGCTGAGGAGAAACTGAATTGTCAGGAACAGCACTCTGTCCTGATTCATGTTCACGCTCATTTGATGCCTCACGACTCCTTTGTCTCGGTCGTGGATTCGGCGACGTTCCCTCAGTATATCTACCTCTTCTTGAACTCATGGTAGACACGCTGGACTTTCAATAGGGAATAAAATGAACCAAAAAAATGGGAAAAACTTATTGATTATTTGAAGTTAAATCCCGAGTGATTTTACGATGAGCGTAATAATTAATCTCCTCTGACAACAAATGGATAGTTTGGAGAGTATTTAAAACCTTGGTCTTTGGTTTGCGAAGAGTACAGTACTCTACCTCGCGTTTGAATCGACCAAGAATACGTTGAACCCTTTTGTTCGCTTCAATTAGGTTCGCCCGTAAACTATCAAGTTCGTTTGCGTCTCTAGGACCAGCAAAACGGAACTCACTTAGGGTCGCGTCCGGCAATGGCGTTAAGTTCGACTCTTCAGAACCTTGCAAAGCCTGAGGTTTCTTAGGCTTCTTTGGTCCTTTTTTCGAGTGAACACTCGGTTTGTATCTTCCCATAAACAGTAGGAGTCGCCGGGTAGTAGCTGGCGATGCCGAGGCTCAAGGCACACTTGAGCGAGGGCGTGTAACTACGCTTAACCTTAGACTGACTATCCCCTGTTGACTAGTTCCTAGTAGAACTTTCCCCGAAGGTACTGTCCTCTCTGGATAGAACCAAAGAGTCGTCTACTGTGTTGGAACCTACCCCAAGTGTTTTCTCACTATGTGACCAACACTCCGAGTAGTAGAATATTGTAACGAGTCGGAGGTCTTCTGAACGCTGATTGGTCGAAAGTCGGAAAGTCGGAACTTGATTGGTCGAAAGTCGGGTAACGGTGGCGTGGATCGGAGGAGGAGGTGGCGACTTGATGGCAAAATGGAAAGTGAATTGAATGGAGGACTTAGTTCGCTAGCGCTACGTCTAAGCCTCCCTGCATGCATGCCTATCCTTTTCTTCAACTGATTCGACTTTTCTTCCTATCCAGGTGTCCCACCTGCAACTGTATTTTTATCTGACTATTACACTAAACTGTATGCATATGTACTACATGAATATGAGAGCCTGACCTCGGAATCGAGGTCAGGCACACGTTACACATGCCTTGACGCTCCGCACGCTAGGCACGTGCGCCGTTAGGCACATGCCGGTCCTGCGCACGTGCCTGGCGTGCGAGGTCAGGCACACGTGACATCCCCCCAGACCTGACTTCGCGTTGGGAGTCCTCGAACTCTTGAAGGATTCGATGCCAATGCGAAACATGTCGGATGTTCTTCTCGTATTCCCACGTACTCTCGTGCGCAGGATACCCGAGCCACTTGACCAACCACATCATCTGGCGGTTGTGGGTTTTTCGCGAAGTAAGGCTTCCACTACGTGCAGAGCTTCTCCAGTCTCGTCGTCGAGGATGACGGGGGCTGCTTTAGGTATTGGTCTTGTGTAAAACTTGGTTGGATTCTCAACGTAGTGGCTAAGCAACTCCACATTGAACGCTGGATGCAAGCGCTTCATGTTTGGAGGCAACACCAATCGAGCCACATTCTTGTTCACCATTGAGTCGATCTTAAACGGTCCAACCTTCTTCGCTGCCAACTTCGCCTTTTGGAGAGAGGTGCTTTGAGTGACCGTCTTCAAGGGTAGATTCTTCGTATCTAACATAACGAGATCGCCAGCGTTAAATTCCACTTCGCGACGCTTCCTGTCGTAGTATTTCTTCTGGCGTTCTTGAGCTTGCTTGAGGTTCTCTTGGGCTAGCTTGGCGACTTGTTGGCGCTTCTCCGCAAAGTTCTTGGCAAACTCAGCTATATTTACTGGTTCGAAGTTTCCTTCGTCGACGCCGAACTCTTGGGCAATTAGGTTGCGCACCTTTCTTCCAGTGTCGACTTCAAACGGTGTGAACTTGGTCGACTCATTAACGAGAGTTGCATGAGCAAACTCGATCGTTCCAAGGTGGCTCACCCAATCGTCTCCATGGTATGACACCATGCATCGCAGCGCATCTTCCAACACGAGGTTCTGACGCTCGGTTTGTCCGTCTGCTTGCGCGCGATGAGACGTTGTCATGCTCAGCTTGATACCCATGAGCTTGGTCAGCGACTTCCAAAAGTCCGACGTGAACTTGGGATCGCGGTCACTGATGATGACCTTCGGCAAACCGTGGTGACGAACCACTGCCTCGAAGAATACCTTGGCGGTACCTTCGGCATCTGCTGTCGAGTGTGTTGGATGGTACTTCGGACGCTTCGACAACTTGTCCACCGTGACAAAGATTGCATCAAAACCTTCGGACACTGGAAGTCCAGTGATGAAATCCATCGACACAACATCCCAGCATTCTTGGGGCGTCGGAATTGGCATCATCAAGCCGACCTTCTTCCGATTGTTTGACTTCCATCGTGCACAAGTCTGGCAACTGCCAACATACTCGTGAATGTCTTTTTCCAAGGCGGGCCAGTAATACCATTGAGCTGCCTTCAGCTGAGTTCGACGAACTCCTGGATGAGCAGCCACTGGAGCATCATGGAACTCTTGAATAACATCAGTGATCAACTTGTCCGAGTTTGGGACACACAATCGCAATACTGGGTGCTTCGTTCGCAAAAACAGAAGACCGTTGCGCTTCTCGAACTTCTCGTTCCCTTCGCGACTCTGCCACACTTCGGCAAAACTTGGGTCGCGGGAATAGCCAGTTTGAAAGGCTTTCTTCGTCGCTTCGGACAAGTGAACACTTGCCCACTGCGTGTCGACGGTGTGGACTTGCTCTTGCCGTACTGCCACGGCGCGTCTCTCCCCCCGAAAGTCCACAGCGGAGAGGAATACGGAGCAATCTGAATCTGGCAAGTGACGTAGAAATGCCGCAGACACCACATGACGAGAAATAGACTGCGACCGAGCGTGACACGCATCATCGCAAGCGTGCACTTCGGGAGTCGAAACTACGGGCAACTCATCGGATTGCTTGACTTCTTCCGGTCCTGGTCGAGACAAGGCATCAGCCACCACATTGGTACTGCCTTTCATGTGGTGCAGGACAAAATCAAACTGGGAGAAGAACGTCAGCATCCGCGTAAGCTTGGGAGTCACCTTCGGATGATGTAGCATCCACCGACAAGCCGAATTGTCCGTAAACACATCGAACTGACGATCATGAAGGTAGTGTCGCCACTTTGACAACGCAAACTTGATTGCGAGCAGCTCTTTCTCATGAGCAGGCCACTTTTCCTCATACTGCCCAAATTTCTTTGAATAGAAGGCAATGGGAGCGTCAAACCCGTCGATCTTTTGAGACAAGACACCGCCCATGCAGTAGCCCGAGGCATCCGTTGTTACCGCGAACCGCCGGTCAAAGTCAGGTAAACACAACGTCGGAGCCTGTTGCAGAGCCAACTTCAATGCGCGAAAGGCGTGATCATGTTCGGATGACCATGTCCACTTTGCATCCTTCTTAATCAGCCGATGCAACGGCAACGCAATCCGCGCAAAGTCGCAAATAAACCGACGATAGTATCCGGCAAGACCCAGAAAACTCAATAACGTCTTTTGCGTCGTCGGAGTCGGATACTTCTCGATCGCGGTTGTCTTGTTTGCGTCGACTTGGATCCCTTCAGCCGTGACTGTATGACCCAGGAACTGGACACTTGACTTGCCAAACTCGCACTTGGACAGGCGAGCGTACAACTTCTCATGACGGAGGACTTCACAGACCATCGCCAGATGTTGCGCGTGGTCTTTCATCGAGCGGGAGAAGATACAGATATCGTCGAGATACACGACAACAAACTTGAATTTGCCAAAGAGTACTCGCATAAGGCGAGACCAAACTCCTGGCATTCCAGCCAATCCCATCGGAGCAACACACCATTGGTACGTTTCCTTTTGCGACCTAAAAGCCGTGTAAGGACGACTGTCAGGCTTTACACGCATCTGGTGGTAACCTTGCGCGAGGTCGATCACCGTGAATACTGTCGCACCGAGCATCTGATCAAAGAGTTCTTCAATATGTGGTAGAGGGATCTTGGGGATCTTCGTCTGGCTGTTGACATACCGATAGTCGATGACCCATCGAATCGGCAACTTTGAATTACCACTGCGCAGCCATTCAGCGCGCTTTACAGGCATACCTGTCGCAGGATCCTTTTTCGGAACACCGAAGATATTGGAGATCCATGGGGAGTTCGATACCTCAATCCATCCCTTCTTCACGTTGTCTCGAACGAACTCTTCCAACGCGTCTTGCTCTGTCTTGGACAGACGAAACGGCGGACGCGAACTTGGCACTGCATCCGGCTTAGGCTGGAGCTCAAAGTTCACAGCACGCTCTGGCGGTAAGCCATCCGGCAATTTCTCTGGGAAGCAGTCCGCGAACCGATCGATGACAGGTTTCAACTCTGGCGGGACAGCAGGCGAAGTATTGTCAACTGCAGACACCTTCACGACGAACAACTCTTCATACTCTGCATTCTTGATCTTGGAGCAGATTTCACTACCGCTGCGCTCGTGCACAGAGGTGTCTTCCGGCAATGCAAACGTCTGCTTTCTCCAATCAATGATCGGGTTGTGCTTGACGAACCATGGCTGACCGAAGATGACATCGTGGCTGTTGGGTAGATCCCATTCCGTAAACTGCATTGCCTCAAACTTCTTGTCTTGTACTTGGCACGATGCTTCCACCTCGTTCACTTGTTTCTTGGTCCTTCTGCCGTCGAATCCTTGCGCTTCGATCACTGCTGTATTCAGCACTTTCTTCACCAACCCACGCTGGATCAGGTTGGTCGAGGCACCGCTGTCAATCAAAATGCGCACATCATTACCATCTACGCGACCGTCCACAACAAACAAGTTGCTTTTACGTGTAATTTCCACTGCGTTTAACTCCACATTGTCAAACACAATGGGATAATCAACTTCATCCATTGTCGCCAGGTTGTGCTCAACCATCGGACTTGATCGACGAGCTCGCTGTGTCGGACGCTGATATCTTGAATTGCGCGTCGTCTGCGGCGTGCTCGCTTGTCTCTGCTGGCGCGGTGCACGACACTCTGACGCTCGATGTCCAGGTCGATTGCAATTGAAACAAAGGCGCTGACGCAAGCACTCTTCACGACCCAGGACTCGGACATTGTCCACTTCCATTGGACTTGCACCATTCAGTTGGTATTGGCGATTATCGAAACGCCTGTACCTCGGTTCTGAATGGGACGATTTCCATCCGCAGAGCGACGATGCGAACGGTCATAATCCAGCGCTAGAGTGATGGCTTCCGACAACGTAGAACATCGGCGATAGCGCACCTCTGTTCGGATCGCTGGAGCTAATCCTCGCACAAAATACATGATCTTGTCGAGCTCACTCATCTCTTGTACTTGTGTGATAACATGCCTAAAACGACTGACGTAGTCGTCGAGGCCTCGACTCTGACCCTGGGATAGCTCACCCAACTGGTCACGCAAACGCTCTTGTAGATCGGCGGGAATAAATTCGTTTCCTAGTTCTAGGAAGAATTGGTCAACCGTCTCAATCTCTGTCTTCTTCACAATGAACCACTGGGCAGCTCCTTGCCGCAGGGTTCCTCCCAACATCGCCAAAAGGCGTGGCTGTAGGCTAGCATCCTGTCTGTCAATGTTCCTCGCCTTTAAATAGTCTCCGACTTGCTCTTTATATAACTGAAACGACTCTTGTAATGCTCCACTATACACCGGTAATTTACATCCCTCTAATTTTATCTCTGACTCCCGTTTTACTTGCTGGAATTCTTTGATCATCTCTGCTTGCTGGTTTAGCACTGCCAGCATACTCTGCAACAACTGGGCATTCGTTGGCTCGTTCATCTTTGTACTTTTCTTGCCTTGACTTCACACTCGGTATTTTACGTAACCGGTTTCACTTGACTTGGCAGGCAGGGACGGGAGTCGAGATTCTATCTTATGGGATCTTAAAAACCAGTATAATACGAAGCTATACTTTTATTTTTTATTTATTTTTTTGTTTCTTTTATTTTTTAATTGTGTATTTTTAGTCGAACTTAGGCGGAGGAACTTGACTTGGACGCAGCTTGGCCTTCCCAGTACCAGTGCTCGATGCCGGTGGATCACGCAGCACGCGGCGAAAGCACTCGCCAATACCGTCGGACGCGTCGACGATTCCTTGAGCGGTCCGGATTAGAGCCTTCTTTGCGCGCTTTCTCTTCAGTTTGTCTGGACACTTATCCACGTGCTTCTCTAGCACTTCACAGATCCGGAAAGCCTTCGTCAGACAGTTTACGAGGTCTTGACGCGCTTTATCAGCTTCTGCAGGTTTTGGCACGCCTAAGTACGTAAAGCTGCCTTGAATCGGGACCTGCTTGACGCGCGGCTTCTTGGGCATCGAGTTGGGGAGGTTACCAACTCTGGGAGTTCACAATCACAGTCTTGATCCTCTAATGAGGGCTTCACCTAGGCACGCCTGACGATGACACCACGGAATAACACCCTAAAGAACACAGACAGTTAGGGCGAACCCGAGACACCGTGTCACTATTAGAGAAACCGAGGTAGACCAGAACACAGAATTACGCACAAAAGCACGACTGGCTCAACACTACAGGAGTTACTGCCACAGAACACCAAAGGGTCAACGCACCGACAATGATTCCGGGATTTATGTCACTAAAGCAACACCCGTTCAGAAAGCGGCTCGAATTACAACCTCGGAGATGCCTGGCTTGGACGACGACGGCGACTTGAACGCTTGGAAACGGCCACACTCCCCCCCGGACACAAAGTGCTACCAGATGTAACGAGTCGGAGGTCTTCTGAACGCTGATTGGTCGAAAGTCGGAAAGTCGGAACTTGATTGGTCGAAAGTCGGGGAACGGTGGCGTGGATCGGAGGAGGAGGTGGCGACTTGATGGCAAAATGGAAAGTGAATTGAATGGAGGACTTAGTTCGCTAGCGCTACGTCTAAGCCTCCCTGCATGCATGCCTATCCTTTTCTTCAACTGATTCGACTTTTCTTCCTATCCAGGTGTCCCACCTGCAACTGTATTTTTATCTGACTATTACACTAAACTGTATGCATATGTACTACATGAATATGAGAGCCTGACCTCGGAATCGAGGTCAGGCACACGTTACACATGCCTTGACGCTCCGCACGCTAGGCACGTGCGCCGTTAGGCACATGCCGGTCCTGCGCACGTGCCTGGCGTGCGAGGTCAGGCACACGTGACAAATATCCTTGCCTTCCCACGATGTGGCCAGCAAAGAGATCCCGTGTCGATGTCCTAAATTTGTCCTAAATCAGCTTCCCACGATGTGGCCACTGATGGTAAAGGGCAAAATAGGACGGGAAGAAAAACCCGAAATTTGCTTGCGAAGAAGTTCAAAAAAAAGAAGACGCGCTTGGACGGACCAACAAGTGCTACCATGTAACACTTTATCTTGAGGAAGGCTTGATGCTCGGAAGGAAAAATTGAAAGTGAAATGAATAAGAGTTACAAAAATCTGAAAGAAGAAAAACTCACTCTTACTACTACTGCTCAGTACTGCTATGAATCTTGATCTGTATATAAAACTCAATATAAACTAATGTATGTTACTTGGTGGCAATGAATCTTACACAGATATGCGCCTTGCGTCAGTTCTCCGCAATATTGACATGCGCCAATTTCTGATATAAGATATCCACCATATTGACAATCCATTTGTCAACAATAACAACATTGACATTGACATGCACAGAGTTCACATTGATATGCGCGGACAATCGCGCATTTTTAAACACTCTAACGTGTCACTGCCCAGCAATCCAGTAGCTGGAAGCGACATGCGTCACACATGTACGCATAGCCGCATGCTTTGAGTTCCCATCGATTGCTACGTTCATTCAGGAAGATGAATGCCCAACCGCTGCCTCCTGGACCTGGGTTGCCGCGTGCACCTCCATCGAAATACAGACGCGCCGTCGCCCATGCTCCCAGTTGGCGCGACAAGTCTTGTCTCTCCAGTACGCTGAGCAGTTGGCTCAGGCAAGCTGCCTTGATCTTTTCTCCTTTGAGCGTTCTCATCCGACGAGCCACAGCCCGCACCTGCATCACACACGCTGTCCACACACGCTGGATGCTTTCTTCGATAGTGACGTGTTGCCGTTCATGCACTATTTCCACTCTCATTCTCCACAGCAATACTAGGATGCTTGATGTGACGATAAACCACAGTTTCTGCAGTGCTGTCGAGTGTTCCGGAGTAGTGAACCCGAAGTGCTTTTCCAATTCCCGGAGCAAAGATCGTTGACCTGGCGGGGCTGTGCGGCTAGCAATATGAGGTAGGAAGAGATTGAGTGCTTGCTCCGTCAATGTTCGGCCAATCCATCGCCCGAGGAACGCCGTCCACGCGGCTTGTGCTCGCTTGCAACTCCAGACTATGTGTGAGATAGTTTCTTTTGTCTCCCCACATCCGGCATTGCTTGGGCACGCCGAAGACTCGATCCCTCCTGGATGGAACAGGTTGAGCTGCATCGTAGAAATCCGGTATGTCGTCCACATCTGATACGGCGTAAGACATCCTTGTTGTTTCCATAGATCTGCTGGTAGTCGGTACTGCACATGACTCTACCACCGATCAATTTTCGCGACTTCGTTGAGCTTGTCTACGAGTCCTCCGAGATCTTGATACAACTTGCTGTGCAACCTCCGTGTTCGTGCTCAGTCAATTGTCTTCTGGATGCTGTTTGGGGGAGTACGCTCATGCACCAGCCACGGACAGTGCGTCGTGAGCGGGTGCGGTTTGAATGTCCACCCTACAGTTTTTATTTCTTCTTCGATCATTGCAACGTCTTGTTGGCAAGTAGCATCCCCGGTCCAGTCGGTCACTGCCCAGAGAACTCCGTTTGCTTGCCGTTGCATCTGAATGTAGTCCGTGTGGCTCCTCTCCGATACTGGCACCGCGGTGATGGTTCCCATGCCGTTGCTGATCCACTTGTACTCTCGTTTTGTGTGTTTCCTGCTCCACGGCTCCTGGTGACTGATTAGCTGGTTGCCTGCATCGATTTCCATCTCCGGCGAGCATAGAATGATGCTGGTTACGATTTTCCGCAGTGTGGTCATTCGTTTGGACATGAGAGTCGCCGACTTGATTGGTAGCCGCACGGAGAACACTCGCTCCTCTTCCCGTCTCACGTTGAAGCTGGCCAAATTGCATTCCTTCAGGAAAGAAACCGTTTTGGCCGTGTACTGCTCGCCTTGACTGTCGCTTATCCAGGGGTTGTCGTTCCACTGAAAGGATGACCAGAACGCTCGAGTCTCTTCCGATAGTTGATGTATCGTCTGCTCAGGTTTTCTCCCAAAGTACACACCTACACGTCCGTCTGATCTCCACTCGAGGTCCACGGTCGGTAGCAAGGATTCCATTTGCCGCTTCAGATTGTCTTTCCACGCGGGATTGCGCCCCTCTGCAGCCATCAGGTCTTCACCGAGGTACTCCCACCCGAGTCTGTGGATATTGTTCGTCTGGTACAGCCTTGTCTGTGCGTGCTGGCTTCGCTCCTTGGGTGAGATCGCGCAGCATCCTCAGTTTTGACTTTTGTCCCGATGAACCTGTTCATGCCAAGCTTCTGTATACCTGTCTCGCACTCGCTGTAGCCACCGAGTTGTCCGCCGCATCGCTTGTCGCTTTATTGCCAGAGGTATTGAATAGAGACCAATACCTCCTTCCTTGACCGGCAGGTAGAGCAGGGAAGGACTCACCTTGTGCCGAGTGTCGATTTCCACAAAAATTGCTTTTGTAGATTCACTAGCTGGTCCACGATCTTCGCTGGGGGCTTGATGTAGCTGGCAGTGAACAGAATCGACGGTAGCAAGACTGAATTCAGTAGAAGTACTCTCCCCACCACACTGTTGGAGACTTTGGCTGCGATGATCAATCTGGTTCGGAGATTTTGCAGGCGGTCCTCCCAATTAGCCTGCATGATGTTCTCGGTTCCTATTTGGATGCCAAGGCACCTCACCGTCTCTCCATGCTTCAGGATTGGAATACCGCATCTTTGTTCTTGGACTACTGCTGTGTTGAGACAGATGTAGCTGCTTTTCGTTGGTTGCATGTATTCTCTCTCGCTCTCTCTCTTAGAGAAGGTAATTCTATTTAACTTATGATCTACATATAGTTTAAGAATTCCTGAGTCTCATTAACACTGCTGACAGTGAGGTGTTTCTGAGTTTTGACGGTGTGGCACCGATATCATTGTCGAGCAGAGCTGCGACTTGGGACAGAAGACCTTGATCATTCCCCCGCGGTTCGTCGGTGAGTATCTTCGCACTCTTGGAGTTCATTGCCACGTAGGCGAGAAGATCGGCCATTTTGTTTTGTTCTCGTTTTGTGTGATAACTCTCTCGCTCTCTCTATCATGTAGATGTTGCTGGTTGATGCAATCAGTGCAACCGCTTTGGCCAATGGGATCTGCGGATTATCCGCAATCCATTGCGACTGGCGATGATGATGCCTTGAAGGCTCTTTTTTGCACACCAAGCCGTTGACACCGCGAGTATGACGCGCTGTAATCAAAAGCCTCCCCGATGATCCACAGCAGAACCCAACAATGCCATTCCGCTCTCGCGTCCGTGAGTGTGGAAGTCATTCCTGAATTTGCCGTCGAGTGCACACCGCTTGCTTCAGTCGCAACCCTCCTCTTCAAATCACCTCTCCGTCCTCCAATCACCACCATGGCCACCGCTGGATACCAACTCTTCACGCCACTCGAGCTCGCCAAGGGACTCACGCTCAAGAACCGCGTCGTGCTCGCGCCGATGACACGCTGCCGAGCCGGCGAGGATCGAGTTGCCAATCAACTCATCGAACGCTACTACGAGCAGCGCGCTGGTGCCGGACTGCTCGTCACCGAAGCGTCGGCGGTGTCAGCGCAAGGCTACGGATGGCACCACACGCCAGCGCTCTACACGCATGAGCATATGGAGGGGTGGAAGCGTGTGGTGGACCGCGTGCACGCCAAGAACGGTGCGATCTTCTTTCAGATGTGGCACCTGGGACGTCAAGGTCACCCATCGTTCAACGAGAAGGGGGAAGTCGTAGCTCCATCTGCTATCCGCTTGGAAGAAGGTACTACTCGAGACGCTAATGTGAACTCCGTCCCCTTCGAACAGCCTCGTGCACTCGAGACCGACGAGATCCCAGCCATCGTCGAAGATTTCCGTAAGAGTGCGGTGCTTGCGAAGCAAGCAGGTTTCGACGGTGTTGAGATCCACGGCGGCAACGGCTACTTGGTCGACCAGTTCCTGCAATCCTGCACCAACAAGCGTACCGACAAATACGGCGGCTCATTCGAGAACCGTTCGCGGTTCCTCCTCGAGATTGTCACCGCTTTGAAGACGGTGTTTGCCTCAGACCGCATCTCTGTGCGTGTTTCGCCAAACGGTGCGTACAGTGGTATGGGCAGTGAAGACAACTACGAGATGTTCAAGTACGTCTTTGAGAGGCTCAGTGAGCACGATCTGGCGTACCTGGCGATTCTCGATGGTCCAGGCTTTGGCTCCCACGACAAGGGTAAACTGCTCACTGCGTTCGACGCCAAGGCCGCGTTCAAGGGAACGGTCATGGCCAACTGCAGCTACACGCGTGACATCGCGGAAGGCGCTGTGCGCAGCGGCACTGCTGATCTGGTGTCGTTCGGTCGTCCTTTCATCTCGACGCCAGACCTCGCTGAGCGCTTCGAGAACGACTGGCCGTTGAACGATCCCGCTCCGTTAGACGTCTTCTGGGCCTCGCACCTTGGCGAATCGGGTTATACTGATTTCCCATCTCACAGCGCTTAAGGTGCAAGGATCACCACCTCTCCGCATTTGCTCTTTCTTGGAACACAACTTTGACTCAGAGGGGCGAAATACTTTAGCACAAATACAAAACATCGCTTAGTCCCATGTTCGTGTTATTGTTGCGATCACCATTTCTTTGACATACTCCACAAATCTCTGATCCCAACCAGCATTTGCTGTCCTAGTGGCTGTAGTATGTGCTCGACATCAGCTCCGATCTGACGAAGACAACTCAAAGATCCTGTCGCCTTGGAGTTGGAATATTGGCAATAAGAATAGAAGAGAGATACCTCGTGAGGCATGAGTCCTCGCACAACAACAACAATATCCGATTTGTGCAAACACCTTTTTTATTGATGAATTGAGTTTTTGGTGGCGTATTTTCATAGCCCTTGCGTTTTCATTGCGAGTCATGAGGAAAAAATCGAATGGCTTCACACGAAAGCATTCGAGGATGTGAGCGCTCATTAAGGGTTGTAAGATGGGAAGTCAGTATAACCCGACTCGCCAAGGTGCGAGGTGTAGAAAACTTCGTGAGACGCAGGCTCATTCAACGGCCAGTCGTTCTCGAAGCGCTCAGCGAGGTCTGGCGTCGAGATGAAAGGACGACCGAACGACACCAGATCAGCAGTGCCGCTGCGCACAGCGCCTTCCGCGATGTCACGCGTGTAGCTGCAGTTGGCCATGACTGTTCCCTTGAACGCGGCCTTGGCGTCGAACGCAGTGAGCAGTTTACCCTTGTCGTGGAAGCCAAAGCCTGGACCATCGAGAATCGCCAGGTACGCCAGATCGTGCTCACTGAGCCTCTCAAAGACGTACTTGAACATCTCGTAGTTGTCTTCACTGCCCATACCACCGTACGCACCGTTTGGCGAAACACGCACAGCGATGCGGTCTGAGGCAAACACCGTCTTCAAAGCGGTGACAATCTCGAGGAGGAACCGCGAACGGTTCTCGAATGAGCCGCCGTATTTGTCGGTACGCTTGTTGGTGCAGGATTGCAGGAACTGGTCGACCAAGTAGCCGTTGCCGCCGTGGATCTCAACACCGTCGAAACCTGCTTGCTTCGCAAGCACCGCACTCTTACGGAAATCTTCGACGATGGCTGGGATCTCGTCGGTCTCGAGTGCACGAGGCTGTTCGAAGGGGACGGAGTTCACATTAGCGTCTCGAGTAGTACCTTCTTCCAAGCGGATAGCAGATGGAGCTACGACTTCCCCCTTCTCGTTGAACGATGGGTGACCTTGACGTCCCAGGTGCCACATCTGAAAGAAGATCGCACCGTTCTTGGCGTGCACGCGGTCCACCACACGCTTCCACCCCTCCATATGCTCATGCGTGTAGAGCGCTGGCGTGTGGTGCCATCCGTAGCCTTGCGCTGACACCGCCGACGCTTCGGTGACGAGCAGTCCGGCACCAGCGCGCTGCTCGTAGTAGCGTTCGATGAGTTGATTGGCAACTCGACCCTCGCCGGCTCGGCAGCGTGTCATCGGCGCGAGCACGACGCGGTTCTTGAGCGTGAGTCCCTTGGCGAGCTCGAGTGGCGTGAAGAGTTGGTATCCAGCGGTGGCCATGGTGGTGATTGGAGGACGGAGAGGTGATTTGAAGAGGAGGGTTGCGACTGAAGCAAGCGGTGTGCACTCGACGGCAAATTCAGGAATGACTTCCACACTCACGGACGCGAGAGCGGAATGGCATTGTTGGGTTCTGCTGTGGATCATCGGGGAGGCTTTTGATTACAGCGCGTCATACTCGCGGTGTCAACGGCTTGGTGTGCAAAAAAGAGCCTTCAAGGCATCATCATCGCCAGTCGCAATGGATTGCGGATAATCCGCAGATCCCATTGGCCAAAGCGGTTGCACTGATTGCATCAACCGTCAGCAGGCGGATCTGCATTTAAAAAAGCATACGTCCGCAAATTCTCACAGTCAACAAGAAAAGCTTCAAGATCGCAACCGTAAGTGCACGCCAATCACTGATGGTTTCGCAAGACGCTGAGCTGTGAATGAGGCGGAGTATCGGGAGTCTACGAGACGTGTCACGAGCTCCTGCAAGTCCCAGCACACACAGCATCTCGTCGTGGGTGATGGAGATCTCGAATGATGAGCTTGAGAAAATGCCCAGTCTCGAAAGCAACGAAATCAGCATTTATTTCATAAGTGAGCACAGATACGAACGTGTTTCGTAAAGAGTCATGCACGACTCACGGTCCATGAGGTCTCTCTTCGGCTCTGAGTGTCGTCATTTTCCCAGATCCAAACCAGGCTGATATGCTCGGAAGTTTAGCGTGAAGTGATCTCTACAGTAGCAGCGGCAGCACATCCAATCAGTCTGCACTTTGTAGCGTCAGCGAGACAGCACGCCTTTGTTTTTCATCATAAAAAACCATTTTCAATGACGTTCTGCGCTTCGCGGACCTCCTTCTGGACGAGCAGGCTTCCGCCTTTCGTCATCGTCGTCGCTTCGATCATCTTGACGGTCACGAACGGATCGTGGAGCAGATTCAGCAACGCCGAGGTCAAGTCCACACGCGACTCGAGCTGGAAGATGCGGCCCTCGCTGTTGATGTGCACGACCATCGTGTATGAGAAGCTGTACTCCTTGCCGATGAGCCACTGCACGAGCGGCTCGTCCGGGAGGATGTGCGGAAACACACACTCGATGGTCGTCCGCGAGATGCGGAGCGTCGTGGTCCCAAAGCTTTTGATCACAAACAAGTCGTCACTGTACCGTCCGCGCGGTGCCGACAGCGCCGCGGTCTCTGTCGGCAAGACCTCGAGGCCCTTTGTCTCGACCGTGAGGCTCGCGTGGTACAAAGACAAAGATTCCCATTGCTGTAGGAACACGGTGAGCCCCGTGAAATCGGGACAGAGAAGGTCCTCGACAAACACGGAGCGCATGAACCGCGTGGCTTGATCTCCATGAGCGACGTTGTTCGCGGGCGTGTACCCTCGACACGTAAACTGATGGTACATCTGCATCATCCGGAGCGCCGCCGCGCGCGCGTTCTGGCGCGACACGAGCGAGGCCGAGTCGAGCAGCGAGAGCCGACGGTTGATCTCGTCGATCTGCCGCAGCAGGCGCTGAGAGTCGCTCTCTAGACTCGCGCTGGCACCACCTTGCTGGCGCTGTGCTAATGTCCACTGCTGTTGAGCTAACAGCGTGCGTTGCTCGCGCCGAAGCTGCTCGCGCTTGCTGTCTTGACGCAGCGTCTTGCAGTTCTTGGAGCGATTCCTGCGGCGGTGGCGCCGCGTTTCTCCGACACCGGCGTCGCCAGCACGCTCTTCGGGACACGTACGACGCATTTCGCGCGACGGACTCACGCCGAACGCGCTGCGGCGCGACGCAGGCTGCGGCAGCGCCCACATCTTCGCTCGTTCTCGTAGTTCTCGGAAATGTATTCGATTCGATGCACAGTGCAATGAGAAGGAGCGCTCTATTTAGAGTGTAACTGTGTTTTACAACCAATCGCAAAGCATATATGCGAAGTATCAACCAATGAAAATGAGATAATGGAGCCCACTAAATGTTTTTTGTCGAAAAACGAAGAAAAAAAACATGAGGCTGCTGTGCATTACTTCGTGGCTGGGTGCAATTGTGCCCTCGTTTCTCTTGACGTCCTCCACGACCTCTCTGCATTTCATCTCATTCGTGCCTCGCATGCCTCGATTCGCTGCAGCAGTCCAGTCGCTCTCGAAGTACGATAGGAGGACACACTTCATCCATCCAAATAGCTCTTCAAGATCTGTCCAAGTATGCACGACCACGAAATCGAGATCAGATACTATTCATTTGGCATGGAAAAGCTGAAAATGCTACGAACACGACAAAATTCGATCATCGAACTGCACGTCATCGCACTTTATAGCGCAATTGTTGAGCTGACGTGCTTCGGATGGTTCATATTTAGTCTATTTGGTGTGCTGGTTTCTCACACCCACTCGTTCTTGATGCGGTACAACTCGCCGTCTCTGACGAACAGCGACTCGCGGATGAGTTCAGGATCTTCATCATCGCGCTCCAACTCGAGAATATCGTCGAGTTTGTTGTTGCGGTCGGTCTCGTGGTTCACGCTCATGTAGCTGTCTACGGACGAACAGCGTCGACGGAACGGATCCGTTTCCGAACTGGAGCTCGGTGCACGCGACTTCACCATGCAGATGCCAGAGCCGTGACGCTTCAACTCTTCAGGATCAGAGAGAGACCTGGAGCTGCAGCATGACATGCGAGTGTTGGTCTCACTGCCACGGAACGGAGTTTCACTGGAATTGGGATGCAGGGCTTGCTGTTCGCTCCATACTGCCGTCCTCACGAACTCAGGCTGATTCGAAGGAGTGGTACCTGGCTCGGTTGCTCGTTTGCATGAGTTTGGCACCCAAGCTGAGGCACAACTCAAGAAAACGCGACCTCTGGACACGAGCGCATCACGTAGCATCGCACTCGTGTGCTGCGCTCGCTTCTTGACATCGATAGCCCAGGATACGAAGCCTCGCTGTTGTTGCGGCTTTTCTTCGTCTTTTTTATTAGCTTCAGTGTCGGTCGAACTTGGGTCTTCAACGTGTCCATCGGTGTTAGATTCGTTGCCAATTTGTTGCGTGGTTGCTGCCTTGCTTCCGATCTCAAAGCTCGATATGTGGCGGAAATATGCCGAGGACTTTGCTGTACAAGGCGCACTGTTGTCGGTGTGTGACGGAGCCATTTTCTCACGGATGCTGGATGCGGCGGTGGGCTATTGGCGAGTCCAGTGGCTTCTCGTTCGAACGGATTCGCTGTGAATTCAGAAATGCGCGCTCGAGTCGACTAGCAACACACCATGTCGTTCACACACATGAATCCGCAAATAAGCAAAAAGGGCACATATTTGGGGGCATCCGACCTTTTCGAATAAGAAAGCGGCATGACGAGATGAACAACTATGTTGCCTTGTCTATTGCTTGCTGGAGCATATATTAGGTGGAAGCTGGATAAACCTGCCATATTTTCAACCATTACAGTGCGCTTTTTCACTTCAAACTCGCCAGCGTTGCCAGCCGTTCGGCTCGCACTTCCAAGACATCTGGCAGCTTGTATGAATCATCTTTTTTTGGCGCGTTGTGTTCTGTCTTGTCAGTTTTGTCTTGAGCCTTTGCGTCTTGCTCCGACGACGATGTCTCGATATCCACAATCATTTGCTGCTTGCTCTTTCGAAGTCCTTCCTCAAACTCCTCAGGCGAAATTGTCAGCAACGATCCATTGACCTGCTCCAGGAACGCGACGCTAGAGACCAGGTGCGTAAAGAAATAGCCCGGCTCCGAGACCAGTTTACTTGGGTTCCGGTACTCCAGAATAAAGTCCACGTTTCGCTTCAACTCGTGCGGGTTTGCCTTGAGCAGCAAATAGATGAGCCCTGGGAGAAACTCATCCGCGGATGGGAACCGACCATCTGTCTTTTGGCTCGCGAGTAGCTTGGTCAACTCTTGGCAGATCCTCAGGATGCAGTCCATTTTCCGTCGAGGTGACATGTACAACGATAACTGCCGTAGTTGGATAACCAGCTGATGCCACGCTTGCCTTGTCTCCTCGGTCTCGGGCTCAGGAAGATCTAAGTGGCGGAAGTCGACGAACACCAGAGACTGGAGCCGATTGTACAAGTTGCGGTCTTCGATTTCAGCTTCTAGAGACGGCGTCAAGGCTTTTGCATACACCTTTTCCATCAAGAATGCTTCCAGCACTTCGTGCAGCAGATCTTCGCTCCAATCGTCGTCTCCACCGAGAAACGCGAGCGGATTGTTATTGTCCGCGAAATCCAAAAGCTTGCCATTGTGGCGCAGTTGCTGCACCAATTTGTCAATAAATGCTTGGATATGACCACCAGGTCGCTCATGTGCTAGACGCTGACGGGACATTTGCTTGAGGTCCCAGGCATCAAATTTCTTCACAAACGACTGGATCTGGTACACCAACTCCGCAGCCTTCGGGTTCTTGAGCACACTAATCAGTTCACGGTACGCCAGCAGGAACACGTTCTCTTTGTCGTCGCCTGTTAATCGCTTTCGACGCACGGGGGACGTGACCCCATGGCCCTGAGTGCGCTGCCATTTCTCAAGCAGCGCTTCGTTTTCATGCAAATCCTGGAAAATAGTGCGATACGGGAGCGCGTTTCCATTGAGTGCAGCCTTCTGTTGTGACGAACTCTTTCCGCCTTCCAGCGCGCGTTCGCTGATGATGCTGTTGGGGATGATCTTGTCTTTGAGCTCGTCGAAGGCTTCAAAAAACTCCTGCAGGTCCGTCGCAATGGTTTCGAGTGCTTGCTGACAATGCAGCGGGATGCTCGTTCCAGCATGCGTCGCGAGCACATTCCCTTTCTTCCAATTGAGCGACGGTGATGAGAGCACTGCTTCCTCTCCATTCTGCCCAGCACTGTGACGCCGACGCGCAGGCTCGTCCACCCCATCGATCCACGACACGCGGTTCGCGCGCGCAGCCAGCAGCAGCTCATTGCGGCGCTGCTCCGAGAGCACGTACGACGGGACGGCCGCGGGCGCCACGCCGCCATTGTCGCTGCTGGTAGTTAAGCTATTGCGTGGCGTAGACGCGGACGCCGTGCTGCTGCTGCTCTTCCAGAACATCATCTTGATCGCCTTCCTTCCTCTTCGTTTCTTGAGGATGGATATTGTGCCATTGTGATGGAGAACCCAATCTCTACAAAATTGAGCTTCAATTATTTCGGGCATTACTTTATATCTTTAATTTAATATTGCCTTGAAACCCGTGGGTTTGTTTTATAAGACCCGTTTTTGTGGAAAGGGGACCCGTGGCTGCATTTCCCCCTTGTTGCCTGAAAGTCAAATAGGAAAAGCATGGCGCAGTTCTTCGGGAAGCTGCTCATCGCGCTCGGCTCGCTGCTGCTGCTGCACGCGGGCTACTACTCGGTCAAGTGTGCGTATACACGCCTGCGCGCTTTCACGCACTGCATGCACATGTATATAGTACTCACATATTTGTTGCTGTTGTTTGTAGATGCCGAGTACGTCAAGTTGACCGAAGTGACCGATGCCAAGATGCCGCCGTTCGAGGTGCGGACCTACTGATCGTTTACAGTTGGCATTTGCCATGCATTGTATGCGGCATCTGCATGTTCGTGTCGTTGGTGCACGTATAGAATGACGCGTTTGTGGTCTCTGCAGGTGGTCGTGGAGCTCCTGCTGTCGTTTGTGCTGAGTCTCATTGGCGTGCTCATCACGTCGGGCGAAGTGCTGCCGATCCGATCCAGCGGTGCGCTACATGCCAGGTACGCATTACATTACGTAAAACAAACTATACAGCCCCGCACATGATGATACTGACGTGTGTTGTTTGCGGTCGAATCTACTAGATCGTTGCCAGATGTGATCTCGAGTCCCGAGTTCCACGTGTTCAACCACCGTGCCAAGGCGCTGCACAAGCGCATCGCATCATAAACGGTCGAGCTGAGTGGATCGTCGACGCTCGTAAGCAGTTTATATACACGTGTACGTCACAGCTAATGTGGTAATCGACCAATATACAGGAAACGCATTCGTTTATCATTTTGTGACTAAAGACACCATGAAAAGGCACAGGAATGAGCAGCAACACAACTATCAGATCCAGTCTTTCGTCTATTTTAAAGTCCATAATAAATCTATCAGCCCCATCAAAGAAGCCTAGTCACTGCCGTCCTCATCCTCATCCTCGTCATCCTCGTCGTCGTCCTCTTCTTCTTCGCTGAGCTCGAGACCTTCATACGCTTCCTCGTCTTCTTCCTCGTCATCGTCATCGCCGCCAAACTCTCCCTCGTCGTCGGTCTTGCGCTTCTTCGCTGCTGGTTCCTCCACTGGCTTGGGGATATCCTTGACACCGTCGTCGCAGAACACGACGGTGTTCAGGCGCTGCTTGGCGTACACGTTGTGCTGGTACTTGCGCGTGTTCACGTCGAAGACGTGCACAAAGCGGTCCAGTCCGACCGCAGCAATGTACGGCAGCGTCGGGTGGCACGCGATGTCGCGGATCGCGCCGACAGGACCCGTGCAGCGACCCATGTGCTTGAGCGTCCGCAGATCCAAAATGTCGAGGTTGCCCGCCGTGTCTGCGATGTACACGCGCGTCTCATCAGGTGAGACACAGAGCGCGTTGATCGGATACTCGCCGAACTTGAGTTCCTGCACTGGACGACGCTTCGTGTTGGTGTCGTAGATGCGCACGTGCTGGTAGCCCGTGCCGACAACAGCACGATGGCCGTTGCTGCTTCCCTGGGACAAGAAGCGGAGGTCCTTCACCCACACTGGTACACGCATGTCCAAGTTGTCGTGGGTCACGTTTTTGGCCTTGAATACGCATTCCTGCTTCTCGAGTGACCAGATGTTCAGGTCGCGCTCGTTGCCACCGACCGCGATGTGGGTCTGCTCCTTTGGCTCGATGCGCATGCGATGGATGCTCGGACCCACGCTGAACGTCGATGGCTTGGCGCTTTCGCTGAGCGTGTTCTTGACAAGCACGTCGCCTGCGTCCGTACAGCGCACGACCGAGCCGAATTTCTGGATCATGCCAATGCCGACGGTCTTGCCCGTTGGCGCCGTAAACTGCCAGTTGGCTTCACGCGACGACGTCGCAGCGCTCTTCCCATGGACGCCGGAGTAGCTCTCGACGATACCGTTGCCGCGCGCAACGACCACGTTCTCCTTGCAGCTCGCGTCCTGCGTCTCGTCCTCGTACCAGCACATGCTCTGGATGCCGTACACACGCGCCTGCGGCTCCTTGCGGCTCGAGATCACATGCTGCTCGTTCTTCTCCAACTCAATGGACTTGAGCAGACCCATCTCGTCGCCGACCAACACACGCATCGTCGCTGTCTATTATACGAGTGCTGTAATGTGTATAGCTCACGTAGCTGAAAGCTGCTGGGCGTGAGTGCGCGCGACTCGCTTTGTGCGTTGGAGCTGCTCGCAATAATGATGCTGCTAAACGGCATTTTGACTGGTAACGGAGGCAGGCAGCCTCATTTCCACCAATCATAGCCATCATAGCATTATTGATTTGCTATAATTCATGATTTATTTTACTGGCTATAATTAGAACTTCAGACTTTCGTCATTTGTCCAATATATGTTCTTGAAGTTTACTTTCAGCAAATAGAAACATCGACTTTTTAACCAATCAAACGAAGACTGAAGAACATTCACGTCAACATGCTGTTGCTCATATTCCCCCTACATCGAAAGCGTCGCACACGCCAATTCGCACCCAAGAGCTCAAGTCCCGCGCTCTATCGACCATCCCACCCAGACACACATCCGCAATGGCCGCCATCCGAGACGATCTGGTGACGCAGGGCGTGCGCTTCCTGCAGCACCCGAAGGTGCAGGATACGCCGCTCTCGGAGCGCCTGCTCTTCCTCGAGAAGAAGGGCCTCACACCCCAGGAGATCGCCAAGGCGCTCAAGCTCAACGACGAGCAGAACACCGCGCGGGCAGCGCAGGCCGTCGCCTCTGTGGTACGTTGTGTGCAGTTATAATGGAGTGTATAGTTACTGTTGTATGCTAACTGTTGGTCGCTGTCTTGTGGTTTATGCTACAGACAAGTGCGGTTGCGGGGGAACGCTTGAGAGGCCGCATCGGCATGGTCGTCGGCGGAAACACTGGGTTGGGGCAACTGATCGCCGTGCGTTTGGCGAAAGAAGGTGCAAAGCTCGTGATCCTAGACTCAAAGTCTGCATCCAATGCATCTGGAAAGAGCATTGTGGACCAGATTGCAGCGTTGGAAGGTGCATCGGCTGCGAAATTGCAACTCGGTGATCTCCATGACTATGCGTTTGTGGACAAAGCGTACACCGATGCTGTGGGCGAGTTCAAGCGCATTGACTTTGTGGTCAACTGCGTCCCTGCACCAAGCGGTAGCGGCACCAAAAGCAAGCCTCTGCACGAGATCGAGGGCAAGGAATGGGACGAAGCCATGGGCGTCGCTGCCAAGGCCGTGTTTCTCAGCTGCAAGCGCGCGATCAAGCAACTGTTGGCTCAGGACAACAGCGCAATCCGCGGTCGCATTGTGAACATTTCGTCCATGTACGGCATGATCGCACGCAAGGGCCACTTCACGTTTGGTGTGAGCAAATCTGCCATCGTGCAGCTCACGCGCCAGATTGCCGTTGAGTACGCATCGAGCGGCATTATCTGTAATGCCGTCGCGCCAGGTTTCATCGACGACTCGATCAACCGGGACGATTGCCTCGCGCCGGCGTCGAACAACCGCATCCCCGCCGAGGAGCCTGGAAAGGCTATGGACGTTGCGAACGCCGTGATCTTTTTGGTCTCGGACGACGCTCGATACATCCACGGCACCAACCTCCTCGTCGACGGTGGCGCCATGGCCACATAGGCATGCAATGAGGCATAGAAGGAGCGATTATATGTGGTAGGAGTACAAACGTAAATGAAGAAGACAGCAAAATATCTAAAACACAATACGAGCAAGAACCATAAAGTTGTTTCAACGATCTGAAACTGCATGAAAGTACTATGCATGCGGAAATGTCCATTGTTCATAATGGTGGTAGCTCAATATTGTAGCCTTGCGTATTTAACTTCAACCAGGTGCTCGTTTACGAATCCGTCAATGCCACAGCAAACGAATCGAGAGGCAACCAGTGCCGGACGAAGACCGAATTAAAAAAAACAAAGAGGTTACATATTAAAAGCACACAACCCACACGGTTGTCTCTTGTTGGTCTATGAGAGAACGGAGTGCGCTGATATGTGTGTATTAGGCTAGAAGCGGCCGTCCGTGAACTTGTGGATTGCGTACGAGAACGCGGCAAAGCCGACGCAGCCCAGACATTGTGCCTAATAATCATATAAGCATGGCATACATGAGCGCGGATTCGATGAAACGGATTTGCATATGCACATTCTCCACATCGTTACCTGGATCCCTTGGCCAGCAGCGAGCGCTGCGCCAGTAGCGCATCCTGCGACCAGCTCATTGCCCACGTCGTGCCGACCACGCGCTTTCTCAGCCGCACACTCGAGTCCAGAGAACATCGCTGCAATCACAAAGCAAAAGGCATAAACAAGAGCGAGTTCAGTTCAATGTTTTACATAGCACAGCTCCTATAGAGAAACACATACAAGCGATGCGTTGACGTACATGAAATGACCAGGAAGTTGTTTCCCCAATACCGCATTTTGCCGCCCGTGACGCGCCACGCACCGACCATCTATAGAACACAACAGCGAATAATAATAATAATAATAAGCCCCAGCGACACGCACACGATTGTATTGCATCAAGCCAGACAGCACTTACGGATTCTTTCCATGGCACTTTCGGGAGCTCGCGCTGTCCTGGGAGTGGCACTGGCGGTGTGATGCCTTCGTAGCTCCCGAGCACCAGTCCGAACAAATTGCCCATCGCATAGCCTGCACATGCAATCCACAAGGCACTCAGCAACACGCCCACTGAACCGGACTATCAAGGTAACAAAATAAAAAAATAAACGCACCCATGGCGGCCGACATGAAGAATTTGCCAGCACATGACTCGAGGATCGGGTTCGGCTGCTGCGTCTCGAGGAACGCGGGCGGGTACGCCGGCAGGAACGGGTAGAACCCGCCCTCGCGGTGGAAGTGCAGCAGGCTGCGCGGAAACAGGAACGGGTTCGGCGGCGTCTCGGCGCTCAGGTCCGCCACGTGCACGCCCAGGCGCGCGTTCGGGTCCGCGTCGCCATTGAACGCCATTCTTTCTTGCAGCAGGAATGGGGAACAACAACGGCAAGAAATGGCGTGGCACGCAAAAGTGAAGTGGTCCACGTCATGTCATTTAGATGTCACTACATTGAATTTGCAGAATAAGTGACTACCAGAGTGTGTGCATCACAAAAACATTGCTCAATGGAACTGTCAAAATGATGGCAGCACAAGATCACTGCGTTCATCGTGATGTATCACATTAAAACTGATGTGGGCAGTACGAATAATTCGGTAAAATACGCAACATGTCACCAGATGTATCTGATTCTCCTCACACTACTTTTATGTTCACCTTCCGAACAGTCTCCCCTTAACCCAATTGACAAAGAGAACGAGAAAAACGCCGACGCTCGCCACGCGCGAAGAAGCTGCAGCCCAAGATGATGCCGCTTTCGTCGCCGACGCGCGACGCGCACAGCAGGAGCAAGTACACGTCGGTCCCGTCGTCGTCTCACTCGCCGCGCGACGCGTACGGCACCTTCGGTTTCTCGGAAAACGAGGACGATGATCTGTTGCTCAGTAAAGACCATGGAGCTCGCCGCTTCCGCCCACATTCTCGAGGCATCAGCGCGCACTTGCGCACGATCCGCACGATCGGCGTCGTCGGCATCTTCGTGCTCGCTGTGAGCTACATGCTCATCGCGCGAGAACCGTCGAAAGCGTCTGCCTCGCCATCGCCGTCCTCGTCGTCGCTTGCGCCGTCTATCCCGCATCATCATGATGCAGAGCAGGAGCAGGACGGGAAGCCTGTAACCCACGACGCCCTTCAATTTGACGAAGTGAACAGCGTGCTGAATGACGTGGAGAAGCGCTTCATGGATGGGATCGACGCCAACAAATTGCGGGAATACCTCCACGCATACGCGAGCGTCCCGCACGTCGCAGGCAGTGAACAAGACTACCAGACCGCGCTGTACACTGCAAAGCAATTTGAGTCGTTCGGGATCAACGCGACGATCAAGGAGTACTACACGCTGCTATCGCTTCCTGTTCGCCGTCACTTGGCGATCGTTGAGCCACAATCGGCGGTGCGTGAGCTTAATCTGACTGAAGCGTCCGTGGATGGCGACGAGTGCACCAGCAACGAGGACGCACTGCCACCGTTCTTGGCGTATACTGCTTCTGGCAACGTGACAGCGTCGGTGGTGTATGCGAACTTTGGTACACCAGCAGATTTCAAGTGGCTTGTTGAGAACAACGTGACGCTGAAGGGGAAGATCGCGCTAATTCGATACGGCGGCAACTATCGCGGCTTGAAGGTGATGGTCGCGGAAGAACACGGCATGGCTGGCGTGCTGATCTACTCGGATCCTCATGAGGACGGCTTTGCCTTGGGTGAGACGTACCCGAACGGACCGTGGCGGCCAGAGGGGTCTTTCCAGCGCGGCTCGTCCATTTTCCTGTCCCTTGCGACGGGAGATCCACTCACGCCAGGCTTCGCATCCAACCTTGGCGCGCCATACCTGAGCATCGAAGAGTCCAAGACGATTCCACACATTCCAGCGCTCCCACTGTCCTATGAGCAAGCCACTTACATTCTCAAATCATTGGGAGGCAAGAAGGTACCAAGCGCCTGGCGGGGAAGTTTGACGATCAACGACGGCTACCAGGTCGGTGACGACGAAGCGACAGTCGTGAATCTGGATGTAGAAATGGACAACAAGATTGGTCCCATTTGGGATGTGATCGGGACCATCGATGGTACGGAAGAACCAGATCAGCATGTGCTCATTGGAAACCACCGTGACGCGTGGGTCTGTGGTGCAGTGGATCCGTCGAGTGGTTCCGCCGTGATGCTGGAGATTGCTCGTAATCTTGGTGTCCTGTTGAAGAACGGATGGAAACCACGACGCAAGCTGATTCTCGGGTCATGGGACGGAGAAGAACCAGGGCTTCTAGGGAGCACAGAGTGGGTGGAAGATCACGCGGCAAGTCTCAAGAAGCATGCCGTCGCGTACATCAATGTCGACAGCGTGTTAGGTCCATTCGTGGCTTCAAGCGGCACGCCGTCAATCGCCGAGTTCATGCTACAAACTGCAAAAGCTGTTCCAGCGAACAAGTTTTTCGGTAATGAGACCGAGAGCTCGTTGTACGAGCAATGGTCGAAGCAAACAGCCCAGAAGAAAGCACTTCTTGGTGCAGCAAGCGAGCGAGGTACTCTCGGTCCCGATCATATGATCGGATTTTTGGGTTCCGGTACCGATTTCACTCCTTTTTACCAGCATCTAGGTATTATTTCAGCAAGCCTGGGGTTCTCGATTGGCCCGTCCATGTATGGCGTTTACCACAGCACCATGGACAGCCTGAAGTACCTGGAATCATTTGGAGATCCAAACTACGGCACGCAAGCGACTACTTCAAAATGGTGGGGGTTGCTGGCGCTTCGGTTGGTTGACAACCTAATCGTGCCCTTCGATTTTTCGACGTACGGCTCCATTATGGCTGAGAGCTTGGTGGGGTTTGAAGACCAAGTCGTTGCCTTGAAACGCGACGTGTCCTTCACGAAGCTCTATGATGTCATTAACGAATTCACCACAAACGCCGCTTTGTTCCAAGCGAGAATCGCTGATTTTGCCGAGAAAACCAGAGATGACAATGACGAAGAAACTGTCAAGCGGCGCCGCAAATGGAACGAGAAACTGGTGTCGCTCGAGCGCTACTTGCTTTCGGACGACGGACTTGGTCACCGCCCATGGTTCAAGCACGTGATCTTTGGTCCAGGTTTCTACGAAGGCTACAGCGGCACGGCGTTCCCAGGCATTGCTGATTGCATCGCATTTGAAGATGACTCGAAGACGATCCAGGCGCATGTGGATGAGGTCGCAGATATTGTGAAGAATGCAGCAGCGTTTTTGATCTCATCTTAGGCCACCAAAAGAGATCGTTGTTCATGTAAGTCACTAATCGATTTCCTTGAAGAATGTGCTGGTGTATTTACTGACAGGCATTCGCGAAGAAGAGCAAACATTGAGATGATGTACACAACGCGTCTGCTGATGTTTCATTGCAACCAGTTTTTATTTGTGTTTCCAAGCGCATCTGTCTGTACGCAAAGGTAAATCGTGACTGATCCGACCTCAGAGACGAAAACAACAGCAACAAACTGCAAGGAACCACAATATTGTTTACTCACATGACAAGACTGGCAAATGCACGAGTACGACACTGTAAGCTACTTCAAGCTGCATCTTTGAATTGCTCGCAGCTCCCTATAACTTTTTCATCATCTCTTGGTTTGCTTGAGTGATGGCATAGACATGACGAGCGGCATTTTGCAATGCCACCATCTGGTTAAAAAGTGCGGCTTGCTCGGAAGCCACCGTCGATGCATTGCTTCTCGTCTGGCTGCTCGCTAAAATGGTTCGAGGGAAAACCCTCTCTTCTTCGTACAATCGACTCAACGGACTGACGCTGGAGGCAGTCTTTTGTGAAAGCTGCGAGGAACTGAGATTGTGGCTCTCTTGTCCGTTCGCACGGCTTGTCATCATCGCCTCGATTATTTGCTCGAAGTCTACCTCCGACTTTCCGCTCGACGAGTTTCCTTCATCGTCATCGTCTGCCGCCATGTCGTCAAGTACGTCGTGATGACTGAAAAGCTGTCGGTCGTCGTCGATCAAGTCGGAGTTCCACTGACGGGAGCCGTGCCACATTGCTTCTTTGGGCACAACTTGCTGATGCTGCTCGGCAAACAGAGCTGCAAAGGATTCTTCTGCCGGACGAACTTCGAGGCTCTTTGCCCTCAAAATGCACGTCTGACAGCAGACGACTTCGCACGAGGAGTGGTTGTCCCCGGTGAAGATGAGGCGCTTGACGCGGCATTTCGCACATGCTGTCGCGCCGCAGATGCTACAGAGTTTGAGCGAGGCAAAGAGTCCAGTGGACTTGACACACAAGTAGCACGTCAGCTGCAAGGGAGGCTTGGTTCCTCGTCTCGAGTTACAGTTTCGGAGCGTCAGGAGCGTCAACTTCTTGGCTTCGGCGCACTGAACCGCTTTACCGAGAGTCGAGAAAATCTCAGTTGTCATCGTGACGCTCACGTGTGGGATGAGGTCTCCTGAAGGATCAAACAGCCCGTATCCGAAGATTTCGACTCTCCCTGGCTTTACTTCACGAAAGATAATCGAAATGGAACCTCGACCGCGCACGGCAGCGCGATCATCGAAAGGAGGGCAATTTGGTACCCCAACAGAGTGTGCAATCGCGTAGCCGTATCGTTCGCCATCGCGGTCAGACGCGATGCCCAGAGCCTCCAGGTAACACCAGTCTCGGGGTTTCACGAGTGCAGCCGCTGGCAACTGCGTGAGAGTCCACTTGAGCCCGAGGTAACGAAAGGGATCTTTCGGTGTCGCCAATTCGATATTGTGAAGGACGGCAGAGTCGCGTATGCTGGCGTTGTTGTACGCTATCGACGCCTGAAGCTCTTCATACGATTTGTCGTACTTTCCGTACAAGATATCCTCGAGGCTACCGTCAACATGCCCGACAGCAAGCATATGAGGAAGCGCATGAGCGTCTGCTGGTCCAAGTGACCCAGATCGACGGCGATAGATCCACAGCTGCTCTTGCTTCTTCACGAGCCGCCATCGTCGAGAGTTCACCTGGCGTCGTTGGACGTGCATGAACGCGTTTTCTGTCTTCACCGCTGCCTCGAGCTGAGTTTGAGCGATCTCCTTGTAGTGCTCTTGCTGCTCCTTCGAGAGCGGGCGTTGGTCGAAATAGTCTCGCGGCAGCGGGAAGCGAGGTCGTGCTGGCACCATGACGTCAAATTCAAATCTGATGGACTGGTCGCCCGCAAGTTGCGAGTGTGTTGAAAGGAAAAGAATGAAGAGAGATCATATTCCAGTGCCTAGTCGATCTCACAGGGCAAAGGGGATGCTGTGGCGGCCACCTCCCATTTTCCTCAAGTGACGATCGTACCCCTGTCAACACCCCTCTCTCGATTGACCTGCTGCTGAGTTTTCAAGTGGTACGCTGCACTTGTGATAGACAAACACGCACAGAATGCGACAGTGCGCAGCCTCCCATCTGTTCAGGGCAGAAAGCCACGAAAGACTGCGGTTGGAAGCGCCATCCTGACGGACGTAGGACCCACTTCGAAGTCCATCAACAACTCGAAATTTTCATGACGTCACTTCAATTTCAACCAAGACAGTATCACAGAGTGGGACGTGACTTTGAGAGGGACAAATTGGCCGTGACCCTTACACCAGCACCACGTTCGACGATACCATTCAGGAGATTGGTGAGATGCCCCGGCATTGTTGTGTTAATACAGTAGTAGAATCTGACAGCTCAGTTTGCATTTCGGATGATTGCGTGGATGGATGGAGGATTTGTGGCAGATGAGATTCCAGTCAGCAACCACGGCGTGATTAAGCTCACCCGCTTCTCATCATCTATCAGCTTTCCTCTCAGTCAGCGGGAGTTTCACAGTTGCACCAGTGCCCTTGTTGGTCTCGATTGGAATGGGGATATCCTCAATGTCAATCTCTGTGGCTCGTAAACGGCCAAACACCACGGCGACTTTTGTCTCTATCATGCTGAGAAACTTCTGATCGTTTTGTGGATGATAGCAATCGCAAACCCGATGAACGACTCGAGTGTCAATGACCTGGTGATTTCTGCAGAACCGGCAACATTTGTGTTGCATTCGATGATGGAATTTTCGAAGTATTCAAATAAATCAAGTGCCTCATTCTGATGTAGCTCGAAGAACTTGCGAGTTCTTGTTGCTAGTTCTATCGACGAAGTGAAACTGGAGCACATATGCTGGCACGCGTAGAAGAAGTATCGAAGTCCCGTCCGTGCAGGCTGCAACACCGGTCAGGTTGCTGAGGTGTACTTTGTTCTGTCGAAGGACTCGAACTCGTTTAATGTGATCCAAAGTAACTGGGAACCGTCTGTTGTTTCTAATGGAGGGTACTTCTACGCCAGCCGCGGGTCCTTCATCGTGCCAAGTCGGGTAGTCGTACAGTCGCTCGACCAAAGAGTTCGCAGGCCATCGACGACGGTGGAGTCGTGTTGTGCCAATCAGATCTTCCTGACTGATTTGATTACTCTCGAATCAAATCCAACACCACACGGTAAACGTCGCTTCGCAGTGCATCAATTTGGGCCACCACGAGCTTCCATGCTTTATGGCTATCGCCAGCTCGCCGCGGGATTTAAGAGCCCTGAGTTCGGTTGCTTGCCATCAAACAGCACAAGAATACTTTATTTCTCACCAATTATCAATACAATTGTTGATACAGTTTTTATAAATGCAATCAAATATTTCGTTCTGCTTTGTCATGTACTGTAATATGTTGCGTTGAAGTTATCGATGCAAGCTGAGGACAGTAATTGGCTAAAATACTGTCTGACACATTTCGCGCCTCTCTGCCAGAAAATGGAAGCAGGAACGCAAGGGAAACCACACGCGAAAGGAAGGGTCGAGAGGGAACGCGCGAGGAGCCGAGATTCTCGCCCTCCGAGGTAGACGGGAGGGTGGGCGGTGGCAGATCATTCTCCAAAAAGCACAGTCGAGAGAGGGCACAGCACTCATGACAGGCGGTGAGAGTGTCCAGTTGAAAAGCGCTCAAGTGTATGCGCGTCAAACCTTCCTGCATGCAGTGAAGACGAATGGAGTGGATACCATTCGGCAACTTCTGGGCCAAGAGGGCCGAGAGGCGATCCAATTGGATGACGTGAGCTCCCTCCGAGAAACAGCGCTGATGATCGCTGCGCAGTGTGGCCACGTGGACGTTATTAGGTTGCTACTCACTGAAGGCGGGTCTGTTGGTAAGAAGGACAGAACAGGTGCAACAGCATTGCTTCACGCGGCGAAGAACGGGCACGAGAACGCTGTTGAGGCATTAATTGAAGCAAAGGCATCAGTGAATGATCAAGACAACGAAGGATGTACCCCACTAATATGGGCGGCGCAACGTGGTTACGTGAATGCGGTCAAAATGCTGGTTCGACACGGCAAACATGATTACATCGAACCAAGAACATTGGAACCCTCTCCTTATCGCAGGACTCGATGGCCGTATGGATATACTGGTGGCATTTGTTGAAGCTGGGTTGCCCGTCAACGTGCGCGAGGTGAGGGGAGGAGAGATCCCATTAATTTCCGTTGCTCGACGGAACTTCAGACCTGGCGTCCAAACTCTTTTGAAGCACGGGGCGGCGATTGGGTATTTACAAGTGCAGAATGGTGAAGTTCCGCTTCTATCTGGTACTTTGGAAACGATGGCAGAGATGTGCACACACACCGACGAATTTCGCGCTCCAGTGTTGTGGATAGTGCGTCGTTTACAAGAGATTGGCGTTCAACTACAAGAACTCGGTACAAGCGCTCCGCCACGTGACGGCTTGACCACTTTTGCCGAGGTAATCTTTCGCATGTGTCAAGTACTGTTTCAGATTCGAGAAGAGCGTAGTGCTGTCGATCGAATCGTGCACCGTCGCCTTCGATTGCGCAAGTTGCAAGAGCTCCGTGACGATCTAGATTCTGCTGTGAATTGGTATGAATTGCAACTGAAGTCGAGTTGGAAGAGCGAGTGGGATACTGCCCAAGATGCGTCACAGAGAGATTTCGAGGTGTTGCTGCGATCTGGGCATGTCATTACGCAAGAAATGGCTCATTTGTCTGATGCGAAGCGCCAAGAGAAATGAGTATTACTCCAATACGAACTGCGAAAACTTCGAGATTCAAGTTCGTCGGCTAAAATGACCGAAGCGTTGCTGACTGAAGAGATTGGGCGTCTGTGTCGAGAATTTGGAGACGAATCCGGATCCGTTCCAAATTGGTTCATCTCACCCCATGAAATCGAGTTTCGTGAGTCGGACTTGATTTCGAGAGGCAGCTATCGTGGGAAATGGCAGAATGCAAACGTGATTATAATGGCCGGAACCAGTCAAACACAAGTGAGTGATATTGCAACGCGATGGTTCCGATTGGACCACCCTCATGTGGTCGGGCTGTATGGTGCCTGCCACATTGGCAATGCATTTTATGTTTGTGAGGATTGCACAAGAGGGAACCTTCTGGTGTTTTTGAAGAGTGAAGAAGGAAGCGATTCAACGTAGCGTTTGTTGCACGAGGCAGCACTTGGTTTTCAGTACCTTCACCGACATGAATGGATCAACTGCAAGCTCCAGTGCAGTAACTTCCTAGTCGGGTCTGACTTCAAAGTGAAGATAGCAAACCTGCATCGTCATGGTGTAGAGTTGAGCCGGATGGCGCCCGAGCAAATTGATGTTCATCTTAGTATCGCACGTGATGGAAATCGTATTCAGCCCGATGATCCTTCAGTCGAGTCCGACATTTACTCGTTTGGGATGTGCATCTTGGAGGCCACTTCACGCCAGATATGGAAAGGTGCAAATGGCATAAATTACCCAGCGCGTGTGCGTAACGGCAATCTTCTCAAGCGTCCGGGCTGCCTGGACGACGACCAGTGGGGCTTAATCCTGAGGACGTGTGCGCGTAACAAGAGGGACCGAGTGGGCGTTGTGTATATAGTGAATCAACTAGCACGATTTGCAACAGCGAGCGGGAAACATCAACAGGTAAGACCGTCGTCGGAGTCTATGATACTGCACGTATGTTTGTTTCCGAACTGATAGGTCATTCCCAATTCAATGTTTTGTTGTCTAGGTACAAAGTGAGACTTCGACGATTGAAGATTACTACTTTTTACAAATCAGCGGCACTATCAAGAGTGCGCTTGACGGCATACACTCAAAACTGTGCTCTTCGAAGGTGCTATGGATGCAAGAAAAAGTGCATCCAGCTCTTGAGGTCATCTACGAAATCCTTGTCGAGCAAGAACGTCAACCAAACGATCATGTAGTCAAAAAGTATTGCACACTGCTGGTCGAAGTGCGAAATCACCTGCGGATGGGAGTATCAGAAGAATCCCTCGCTGTAATCGCTCGAAGCCAGCACGTTGCCGAGACCCACAATGGGATTTACTCAAAGCTTGACGGCTTGCTGGATATTCTTGAAGTACAAGACAACGACCCAGTTCGCTCGTGGAGACAAGATAGTAGCGATTTCGAGAAAAGGACACTCGAGACAGGGAGCAAGACAGCGACTTCAGAGCCCAGTGCATCAAACCAAACAGTTTCGATCATTTGGTTCAACAACCCGCCGCAGGATACTCTGTCAAGCCACTCTCACCCTGCGCTTCGAGAGCTAGGGTGGTTCCATCCTCTCAGTGATGTGAGCTTTGGCGAGAGCGACAAGATTGGAGGAGGCGATTTTGGAGAAGTTTGCAAGGGAATTTACAGCGGCACGGCTGTTATTGTCAAATTCATGGGGTATGAAGGTGATTCCAAAGCAGGAGTCGAATCAACGAGCACAGCTCTGTTTCTTCACGAAGTGCAAGTGTGGAGTCGTCTGAAGCATCCTCATATCATCCGTTTCTATGGCGCCAACCACGTCGACAAGCGCTTCTTTGTGTGTGAATTTGCACCAAATGGCGCCATCCGCGATTGCGCGAAGCGCCCCGAGTCCAGTATTCGAGAAAGGTGGCAAAAGATGTATGAAGTCGCGCTCGGGCTTCAGCACATGCACGAACGCGGCATTGTTCACAACGACCTCAAGTGCGACAACATCTTGATTGGAGCAAATGGGGACGCGAAAATCATCGACTTCGGCTTGAGCTGCATCCTCAGCGAGGCGGAAATCAAGGTGGAAACCAAGCACATAGGCGCAGCTCATTGGAGATCTCCAGAGTATCTCCGAGGGGAACGAGTGACCGCTGCAACCGACGTCTACTCGCTTGCAATGTGTATCATTGAGCTGATGACTGACGATATTCCTTGGGGATGTAAACTACTTTCTGCAGCCGTCAAATACAAGGTGTTACAAAAGTCGATCCCAAATCGCCCTGACATTTTCAGCGATAAACAGTGGGCTCTGATCAAGCAAACGACAGCCTTTGAGCCATCGGAACGTGTGCGAATCTCAGTCGTCGCGGATAAGCTGTATTACATTGTGCAAGCCTCGGAGACAGCAACTGCTGCTCCTAGCGCTGGCACTCAATAGCCCCGAAAGTACTATGGATTTGTAAAACGATGCATTTGTACATGTTTAACGAAACAAACGAAAAAAACACGAAAGTTCATTTTGAAAGCGCACCAAAGTCGCATTTATGGTTATCACGGTATCCGTGGTTGGCGAAACATCCTACATCAGTGACCGATGTCTAGCTTCCACCATTTTCCTAGCTGGAGAAGGTTCAAGTTGCGGCATCCTCGTTTGTAATCCTCACGTCTTCTTTTTCAGAAACATCGATTTACCGTCTTTTCACGCCGATTTTGCCGTCGAAGCATCATCACCAATCTGATACACACGAACCTTCAACGGACCCTTCACAGTCATCACAAGGGCAGGTTCGTACGTCATTGCCCACGGATCCTCAACAGTTTTCAGCTCAAACTTGCTGAGCAGCACCGCCAGCGTCATCTTCATCTCCATCAGCGCAAAGTTTAGGCCCAGACAGGTCCGTGGACCAGCGAAGAACGTGCTAAACTTGTACGCTGACACAGAGATCAAGTTGCCCGTGGCCGGATCAATCCATCGGTCTGGGTTGAACTCGGTGGCGTCCTCGCCCCAGATCGATTTCATACGGCCTTGAGCGTACGTTGCGAGCGCGACTCGCGTTCCTTTTGCGACAAACGTGCCGTCGCAGAGCACTGTATCTGCGCACGCTGTGCGTCCAGAGACTGGAACGGGCGGGTTCAGACGCAGGTTTTCTCGCACCACGGCTTCCAGGTACGTCAACTGCTTGAGCTCCTCCATGGAGGGGATCTTGGACGAGGTTGCGTCCATGCCGAGTTTCTGTTTGAGCTCCGTGCGGATCTTGCCAGCGATATCCGGGTATCGGTTCATCATGAGAATGAAATACGCCATGCTCTGAGACGTCGTGTCCTTTCCAGCAAAGATGAAATTCACGACCGTGTCTCGAATGAGTTGCATGTCGGCTCGGCGGACGCTTTGCTTGTCTGCGGTGCCAGGTCTTTGGATTTTGCTCTCGAGAAAAAGCGAGATGAGGTCTTTGGCTTTCGACGGTTTCTTGGTCGCGCTGTCGCCTTCCGCAAGATGTTGTTGCTGTTGGCTTTTCTTCTCGAACGACTGCGCGATGATGCTGTACATCAGGTCGTTGACAATCTTCACGCATTCACGGTTGAGTTTTTCTTCGCCAACGTTGAAAAAGCGCTTCAGTTTCCAGAGCCACTGCGGCTGCGTCAAGCGCACTTGGATGATGCGTGCGCATTGTGAGAACGCGTCAATGAACGCGTTGCCGTCGCCCGTTGCATCGACGCCACGCTTGAGTCCGGTTTGCAGGCAATGGAGCTCGACGCCAAAGCCAATTTTGCCAAACACGTCGCTCGTGAAGTGGCTCAGCAGACTCTTCATGCTCACGGCCTGTAGCTCTCCGTTCGCGTTCGTTGTTGTCGCATGGACAGTCAACACCTTGCAGAACTCGCGGAGTTTCTCGGAGACGACTTCGTGCATCACGTCGTTCATGATCTGCAGCGAAAACAAATGGCTCGCAGTCTTCCGCTGGAAATACCAGTCGTCACCGTCGACGGGCAGGATGCCGCGGCCAAATAGATCGGTCAGCACATTCCGTGCCTGCTCGCCCTTGGGGAACACGTCGAACTGGGTCTTGAGCACATCTTCGAAGATCTCGGGCGACGTCGCGACGATCGTCGGCGACCGGTTGATGATCGTGAACAGCCACGGCCCGTCGTGGAGCTCCGACTGCTCCGTGAGCCAGTCGTACATGCGGAAGCGCTGCGCCTTCATGGCGTCGAGCGTATTGCCGAGCACGGGCAGCGTCGACGCCGGTTGCGGCAGTTTGCGACTGCCATGGCGGCGCTTGTCGGCAGATCGATACGAGTACACGAGCCAGAGCCCCGCGAGCGCCGTCGCCACGCTCGCGACCGTGAGTGCCTGCTCGTGGTCCTGTGTGATGGCCTGGAGCTGCGCGAACTTGAGCATCAGAGAGAGAGCAATGCGCAAGAGGAGGGAAATTAGCGACTGGACCGCCCGAATCCGCTCGCTCGCATGGCACGGGGTTCGTTATTTAGCGGCAGCCGCGCACATGGTACCACTCTTGCAGGCGAGTAGAAGCGCACGAGTGTCTGCTGATTCGTGGGTGCCAAGTGCGTCAATCGTCAGCCCATCATCAGTTAACTTATATCAGTGAACTTGCATTTGCATATATCGACTACTTTCTCAGCCAAACCGACGCCATCTCCTTGACTCCAAATGATACTCTCGGCGTTTACCTGTTGTTTTTCGATGGTGGATCACGCGGCAATCCAGGACCAGGAGGGACTGGATCCATTATCGTGCGTGTCCATAAGGACTCGCACACAGCCAGTGTAATCTGGGCCGCCAGCACGGCCAATAGCAGGAAGGACACGACCAACAACCTTGCCGAGTACTGGGGTCTCATACATGGACTCCGAGAAGCCCAACGCAGTCACTTCGAACCGTTGTACGTGGTTGGAGACAGTGCACTCATTATCTCCCAACAGAGAATGCATCGGTCCCCTCGACAGCACCGATTGGCACGTTTATACCAGACAAGTCGACGACTCGCGGATTGCATCGACATCCGAGGATGGTACCATCACTACCGTGCCTTCAACAAGATGGCGGACTCAGCCGCCAACCTAGCCATGGACACCGGAACCTCAACGCAACTCCACTTCCCAACTCAAAGAGCTGCTTTCAACAATCTCACCCAGGATCTTGACAACGGCGTCATACATTGGCTTATGCGAAGTTCGGAAGACCCAAGGTCATTGGACAACACAAGGTAGCCTCACATAGGACCAAGAGAACATGCCATCCTGATCAGAGATTATTTAGCAGTTCGAAGTGATCTAGTGCAATCCGCGCTGTAGACACATTTACACTCCTAATTGAAATTCGTTTTGAAGATTAGGTAGGAGAATGGATATTGTAGGTCACGACGATGAACCTAAATATACCTCGCCTTATAAAGATAAAGATTTATCTGTCACACCAGATGAAGGGCTACAGACCGAGTGTTGACGAGTCGTGCAAGGCGACAGAAACACTCAGTGGCCAGTCGATGCCTAGAGGACAGCAATACGGTCGGGATAGCCTAACTTTCTTTCGAGGGCTCTGCGAGAACTCGAAGCTCCATCATCAAACTATGAGGCTGAGGACCAGCGAATGGAGTCCATAAACATGCTGGTCCTATCACTTTATGCTGCTAGTGTACTTTCAAAGTCCTGCTTTTGGTTTCATACAGAGTGGGGGTTGAGGCTGATGCGGGTTGTCAACAAACGAAGAGAGGTCGCACGCCCCTCAGTTCGAGATGTGATCCATGTCTCCGTTGAACGACTCAATCGTGTCGAGGTAAAAGCTGTCGAGCTCCTGGTCGATGTTCGTGAACTTGTACTCGTCCAGCAGCGTTTCAAACTCGGGCATGTTCTTGTGGTCAAAACTGTACTCGCCGTTCGGGCCACGCGGCGTGCGCAGCGAATTCCGTCGAGGACTACCCGACAGCAAGCGGTTGGTGCTGCTGGTGAAATTCGGATGCTGTCTCGGCGACGCAGACGAATGAGGAGACGGCATCAGCTTGCTGTAGCATTCGTCGACGGCTCCCATCGCAGTTTGAGTGTATGGATCAGCTGCTTGGTCCAGATCGATTTGGTTCTTCTTGATCTGGTGGTGGTGGGCTGGTGGCTGGCGTGGCAGTTGGTAGTAATCGCTGCTGTTGTTATCGCTATTCAATGAGGAAGAAGAAGACGAGCCACCGAGCGAGGTCTGCTCGAGAAAGTGGCTCAGCCCCTCTTGCTCAATGCTGTTGGTGCGAATCAGCTTGGGTTGTCCGAGGTCATCATGGTATACAAACTCATGGTCACGGTTTTGAGATGAGCTGCCGCTGTTTGACTGGTACGGCGCTGGAACGGTCGGTAGCTCAGCACACTTTGGAGTAGGCAAGTCCAAGAACGTATCGCCGTAATTGCCAGCGATGAAGTCCAGCTCTGGTCCGCCCCACATGCGTGGCACCTCGGCATTAAAGTTCGATGGGGTTCCGACGCTCGAATAGCCATGGGACCCCGGAGACGAGGTCAGCAGGTCGTAATCTTCAAAGGCATTCCCGCAGTTGAGCTTTCTCCGTGACGTGTGCGGTTTCGGGTGGTTCGTCTCCAGCGCCAAACAGTTGGTAGTACGCTTTTTCAGCAATGGCTTGACCAACTTTTTCGGTTTGTTGTTTCCAGAAGATGAACTCGTTGGTGCCAGAAATTGATCATCGAAGTCACGCGACGATGGAGCCAACCGAGTGAACGACTGGGATTCAATCTCAAAGCAGCCCAAGTCATTGAAGAGCATCGCCGGGTGAGTCAGGCTCTGCGCAATTGAAAGAGAAACAGTCAGTAACTGCGACTCTCAACGCCTTGCCGCAGCACAAGCACACTTGGGTCTTACCATGCTGTCTTTCTCGCCTAAAGCGTAGTGACTGTTGCTCGCGATTGACGCAACAGACATGTGCTGTTGCTGCTTGTTTTGACGGCTCCTGCTTGAATTCGAGCTGCGACTCGAGTTGCCAGACTTGGTCGATCGCCCCGAGCCTGACGTCAAAGTGCTCGAAGTTCCGGAGCTGCTGCTGCTTTTGTTGTGTCCTATTGGAAGCATTCCTCCCGGGTTCTCTGCAGCATTCGCCATGTGAGACCATCGTGGGAATAAACTGATTGATGAAATCGCCTGATCGATCTAAAGCGTGCCTGCGTCAATCTGACTTGGATGTCAGAGCTGTGTCTCACGTATCGTATCGGTGGCTGTGAGAGCGGTTCGGAAGCAGCCACTCAGTTGAGCAGAGCAAACTTAAATATGCACCTCGGTTTCGATAGCGCGGCGTGCCTTTGATGGAGAGCTTAGTTACGCACCTGACTGTGGTTACCTCAGGAAACGGCTTCGCGAAGTCGCAGCGTGGCGGCGCGCGTTTCGACCGCACCGGTTACGCTTGGCCGTTCGTTTCGCGAGGTTTCGAGAAAGCCGTTGGGCATTTCTCTGCCAATACCTGGGGTTGAGTTGCCGTCTATCCCTAGTGTTGTGTGCACGCTCGATCAAGGGCTTTTGGCTCTTTATCATGCGGCACCATGCACGGCAACCTCAGGGTTTCACATTTGCTTCTCGCTCTCTCCTGGCTCGGAACGGATCTAATTATGGGATAAGAAGTACCCAAGACCAAAGCAATTTGCCACTCTGTAGCCGTTGGGGTTCGTGGTCCATGGGAAAAGACATTCAAGGGGATCCGGTCAGACTAAAAGCACTGGAGACGCCATGACGTGACGTCGGAACGTGGACTGATCTTCCCTACGAATGAACTACCAATCGCTGCTTAGATGACACAGCATTCAGATCCCCAGAGCTTTTGGGCTCAAAGCTCATGCAACGAGTGCACCGCAGTGCTTCTAGCGCAATTGCATGTGAGTCAGCAGCAGGACATCGTACCCCGCAACGCCACCATGCATGCGACCAAGTTGCGCTCCAGGATGGCCACCTGAACCCAAGTTGAAGTTTCGTGACGTGTCAGGACTCCTATCCCAACATATCTCACAGGGTATTCATTCATACAGCAAATTCATTCTCTGAGTACCTCATCCTCAAACAACAACTGAAACAAAATGTTCACTTAAAAAGGTTCGTGACGTGGGCCACACATTTGTGCAATCACATTCACTCTCGCCTTTACAAGAGAAAGAGCTCCTCAGTCACATGTCATAGACACAGCGCATTCATTCACTCCCCTTGGATGCTCCGTCGGCTGCTGCTCTCGCAGATCCACGCGCGAAATTCTCTCCTGCGCAACAGCGGTAGCTTTCCCATTGCCCCCTTCGCCGCCATGACCTCGCCGTCCCCATTGCCATCGTACGCCGCGAACGGGTTGTCGCCCGACGAGCTCGCGTTCTACCACAAGAACGGGTACCTGGTGATCCGCAACGCGCTCTCACCCGAGGTCTGCGATGCACTCCGCGCGCGCGCCGCGGTCCACATCGCAAACTGCAACGTGAACGAGCACCGTTCGATCTTCACGACGAACGAGCAGTCGCGCCGCATGAACGACGAGTACTTTCTCAGCTCGGGCGATCAGATCCGGTACTTTTTTGAGGAGCACGCGTTCGAGGCTGATGGCACGACGCTCAAGGTGCCGCTCGACGTCGCGATCAACAAGATCGGCCACAACCTGCACAACCTCGACCCAGCGTTCAAGGAAGTGAGCTACGCGCCGGAGGTCAAAGGCATCTTGAAGTCGCTCGGCTACCAGCGTCCGCTGGCTGTGCAGTCCATGTACATCTTCAAGCAGCCGAGCATCGGTGGCGAGGTGTCGGCGCACCAGGACGGAAGCTTCTTGTACACGGAGCCGCAGTCGGTTGTTGGGCTCTGGTGGGCACTGGAGGACTGCACGCTGGAGAATGGCTGCTTACATGGCGTGCCAGGTTCCCACTCGGAGCCAATCCGTCAACGACTTCGCCGCACGACCCCGGAAGAACAAGCCCAGAACGGAGGCATGCTGACGGAAATGAAGCCTGCCAAGGCCGAGCCGTTCGATGTGAGCCAGAGCGTGCCACTGAAGACGAACAAGGGAGACCTCGTGCTGCTGCACAGCTCGTTCGTACACTACAGTAACGCGAACCACTCGAAGTCGTCGCGCCACGCGTACTCGATCCACGTCGTGGAGAGCAAGAACGTGCACTACCCAGAGGACAACTGGCTGCAAACCGCGGGCAACGTGCCTTTCACTGCTCTCTACGAAAGCTAAACGCAAAGAACTAATGGCGGGTCGCATTTGTTGTTGTTTTATATGAGCACAATGACAACAGCATACGACAACTAGTCAAATAAAGTCCATTTACACACATGTTTAGCGGTTCAAACCGTGGGTTGTGTGCCATTTGATATTTACAAAGATACTAAAGTTAAGCAGAAAGCAAAAACTCGGCAGCGTTCGTGATAACACGCGCCACGTCGTCCACGTGGGTCTGGATCGTCGTGGAGTTATCGCCAAACGCGATCGCATCGTCGATACCTGGGAACGCCGTGCCCATGTAGCCCTGGTAGAAACCTGGACCAAAGATCACGTGCTTGTACCATGGACGGTGCGGCAGACCGTCCTCCGTGAGCAAGTAGCGCTCGAGGTTGACGAGCTTCTTGTTGAGCGCAAGGCGAGTCGCCTCCGACGTCGCGTTCTCAGTCGTGTTGAGAGCGTTGATGCTGGCGTGGAATTTGTTGGTGTTGTCCGTGAACTGCTGGATCGCGTCGTGGAGCTTGGCAAAGTCCACGTCGCGCTTCATCGCGGCGATCTTGGCTTCGAACGCGACCAGATCTTCCCTCATCACGAGTCCGTACGTGGAAAAGTCAAACGGAATCACCAGGTCGTTCGCGAGACGGATCGTGAGAAGACCCCACCACTTGGCCATCGACGCGTGGGTCTCATATTGTGGATCGCCCAGCGTCTCCATGTACATCAAAGAGTCCATCGTGCTGTGGTAGACACCGTACACTTCGCCATTGAGCGTGTACCCCAAGTTGGCCGAGATGACGCCGAGGTGCTGGTAGAACGCCGTGAAGTCGGAGCCAGAGCCCATGAAACCAATCAGGTGGTCGGGCGCGAGCGTGCCGTCACTGACACCAGCGGGAATCTTGGCACGACGTGCATCGTTCTGCTTGATCCATTGCTCGTACAAGCTCGACTCGGTCTCGTTGCCGAAAAACTTGTTCGCCGGGACGTCCTTGGCAGTCTGAAACAGGAATTCAGCGATCGATGGAGTGCCAGTCGCGAGCACGAGAGGACCGACGACGTTGTCGACGTTGATGTACGCGACGGCTTGCTTCTGGAGCACCTCCGCGTTGTCCTCGGCCCACTCCGTGCTTCCCAGAAGTCCGTACTCTTCGCCATCCCAGGACCCGAGCACGATCGTGCGGCGTGGCTTCCACCCGTCCTTGAGCAATCCACCGAGACCACGCGCGATCTCGAGCATGACAGCCGAGCCACTCGATGGGTCCACGGCACCGCACACCCACGCGTCGCGGTGGTTGCCGATGATCACTTGCTGGTCGGGTTCCTCCGAGCCTTCGATCGTACCGATGACGTCCCAAATCGGACCGATCTTGTTGTCCATCACCAGGTCGAGGTTGAGAACCGTGACTTCGTCGTTACCGACGCGGTAGCCACCGTTGATCGCGAGTCCTCCTTGCCAGGTCGCTGGCGCTTCAGTGCCACCGAGGGATTGCAAGATGTAGTTAGCTTGCTCGTACGAGAGCGGTAACGCTGGGATGTGTGGAATCGAGTTGGCCTCCTCGACCGTGAGGTATGGAGCTCCTGGTACCGATGGGAACCCCGGGGTAAGTGGATCACCACCAGCAATCGACAGGTATTGCGCCGAACCACGTTGGAAGGATCTCGCAGGGCGGTAGATGCCGTGCGGGTACGTTTCTCCCTTGACGAAACCGTCTTCGTGCGGGTCGGAGTAGATGAGCACACCCTTCATGTCGTGTTGCTCCGCCGCCATGACCTTGAGGCCACGGAAGTTGCCGCCGTATCGGATCAACGCGATCTTGCCCACCAACGACACATTGTGGTCGACGAGCCACTGGAAATCCGCCTGCGTACCGAAGTTGCAGTACACGACGGACGCCGTGACGTTGCCAGAACCCGAGTACGCCAAGAACGGAGGCAGCGCGTCATCGCGCGTCGTGCACTCGTCGCCTTCGACGGACGCTTCGGTCAAATTCAGTTCGCGCGCCGCATTCTGAGGCGCAACGATCGCCAGACGGCGACGCACGGGATTCGAGAGCAGCGTCACGTACTCCTTGATCGTGGCATTGAGACCGAAAACCTCAAACTGCTTGGCCGTGTACACTGCCGTCTCGTAGTCCTGCTTGGTGCCCGCTGGGTGCGGAATCGTCGCGTACGCGTGCAGGAACTCGCGGAGCTTTTTTGGCTCGATGCTGGCGATGTACTTCTGCTCCAACGCGCTGGCCTCAGCTACCGATGGCGTCGCCTTCGTGGAAGTCACTGCAGCTGGCTGCTCGGATTTGTGCGAGAGAAGCACGAAACCTGCGGCGAGGATCACCAGTCCAGCCACGCTCGCCATACGCCAGTAGCGGTTGCGTTTGGCGCGAGTCTGAGCCACATGCTCCTCGTTGAAGGTGCCGTAGCGGTCTGGGCCGTTCGCCGAGTTGACGTTGTCGCGCGCCATTTGGTCTCTTGACTGCGAATCGGAGAATGAGCTCCTTCCTGCCCTGGACAGGACCAGCTCACTTCAAGGAAAATGGACGCAAGTGTGTCAGACCACCCATCTGGCGGAGCTTTTGGATGTGTCCAGGATCATCCCTTGATGACGCCTGCCTTTTCTGTGCAAATCGTGAATGATGTCGCGCATCAAACCTCATGTCGGGAAAGGTCGGAACGGTTGTGGATGAATCCACTGGCGCACCATAGAAAGCGGGGGACACATCCGCTGTCTGTGCTGGGTGAGTGGATCCATGTCGAAGTGATTGGTCCCCATGGCTCGCTTCGCAGCAGTCAGTATGCATGCAGCAGTGAATCCCTTTTGTCACGCATCGTATAACCAGTCTGGGTACGTTTTGCTTGCCAATCACTTGTTTGGCTGGCGGCGAATGCTGAGGTGAAGCGAAACGCAAGGCGAAATGCACACGTCACTCTTTCCCACTTGAGCTGCTTTAAACGAGGCAAAGCACGTGACGGGATGAGCTCCGAAATCTCTCTAATGTCATTTATTGCAGTACTCTTTCTGATTTCTGATTATCGCCCCTTGCTGCGAAATCTTCTTCACTCTCGCGTCGTCATGGATCTATAGGAGAAAGCAGCAAGAGAGATGTACCTCGAGGCAAATGCTCACCTCACGCAGCGCTTCTTCAAAATGGGACGATAACGTGTTGTTTTACTTTGCTCTATGCGTCGATGCACACATATGAACACCTACAAAATTGTGTTTTCACCTTTTCTTATCTTCTCGTTGCCTTGAGGTAGCAATCAGTCAGTGGTGTCCATTTACGAGGTAGCCACCAAGAACTGCGCCGCGCGACTCACGATGCTGGCGACGTCGTCGACGTGAGCCTGGATCGTCGTTGCGTTATCCTTGAACGCGATGCTATCCGAGATGCCCGGGAACGCCGTGCCGCCGTAGCCTTCGTAGAAACCGGGACCAAAGATCACGTGCTTGAACCACGGACGGTGCGGAAGACCGTCGCCCGAGAGCAAGTAGCGCTCCATCTTGACGAGCTTTTCGTTCCACTCACGACGCGTCTTGTCCGTCTCCTCGTCACCCACGACGTTCTTCGACTTCTCCGCAAAGTCGCTGATGCGCGCCTGGAACAGCTCGGCGTTCGCGCTCAGTTCCTTGATCGCATCGCGCAACTTCGAAAAGTCGACGGCGTCCTGGTGCAGCGCAGCCACTTGCGCCTCGAAGCCCGTCAAGTCCTCATCCATCACGAGACCGTACGTCGAGAAATCAAATGGCACGATCGCATTATCCGCGAGACGAAGCGTGAGAAGTCCCCACCACTTGGTCGTCGTCTCATGGGTGCGGTACTCCGGGTCACCGACCGTCTCCATGTATCTCAAGCTGTCCATCGTGCTATGGTACACGCCGTACATGCCCGTGCCAATGACGTACCCGAGGTTCGCGGAGATGACACCGAGGTGCTGGTAGAACGCTGTGAAGTCCGTGCCCGAACCCATGAAGCCGATCATGTGGTCTGGACCGAGGGTCCCGTCGTTGCCTCCGTGCGCACTGACAAGGCTTCGTCGAGACGCGGTCTGGTTGGTCCACTGCTCGTACAGTGACGTCGCGGTCTCGTTGGCAAAGTACTTGTTCGCAGGCACGGCCTTGGCTGTGTCCTTCAGGAAGCCCGCGATCGATGGCGTCCCACTGGCCATCACGTACGGACCCACGACGTTGTCCACGTTGATGTACGCGACAGCGTGCTTCTTGAGAAGCGCAGCGTGGTCTTCCGCCCACTCGGTACTTCCCAGAAGTCCGTACTCTTCGCCATCCCACGACGCCAGCACAAGCTTACGACGAGGTCGCCAGCCACCCTTGAGCAGTTCACCGAGGTTGCGCGCGAGCTCCAACATGGCAGCCGAGCCGCTCGATGGATCCACAGCGCCACACACCCACGCGTCGCGGTGATTGCCGATCAGCACATGCTGGTCTGGTTCCACCGCACCGTCGATGGTGCCGATGACGTCCCAGATCGGACCGATCTTGTTGTCCATGACCAGGTCCAGGTTCAAGACCGTGGCCTCATCATCACCGACGTGGTAGCCGTCAGCAAAGGTGACCGCGCCTTGCCAGGCATCTGGCGCCTTCTTGCCACCCAGGGACTGGAGGATGTACTTGGCTTGGCCGTACGACAGTGGCAGCGCTGGGATGTGCGGAATGGTGTAAGCGGTCTCATAGTCAAGGTATGGAGCGCCAAGGTTCGATGGGAAGCCTGGCGTCAGCGGGTCACCTCCAGCGAGCGAGTTGTATTGGATCGAGCCGCGCTGGAAAGAACCCTCTGGGCGCCATGGACCGTCCGGGTACGTCGCGCCTTGAGTGAAGCCGTCGTCGTGTGGATCCGAGTAAATCAGCACCCCTGCCATGCCGTGCTGTTCCGAGACCATGACCTTCAAGCCGCGGAAATTGCCGCCGTAGCGAACGAGCGCGATCTTGCCCTTCAGCGTCACGTTGTTCTCCACGAGCCACTGGAAATCCGCGGGCGTGCCGAAGTTCACGTACACCACCGAGGTCGTGACGTTGCCCGATGCCGAGTACGCCAAGAACGGCGGCAGTGCCTTGTCGTTCGTGGTGCACGAGTCGCCACTGACCGAGGCTTCCGTCAGATTCAGTTCACGCGCCGCGGATTCTGGCGCGACGATCGCCAGGTGACGGCGCACGGGCAGCGACAGCAGCGGGTAGTATTCCTTGATCGTCGCGTTGAGACCGAAGGCTTCAAACTGCTTGGCCGTCCACACAGCCGTGTTGTAGTCCTCCTTGCTCCCCGCAGGGTGCGGCACGGCCGCGTACGCGTGCAGATACTCCTGGATCTTCTTGCGGTCCACGCCGCTCAGAAACTTTTTCTCAATCGTATTCACATCCGCGTCCAAGCTCACAGTCTCTTCCACAATCGCCTCGACCTTGTTATTATTCGTAGTGACAGCGCTGTCCGTCATCGTAGGCAGCGCATGCGGTCGCGTGACCGGGTCCTGCGCCGTTAGCACGTAGCTCATGGCGAAGAGCAGAAAGCCCACGACCGAGATCGTGCGCAGCGTCGTCGCGTGTCCCGCGAACCCAGTCTCGTGGCGCTGCGGAACGCGCACAGGTGCGTCGCTGGCGTCATGGCCGTGGAACGTGCCGTAGGCGTCGGAGGCGGCCGACTGGCTCAGGGCAGCGTGCTGCGGCGCCTTCTTCTTGGACGACGCGATCATCGGAGCTGATGCCAATGGCGCGCGAATTCTCAACTGAGCTCTCCTTCCTTTCTCTCGTCTTCAAGCAGGTGAACCCAAGTGGTAATTTACCAGGATAGAGGTCAGTTATTTTACCGGAATGTATTATTTTCGAAGAGTTTCGCTGCGTGCAGGCTTTGTGCTCCAGATGTAGTTTACGATTGGGGTAGTTTACATGTTAAATAACATATTGAAAAGTGAGGATGAGTGGTGTCTGGGTTGTGATGAGTGTACAGCATCGCAATGATTGCGATATGCTGTTGGACAGGTTTTGATACTTTTGCACTCGATGCAGACACCCAACACCCATCCAAAGTGGGTGGTATCATCCGAAAAAGCGGAGATCTCATGGACACATCTCGTGGCTGACTGATGCGTGCAGCTGACGTGGCGCTGATGTTGCAACTCCCAAGCGCAGACAGTCAGGAATGGAGGAGAGAAGTTCGTCATCTGAAGGCAGCGTCCACCACTTTGCATTGCATTCAATATCAAGGCATTCCATTCAACGTACCTGGAGAAACCCAAGCCATCAGTGTGTTTCAACGTGTGCAGTTGAAAATGGCCTCTTATGGTGGCTCTTATGTATTAGCTTCCAGCAGGAAACGAAGTCAACAAGAACTCAGCGAATTGTTTCGTACTGTTACCAAAAGTATCAAACTGAGAAGTGATCTTGGCTTTGGTACCTTTCTTTGACTTGATACTTTACTCGGACGCCAGGTAATCCGCGGCGCGTTGCACGACTCGCGCGACTTCGTCCACGTGGGCCTGGATCGTGCTCGAATTGTCGCTGAACGCGATCGCGTCGTCGATACCAGGGAACGCGGCACCACGGTAGCCTTCGTAGAAACCGGGACCGAAGATCACATGCTTGTACCATGGACGGTGCGGCAGCCCGTCGTCCGTCAGCAAGTACCGTTCCAAGCTCACGAGCTTTGTGTTCAGAGCCTTGCGCATTTCGTCCGTACCCTCTTGGTCGTTCTTGAAAGCCTCCACGATCGCGTGGAACAAGTTGGCCTGGGCAGAGAACTGCTTGATCGCGCCATGGAGAGTGGTGAAGTCGACGGTGCGGTTCAACGCCGCGAGCTTGGTCTCGAACACCGCCAAGTCTTCGGTCATCACAAAGGCGTAGGTAGAGAAATCGAACGGGATCACCGGCTTCGAAGCGAGGCGGATCGCGAGGAGTCCCCACCAGCGCGCAGTCGTGGTCTGGGTCTCGTAGTTTGGGTCCGCGAACTTCTCGTAGTATGGGATGCTGTCCATCGTACTGTGGTAGACGCCGTACGGATGGTCCGAGAGACTAAACGCCAAGTTGGCCGAGATGATGCCCAAGTGCTGGTAGAACGCCGTGTAATCGGTACCAGAGCCCAAGAGAGTGATCAGGTGCTCAGGACCAAGCGTGCCGTCGTTGCCTTCAAGACGAAGACGACGCTCAGCCGCTTGCTTCGACCATTGCTCATACAGCGTCACTTCGGTCTCGTTGCCGTAGAATCTGTTCGCTGGGATCGCCTTGGCCGTCTGGTACAAGAACTCGGCGATCGAAGGGGTGCCACCCGCCGAGACAAGAGGACCAAGCGAACTGTCGACGTTGATGTACGCGACAGCCTCCTTCTTGAGCGTCTCGGCGTTGTCCTCCGCGTACTCGGTACTTCCCAAAAGTCCGTACTCTTCTCCGTCCCACGAGCCGAGGACCAAGGTACGTCGTGGCTTCCAGCCGGCCTTCAAGAGCTCACCGAGGTTACGACCGATCTCGAGCAGCACTGCCGAGCCACTGTTTGGGTCGACCGCGCCACACACCCAGGCGTCACGGTGGTTCCCGATCAGCACCTGCTGATCTGGTTCCTCAGCGCCTTCAATCGTGCCTATAACGTCCCAAATGGGTCCGACCTTGTTGTCAATCTCTAACTCGAGGTTCAGCACTGTGGCTTCGTCGCTGCCGAGGTGGTAGCCATGCTTGATCTTCAGCCCTCCCTGCCAGGCATCTGGCGCCTTCGCGCCACCGAGAGACTTCAGAATGTGCTGAGCCTGGCCGTAGGACAATGGCAATGCTGGGATGTGAGGGATCGAGTTGACGTCCTCGTACTTGAGGTAAGGCGCATCGAGGTTCGATGGGAATCCTGGCGTCAACGGATCTCCGCCTGCGATGGACAAATATTGCAACGAACCGCGCTGGAAAGATCCTTCTGGACGCCATGGTCCTTTTGGGTATGTTGACCCCTGCACGAACCCATCGTCTTGAGGGTCCGAGTAGATCAACACGCCAGCGACCTGGTGGAACTCGGCCGCCATGACCTTCAAACCGCGGAAGTTGCCGCCGTAACGGACGAGCGCGATCTTGCCCTTCAACGTCACGTTCTGGTCCGCGAGGAACTGGAAGTCCTCTTGACGACCGAAGTTCGCGTACACGACCGACGCCGTCACGTTTCCGTTAGCAGCGTACGCCAAGAACGGAGGCAACGCGTCTGAGCTCGATGTACACTCGTCGCCCTTGACGACGGCTTCCGAGAGATCTATCTCGCGCTTGTGGCGCTTTGGCGCGACAATCGACAGGCGGCGACGGATAGGCGTTGACAGCAGCGTGTAGTACTCCTTGATCGTCGCGTTGATGCCGTACGACTCAAACTGCTTGGCAGTGTACACTGCTGTGTCGTAGTCGCGCTTCGTGCCAGCGCTGTGCGGTGCGCTCGCATAAAAGTGCAGGTGCTCGCGCAGCTTGGTCTTGTTGATACCGTCCACGAAGTGCTGCTCGTCCTCGCTCAAGATACTGTCCAAGTTGAACTTGGACTTGGCGATGATCACGTCGTCGACGGCGTCGCCCAGCAGGAGCGACAACGGCGATCGACCGGATACGTAGCTGGCTGCGAGCAGCACGACACCGGCGATGCCGAGAGCGCGCAGCACGCGACCCTTAGTCTTGGACGGCGGCTTGGCACGCGTGTATAGCCCGGTCGCAGCGTCAAACGTGCCGTAGGCGTCGGTCTCCGCATCCGCGGCCGTCGTCGCGAGCACGGGGACGGTTTTCTTCTTGGTGGACGCGAACGGCACCATCGCTTCTCCCTGGAGCTTCTGTCTGCGCGGCTGCCAATTGCGAAATGACCGTCCGCTCTCTCTCTCTCTCTCTCTCTCTCTCTTTGATGCGCATCAAGCGCTGTGTGCGCTGGGAAGAGGGGAGCGTTCCCATCTCATTCGGAGTGGGTCACCTGCCGCTCTGTCGAGTACTGTTTTGATTGGCAAACGGTGACACGGTAAATTACCCAGTAACGGCTAACATGAGATCACTTATTTCAGTTTATTGCACTTGGATCGACTGCTTCATTTAATAATATGTCAGCTCTGGCACTGCAATTGCATATTTACAAGTGACAACGATATGGGACCGGATTAGGATGCACTTTGCAATAACCTCTGTCAAATATACGTCAAAGTCTGTGCCATTGACAACATGCAAGCACCATTGAAGGCGCAGCATGTGTCGACCACGATGCATGCTCACAGTCTCAGGTTTGCAAGGCACACTTGGAGTCTCAGCACTCTCACAATCTTTGACAGTCAGCACAGTAACTTCTTGAAAACTACATTCTCTTTGTCAGTAATTTACGCTTGTCAACTGACTGATTCACCAAAAGCGCGACCATTGGCTCGATTTACCAGCGAATCAGATCGTTTGAGAACCCATTGTTTCTTTCGAAATGAGTTGTGATTACCTGAAAAGGCTCACCAGCTGCTGTTCACTTTACACTCATCTGGTTCGCTTTTGAACCCATCCGTCCGAAAAGATCAGCAACCATGAGTGACGATTGAAGAAAATGCGCCTGTGATGTGTGCGCTGCGTCTGTGGATCAACAAATGATCACATCGGAGTTTTCCAGCGTGAGGATGCCTAGGCATCTAACATAGTGCATCTGCTGAGTGCCACTTGCAGCCAACATTGGTAGGCTTTGGAATCAAGATTTCAGCCTCAGAACTCTTCTGAGCAGTTCCATATTGGCATCTGAAGTGGACTGATATACGAACGCATTTTTTACTTGTTTCATTTGCAATGCATTATGGTGTTTACTGAATTGCGATTATGGTGAAAAGTTACTTGAATTGATGACGCTTGGATATTTGCATTCTTTTGGCTTTGCCGTGTCGACGTGCTGCCACACAGAGTTGATGCTTTGAAAAAGCAATGCCACATTTGACAGGTCTAAGCAATAATGAGGTACTCGGCAGCCTTTGTCACGACGCGTGCAACTTCGTCCACGTGCGCTTGGATCGTGGTCGAGTTGTCCCCAAAGACAATGCCATCGTCGATGCCCGGGAACGCCGTGCCCAGGTAGCCTTCGTAGAAGCCTGGACCGAAGATCACGTGCTTGTACCATGGGCGGTGCGGAAGCCCCTCGCCCGTCAACAGGTAGCGCTCCAAGCCCACGAGCTTCTCATTCCACACCGATCGAGTTTCATCCGTCGCGGTGTTCGCATTGCTGGCGATGGTCGCGTGGAACGCTTCCGCGTTGGCGCCAAACAGGATGATCGCTTCGTGCAGCTTGGTCGTCGTGACATCAAGTTTCAAGGCAGCAAGTCTGGTTTCAAAGCCCTTCAAGGACTCTTCCATGACAAGGCTGTACGTCGAGAAGTCGAATGGAATGATGGCGCTGTCCGCGAGGCGAAGCCCCAAGAGTCCCCACCATTGTGCCGTGGCTTTTTCTGCAGCGTAGTTTGGATCCGCAAACTTCTCCACGTAGGAAATACTGTCCATCGTGCTGTGGTACACGCCATACATGACACCGAAGCCCACATTTGCCGAGATGATACCGAGATGCTGGTAAAACGGAGTGAAGTCCGAGCCTGAGCCCATGAAATTGATCAAATGGTCTGGCGCAAGCGTCCCCACAGTGCTGGCGTTCCCGTACGTCGCACGTTTAGCAGCTGCCTGGTTCACCCACTGCTCGTACAGCGTCGTCTCGGTCTCATTGCCGAAGAACTTGTTCGCAGGCGTGACCTTGGCAGTCTCGACGAGGAATTTAGCAATCGACGGTGCGCTAGAAGCAGCGACCTGATATCCGGTCGTAGCGTCCACATTGAGATACGCCACAGCGTGTTCCTTCAGATTTGCCGCATTGTCTTCGGCCCATTCCGTGCTTCCCAAAAGCGAGTACTCCTCACCATCCCACGAACCAAGTACGATCGTGCGGCGTGGCTTCCAACCAGTCTTCAAGAGCTCGCCGAGGTTACGAGCAATCTCAAGGAGCGCCGTCGTGCCACTGTTGGGATCAATTGCGCCACACACCCACGCGTCACGGTGGTTGCCAAGCACCACCTTCTTCTCTGGTTCCTCTGCACCGTCGATAGTGCCGATGACATCCCAAATCGGACCGATCTTGTTGTCCATCTCCAGATCCAAGTTTAGGATAGTGGCCTCATCATCACCGACGTGGTAGCCGTCGGCAAAGGTGAGCGCGCCTTGCCAGGCATCTGGTGCCTTCTTTCCTCCCAGGGACTGGAGGATGTACTGGGCTTGACCGTAGGACAACGGTAACGCTGGGATGTGTGGCACAGTATTCACGTCTTCGTATTTGAGGTATGATGCGTCGAGGTTCGATGGGAATCCTGGGGTCAGTGGATCACCCCCAGAAATCGAGAGGTAGGTGATCGATCCACGCTGGTAGGAGTCCTTTGGACGCCACAGTCCATTCGGGTAGGTTGGACCCATTGCATAGCCATCATCGTGCGGGTCCGAGTAGATCAGAACGCCCGCCATACCGTGCTGCTCCGCAGCGTAGACCTTCAGACCGCGCATAGCAGATCCGTAGCGCACAAGAGCGATCTTGCCCTTCAAGGTCACATTCTGGTCCACAAGGTACTGGAAATCCTGTCGGCTGCCGTAGTTGGCGTACACCACGGACGCCGTAACGTTTCCAGTCGCGGCGTAGGCGAGGAACGGTGGAAGCGCATCAGGCTCAGTGGTGCATGCGTCATCGGCGACGGTACCTTCGTCCAGGTTGAGCACCTGAGCGGCGGCTTTTGGCTCCACGATCGCCAAGTGACGACGGACAGGAGTGGACAGCAGCGTGTAGTACTCCTTGAGCGTCACGTTGAGACCGTAGGATTCGAATTGTTTGGCCGTGTACACTGCAGTCTCGTAATCTCGCTTCGTGCCAGCACTGTGTGGAGTACTGTTTTATCGGTACACACAGAAGCATAAAGTGGATTAGTTTCGTGTTCGATGTGTACCGAGTGTTCAGGCGTACAAGGGAAAACGTACCTTGCGTAATAGTGGAGTTGTTCCCGGAGCTTTGACGCGTCGATGCCGTTCACGAACTTGCTCTCAACGCTGCTGAGCACGCTGTCCAAGTTGATCGTGTCCACAATTTGGCTGTTGCTGGTCGCGCCTTGCAGTTCCACCGACGACAACGACGAGCTGCGATCGTGGACGTAGCCCATCGCAGCCAGCACCATCAGCAGACCAGCGACGCCAGCCGTGCGGGGCACGCGACCCGTTCGCGAGGGCGTGTCCTTCACATCGGCTTGCATCACGTTGTTAATTCCATTCGCGCTGGTGGCGTTGAACGTGCCGTACGCATCGGCGCTGTCGGTGCTCGAGGGCGATTGCTTCTTGGACGACGCGAGCGGCGCCATGGTGCGTGCGAACTTGACGACGACGACGACGACGACGACGACGACGACGATGAGGTTGAGTGCGTGTGTGCGGCAGACTGCGAGTCGAGAAGTGAGGCGAATGGGAAGCGCGCGCTTCAAGACCTTCGAGAGTCTGCATCTCCTGCTTCACCGTTGGCGCTTTCACAATCGGAGCTGCTCGTCTGTCGAGACACATCAAGGTGTTCGTTTTCTGCCAGCTGTTTCCAGCACCCCGTTTCTGTCCACATCGGTGTTTTTGATTGGCAAACCTCCGATTGGCGAGTTGTCCATGAGACCATCACTCTGGATACCACACCTCTAACATATGTATTATATATAAAGTCAGAAAGAGAAGAAGGGTGGAAGGACAAGCTGGAATCGAAACCTTCAACCAGAACCTGTCACAGACTGCAGAATATTGACAGTAGACAAATGGCAACGCCATTGACTTCTGGAGACCCACGAGGCTTGTCCTTCTCGAAATCAGTTGGTCACTTTCACACCACCATTCAAACTGATGCTTGTTGATACTGTACTGCGTGCGCGCCTGTCGAGGGCTGCAAGCACGACTGTCTTCAGCTGAAGGTTCAGCACTTCACCCAAGACAGAGTCACACTCACGGCCGATGCAGATGATGAGTGCTGACGCTTTCAAAGAGTGTTTGTGTTGCAACCCCACTCTTGATGATCACATGCCTGACAGTCAGGTCATCCACATCGTTCCGATTCTAGATGTTGTTTTATATTCATTTTAACTTTATAAATGATGTATGAGGTGTGTTACAAGTGACAATCAGAATGATGGTCCTATGAATGACTCGCTGGACATTGCATAGAGTGCGACAGGTTTGCCAATCAAAAACACCGATGTGGACAGAAACGGGGTGCTGGAAACAGCTGGCAGAAAACGAACACCTTGATGTGTCTCGACAGACGAGCAGCTCCGATTGTGAAAGCGCTAACGGTGAAGCAGGAGATGCAGACTCTCGAAGGTCTTGAAGCGCGCGCTTCCCATTCGCCTCACTTCTCGACTCGCAGTCTGCCGCACACACGCACTCAACCTCATCGTCGTCGTCGTCGTCGTCGTTGTCAAGTTCGCACGCACCATGGCGCCGCTCGCGTCGTCCAAGAAGCAATCGCCCTCGAGCACCGACAGCGCCGATGCGTACGGCACGTTCAACGCCACCAGCGCGAATGGAATTAACAACGTGATGCAAGCCGATGTGAAGGACACGCCCTCGCGAACGGGTCGCGTGCCCCGCACGGCTGGCGTCGCTGGTCTGCTGATGGTGCTGGCTGCGATGGGCTACGTCCACGATCGCAGCTCGTCGTTGTCGTCGGTGGAACTGCAAGGCGCGACCAGCAACAGCCAAATTGTGGACACGATCAACTTGGACAGCGTGCTCAGCAGCGTTGAGAGCAAGTTCGTGAACGGCATCGACGCGTCAAAGCTCCGGGAACAACTCCACTATTACGCAAGGTACGTTTTCCCTTGTACGCCTGAACACTCGGTACACATCGAACACGAAACTAATCCACTTTATGCTTCTGTGTGTACCGATAAAACAGTACTCCACACAGTGCTGGCACGAAGCGAGATTACGAGACTGCAGTGTACACGGCCAAACAATTCGAATCCTACGGTCTCAACGTGACGCTCAAGGAGTACTACACGCTGCTGTCCACTCCTGTCCGTCGTCACTTGGCGATCGTGGAGCCAAAAGCCGCCGCTCAGGTGCTCAACCTGGACGAAGGTACCGTCGCCGATGACGCATGCACCACTGAGCCTGATGCGCTTCCACCGTTCCTCGCCTACGCCGCGACTGGAAACGTTACGGCGTCCGTGGTGTACGCCAACTACGGCAGCCGACAGGATTTCCAGTACCTTGTGGACCAGAATGTGACCTTGAAGGGCAAGATCGCTCTTGTGCGCTACGGATCTGCTATGCGCGGTCTGAAGGTCTACGCTGCGGAGCAGCACGGTATGGCGGGCGTTCTGATCTACTCGGACCCGCACGATGATGGCTATGCAATGGGTCCAACCTACCCGAATGGACTGTGGCGTCCAAAGGACTCCTACCAGCGTGGATCGATCACCTACCTCTCGATTTCTGGGGGTGATCCACTGACCCCAGGATTCCCATCGAACCTCGACGCATCATACCTCAAATACGAAGACGTGAATACTGTGCCACACATCCCAGCGTTACCGTTGTCCTACGGTCAAGCCCAGTACATCCTCCAGTCCCTGGGAGGAAAGAAGGCACCAGATGCCTGGCAAGGCGCGCTCACCTTTGCCGACGGCTACCACGTCGGTGATGATGAGGCCACTATCCTAAACTTGGATCTGGAGATGGACAACAAGATCGGTCCGATTTGGGATGTCATCGGCACTATCGACGGTGCAGAGGAACCAGAGAAGAAGGTGGTGCTTGGCAACCACCGTGACGCGTGGGTGTGTGGCGCAATTGATCCCAACAGTGGCACGACGGCGCTCCTTGAGATTGCTCGTAACCTCGGCGAGCTCTTGAAGACTGGTTGGAAGCCACGCCGCACGATCGTACTTGGTTCGTGGGATGGTGAGGAGTACTCGCTTTTGGGAAGCACGGAATGGGCCGAAGACAATGCGGCAAATCTGAAGGAACACGCTGTGGCGTATCTCAATGTGGACGCTACGACCGGATATCAGGTCGCTGCTTCTAGCGCACCGTCGATTGCTAAATTCCTCGTCGAGACTGCCAAGGTCACGCCTGCGAACAAGTTCTTCGGCAATGAGACCGAGACGACGCTGTACGAGCAGTGGGTGAACCAGGCAGCTGCTAAACGTGCGACGTACGGGAACGCCAGCACTGTGGGGACGCTTGCGCCAGACCATTTGATCAATTTCATGGGCTCAGGCTCGGACTTCACTCCGTTTTACCAGCATCTCGGTATCATCTCGGCAAATGTGGGCTTCGGTGTCATGTATGGCGTGTACCACAGCACGATGGACAGTATTTCCTACGTGGAGAAGTTTGCGGATCCAAACTACGCTGCAGAAAAAGCCACGGCACAATGGTGGGGACTCTTGGGGCTTCGCCTCGCGGACAGCGCCATCATTCCATTCGACTTCTCGACGTACAGCCTTGTCATGGAAGAGTCCTTGAAGGGCTTTGAAACCAGACTTGCTGCCTTGAAACTTGATGTCACGACGACCAAGCTGCACGAAGCGATCATCCTGTTTGGCGCCAACGCGGAAGCGTTCCACGCGACCATCGCCAGCAATGCGAACACCGCGACGGATGAAACTCGATCGGTGTGGAATGAGAAGCTCGTGGGCTTGGAGCGCTACCTGTTGACGGGCGAGGGGCTTCCGCACCGCCCATGGTACAAGCACGTGATCTTCGGTCCAGGCTTCTACGAAGGCTACCTGGGCACGGCGTTCCCGGGCATCGACGATGGCATTGTCTTTGGGGACAACTCGACCACGATCCAAGCGCACGTGGACGAAGTTGCACGCGTCGTGACAAAGGCTGCCGAGTACCTCATTATTGCTTAGACATGTCTATCAAGTATCAAACACGTTCCAAGTGGGTACCACAGCAAGAGAAGCGTCCATAGTTTGGATTTGCAATTTGTATGTAAACGTTTCCCCAACTACAGGGATGTCTGTATCTGAGTAGCGAGATTGCTTGCCACGAGTCGTCACAACTACGAGCCCAGTTGGCTGCGTTGGCTCTGCCAACGGGTCTATGCACTGATGTCAGTGAAGTTGCCATTCAGTTTAGACAATTCTCTCGCTCCACCCCTCAACACATGATCAAATGGAAATAGGGCTTTTACTTGAACACCAGGTACTCAGCGGCGCTCTGCACCACGCGCGCAACCTCATTCACGTGCTCTTGAATCGCGGTCGCGTTGTCGCCGAAGACGATACCGTCAGCAATGCCCGGGAACGCCGTGCCGCTGTAGCCCTCGTAGAAACCTGGGCCGAAGATCACATGTTTGTACCATGGACGGTGCGGGAGACCAGCGTCCGTGAGGAGGTAGCGTTCCAGATTTAGCAGCTTTACGTTCAACGACTGGCGTTGGACCTCGGCCGATCCGTCGTTTACAGACTTTTCCTCAAAGTCACTGATCTGGGACTGGAAAGTTGCTGCGTTGGCTTCAAACAGCGCGATCGCATCGTGGAGTTTCGCAGTCGTGATGGAGAGCTTCAGAGCCGCGAGCTTGGCTTCAAATCCGGCGAGAGACGTTTCCATGACCAGTGCGTACGTGGAGAAGTCAAACGGAAGAATCGCGTTATCCGCAAGGCGAAGCGCCAGGAGCCCCCACCATTGCGCCATGGTCGTATGGGTCACGTACTCGGGATCGCCGAACGTTTCCGAGTACGGGACGCTGTCCATGGTGCTGTGGTACACACCATAGTGTCCGCCGTCGAGGTTGAACACGAGGTTCGCCGAGCAATCGTGGTCGATCAGCGTGCCTGGAGTGGCTTGCTATTCTGGGCGTGACAGACGTCTGGCGGGTTCACCACCCAGAAGAAAGGGTGTTCTCCGGCCCACAGCCACGCAAGAATCGACTCGACTACATCCTTATGTCGGAGGAGATGAACACCAAGTTGTACCAATCGTCCAGGTACATTGAACCGGGGAATGGTGGTGACCACTTGGCGCACACAGTCATACTGAGTGCTTCATTCCAGCCGCGAGCGACAAGTCACTGGAAATTTCCCCCGGACCTTCTTGAGTTTCCACAAGTAGTGCAGGCGCTGCGCGCGGAAGCAGCTGGGCTCCTCGTCGCAATGAAGGGGGCAACGAACCCTGGATTACTGTGGGAAGGATGGAAAAGACGAATTCGGTGCCTACTACAGAGCGTTCAAAGAAAAATCAAAAGACAAGACGATGACATCGTTCTTCGAGCCAAGCACAGCCTCGAAGTTGCAGCAAATCTGTATCGGGAAGATCGATCTCTGGCAAGGGAAGCAACATTTCGGGAGCGGCTAGCCTCCTTTAACGAGCTGCGGAAACAAGTCTCCATGGTCCACCAAGATTCTGCCTTCGATCTCCACGCAGAGCACTCTGAGCGGTCGTCTTCCTTTTTCTTCCGGTCCACTGACGCATCGCTCCGGCGGGTTCCGGTAGACAGTATCACTCTGCAGTCCGGTGTTGTATCCTCGGATCCTGGTGACATTTCCCACGGCTTTGTGAATCACTGGGGGAGAGTGTTTGGGGACGAGACACTTCTCGGCGAGCCATCACTTCCTCCATCGGCAGAGTCGCAGACGCGTTTACTCGACTCAATCAATCGGACGCTATCGGAGTCGCAATGCGCAGAGCTAAACGATCCAATCACTGCGCTCGAACTAGCAGAAACTATCAGACACATGAAAGCACGATCGTCGCCTGGTTTGGATGGCTTCACGGCTTCCTTCTATCAAGTTGATCCGGATGTGTTTGGTGAAATACTAGCGATCGTGTTTGACTACCAGCTTCGGCGAGGCATCTTACTGCCCTCTCAGCGAAAATCGTGCGTCGTTCTCCTCCACAAGAAAGGCTCGCGCTCTGAACCCGGAAACTACCGTCCAATAGCTCTAATGCAAGTGGACGTAAAAATCTTATCCAAGGCGCTCGCATTTCGGCTGCGAAAGGTTGTGCATGTGTTGGTGCACCAAGATCAAGCCGGTTTTATCCCGGGGCGGTCGCTTCACCACCATGTCCGTTTCCTAAAGGAACTCCAGCAGCACGTAACCAATGAGGGAAACGAAGGCTATGCGCTGTTTCTTGATTTTGAGAAAGCATATGACCGCGTTGACTGGAGATACATGGAGGCAGTGCTCGAGCGAATGAACTGTGGTGGGCGATTCATTGAATGGGTCCGACTGCTCTACAATTGCCCAGTTGCGCAGCTCCATCTGAATGGAGGACTTCATGGGCCAATCCGACCAACTCGAGGGGTGAAACAGGGCGATCCGCTCTCGTGCTTTCTCTTCCTGCTCTGCATTGAGCCTCTGGGCCAACTTCTTCGCCTCGACCAGTCCAAGGGAATTCGTCTCCGAGACGATGTTGTGGCAACCGGGTTGTATTTCGCAGACGACTCGACAGTGCTGACATCATCGCTCGCGCATCTCACCGATCAACTCGAACTCGTTCAAGTGTACTGTGCTGGTAGCGGCGCTCGACTGAACCTGCAGAAATCAGCTCTCCTCCCCCTCAATCGAAGGACCCAGTGCCCCAGCTTTCACCAAGTTCGTGTGATCACGGCGACAGAATCGATCTCATACCTTGGTATAGAATTCAGCCAGTGCGATGACGAAGCGCGATATCTCCAAAAACTGGACGACGTGTTCTACAGAAGTCTCAAAAATTGGGGTCGGCGAGCACGGACGATTCGAGGAAGGGTTCTTCTGTGCAAAGCTGTAATCCTCTCCAAGCTCTGGCACTTTACAGCACATATCACTGTGCCCAACGCCTTCATTGTGAAGTGGCAGAGAAGTCTCAATCGATTTGTGCTGAACAGGAAGTGGGGACGAGATGCGAAGTCCATCCAGCTCATCTCCACCGAGTTTGTTCTCCTACCTACTGGTGCTGGAGGTCTGAGTGTCCCGAGCATTGAGGCAACTCTTCGGCGCCAGCGGTTGGGATTAATTCAGCAGTTTGCGGTGCGGTGTCTGGAACGGAAACAACATGCCTGGGCAGTTGTGTCACGGCAGATTTTCGATCGAGTTTTACCAAAATATGGAGAGAACTGTGCACTAGACTTCCTGTCCACCAACCCTCGGACATCTCCCCGCCAATTTCAAGTGAACCTACTTTCTACGTGGTGGAAGACATCGTGGAGCTACTGGAGCGAGATAAACTGGCCGATCTCTGCACAGGACCTTCCGAACCCAGACCGCCAGAGCCAACTACTTTGCGAGCCAATCTGGTTCAACAAGAACCCGATCCTTCAAGTGATACCCCGCGGATTTGCGCGCCATAGCCGACCGGTCGGCGCAATTCCAGAGCCCCAACAATCGCATCGCCGCCGTTTCGCACAAGAACACAACATTCGTTGCCTGTTTGATGTGCTGACTGATGCTGGGCGATGGCCGTCGGAAGGAGAATTCCTGACTCGATTTCTCCCAAACCATCCTGACACCTCCGAGCTCTCACAGTACGCGAGATGGCTTCATCCGCTTTACTGCGAGCTCACCCAAATTGCATCACAATGCGGCTTGGAGGAGGATGTTTTGACTGGTTTGCCGAGACTTGCACTCTTCTCAGAGCAATTCGCGCCAATGGGTGGGATTCATGGGTACCAAAAGCCAATCTATTTTCCAAATCTGCGGCGGATAGACATCAACAAAGTGATACCAAACGTGACCCGCAGCAGCCGAAAGCATCCAATCACGGCTCACGAAGATTCAGACACAATCGTCCAAGAATTTCTCGAGTTCGAGCAGGCACACCAACGTTCGCTGTTGCCGGTGTATCGAGACTTCCGGCTTCGTCTGGCATTCCGCCTCGTTCCTGTCGGATACAGGCTCAGCTTTCTCCACAAAGACCACCCAGAGCGGCTGTATTGCCCCGTGCCAAGGTGCAATGGAATCGAAACCGACCGCCACCTTCTCTTCGACTGTCCCCATTATGGACGTGTATGGCTCAACTTTGATCAAGACTGGTCCCAATTCTTTGCAGCACCAATGACGTGGACAGACGCTATCCTACCGTTCACGAGACAGCTACGACAAGATTGGGAACACAAGAACGAAGCAATTGTGACTTTGTGGAGCGTTATCTCTGCCATCACACTGCACACTGTCTGGACAGACAGGAACGCAGTTGTGTTTCGGAACGCGCAACCAACCTCTCCACAGTTCATCGAGCTCCGCATTTTTGTTACGTTCTCGGCGCACATTCGCTCTCTCCTCCGTCGCGCTAACTGCGATGGAACCCAATCTCCATCGTATGCAGACCTACAGTGTATCATCACTCAACTCCGGCGATCCCAACACTTTGGATCCTTCTTCAATCCCAGAAGCAACATGCTCAAGATTCAGAAGCTTCACAACATTGCGCTTGTCCAAGGCTCCCAGGTACCCCCACACCACACTTCGTAACCATCATACTCAGCTGTCGAGCCCATTTATTTATCTCCTGCAGTTGAGTTCTCACCTGTCTAAATCGGTAATCGAGACAATTCCAAAAAAAAAAAAAAAAAAAAAAAACACGAGGTTCGCCGAGATAACTCCAAGATGCTGGTAGAACGGTGTGAAATCCGAGCCCGAGCCCATGAAGTTGATCAAGTGGTCTGGCGCGAGGGTGCCATCGTCACTGGCATTATTCGTTTTTACACGGCTCACAGCTGCTTGGTTCTCCCACTGCTCGTACAGCGATGCCTCGGTCTCGTTGCCGTAGAACTTGTTTGCAGGGGTAGCTTTTGCCGTTTCGAGAAGGAATTTGGCAATCGAGGGAGCCGCAGCAGCAGTGATGTGAGGTCCCAGGAAGCTGTCCACGTTCAGGTAAGCGACGCCGTTCTTCTTCAAGTCTGCTGCGTGATCTTCGACCCACTCGGTACTTCCCAGAAGCGCGTATTCCTCACCATCCCACGAACCAAGTACGATGGTGCGACGCGGCTTCCAACCAGTCTTCAGAAGCTCACCGAGGTTACGCGCGACCTCAAGCAGTGTAATGGAGCCACTGTTTGGGTCGACTGCTCCACACACCCACGCATCGCGATGGTTACCGAGCACGACCTTCTTCTCTGGTTCTTTTGCTCCGTCAATGATGCCGATGACATCCCAAATCGGACCGACTTTGTTGTCCATCTCCAAGTCGAGGTTGAGCACAGTAGACTCGTCATCGCCAATACGATATCCGCCATCAATCGGCAACGCGCCTTGCCATGCTTGAGGCGCTGTCTTGCCACCCAAAGCCTTGAGAATGATCTGAGCTTGACCATAAGACAGTGGTAACGCTGGGATGTGCGGCACGGTCTTCAAGTCTTCGTACTTGAGGTATGGCGCGCCGAGGTTCGATGGGAACCCTGGAGTCAGCGGATCACCACTGGCGATCGAGAGGTAGTCGAGCGAACCGCGCTGGTAGGACCCATCAGGACGCCATGGTCCATTTGGGTAGGTGGCGCCGATGGTGTAACCATCTTCGTGCGGGTCCGAGTAGATCAGCACACCCGCCATTTCGTGCTGCTCCGCCGCATAGACCTTCATACTGCGGAAGGTACCGCCATAACGAACCAGCGCGATCTTGCCCTTCAAAGTCACATTCTGGTCCACAAGGTACTGGAAATCCTGCTGTCCACCCAAATTGGCGTACACGACCGACGCCGTGACGTTTCCCGTCGCCGCATACGCGAGGAAAGGCGCGAGCGCTTCGGGGTCGCTGCTGCAGGAGTCGCCATCGACGACAGCTTCATCCAGGTTGAGCACCTGAGCGGCGGCTTTTGGCTCCACGATCGCCAAGTGACGGCGCACTGGCTTCGAGAGCAGCGTGTAGTACTCCTTGATGGTCGCGTTGAGTCCGTAGGACTCGAACTGCTTGGCCGTGTACACCGCCGTCTCGTAATCGCGCTTCGTACCAGCACTGTGCGGCACACTGTCGAATGCAAAACAATACAATAGATTAGTAAATGCTGAGAACTGAGACCAACACACAAGGCTGCCTTTGTCAGTACCTCGAATAGAAATGGAGGTGTTCTCGGAGTTTGGCCTTGTCGATGCCGTTCACGAACTTGCTCTCAACGCTGCTGAGCACGCTCTCCAAATCAACAGCACGCCGCAATGCGTCTTCCTGTGTCGTAGCATCCGCAGCGTGGCTGTTGCTGGTCGCGCTCTGCATTTCCACGGACGGCAACGTCGAGCTGCAGTCGTGGACGTACCCCATCGCAGCCAGCACCATCAGCAGACCAGCGACGCCAGCGGTGCGGACTATGCGACTGCCTCGCATGGTGCTGGGGGCGTTAGCGCTGCTGACGTCATTCGTGTTCGCGGCGTTGAACGTGCCGTACGCATCGGCACGCACAGCGACGCTCGAGGAGGTTTGTTGCTTCTTAGGCGGCGCCATCGTGCTCAAATGGAACTGAGCGGCGGCAGCAGCAAAGGACTAATACGACAGCAGCAACGCACGAGAACCGAGACTGTGGAGCTGCTGCGGGACGCACGCGGCCGTCGGTCTGCACACTCATCCGCAGCGCCATGGCCATCACGCCATCCTGCACGATTTGCCTTCCCGTCTCTTATACATGCTATTCTCTTCAAAGTAATAATCAGTTGCTCAAGTTGATGACTCGTCGCTGTGGCCTCCCAAAAATGTTATGTTTTAAAATTGATGGTACGATGTGGAGCTCTCATTTAGTGAAGCAACAGCAAGTGTCTACTCTATAAACTAATATATACTTTGGCATATTGTGCAGTCGTGATTTTATCTGTTTTGCACGATAAGCTGTCTAATGTGATAAGCGCGCAATGATATGCTGTCAATTCAAATATGAATTGCCTGCACTCCTCTGGAGAGATTTTCGACCGCATTTCATTAGCGCATTTCATCAGCGCATCTCATCAAGGAGGAGGACGCGATGGGGAACGAAGCGAGTCGTCCCGTGGGCGACGAGCTCTCGCCACAGGGAGGCGTCTCGGGGTACGTCAGGAGCTCGCCCAACATGCCGCCGACGCCCACGTTCACGCCCACGGCGGGCGCCGGACGACGCAGCAAGAGCTTCACAGGCTTCCAGTCACCGTCGCCCTCGTCCGCTTCAGCCGCAGGTAATGTTGGCGGAGTGGGCGTCGCGGCGTCTCCTTCGTCCGCGGCGAATCTCCAGAAGCAGCAGTCGATGCCACGCATGGAGCGCACGATCCAGCGCATGGACAAGGCGATCCGCAGACGCGTGCGCGGCGGGATCACGTACAACATGAAGATCATCATCCGCGGGGACAAAGGCACGGGCAAGACGTCGCTGTTCCAGCGCTTGAAGGGCGAACCGATCCCAGATGAGCACGTGTCGACCCCGCAGTTGCAGTCGGCCACGATCAATTGGAACTTCCGCGCGAACTCGGAGGAGAACGTCAAGTGCGAGGTGTGGGACGTCGTAGACCGAGGCTTCAACCCGCTCGTTGAAGGCAGCGAGGCTGCTGCGAATGGTGCAGGTGCGAATAGTGCCGACCATAATGGAAGTCCGTTTGAACTGGGTGCGTTGCAGGCGAATGGCGGAAACTTCGCGTCGGTGCGCGCGTCGGCGGCCGTTGCCGCGTCGATCGCTGGTGCGACTGGCGTGAATGGCGCTCACACTGTCGCGACCGTGGATGCCTCGACAGTGGACGTGTACCATGAGACCCACGGTGTGATTTTCCTGCTCGATATCACCAAGTGGCACACGCTGGAGTACGTGAAGAAGGAGCTCGAGAAAGTGCCGGTGCATATTCCAACGCTAGTGCTCGGTAATTTCCGAGACTGTGGCAACCAGCGCAAGATCTTTAAGGAAGACATTCAGGATCTGCTGTACGGGAGTAGTGATCGCTCGCGACAGCAGCAGCAAGGACGTCGGCCGCATGAATTGCTGTACTTCGAGTGCTCGCTGCTGAACTGCTATGGTCTCAAGTCGTTGCATCAATACTTCGGCGTCCCGTTCCTGCAATTGAAGCTTGCGACGATTCGCCAGCAGATGCGCATTGTCGAGGGCGAATTCTCGCACTTGAAGCACGATCTCACGGCGAAGATATCGGAACAACGGTACTCGGATTACGTGGAGCATATCAAAGCCACTGGCTCGGATATTCGAACGGGCCGCAAAGTGTCAGGCACGGCGGCAACTGGACTTGTGAGAATGGAAAGCACTGCCATCGTCGTGAATGGCAGCGAGCGCAACCTTCGTGTGGAGAGTGACGACACGCAGAACGCTGCCGCGCACGCGAAACTCGGACGAACGCAAAGCAATGCGAGCACAGGCAGCGACATTGTCGTGACCGAGCAAAGCGTCGCCAGCAGTCATGTTGACGCTCCAAGTGGCACGACGTCGCCAAGCGAACTATCCCTCTCTCAATCGCAGCAGAAAGATCTGGTGGACTTGCCAGAGCGCACGAACAGTCTGGCTGATCAAGTGACTGTCCCTTTGAAGATTGCTCATGCTGAAAGCGCCCCAGTTGATCCAACGCCTATGGAGCAGGAAGAAGAGAGACCAGCTGTATCGGAGAAAACGAACAAGACAGCCAAGTCATCATCAAAGAACTCTACGGCGTCTAAAGAAAGCACCGCAAAGGCTGTGAACGACTCTCCTGTTCGAACGGCCCAAAAAGTTGCTGTAGATGAGCCCATGAGTCTAGAAGATTTCCAGGTTCCGAAGCTGAAAAAGAATGATCTGGACAGCTTTTATTCGGACGAAGACAGTGACGCGGACGGCGCCAGCGACGAAGATGTGATTGTACCACCAGCGACGGGAGCCATGAAGAAGTACACGTCACACAGCCACAAGCAAATGTTTATTGATTCCGATGCATCTGACTCCGATGAGGAAGTGAAGTCGCAACGCAATGCGAAAAAGAGCTCTCCGCGTACGCGTGAGGTAGTCGCGCAACCTGATAAAGAACCGCCTGTTGCACCTACAAAGTCACCGTCTGCGTTGGATCAAGATGCAGAAGCGGCTCGTAACGCTAAACCAGTTGCTGATGCTGAAGGCGAAGTTGTCAGTACAGAAAAGCACACTGATCACCCATCGACTGACGAATCCCGTCCGGAACATCACCAGCCGCAACCCTCTCCATCTCCAAGTACGACGGTCTCCAGCTCCAGACCAGTGTCACCCCTCCAACGTACCTCTCGTAGCCCAAGTCCTCGTCATAAATTGGATTCAAGCAGATCAAATATTTCAAAACTCGATTCGTCCCCTGTACTTTCTACAGATGATACAACTGAGGTGCATGCGCGAGAAAACACTGAAGGTATGGCAGAGGATACCAAGAATGCCACTTCTATTGATGGAGAAGTAGCCGTTGAGAAAGCGGTTTTGGTGAGCAGTGCTCCAGGAAGTCCTGCCGGTCGCAACTCTCCTTGCCGTCATTTGCAGCGCAAGGAGAGTTCTCAGTCGAATTCGAGTCGAAAGAACAGTTTCGAAGTTGACAGTGCTGCAGAAGTACCCGTCGAGGTTGTCGCTCTGGCTGAAACGATGAGCAATGGCGTTTTAGATGAACATACCCATGAAGAAACGGAGACAAGTGAAGACGTGTTGAGTGAGACTAAAGGAAACGAGATCAAAATGAGCACTGATGAAGCGGCCGTCGAGAATGAAGAGAAAGATGAAAATTCGAGCTCAAGAATCTCAGAAGACTTGAAGTATGAGGAAGAAGCCGAGCACGCAGTCTTATCCGACGACATCGAGGACTTCTTTTCTGATGAAGACAGAGACAAGGATGAGGCTGTTGAAGTATCCTCAAGCCAAGCCCAGAACGAGCGTCCAGCCGAATCTAGCACTGTGACGCTGGAGCAGAAAGTAAAGCGTCCAGAATTGATCGTGAGCGACGACGAAGACGATGAACCCAAGTTAACCGTCGCCTCACAATCTCAAGCGAATACGAACGCAATTGCTGTTGAAGAAAATGGTGCCTCAAAAGAACGGTTTGCTGCCGATGAAGCCGGAGAAGATGTTCATGATTTGGTCGTTGGCTCTACCATGGATAACGACAAGTTTTTCTCCGACGAAAGTGACGCCGATGATGAAGAAACGCAAAATGTCGAGACCCAAGTTCCTATCTCAACCCCAAGTGTGACATCTGTACAGTCGAAGACCGCTCAACAGAGCAGCCGACCGAGTATGTTGATGAATGACGAAGAAAGCGAAGATGATGGCGCTCAAATTCCAGCAAGAAACAGTATCTCGGTACCACTGACTGCTGCTCCGCCTGAATCAAAGCGTCGTCTAGATATCGCTATGAACGGTGAATCGAGCGATTCAAATGATGACAGGCATGTGCAGAAAGCAAGGAACATCCCTGTATTTTCTTCTCACTCAAGCAGCAAAGTCAAAGAGTCGTCTACATCGTATTTACCTGCACCCGCGGAGGCTGGTTATGCTCTAACTACGTCGAAGAACGAGCTTGACTCATTCTTCAGTGAAAGCGAAAGCGAATCCGAAGATATCAGGAAGCCAGGAAACGCACGAAATCTGAATCCGACGTCTCCGTCGAGAGCAAAAACATCGAATGGACCATCAAGGTATAGCCTCGTTGCGAGTGACGACGATGGTGATGAAGACGGTAGCACGATCGATCGATTCGCCAGTTACAGCACCAAGACGGTGCGAAAGAGCAAGGCAGAGCGCAAGCAAGAACGGGAGGAAATCCGGCGGATGACGGCGTCTCTGTCGTCGTCTGCATTGATTGAGGATGCAACTCCAGCTCCAACGACACTAGCGTCCATTGGAAATGCAGACGTGATGGCTGCCATTCGGCAGGCTCAAGAAGAGGCTTTGCGGATGATGCCTATGTCTGATAATGCGAGCGGTGGGGAAGACGACAAGAAGAGAATCCACAAGTCGAAATCGAAAAGCAGCAGCAGCTCGAGCCATAGACGAAGCAGCAAGACGCATGGCGAAAACTTAACCGCGAGTAGCAGCAGCAGCAGAACCACGAAGAAGAAGAAGAGCAGCAGTAGCAAGAGTTCTTTGCGATCTTCATCGAAACGCGAAGCAGGTTCAGGCGACGAGCGACGCGAGTCCAGAAGGTGATAGGTTTCTCTTCTGTGTAAAAAAAAGCAAAAGCACTGACGCGTTTCCTCCATGGTTATCTTTCCGTCTGATGTACTGTTTTAATCTTCGTGTTAAGCATGTGCGACATTTCTGCATTTGTGCCAGAGTGCACATCCGTCTCTGATTGGCTATGAGTTAATGACTAATTCATTTCATCCAATCAAGACCTTTCTGTAAGCGCAGAGTTCCATGTGGAAAGCTTTCTGAGGCGAGAGAATTCCTTTTCGAAAAAAACGACAGAGAACGAGCGGCTCCATACAATAGACAGGTAGATAGACAACTATGCTAAGCCGTTCGCGCGCTTCGACCACTTCTCCGGACAGCGAGCGCGAGTCTCCAGCGTCCCAGGGCGACACAAACCGCGAGCTCCAACGTCAACGATCGTCCTCCGTTTCTGGTGGCAATGCCGAGCGCTTGGTCGGACCGTTGCCGCCAGCGAGGAAGCGGCGGTACCGGTCGCGCAACTGCCGCAATTTCAAGCGCTATGGCGATTTGTTCCAGTTTGTGGAGGCTTCTGGAGGTGTTGGCGCTGGTGGTGAACGACAGGGACGAGTGGTGCTTCGAAGCGCGCGCGCGCAGAACCGACGCCTGATGCAGGAGGTGCAGGAGATGCAGCGGCGCGTGCTCGAGCTGCAGCGACAGCGCAATCCGCTGCAGTCCGAGACGCTCAATTCGTACGAGAACGCGATCGCGCACGCGATGGACATGACGAGACGCTTTTACTTGCTGTTTGAGAACGGATACGATCCTGTGAAGACCCCAGTGCATGCGCAGACTGCCGCGCGGTTTCTGCGTGCCGTTATGGACGAAGACGTCGTGTGCACCGAGTTCCGCGGCGTGGATCTGTTTCTGCATCAATACGAGGTCTGCTGCCAGGGCCATGCGTCCATGAAGATCTCGCTCAAGGAACTGACTTTAATCAGCGACAGTGCGAACGACGGCTCGATCCAGATCTACGCGCACGCCGTGGCGACGTTACGAATCAGTCGAGACACGCTGATACGCTTCTTCCCGCGTATCATCAACGACGAAGAGCTCACGCAGCAGCTCATCGGTCGCGAGTACATGCTGCAGTACGACAAGGTGTTCCATTTCCGGAGCGGCCGCATCTTCCAGCACGAGTTGCGCGTGGACCTCTGCAACGGCATCCTGAACCTGGTTAAAGACCCGTTCGTGGCCATGAAGCTGCTCGAGGCGTCACTCATGACCAAGCACGGCCACCTGAAGATCGACCACCGCATCGAAGAAGACCAGCACTCGCTCGCGAACCAGGTCTTGTAAGTATGAGCTACAGAAATGTGGGGCTCAGATACTAAAATACTTGAATGACCAGCGAGAGTCAATTAGGCATTGCAATATGGACTAGTAAGGAAGCGTTAATGAGAGCAATGCATCCACGATATCTATTCACAGCACAGTATGCATCCATCTCTGCGAGCAATAAAGAAAAATAAACAAACAAGCTCAGTACGTTGCCTGCGCATTATTACCTCAAATGATAAATGAGATCACGCCGTTGAGTCCGCTTGCGAGCACGCAGAGCTGTCCGGCGCTCCAGAAGATCGCGCGGTGGGGCTGCAGCTCGTTCGCGTACGCAAACGTGTGCGCGATGCGCGCGGCCGTGAACGTGCCCATGAGCGCGCAGTTGGTGGCTTCGTGGCCGCCGACGAGCACGGAACCCAGGAACACGGCGAGACCGATGGGGATCGTCTCGAGATCGTTCTGCACGATGCGCTTCCAGCGGTAGTCAATGGCGCGCGCCTGCTTGAGCTTCTCCGAGTCCTCGCCGCTCTCCTCGGTGCCCGTGAGCCCGTACGTCTGGTTCGGCAGCTTGCCTGACTTGTTGAACGAGTTGTCCTCGGGTGGCCGCGCGCCTGCGGCGAAGGACTTGCCGCCCTGGATGGACACGGTCGCAAAGAACTTGACGAAGAGCGTCGTGGAGCAGACCGAGAACGTCTTGAGCGCCGTGTTGAGCGCGACGAGAGCCATCGTGGCAGAGAGGATGGAGGAGGAATGCGCGTGCTTTCGTTCCAGTTCGTTCGCTGCTGGCGATGTGGTAATGTTGTGTGAGCTCTTGTTCTGCAGTTCTAAATACATGGATGGACCATTTATTAAATCAGCAAGAATATTATATAATACATATGCAATTTTCTCCATCCACATGGCAGCATCAACAATAATTTCAGAACTTTTCTGTTTGTTTTCTATTGGAAGATGTCTTATGAATTTATAGAGGCTGTGACGCTCCGAATCTCGGCAGCAATCACTTTCTGTTCAAATAAAAGACCGCCTTCAATTACCACACCATAGCCCTCCTTTGTCGCAGCATTCCGATGTGGCACCACCTTCTCCTCAACTATCATTCCTCAGGAGTTCCAAATCAAAGAAGATGGTCGTGTCGCTGAGCGCCAAGGTGTTCGCGCTCTGCGCGAGCGTGCTGTACGCCAAAGTGGCGCTGACGGTGTCGATCCAGGGCGGCAAGACGTTCGCGGCCGGCAACCGCCCGCCGGAGGACGCGAAGCTCTCGCTCGCCAAGCGCTTCCCGGGCGTGAAGCAGACGTACGGTGCCGTGCCCACGGAGGAAGAGCTCGAGAACAAGCGCCTCGTACGCGCGCGCGAGGCCGAATACCGCTGGAAGCGCATCGTGATGAACGATCTGGAGAATATCCCTGTGGGGCTCATCGTGTTTGGCGCGGGCGTGCTTGTCGAAGCGAACGAGAAGGTGCACATCGGCGCCATGCTCGTGTTCACTGTCGCGCGTTTGCTGCACACGTACGTGTACGCGAACTCGATGCAGCCGCACCGTGGACTCACGTGGATGATCGCGATCTTCGCCGTGCTCGTGGGCATCGGCAACACCGTGGCTACCGGTGTCTTGGGCAACTAGAGTCGCGCAACGGCTTCGACAAGCGTCTAAAATCTGAGTGAGTAAAACAGCGAAAGCGTCCATTTTGAAGAGAAGCCATGACCGCGTTCGAGCAAAAGGGTGATTTTGAGAATCACACTGAACTCAGATTGCACTCCAGAGAATCCGATTTTGAAAGTTTAACTTTAGAAAAAACAGGTCGACCCATGAACCTGAGATAGTTCCATTATCGACAGATAACGCTATTTTGTGGATTTCGTGTTCGACGGTGCCAATGCGAGATTGTTGTGCTTTCCCCTCAAAGTATGCTTTTGGTGCCTCCCTCGAACACGGCCTGTGTTGTCTGAGCGGACGTAATGCGTCTGTGATGATCATTGTGCACTGACAGGACAACAAGCGCAATCAAAAGCATTCTTTGTTTACTTCATATCGATTATGCGCGTGACTGATCCAAGCCACCGGAATGCTGTCGTCGTATCAATACTTCAACAAGCTTTATGACTTCCTGAAGCTCTAGAAGAGCGCAGCGACGGCGTTGCCGATGCCAACGAGCGTCATGAGGACGCCGCCGAACCAGAACAGCGCGCGGTGCGGCTGCAGCGACTTCGCGTACGCGACCGTGTGCGCGTAACGCGCCGCCGTGTACATGATGAGCGCGACCGAGTGCACGGTCTGGTTGCTGCCAGCCAGGATGCTGCCGCCGAACACGAAGAGCGCGAATGGGATCGACTCCAAGTCGTTCATGATGATGCGGCGCCAGCGGTGCTCGACCTCGCGAGCCTTGAGGATCTTCTCGTCCTTCTCGTCCACCTTCATGCCGTAGTTCTGCTTCACGCCGGACTTCTTGGCGAGGCTGAGCTTGTTGTCCTCTGGTGGACGGCCGCCCGAGACGAACGTCTTGCCGCCCTGGATCATCACCGTCGCGAGGAATTTGAGGTAGAGCGCCGCCGTGCAGGTCACGTACACCTTGACGTTCGTGTCGACCATTGCTGCTGTTTAGAGAGAGTGGGGGAGGAGTGGAGACCGAATTGAGGAATGAGCCAACAGCGGCAAAGGAGGCACGCGCAGGAGGAGCGGGCTCAGGGATGTGAAAGGCGCTACATGTGCGGGCAAATTATACGCAAACAGCGTCGATTACATTGCGCCTCAGCATCAACCAGAAACAGGCTGCGCTGCCAGTCATTGCTGCTAATAAGGTGGTACACGCTAAAATGGCAACCAGTTCATTGTCATATTTGAGGGCTACAATGGTAGTGCCGCGTTCGACAAAATTAAAGGACTACTACAGTAGTATTCGAAAATGGCTTCACAATTGAACTTCGGTTTTGATTTCCACGAGCCGCGCTGGCATATTCCAGCTTGGGTTACAGCTCTAGAGGATGCTCGACTTCTCGGGCCATGAGGATCTTCTCGTCCTTTTCACCGGTCTTGAGGCAGTAGGTCTGCGTCATGCCTGGGAACTGCTTGGAGATACTCAGCGCGCCGTCCTCTGGGGGACGACCACCAGCCTCGAAAGTCCGTCGACCTTGGATCATTGTCGTGACGAAAGACTTGATAGAGCGCTACCGTGCACCCGACGCTGACCTTGACGTTCGTGTCGACCGTGGTTGGTGCCTTGGATTTTCGCTTGGAGTGCCTTGTGTGCATAAAATTCGAGAATGAAGATGAGCTGAGCAGAGAGCGGAGCTCTGCTTTGCGGCTGCAAGATAGAGAAACTACTCAAAGGAGCTGGACGGATAGTGCTGGTGTGTTGTCGCGAGCAGGTTCAGCAAGCGCAAACATGGCGGCTTTTGGTGGCTGCTGGATGCTTGCTCATGTCCATAAACTATTGCATTATGGTCCACTGAGTACCATCCTGCACATTGACTTGACTAATTAGATTAGCGCAGTCAGTTGGTCCGACTCATTAAGTGAATGCGTACTGGCGAACTTGGCGACGGTGACGAGGGGACCCAACTTGGCTTAGTTACCAATAAACACTGCAGCTCTCATTTGCAGCTCCACGCAATGAACACCAAGTTGCTGCTGTATGATTTGCATGTTTGCTGGTATATTCAAAAGTTTAGTTATAGAATCGACTGCTAATAGGTAAGTGGAGCATCTGATTGATGCATTCTCCGCGACGGAGTGAGCTGCCGGATACTCGTACGCCTTCACCATGAACTGGGACTCCATTGCACACTATTACAATAAATGCAGCACGCTTACGAAGTAAACACGCCGTACAAAGCGTTGCCGACGCCCACGGTCATCGCGATGACACCGAAGAGCCAGCAGAGCGCGCGGTGCGGATGCAGTGCATGTGCGTACGCGTACGTGTGGAAGCAGCGCACCGACGTGTACGCGATCATGGCGGTCGCGTGCACGGTCGGGTTTCCCTTGGCGATGACGCCGGCGCCGAACACGAGTAGCGCGATCGGGATGGACTCGAGGTCGTTCTGCACGATGCGCTTCCATCGGAGCTCCGTCTCGCGCGCCTTGGCGAGGCTCTCGTCCTGCACGAGCCCGTAGGTCTGCTCCGGTCGACCCTTGGCGAGTGGCAAGTTCTTGTCCTCTGGCGGGCGGCCGCCGGCGTCGAAGGTCTTGGTGGCCTGGATGCCCGTCGCGATCACGAACTTGGCGTAGAGGATCGCCGAGCACGTCACATACGTCTTGAGTTCTGTGGATGCCATCGTGTCTGTCTGTAGGTACTAGGGTGCTGCGCAGTGGCTTTTGAAGAATGACGAGCCGCAGAAGCAGGCGCAAAAGCGCAAGACACGAAAGCAAATCCGATGCGTGAGGCTACGAGCCAGAAGGACACTGTTGAGCATCAATGGAGCGCGTGAAGCGCGGCTGTTATCAGCGTATCAGCGCCTGTGATGCACAGTGGGAGTTTAGTCCACGGATTGCGTGAAAAAAGTTGATTGGCGACGAACGAGCCTGGTTTTGCTCACGGGAAGAGGTTGCACGAAGGGAACGAACAGCAAATCGGTGCCATGGCGCGACAGAACAAAGAGTTCAGATGGACCAGGTGACGAGCCCACAAGCACGCTTTGTATGCAAATATGACAACAGATCAGCCGAAAAGCAAGAGCCAAGTAATGCGTCTGGAGTGGAAGCAAAGCAAAACAAATGGTTGTATATTTAGGAAAGCTTAGGAGTACACGCCAACAATCGAGTTGATCGCGCCGACGAGGATCGCGAGGACGCCGATGCGCCAGCACCACGCGCGGTGTGGCTGCAGTTCGTTCGCGTACGCGTATGTGTGGAAACAGCGCACCGCCGTGAAGAGTCCCAGAGCCGCGACGTACACGACGTCATTGCCACCGGCGAAGATGCCTCCGGCGAAGATGAGGAGCGCCAACGGGATCGACTCGAGGTCGTTCGCGATGATGCGGCGCCAGCGGAGCTCCACTTCCTTGGCCTTGAGCAGCTCGGCGTCGTTCTCGTCCGTGTGCAGGCCGTAGTTTTGTTCGCGACGGCCCTTGGCAAGCGGTAGGTTCTTGTCCTCTGGCGGACGGCCGCCAGCGTCGAAGGTCTTGGTGGCCTGGATGCCCGTCGCCACGACGAACTTGATGTACAGGATCGCCGCGCAGGTCACGTACGCCTTGAGTTCCGTCGAACCCGTCATTATGAACGCGTCAAGCGCCGTGGTGTCGGTCTCGGAGCTTGTTTGAGAATGGTTCTGGCACCGCCGAAACACTGAAGGTCTTTCTCGATGAACAATCTCCGTAATCAGCGCATTTTCAGCCAATCGTCTCGCAGATTAACGAAACGTTCTGACTTCCTCGCGTACCTTCGTGCAACCTGCATGTTGAACTCCAAGACACCCATCCCACGCAATCATTCTTTGCAAAAAGGAAGAGCGCAGTGCAGAAAGCAGCGCTTGCGTGAAGTGGAGTGAAGAGTGGGAACGAGGACCTGCAGGCGCGTTCTGCGGAATGACGCGAGTGGCGGGTGCATGGCTGTCGCAGCTTCACGTCGTGATTGTGAGGACTGGTGTATGCGATGTGGAGAGGCGAGCGGATGGAGACGATGGGGCTGCAAACGAGATCTGCGGATGCATTCTTGTGGCATGCTGTGCATGCAACTCCGACCTCATGAGAGGCTTCTCTTGAATATGATGGGTCCATGCAGTGTAAGCAAAGCAGAGGGATTGGGAATTGATGGCAGTTGTTTCACAAATGATGAGCTGCTCATGTACGCAGTAGAATGCATGTCATTCTTATTGTTCGGAAAAATACACTTGCTGCCGTAGCTTCCCTCTATGCGTACACTCCGACGATCGCATTGACAGCACCAACGAGGATCGAGACGACGCCGAGGCGCCAGCACCACGCGCGGTGCGGCTGGAGCTTCTTGGCGTACGCGATAGTGTGGAAGCAGCGCAGCGTCGTGTACGCGACCATCGCGCCGCACTGCACGGTCGTGTTGCCGCCAGCGAAGATTCCGCCGCCAAAGATCAGCAGCGCGAACGGGATCGACTCGAGGTCGTTCTGCACGATGCGGCGCCAGCGGTGCTCGACTTCGCGCGCCTTGAGGATCTTCTCGTCCGTGACCTTGGTGTCCAGACCGTAGTTCTGTGGCGGGCGACCGCGCGCAAGCGGCAGCTTCTTGTCTTCAGGCGCACGACCACCGGCGTCGAACGTCTTCTTGGCCTGGATCATCGTCACGCGCAGGAACTTGAAGTAGAGCACGGCCGTACACACGACGTACGTCTTCATTTCCACCGACGCCGACATTGCTGTGTCAATAGATCTGCTGCTGCTGCTGAGCGTGGCTTTCGTCGGATGAGGAAGATTGTTGAGTGAGACTGCCATCAACAAAGGCTGACTTCAGCCATCAATATCAATTTAAGCCATCCATTCGGTAGTCATTTAGTTGCATTCACGCGACATGTGTTAACTGCTCACCGTTCGTGCAACCTGCTTTTTCAATCCATTGCGTAATGGTCAGCGCATACTGGGCAAGAGACGGGCGCTGGAAAAAGAGCCAAATGGGAGCCATGGCTTGCGTGAATTTGGGTGTTGAGGTCCACATCGCGATGCTTTTGCTCCTGGATGGCCATCCAATCAGCACAAGTACGGCATCTCTGCCGTGCAAGCTTCGTCGTACTCATTACAAGGCATCGGGGATGACCACGACGATCATTTCCCAATCTTCTCCCCCAAACTCTCAAGTTTCAAGTCTTCAAGACGATGTCGGCACCCACCGAGTTCAAGGTGTTTGTGGTCTGCACAGCCGTGCTCTACCTCAAGTTCGTGCGCGTGACGATGATCCAAGCGCGAACAACGTTTGACGCTGGTGGTCGTGCCCCTGAAGACAAGGCGCTGCCTCTGGCAAAGGGCCGACCGACACAGAACTACGGCTTGGACGACAGCGTGGTCGACGAGTCCATTCTCAAGGCACGTGAAGTCGAGCACCGCTGGCGCAGCATTGTGCAGAACGATCTCGAGTCGATTCCATTTGCGTTGCTGATCTTTGGAGGTGGACTGTTCGCGGACGGCAATGTGCCAGTTCAGTGCGCGTCCATGATCGCGTACACGACCCTGCGCTGCCTCCACACTATCACGTACGCCAAGCAGCTCCAGCCTCACCGCGCTTGGTGCTGGCGACTCGGGGTCGTCGCGATCCTTGTTGGCGCCATCAATGCGATCGTCGGAGTGTACTCGTAGAGCAGGATATGCAGTAGACGATAGCATTCTCTTGTGATAGATTTGCTGTCAAATGTGGGACGTCTGACTGTTCTTCAGTGTCCCAAAGTTAATGTATAAATTTAACCATACATCTGTGACTCTTACAATTGTTCGCTGACCTTCGTGCAACACTCGTCCAACCCCATTTGTGACGTGTCAGGAAGAGATCAATTCGAGAAGAATGGAGCTGATGGCACTCGTCGCGGCGGTCGCGCTCGCACTCGTACTGCTGTCGGTAGCGATCATCCTGCGGATATGGAGCGTCGTGGTGCCGCAGCGGGTGAAGAGCTCCCTGGCGGCGTACCAGGCGTCGTCCCCCATAGTCACCAGCGCAGACAAGACAAGCGACGCAACCGTGCGCACGATGGTCGTGCTCGGTTCAGGCGGCCACACGACCGAGATCCTGAAGCTCATGAAGCGCTTGGACCGCGACGTGTACACGCCAATCGCATTCGTTGTTGCAGAGACCGACAAGACGAGTCAGGAGAAGACGACGCTGGACTGGAAGCCGAGTGCAGCCGACAAGTTTGTGATCATCCCAAGAAGCAGAGAGGTTGGTGCCATACTTGTTTTTCGTCTTGTTATTGCCACAATGTGCGAATATGGGAGGAACTAATGTCGTTATATAATGCGGCTGTAGGTCGGCCAATCGTGGTCGTCGAGTGTGTGGACAACGCTGCGAGCCTTCCGCTTCTGCCTCGTGGAAGTGTACACGCATCGACCGCAACTTGTGCTCTGCAACGGACCAGGTACGCTTTATTTCCCTTCTTGCACATGGGGCACTGGCATCTAACGCTGATGTGCTGCTTCATGTAAATGCTTAGGCACGTGCATCCCAATCGTCGCGGCCGTGCTTCTCTTCCGCTTTCTCGGCGTGCAGACCGACTCCAAGGTCATCTTTTGCGAGAGCTTTGCGCGCGTGCAGAGCCTCTCGCTCTCGGGCAAGATTCTCTACTACGTGGCCGACGAGTTCGTGATCCACTGGCCGCAGCTGCAAGCCAAGTACCCCAAGACGCGGCATCTCGGCGTCATCTGCTAGGATCATTTGCGCGCTTCATCCTGAAAGCTGACAGATGCAATTCTCGTGAGCAATCGATGCGCATGAAGCCACATGGACGGCGGCGCTTCTACGGCAGTGACACATTAGATACAGTGAGCCAATTGAGTGCATAATGGCAACCTAGGGCGGCTTGTTCACAATCCCATTACCGCCTCCGTTGGTCACGCGTTCGCATACTGATATGTGCGCTTTTCCGGACTGAAGCTCTTCCCAAGGCAGAGCCAGCACAGAGATGTCGCTATTTCAGTTTGTTTATGTTCTGATGTGCTTGTGAAGGCTTGGATGTAATGGTTGGATGTACTGGTTCAAGAAAGTGGCAACCTGTCAACTCCGCACATCCTCATCGGGTTGTTGCCCTGTTGTGCAGACGCGCACAATGTGTTGATTACTACCTCCTATCATTGCACCCTTTATAGATGTATATCACACGCTGCTGATCTGCATCTATTTTGCATCTAGATCAAATATATCACACTGATGCACTTTATAAATAAATATATCGGATTCTTGTTCAACAACGCTGGTGTGCGACTCCAGAGGCGTTGCTCAACAAAATTAAAGAACCCCTCCCTCCCAAAAGTAGGAACCTCGCTCTTTTTTATTCCTGCTGCACATTTGCATATTCGCTCAAGAGAACACAATCGCATGATGCACGCCAACATCCCCGCGCGCGCGGGCTCGACATCGTCCATGGGCTCGTCGTCCAACAACATGAACATGCTGCCGCCGGGTGCCGGCTCCCTCCCGGGCTTCAAGAGCGCGCTGCCGGCCATCGAGCGGGTACAATCCTATCTCCGGATCATTTTTCTTCTTTTTCTACAAAGAGCTGCACAATGGCGATATGATCTTTGTCTAATGCTATATGCGTGTGTGATGCGCTGATAATGACGGTGTGGATGTGCAGATCGTGACGGTGGCCGCGACGCAGATGAGCTGCGGGAACCCCGAGGAGAACATCAAGAAAGCCGAGTCGCTCGTGCGCATCGCGTCGTCGCGCGGCGCGCAGGTGGTCCTGCTGCAGGAGCTCTTCCAGTTCTCGTACTTCCCCATCGAGCTGAATGCCGCCAACTTCCAGCTGGCCACGTCGCTCGAGGAGTCGGCGCTCGTGCAGGGAATGGCGCTGCTCGCCAAGGAGCTGCGCGTCGTCATCCCCATCAGCTTCTTCGAGCGCTACCGCAACTCGTTCTACAACTCGGTCGCGGTCATCGACGCCGACGGCGCCGTGCTCGGCGTCGTGCGCAAACAACACATCGGAGGTATCGTAATGTTTTTACTCTTTGCTGGTGCTTTTATGAGAAGCGCTTTGTGCTTGTTATTCATCGTGGAATTCGTTGTAGATCGTCTCGGCTACAATGAGAAATACTACTTTACGCCGTCGGACGACTCGTTCAGAGTGTGGAACACGGTACGAAATGCAGCTGATTATCCATCTCGTATCCGTTGGACTCACTTGATCTCCACTTGTGCATTAGCGCTATGGTCGGATCGGCGTGGCGATTGGCTCGGATCAGTGGTACCCTGAGGTCGCGCGGTCGCTGGTGATCCAGGGCGCCGAGCTGCTACTGTTCCCGAGCGCCATGGGCAGTAACCAGTACGACCCGAACTACGACGCGCGCGACCAATGGCAGCGCGTGATGCAGGGCCACGCGGCCGCCAACATGATCCCCGTCGTGTCGTCCAACCGCGTCGGCTCGGAGATCGTGGACGGCATCCCCGTCACGTTCTGCGGCTCGTCCTTTATCACAGGCCAAACCGGCGAAATGGTACGGAAGCATTTAAGAAGTTGTGTGTGCGCGGTGCAAGCATCTCCTAATCATTATCGTTTGATATGAATGCTTTACCCAAAGTTAAAAATCGCGGATCGCGAGTCCGAGGGCGTGCTGGTCGAGAGCTTTGATCTGGAGAAATTCCATGTGCGACGAGCAAGTTGGGGGCTCGTGCGCGACCGCCGTCCGCATCTGTATGGGCAGCTGCTGACCCGCGACGGCAACAAGTAGGAGGTTTGCTGGTGTTCTTCTCTTTCTCATGATCGTGGCGGACGATGTGAATCTTGCTCAACCTCAGCAGTGAGCACCAGGGGCACACCAAGCTGAAGACGATCTGTCGATATCTAGCGATTCAGCGACAGCGCAACAATGCGTATTGCGGAGAGCGGTGTCGACAAAGGCAATGTGGAAATATGTAGCGAAGGTCATGGCTTGGAGAAGATAAAGCAGGAAATGAACACAGAGAAAGTGAGAAAAAGCAGGGAGCGAGTCGCAGAAAGAGGAGTCGGCACTGTTGGAGGTAATGAAATTGCATGATAGAACAAATTGGTGGTGCGTGCGGTGTCGGTCTGGAGGATTCGTTTGTGCTCGTGTTTATAAACAGGTTCTCCAAGTCAGAAGCAAAAATAGCTGCCTCATCCAACTCATGAATAGCGCAGAATGAAGAAACCCCGAGCATCCAGGCGTTCAGTGCATTCTTCAAAGCATTTACACAGAGAGGGAAGACAAGAGACACCAAATCAAAGTCCAGTGACGAGATGCGCGCTGCACGCCCGTCGTCTAACATGGCCACGCCGAGTCGCGTGAGCGAGAAACTCGCGAACCGCAATGGACCGCGACACTCGGTGTATTGGGTGCAGACGAAGAAGGCGTCAGACATACGGCTGCCGACGCATTCGAACGTCCTGAATGCCACGAACATGGGTGACGCAAGCGCCAAGGTCGAGTACACGCTCGTGGGCAAGTACACGGGCGACTGGAAGGACGGCGTCAAGCACGGCTACGGTGTGCTCATCTACGCGAACGGCAACAAGTACGAAGGTGAGTGAGTCGACGGCGCGCCGAAATGCGGCACGTACCACGACAATTACGACCAAGATGACGACGATGCTCGACACACATTTGATGATGATGACGGTGATGGAAGCAGCGCACTACACCGCCACCATCGCTTTGAATTGCCCGAGGTAAGCTCCAGCTTTGGAAGGTGACAAAGCACTATTGTGTAGCTTTGGCCATGTGTATGTGCTTGAAGTTGGAGTTGGAGCACCCCGAGCAAGTCGTGAGTGAAAACATCGCCAAAATCCGCCAAGAGCGTGTGTTAGAGAAGGATTTTGACACCAAGAACGAGTTTGATGAAGGCGACGACGGCGATCATACTGCCGAAAATGATCCCGAGTCGCCATCGCATGAAGCGAGCGTCGTGGTGTTTGATGAGCGCACGATGCGCGTCATCAAAAGTCAGTTCCACGCGATCGAGCAGTCCGCTTCGGAGAACGACGACAACCGCCACAGGAAGAAGAAGGATGGATGCATCCGCTGCGCTGCACTGCCTCGTCTCATTGGGTCTGTCGGCCTCTCGATCGATGAGCATGAGCTGCGCAGCTTCCTGGACGAACTCGGCGCGTCCCCAGATACGTTGGTCTCGTTTGCCGAGTGCGTCGACATCCTGTCGTTCCTCGCGGAGAGCGAAATGGGCGGTCGACGCAGTCGAAGCGACCACTTTGGCGAAGATGATGAAGAGTATGACGAAGACGATGCATGAATTCTGCAGGAGCAAATACAAAATGAATCAGCCTTTGAGACACATAACCGAAGAAAGTATACAACCCGCGCTTACAAATCGTTATTGCTTGTTTCTTCTTATCGTGTCACCCCTTTGCCCTTCGTCTCTATAACCACGCGGCAATCGACTCTTTCCCTTGCTCTACCTGTCTGCTGCTTGCATTCCTTACCGAGACGCGTGTCGCTGTCGCCCATTACTCCCGCAAAAGTTGACACAGCGGCATCCACGCTTACGTGAAACGCAGACCCAGTGCCGCGACGACCGCGCGGTACTTCTGCAGGTCCTCTCGGCGCAGGTACTTGAGCAATTTTCGTCGCTTCTCGACCATCGCCATGAGACCCCGTCGAGAGTGGTGGTCCTTCTTGTGTTGCTGCGCGTGGAGCGTGGAATGCTGGATCTTCTGCGTGAGCACGGCGATCTGCACTTCGCTCGACCCCGTGTCGCCCGGGAAGCGCTGAAACGTCTCGATGGCCTTGGCGATCTGCGCCTTGTTCAGCTCCTGCTGCGACGCGTTCTGCAGGCTCAGCACGGCCTTGAGCTGCTTGAGCGACTCGCTCTCGTCCTCGCCGTCCTTGGCCGCGAGCGCAGGGTCGTCCAGCTTGATGCCGAAGCGGTAGTACGTGTCCTTGGACACCTTGGGCGGCGCCACGTACGAGATCGCGCGCACCGATGGCGCGGCAGCAGGTGCGACGTTCACACGCGCCACGACGGCCGTGGACACGCGCGCGAGTCGAGAGAGAGCGAACATGACGGCACTTGGCTTCTTGCTTCCTGTTGTCACGTGATGCTGTTGTTGAGGGACTCTGCTCCGATGGCCAACAGACAGCGAGCGAGTCGATTCCGAGTCGCAGATACCGAGTGCATACCGTTTGGATCGATATTCTGCCGGTTCTAGAAAATAAGTACCGGTATTAACCATGTCGAGCAGAACCGGTAGTCGATACACAACTGGTGTTCAGCTGACAAATTGTACCGTTTAATAACCAGTTTGACGGGGTATTGCTATCGGTTTTAGACGGGTTTTAGGAGAATAAAATCTTCTGGTCATGAGATGACACTTGACCGAACGAACTGATACGTGAACCGAGTGCATTTACAGACACAATAGCGTAGATTCTGCAACCAAAGTCGATTCTTGATTCCAAGTGCCCAAGCTGAGCCTACGTTATATGAGTAGGCGACCACCAATGCGTGCAGCTTGGCCATTTTGTGTGAAACCAAGACTCGAGCCACATCTTCTGAGCTCATCTGCTTTTTAGACGGCTTATTTAAATAAACCTTTTTAGATTTTAATCCAAAAAGAAGAAATAAACCTTCTACTAAACATACAATTCGCTGGTCGCAAAAGCAAATTCTGAAGCACTCACTCAGCCACGAGCTTTCAGGTACAAAGCGACGACACGATGTCCTGACGCGAGTTAAAAAGCCACAAACGCCTTGCATGCGACAGCGTTGCAGATCAACGAAAGTTTGCACAAGAACGGTCCTAAAAATGAGATCACAATGCGCTGTTTGTACACCGTCCTTCCGAGTTACCAGCATGCCGCATCTCCATCTGGAGACGCACGAAACCCCGATGAGCATAAGCTGAGACTTATCTCACTCGCTTCGTGACGTCGCAACTTCAAGGTCCGATGTTATATCCTGGCAGAGTAGCTTCGTCTGTACGTACATGCACTCCGACGTGTGGCTGCGCAGCTCGAAATGACAACAACGAATGCTTATTCGTCCGAAAATCAGGCGCAATGTTGTGCACTCGAAGCGGTCAAATCACTTGTACACGCAAAACCTTTGCTGCGAATCGTTGAGGCACTGCCCAGTTCACGCATGTCTATATCGTCTATCCACAAAACACGATGCCAAGCGTCCTCCACACAATACTATGCCCACCTCGAATACAGAAGGCTCTATATATGCTGAGCACTGCATCTAGGTGATTGCATCCCTTGGTGTGCGTCTCCCCATTTGCTCGAAGCGCCTGGCACCCACCCCGCCACCTCAGCCTATGCCTCGTGCTGTAACATGATCACGAACCGCATGTTCAGCTTTCGGCGTGCAGGTGTCCCCAGCTGTTGATTTGGAAGAGACACAGAGCCTTGCGTCATTCGACCAAATAGTGACGCTCTTGGACGTCTATCTAGAAAGAGAGAGTGAGGTGGCGCCGTCAGCACACAGCTCCTCTCTGCCAAACGGTGTTCTCGTTTTTGATCTCATTCTCCAACTTTCCCTCCAGAGTCAACTCACGACTCTCTGCTCACTCTTCTGATCTCCACACACACACACACACACACACAACACAACACAACACAATGAAGCTCGTGTCAAGAAGTCCTCTGGTTGCCGTCGCTCTAGGTCTCATCCTCTTTACGTCGCCCGCGTCGGCAGCAAAAGCGAGTAGCAAATGTGCGAGTGGACTCACCAAACAGAACGCGACACCAACGCCATCGGTGCCTGCCATGACACCAGTTCCAGTCGCAACTACTACGCCAGCACCACAGGAACCACAGGTGCCTGTGACCCGAGCGCCAACCGAGTCCACTCCCGCCATGACTCCCGTGCCTGCTGTCGACGAAGAAGCCACTCCCGCTGTGACTCCTGCTCCTGTGGAGGACGAGAATACGACCGAGCAATCGAACAATGCATACGGAGGCGCAGACAACAACGACGACGATGGTGGGGACGACGGAGTGACCGAAGAGGTCGGCTCGGACTACGACCTTCCCAGCGACAACGAATCAGAGCAAGGTGATGATGTCGCATCGGACTTTGATACCGAGTCCGTCCCGACAACGGGTACCCCAGCTCAGGATGCCGCTGCGACGCCAGCGGTCGAGACGCCTGTCCAGACTAACGACAACGACAGTGTGGACCCAGTCACGTGCCTTGCCGCACACAACAAGGTTCGTGCGGCCGTGGGCGTCTCAGCACTCACCTGGGACGACGAATTGGCATCCAAGGGAGCGTCGTGGGCGAAGCACATGGAAGACCTCAACTTCTTCGACCACCACACGCCTGGTCAGTCCGACGACCAGATGAACAACCTGTACAGCGGCACGAGCTGCTTGGACGCCGTCGCGGCGTTCGAGTCCGAGAAGTCGAAGTTCCCTGCCGATCGCATCGTGCGCGAAGAGAACTACATGGACTATGGCCACTACAGCATGATGGTGTGGCGCACGACGACTCGTGTGGGGTGCGGTCGCGGTGCGACACAGAATCTCGTGTGCTACTACGAGGAACCTGGGAATGTTGTCGGCGAGGCTGCCTACTAAGAAAGAATCAACAATGATACATGTATAGAGTATGTAACTAATAGACTCCATTATTTTGCCTGCTCCAATTCGCTACTGCTTTCGTTGGAAATTGTGATATCTTTGCATCCAAACTGGTGTGGAACTACTTTTATGCGCTATGGGCGAAGATCGGAATCACTCCTGGTCACGACCCCGCAATCTGGATCTTCAGTCTGGATCTACCAGATACTCCAAGGCATGCATGGACCACGATCAAGAGACACATTATCGGACACAAGTTCTCCAATGAACATCTCCAAGATCATCTCTATCCCGTCGCACACATGCTGTGGCGATATATGAGCGCGTCGCTCATACAAGCCATTTGGTGTGCGCATCTGCGACGCATGGATTCGGATCCAATCAAATCGACTGCTGAGATGGCGATCATGATGGCCAGGTTAGGGGCAGGGATGCGAAACCTCACACGACTCGCTGAAGCGCAAGCTGGAGACTCGGACGGTCACACGGTTGCAGCAGTTCTCGAGGCATATGTCAACTGCTTTCTCAGCCAAACCGACGCCATCCCCTTGACTCCAAGTGATACTCGCGGCGTTTACCTGTTGTTTTTCGATGGTGGATCACGCGGCAATCCAGGACTAGGAGGGACTGGATCCATTATCGTGCGTGTCCATAAGGACTCACACACAGCCAGTTTAATTTGGTCCGCCAGCATGTCCTATAGCAGGAAGGACACGACCAACAACTTTGCCGAGTACTGGGGTCTCATACATGGACTCCGAGAAGCCCAACGCAGTCGCTTCGAACCGCTGTACGTGATTGGAGACAGTGCACTGATTACCTCCCAACAGCGAATGCATCGGTCCCCTCGACAGCACCGATTGGCACGTTTATACCAGACAAGTCGACGACTCGCGGATTGCATCGACATCCGAGGATGGTACCATCACTACCGTGCCTTCAACAAGATGGCGGACTCAGCCGCCAACCTAGCCATGGACACCAGAACCTCAACGCAGGTTCACTTCCCAACTCAAAGAGCTGCTTTCAACAATCTCACCCAGGATCTTGACAACGACGTCATACATTGGCTTATGCGAAGTTCGGAAGACCCAAGGTCATTGGACAACACAAGGCAGCCTCACATAGGACCAAGAGAACATGCCATCCTGGTCAAAGATTATTTAGCAGTTAGAAGTGATCTAGTGCAATCCGCGCTATGACACATTTACACTCCTGTATGAAATTCGTCATGAAGATTAGGTAGGAGAATGGATATTGTAGGTCACGACGATGAACCTCAATATACCTCACCTTGTAAAGGTAATGATCTTTGCACCATTATTGATATAGCAGTGGCTTTCTTTTTCCTCACGTAGATCGCGGAATAGTTGATTTGTCTGGAGCAATGGTGTGCAGTTCGCGTTCATTCGAACGAACAACGTTTTGGGAAACTTGGCAAATCCGCGTTTACATTCGACAGAACAATCTCCAAAGTCGTTAACCTCGATTGCCTAAGTCAGCTAAACGGATAGTATTGTGAAATGAGCCTCTGTTGTGTATTCTAAATGATGTTCATCACCTCACGATTATTTGTGCAACCATCTCCTTGTAGCGCGCCTAACCCAGCTGATACTCACATGAGTTGGTTGTCACACATATCCAAATGATGACCTTATTACAATAGTATCTCGCCACACTTTTTCATCGAGCAAAGAGCGATGGGCGGTGATGACGAACTCTTCGACTCACTGTTTCAACTACGGATCAACACCCCATGCCTCGAGGTTTCATTTCCCACGCTGCTCCTTTGAGCTGCTAGGAAGTATAGAGAAAAAAAGCTGTTCGTGCTTCAAGTCACGAACCTCACTTGCGTACCTCCTTTCCTACCACGGGCAATAATTACAATTTTCTAGGCATTGTACCGAGCGACAAAGTCTCCGAGACCGGAACGCGCGTCGGCGTCAATCGCACCAGTGACGATCTTGACCTCTACAAGAGATGAAACATCGAAACTCAAGCCAGGTTGTTTCACAAATAGAGCAATGTTTACCCACGAGTGCATCAACATACGTGGGAACTGCGTGCAAATCGCCGCGATCGCGTTCGCTGTGCACAGAAGCAGCACGACGCAAATGCTCGTTTCAGGGACGTCAAGCCGGCGCATCGCCTACGAATAAACACAGCCAGTATGTGAAAACTAAGTCTGGTCCAAGCCTCAGCGTCAATTTGGCGAATATCGGAATCGCCAGGCGTGCAAATATCATGATATGATGCTTGCTTTCTAGGGCAAACTCATCATACCTCGATGGATTTGCAGACACTCTCGCCGTCGTTGCTCGTGGCCAGGAAGAGCAGCACGTTGCAGCCTCGAATGTTCGGCGGCAGGTCCGTTCGTGCGACTTTCGGCTGCTTTTGTGTGGTTTCCATAGACTCCAGTAAGTGGATGTACCCGGTTGCAGCCTCGGGCTCCATTTGGCGAAACAACTTCAAGAACGAGTGGCCCGCGGTGCCGATCGAGACACCGCAGAACAACTCGCTCGGAGCCTCAAAGCCTTGAAATACTTGACCAGTGGACGTCTGGACCTCCAACGACGTCGACCCAAAGCTCGTGATCGCCTCTTCCAAGAGAATCCTACAAAATCACATCAGAGCTTGTGAAATCTGGGGCTACAATGCTGGTGAGAAGCTCCAAGTTGAAACACGTACATGGTGAGGCGACTTGCTGCGCGACGAAAGGTTAATGCGGTTGATGCTGCGTTGCGCAAAGTTGTGAGCAGCAGCAGCACCGAGTGCGTCCGCACTTCGCGCACTATCAGCGGCTCTTCCAATGGCACCTGCGAGGCTTTGCTGCTCGATCGGTTCTCTCTGAGGCATCAAACATATGCATAGTGAATCGAAGTGAGTTGGCGCAGCCTAGTTCAACACTGGACAAAATAGCAATGACAGATAATTACAAGTCCTTGGCGGATTGCACGAGCAGATCGTAGCGCGTGATGATCTCGTCGCGGTTTTTCTTGATGTGGCAGATCGCAGCGCGCGTGACGCCAAACTCGCGCGCGAGTGCTGCCTGTTTCTCGCCATTTTCAATGCGCTGGATGATGTCCCGACGGTCCGTGTCGCGCAAGTACCGCGCACGCTTGTTGCCCAGCACTGCGGAGGGTGTTGAAGTTGATGCTGCGGCGGCAGTATCAGCGCTTCGTTGAGGTCTGGCAGCAGTCGCTCTATCATTTTCTTTTTGATTTCCTGTTTGCACTGTGGTCGTAGCTCCTGGAAGCTGCTCTGGTGGCGTGGATGGCATCCGCGCACTGGATAAAGTGCTGTTGGGAATTAGCGGCCGCACCGAAGCGAACGAAGCCGTGTGAAACGACGGCGACATTGACACTGAAGCAGAATTCGTGGATATCGAGGGCACCGATCGGTAGGCGCTTGTGTTTTCCCACTGTTGCATGTGTTGCATCGACGGCCGCTCATGCCTTGAGACTTTTGTGAAATTCCCACCCAAAGTGGTGCCTCCTGTGTGAAAGTAGTCGCTTCCCTGTGCTACGTCACCACCACTCACGCCATGTTCTACTTGTAAATCATCGCCATTAACGGCTCTGCGCTTTGGGTACCATCGCCGCGAATCTGGTGTTACTGCTGGCTTTGGAATAGATGCCTGGGGTCTTGCTTGGAGTTCGTAGCGACGACTTTGCTGCATCGGATGCTGTGGTGGTGGTGATCGAAGAAAAAAAGAGGGAGGAACTCCAGTTGTGATCGTGGACCGGATCTCTTCGGCGTGTATGCCTCCGTCGTGTCTCTGCTGACCTACTCGCTTCGTGCGCCACGTTCCCTGTTCCATGGGCACTGACACCGCTTCCGAGTCACGCGACTGCTGCTGCTGCTGGACTTGAAGATCCGACTTTCCATGGTGCTGCATTCGTGGCGCCTCGCGACCAAGCAACTCGGCGACCGCGTCACGCGTGGTGGGCATCGTTCAGTCAGTGCTGACGGAAGGAGGACGAGAAGGCGCAGAATAATCGCGTCCAGAAGAAGCAACGAGCTAACAAAACAGCCCCAGCAGTCGCCGTGGCTTTCCCACAGGTTCCTCCTCTCTCTCGAGCTTGATAAAAGAGAAACGGATAACCGCCCACTTGAGACAGCGAGCGACTTGCAATTGGATAGGATCCCTCCGAGGTGTTTCACATGGAGCAGCTCAAGTATTTCTGGCACCAAAAACGTGCGATACGCGTAACCACGCGGCTTCGAAGCAAATCTTTCGACAGACAGACAGCATGAGAGCAAAGCAGAAATGCGACGTAGTTCGGCCATGCAACTCGGAGAGAAATCGGGGCTCAGGAAGATGTTCAAATTTTCCTTTGAAAGCAGCGAGAAATGGGGTGTCAATATTCGTGACACCACCTCATACAGGACTTGGTCCATACTGAAACCAAGTTGTGACTTTGCATCCAATTCGGCAGCTTGGCGCTGTTGACAGCTCGAGTTGGCATTTGGTCGCTCGAGGGAGCTCGTGCGTGCTGCCTTCTTTGCCTCGCGCTTTTCTTGGCGCGTGTTGCGCCTCGCCTCAACTGCTTCGACCCTCTGTTTCTCGGACAGCAGCTTTGCTCTCCGGTTCCGCTCTTTCTTTTCGGTTGCCATAATTTTACGCACTGCATCATCTTCAAGCTGCACGAGAGCTGCACGAGTCTGGTTCCGATTTCTGCTGTATCAACTCGATAATACCGTCCGAAGTCATCAGGACACCATCATGTACATAATCGTCAGTGTCACTACTTTTTGTTTTGTCCGCAGAGTCGTTTCCTGAAGCCTCCAATGATTGATGGACGCCACACGGACGCAATCAGGATCTAGATCTTCGCGTTTCAATCGCGATTCGCTGCAGTGCGATATAATGAGAGCTGGTTCGAGCAGGACAGTCTTCTTCTTTGAGCGAGGGGTGCTGCCAATGATGTCCGACAGCATTTGCTCTTTGTTAAGCGGGTAGATCCCGCACTTCTCGAACCACCCCGCAATGTGTGTGCTCTTGGCAAACTGTTGATCAGTGCAGCAGAGCCAATCTTCGCCACGACATCCTTTGGTGCTGCAAACTTGTTTGCCTTGTGAAAACGATCAATTTCTTCATCGAGGTGACGCTTGAAATGCTGGAAGACAGTCACGTCTAACGGCTGAAGAAAATGTGACGCGTGAGCAGGCAGTGCATACAGATGAATGTTGTTATTGCGAGCATGACGTAGTGTAGCCAAGGAAAAATGCTATATATGCCTGTAGATTGTCGAGGTGATGCGTAACATTCTCCATCGCAGAGACTTTAGCACGACTCGTATCTAGAAATTGCGCTTTACGACGGCAGAAAGCGCCGCTGTGTTGGTTCATAAAACGTTGTACTCATCTGGTTGAAGGAAAATTGTCGGGTGCTTCACGCTGATATGGACTGTGGGTGACGATATCTCGAACAAACGTACCGAGTTTTGCGTTTGCGAAGCATCGTCCTTGATCGGTACGTGGGTCGACGGCTTTCACGACGCCTTGGACTTCGCCATCAATCAAAACAACCTTTTTGTCGGGGCGAGCAGTGAGGTCCACTTGGCTGCTTGTACGACGATGCATACTTCCCCTACTGGCTCCATAGCGCGAAGCAGCCTTGGGTCTGAAGTTGAAGGTGTGATTGGAAATGGACTGTAACTCGGCAACTACGAACCCAAATTTTCTGGGAGATGGCTAGAAATACTCGCAAAGCGCTCATCTACAAATATAAGTCATTTCCTCGGCGTTTACATCGATTTAAGGACCACCAAGATCGTCTGAAAAAGTCTGTCCTGATTTGTGTCTGTCTCTGCTTTTTGTCGCGCTCAGACAACAGAAGAGTACGGCAACTGACTATTTACTGAGACCATCGCGAAAATTGGATACTCTTTGAACTTTGAGGAGATGGGTCCGATCGGCGAAGAACGAGCCGAAGAAAATGGTTGTGCGCAGGTGGGAAACAATGCGTTGGAGCTCTGTTCCGTCGTGGTTAGACCAATCACAAAGAATAGGCGACCACACTTTTCCATAGTGCATGCACCCAATAAACACATGACGGTCCATCTCAATTTTGTTGCAGCTCATGACTGGGCAGTATAGCCGATCTGGGTATTCTTTGCGCAGGAAACTCAATCTGTATCCCACACAGATCAGTCGAGAAGCGCTTAAACATCAATGTTGGCGGTTGCTTGATCCTACTATTTGTGCCACATCAGAAACGCAAGTGGCGAGTTCGTCCTTGCTTCCTTCCCATCGTTCGTTTCCCTCTTTGCGCTCACCACCAACGACCCGAATGAGAGCCTTAGCCTCTTCATATGACAGCCAGATCGGTGTTTTTTTCCAAGTCGATGTAGGCGGCGTTCGTTGTGTCCTGACATATCTGTCCATTGGTCGCGGTCGCTGTCCTCTCCTAGAGGTACCGGGGCAGCGAGTCAGATCCACTAGGTGAAGTCCAGAGAGATCGAAACACCTCGTATTGATTTGTGCCATTTCCACAGTCTATTTGTGCTGGTGAAAGGCGATGGCTAATAATGGCTTCGTCCAAAAGTGCAGCGAGTGCTGTTGCCCAACCCAGAGCTGCTTTAACGAAGCGCGGCATCCCTGAAGACAATCGACTGCACCACGATCCACGAGAGCCATGACCTTGCCACCGAAGGCGAAAACCAGCGCTGCACACGCGGCGCCACTCGGTTACTCATTCGTGGGGCTCACGACGCTCTCAGGTACGACAACTCACGCCTGCATTGCAAAGCGCCAATGAAGTTACTCATCATGCATTTGCTGGCGTTGGATGGTGCAGAGATGACGCAGCACGACCCCGTGGGAGGCAAAAAGAAGTCCCACGCACCGGATGTGGCCAGTGGCACTGGTGCCACGTCAACTTCAGTAAGCAATGGCGCTCAAAGCAGCGATGGAAAGTCTGCTCTGCAAAAAGCCAAAGGTGCTGGCTCAAGTTCATTGCGTGTCAACAACAAGATCACGAGTCTCGACGACATAGACGACGCGCTGGATGCCGTGTTTGATGATCCGACAACGCTGCAATGGCTCGATTTGTCGGGCAATGCACTCACGTAGATTCCGCACGATGCATTTTCGCCGTACAAAGACATCTTCACGTTGCACTTGCACGGCAACAAGCTGCAGCGGTACGCCGACGTTGACAACCTCGCAGTGTGCCTCCCCAGACTGCACTCGCTCACGCTCCACGGGAACCCGCTCGGCCAGAAGAAGCACTACCGCAATTACGTCGTTGCGAGCTTCCCAGTGCTCGCGCAACTGGATTCCAGTTCTGTCACCAAGGGCGACCGCGAAAAGGCCGAGACGTGGACCTCGATCTATAAGCACGTCGCGAGCCCCAAGGGGAGAGAAAAGCTGACGAAAGAGAGCGCCTTTGGAGGCGGCGACGGAGCCAACGACCAAGGTTAAATAAACGATGAACTAGCCAAGCCACTGCCCGCCAAATCAAGGCTGATTGAAGCCGTGCAGGGCGAAATACATAGAGAAACAAGCTGAAGTATGAAAATGGCTCGTTCAACTTCAATGTCAGCTCCACTTTTGTCACTGTTTTGTGCAGTCCCTGTTTGTACCATTTCGTCTCATATTGGATAAATGTTAATAACCTTCAGTTACATCATGCGCACTCAGAAAAACAACCCACAGAAGAAAAGAAAACGGCGACACCACACATCTGAAGTCGAAGGCGCGCACCCATCGTCGCTCTCTTTACGTGCGTATCACGCAGGCGTCCCTCCTCCCTCTTATCCACAGGCATTACTCGCTCCTCCTGCTGCTGCTCGTGTGAGCGTTTTGCTGTAAAGCGATGGATCTGAGTCTGAAGGAAACCGAGTACGACGTGATCCTCGTGGGCACGGGCATGGTCGAAGCCATCCTTGCAGGGTGCGTGCGCGTTCAAATCCATGCACGTATATGCTGCTTGCTTTGCTGTGCGTGCGTGTGTGGGATGCTGACGTGCTTAATTGCCTATTGCTGCTGCTCTCTTTGTGTATTTGAATGCTGCAGTGCGCTCGCTCGCGTCGGAAAGAAAGTGCTGCATCTCGATCAAGTATGTAGCTTCTCCTTGCACTTATATGGCGCTATCGTATACTATTATATCTTTAGTATTTAATCACTATGTGTATGTGCCGCTATGATTTTTCAACAACAATTAGAACGATTACTATGGCAGCAACTACGCGTCGTTCCCCCTGAAGCAGTTCCGTCAGTGGACGCAGAATGAGAGTGCGGCGCCGCGGTACTTTGACGAGGATAACGACGTCGACTCCAAGGCAACGAAGGTAGCAAACCCCGATTCATTGCCTGACAATGTGAGTGACGTGCCGATCCAGAACTCGCTGCGCTGCAATCTGCTGCACGAATCGTTTGCGGACGACGCGGTGAGAGAGGAGCTGTTGGCCAAGTCGTCGTCGTTCAGCGTCGATATCAATCCTCGACTCGTGCTGTCATCGGAGGCGCTCGTGGAGACGCTCATCACGTCGGGTGTCGGGCAGTACCTGGAGTTCACGGCCATCCAGCACACGTACGTGCACTTGCCTTCGTCTCCGTCTTCAGGCAGTGTTGAGGACACTGTGTGGGAGGTGCCGTGCTCGAAGAAGGACGTGTTTCAGAGCAAACTCCTCGGGATGGTCGAGAAGCGGCAGCTCATGAAGTTTCTCCAGTTTGTCGCGGACTACGGTGAGACGGTGATCTTGGGCGAAGACGTGGGCACGAAGAACGAACGCTCGCTTGCGCTTGGTCGCGCGCTCAAGCGGCCGCAGAACAAGACGAACCAGGCTGGCGACGACGGGTTCACGAAAATCGCGCCATACCTCGACAAACCGTTCCAGGAGCTCCTCGAGGATCACTTCAAACTGTCGGCAAAGCTCCAGCAGGTCGTCGTGTACTGCGTGGGTCTCTCGAGCTTCCCCGCGACGAAGAACCAGATCTCGGCGCGCGATGGACTGGCGGCTGTATACCGCTACGTTGCATCAATCGGTCGGTACACGAGCACGGCTTTCCTGGTTCCGTTGTATGGCGTGAGCGAGATCGCACAGAGTTTCTGTCGTTTATGTGCCGTCTATGGCGGTATCTACGTGCTCCGCGCACCGATTGAGTGCTTTCTACTGGACCAAGAGAAAAACGAGCTTGTCGGTATTCGCGCCAGTGATGGAGGCATCCTACGCAGCAAGCACGTTATTGTCAACGGGAGCTACGTCGATTCATTTAGCAAGAGAGAGGGCCAAAGTGGTCATGAACGAGTGAGCAAAACGCATGGCCAGGTGCTGCGCGGTGTGTTTCTGCTGAATGCATCGCTGCGCCGCGAGATGAGTCGTCTCATGGTCGTGATCCCGCCTGAGGACGCGGAATTTCAGAACCCGTTCGCAATCCAGGTCGTGCAGCTCGATGGCGGTGCATACGCGTGTCCACGTGACTACTTTTTGGTGCAGGTGTCGATGACACTGCCGTCCGAATGGGTCGACGATACCGAGAGACAGCAACGCCTCGTGCTCGCGGTCATCGAGCGTTTGGTCACGAGTTCGATTCAAGAGGCAAAGACCAAGGAGACTGGGGAGCCAACTGACGGTTCAAGTAGTTGGAACGATCTGGTTTTGTGGAAGGTGATCTACACGATGGACCACTTGGCGTCGTCGAGCAACACGACGAGCTCACTGGCACAGAAGTCGCCGCATCTCCCGGTGAATTTATGGCCATGTGAGACGCGTGTGGATGTGGAAACAGAGGTTTCTAGCGATGGTACAACGACGATGCCAGTGAATCCACTGGAGATCCACCTCGAGAGTGCGAGTGCGAATGCTCGCGCGATCTTCGAGCAGCTGTGTCCCGACGAAGAATTTCTGCCAAAGAGTGCGAGTGCCGAACAAGCTGAGAAAGAAGCGCTCGAGGACGAACACGACGCTGTCCTGAAAGCTGCACAAGCGCTCGCGGAGCAGACAACACCGTCAACAGCAGTTGAGGCTACAGAAAAGGAAGAGGAGAAGAACGAGGAAGCTGCCAGTGACTTGACGGCTTCTCCTGCATCTACCTCGATGGAGACCACCGCAACACCACAGGACGAGCACGCGACCGATCCGTCGCTTTCTCCAACGTCACAGGTCTAGAGTACGTCGTCGTTCTGATTGGCACGTTGGTCCAGTGCAACTTACTTGGGTAGAAGACACTAATAAAGAGAAGGTCTTGGTGATAGAATACAGAAATGTGCGGTGCTTTCTGTTCGAAGACCATCGTGGTTGGCATGTGCGACTTGCAACATGGATCCCTGCCTCTATCTTTCTACTGTTGATGAGCCCAGCCATGATGTATCCAACCTGCGTCCATGTGGCTCTGGCTCATTTCGACCAGACGAGTCATGCCAATGGGGTCTGAACACTCGAGTTGTGTGCGGCAGGAGTCCAGACGCGGGCGTTTCTCTGCCACACATGCCACGCGATAACATGGCTGCTCTGTGTTTGCTAATGGCAGCAACAATCCACAGAGCGCGTGCGTGCCGTCGTGGGTTGGAGCGATCCAGCGAAAGCATGAATGGAGAAGGCGACACAGAGACAGAAAGAGTAGGATTGGGTAATTAGCTCCTCTTTGCATCCAAGTTGCAAGTCGCACCGCGAGAAATGCCATGTGGAGACTTGCGACATGGATACGATGAGCTACTTTGATCCTACTCTCGCTTCACAAGAGATAGCACCTCGACCGCCGAGCTGGAGCCACTGTGGAAAGTTTTGCCGCCATTACCAGCTCTATACGAATGAGCCAGGTGCTGTTCGCGTCTGCTCCTATGTCACGATCGATCCACGCGCGCACTGTGCAATGAGTTAGACCATCCCCACCCGTCAGACAAAACGTCTGACAAAACCCATAGTTTGTCGAATCACTAAGCCATCGAAGGGAAAAAGTTATGCGTAGGCGCAACCGCAACCCGACGGTTTAGTGCTCGTATGAGCTTGACATCGATCTGTCGATTGAAATAGATCAGACCGCTAAGGAATTGTTGTACCGGTAGAAGTGTTGCCTTTAGCTTTCCACATGGACACGATCGCAGGCGCATTTTGGTCATATGCATGTGGGCTGCATTCAACAGGTGCTCCGCGTTGCAGTGGTGGATGAGCCTTCCACCGAATGAGCACTTTTTGTCTGCACCAGTGCGAGATTTTCGCGCAGTAAATTTGCGTTCAGTATTGTCACACGCCATTTGCGATGAACTTTTTCCCCAGTTCTGCCCCACGAGCGGGGTTGCTCTTAGGTCACGAGATCTGACCGCGTATGTAGCAGGAACGCTTTCTACTACTGCAGTGTCGTAGACACATTACATGGCTGCTTTTGCACTGCAACGTTCACTATCACGAATGAAAAATCCATCACATACGTGCCATTGCGGCCAGACAGGAGCCAAATGCAGAAGATACCTCGAGGGGAGAGAGAGACGGTGGCATTCAATAAAGTCACTCGACAATGCGGGTAATAGTGTCGTCATGGGGCCACACACAGACAGAAGGGAGATGGGCGTAAAACAGAGAGCTCTTTGCACGAGAGTGAAGGCACTGGACGCGATCTTTACCTGTGGAGGAGCTCGTGACACGTAACCAGCAATGACTGAACAGATCAGTTACATCCAGGCTAGTGACACAGAAAGCTTCTATAAAACCAGTATCATTGCTTTCGTGCTAAGTATATGTTTACTGCTTGTGCGTATTAGACAGTCATCAACCGATACTTTGTTGAGGGATGTTGCAGCAACTTTGGCAAAGAGCCAGACTCCAAATATCCAGTTTTTATTTGCTAATCGAGTTGCTAAAGGTGAGTTGCTATTTCATCGAAGCAACGAAACGGACTTGGGCAACAAGCGACGACCTCAAGTCCATTTTGCACCAGCAAGACAGCAATAGCGACAAGAGCATAGAAGACGATTCACTTGAGAAGATGCGCCGTAAAATGCTCGCACCGCTCATCATTTACACAGGAACCCGCAGTCACTATGCTGCACATGTGCCTCTACAGTAAAATAGCGTTTGCTTCTTGGATCGGCTCCGAGTGGCACCGTGTAACATGAGGAGCGTGAGTAACTTTCCGCCCTTGCTTTAGTAACTTGACCTGAGTCAGCCGAGCCAACCAGTGGGAAAATCTTGAGCCGAGCAGAAATCAAACCACCACAGCCACACATTCCCAATGAGGACAGAAGAAGAAAAAGCTCACACACATGTGCAGAATATTCATTCCACACGCAAAGCAAGCACCTCACAGAAAACCGCGTCAAATTTTCGTTTTTCAGAAGGTATTTATGATACACCTAAAGCGAACGAGATATCCTTAAACACGCAAACATGCAAAGCGCAGGGAAAACCGCGCCAAATTTTGCCAAGCAATCCACACACACAAAAAACGTTGTAAATTATCGAACCGCGTCTCGAGGTCCACTTGACACATCCGAGCATATTCGTATACAGAGGGCTCTGTCGCCTTTCTTGTAAATAGTGTATGCTAAAGTTGCTATTTGTTTGTCTTGTGCTCGTACTGTGTGGTCCACACGCTCTTGACGTCATAGGGGTTGCGTTCTGGCTTGTTAGCGAGCACGCGTCCCACTCTCTCTCTCTCTCTCTCTCTCTCTCTCTCTCTTTCTCTCTCTCCATACAAACGTCCTATACAAGCCCATCCCCACATCTACAATTTTTGCACCAGCCCTGTAGGTAGAACGGATGACACCCCACCGTTCTACGTACGCTTTCGTTTTTTTTTTTTTCGACAGACCAATACAAACACAAGGCAAACACAGCCGAGTGACCGCGCGCTCGACTCCACTCTACCTCGGGTAAGCCCACACACTCGTTCGTACGTGCGGAAGCGCGCGACCGTCTCTCCCCAGACGCTTTTCCTCCGCGCAGCTTGCTTATTTATTGGCGTGTGTGTCTGTGTACGTGACAGCAGAACGCGGCCATTGCGCAAGAAACAGTCTTGCAGAGAGACACACACACGCATTTTACAAGTGGTACGGCAGGCAGTACGGCATTCTACCTCCTGCGCGCTTAGCAAGAAGAGAGCGACTGACCGGCCACTGTGCGCGCGCACCCATCGAAATCCGCCGAATTCGGAGAGTGTGGACGGACGAGAGGCGGCCTTCCCTTCTTCTTTCTCTCTTTTCCAAGCCATTATTTCTGTGGACGAGTCGTCAGAGAGAAGGAACAGAGAGAGGTGAAGACACCTCGCTTACTCTCTCTCTCTTTGCCGCTTCTGGACGGTAGAACGACACGCTTGTGCTCTACCAGCACACAAGAGTCGAGTGCAGCGCACCGCCTCTCTTGTTGACCAGCATCACGTGCTCCCACGAACGACTTGCAAGCAAGTGCAACTGCGACACGTCGCCAAGCTGACCACCTCCATAATGGGCAGCAAGCTCGGCGTCCAGAAGCGCAGGGAGAGCCACCGGAGCAGCATCAAGTGCGCATCCTCGACGCAGCAGCCGGCGCCAAGTGCTCAGTTTCCATTCGACACTGAGCAGCATCAGTACCCTTCCCACTCCGCAGTGCACCACCCGCCGCGTCGCCGGTCGTCAGGTCCATCAGCTTACAACAACAGCCATTTCAGTGGTCCAGCGAGCAGCCACAGAATGATGGAGAGCTCCAACAGACAGCCGCACGCCAATGGCTCCACTGGCAACAGCCGACGAGGCGACCTGGTGCGGAAATTGTCGTCGGCGCGCTCGTTTCGATCCATGGGTTCGCTCGACTCGCCCTCGAACAGGAGTCCAAGCGGCAAGCAGTACAGCAGCACACAGAGTCCGACGTCGCAGCAGGCAGCAAGCGCCTTGGCATCAGCAGCAAATGCGGAGCGACAGCGCCGCATCGTCGAAGCCGAAAAGATCTTGGAAGAAATCGCCAAAGAATATGCGGCCAAGCGCGCCGCAGGTCTGGTGCCGACGGTGCCTGTGCCAGCACGGACGCTTTTATGGGAAGAACTCGCGCGCAACGAGCGCAACCGCGTGGGCAAGCGCGGCCAGTGCATCTTTGGTCGCGACACGGACAGCATCTGCGGCTGCCAGAGCTACAAGAAGAAGAAAGTCAAAGGCCAGGAGAATCCCGGCGGAATCTGCGAATGCTGCGGCCACGGCGGACCCTGGCATCGTCTCGCAGGCGGCAGCATGGCGAACCGCACATCTCGAGGTGACACGCGCAGTTATGCCGGCAGCAGCGTGCGCGGTTCGCGCATGGGCAGCGTCGCTGCGCGCAGTGAGGGTCCATCCATAGCCGGCAGCGAGTATGACGATGACTACTACGACGATGAGGACTACGATGAGGACGACGACGATGACGATGACGATGAGGACGACGAAGACATCTCGCTCGAAGTGGCTCGACCCTATGGCCACGGCGACAGCAACCAGCATCAATTGTCTTACAACCAGCAATTGCACCAGCAGCAGCTTTACAACCACTACGAGCCTGGGTACATGCACCCTCCTCCTCCAGCAACTGCTGCAAATGCGACAATGACGAACCCAGACTACGATTTCACCAATAGCGTGGACCGGAGCTCGCTGTACTCGAGCAACAGCAGCATGGGGCTGCCCCCGCGACTCTCGAGCTCGAGCGGCGCGAACCAGTTGGAGGCGCTACTGAAAGCTATCAAGCGGTACCGGCAGCTCGGGCTCTCGGAGGACGAGATCGAGGCGCGCATCCGCGAGGACTTTCCGCCGGTGGAGCGCGGCAACAACAGCAGCCGCGGCTCGCGACGCGCGGTGCCACCCGTGTCCTATGCCTCAGGCGAGCTTGCGAGCATGTAAAACGACATTTTGCAACACCAGAGCATGGAGAAGACACACAAGACAACAAACAGACAAGCACAGTGCGCGTATATTGTGGGACTGCAATGCGTGCTTACATTGGTATAAGTATCGCTCTTCCGCATTATATGTAGGCGCAGTGTTGCTATAGAACCACGAGAATGTGCGTTTGTACAAACAGGACGTGGGCGTTGGACACCCCGCCGTGGAGATCATTATTTTAATGAATTAAATAAATGCCGACAAGGCGAGCAAATGCTGACAAATTTGTTGAGCACAAAGCAACTGCTACGCTGTACAGTGGATCCACTTGCTTCATGTGCTGACCAGCAACCCCACATGCAGACAACAAACGCACAGACATGCAGCATATCAGAAATTCGCATAAGATTCTGGTTCTGAATTTGTTCAACTACCACCGTACAACTTGTCGTGTTCAGCACATGCCACATGGCAATTGTGCCATCGGTTGCATGCAGCAAGTGTTGGATCATCGAGATCCTTCATGGCCACGTTGCCATGCTGCAATTGGCAGCCTCCGATTGACAGCACCACTGGAGCAAGAGCGAGCAGAGATTCTGACAACTTGCAAAAGTTGCCATCACCCCTGGAATGAGCAAACAACGTTTGCGAAAACAACAACATGGATATTTTGAAAAAAATCTTGCATTTCTCTAAAACAATAATAGGAAATAAAAGCATCTCCTCTCCAGTTCACAGAAAGAGAGCGCTGCTGCATATACGAATCTAAACTATTCCGAGCTGAGCTCCGAGCATTTGGGCGAGAATGGGTGGCCACTTTGCGAGCACGACACACACGAGACTACTGATAAGGGGGGATATTTACATTTTCAGCTTGTTGTCGTTCTCGATGGTGTTGTTCTCGAAGATGGACGTCACGCGCATCACGACCGTCCACGTGATGGCCTGGCCAGGCGCCATTCTCGTCAGTCGAGGCAGCAGACCCTTCCACAGCGCGGCTGGGCCTTCCTCCTTGGCGATCAGGCGCAGCGCGTGGAAAAAACCCTTGTACTTGAGCTCCTGGCCCTTGATGGTCTCCTGCGCCATCAGACGCGTCTTGAGCACGTCCATCGGCGTGTTGAACATCGGACCGAGCGAACCGGCGATCAGACCATTCACGAACGTCACGTACGACGGCAGCGTCTTGCCGTCGCCGTCCTCCTTCTTCCACACGTGGGAGTTCAACCACGCCATTGCCATGAAGTTGAAGGCTTGGTTACTGCCCTGGCGCGCCATGGTCGGGATGTTGCCCTTCCACAGCGCCGTGATGCCTTCGTTCGCCACGACCTTGCGCGCGCAGTCCACTGGTCCGCTGTAGCGACCGATGCCAACCTCCTTCTGCATACGGGTCTTGATCACTTCGAACGGTGTCACAATCATCACCGACTCGAAGCAACCGGCGAGCAAACCGGCCGTAAAGTTGACCTTGGGCGTGATCACGGCGTCCTTGCCGCCCGCCAGCTGCTCGCGGAACCAGGCGAACGAACCGAAGCGCAGCGCGTACTTGAGCACCATGTTGGTCAGGAACGGCGTGAGCCCCTTGTAGAGCGCGAGCGCTCCCTCCTCCTTGTAGATCGTCGTGCCACAGTTGATCATGCCCTTGTACTTGCCCGTCGTGTCGAGCTGCAGCCGCGTCTTGGTCACGTCCAACGGCTGCAGCAGACACGCCTCGGCCACGCCGCCCGTCATGCCAGCCGCCATCTTCACCCACACAGGCACCGGTCGGGTCTTCATGTCCGACGAGATGGCGTCCTTGATGGCGCTCGTGGCCATCACATTCCTCGTCGACTGCTTCGTCACGAGCATGTTGACAAGCCCGAGGTTGTTGCTGTTGTTGCTGCTGCTGTTGCCTGCAATCATCTTGAGTTAAGTATGGAGCTTGCGGAAGGTTGCTGCCTTGCAGAGAAAGATGGAGCTTGTCGACTGGGCTGGGGCTTGCAGATCCAAACGAAGAATGAAGCAGAGCGCGCAGGTGCCAAGTTTGCCAATTGCTGCAACGCGTGTTGGTTTGCCTCCTTCTCCCACGACAGCAGGCACGAAGACGAAGTCCCAAGGCAACTTGTGCCGCGCAACGACCTACCCCTGTGTCGGTGGCACTCGCCACAAGAGTGAATCTATACTTTGTTCCAGTCAACTTGCAAAGGGGTAGGGCTTCAATCGAACGTTATTTTCAAACGTTGTCGTCGAAGCTGTTGACGTGGACACGGCGGGTTCGCAACCTCCCAAAAAAAAAAGATGAGGTGCGCGAGTGGATCTTGGATGGTTGCGTGTAGCTATGTGCTAATTCGGACCTTAAAACCACGTGCCGATCTCGCTAACTCGGAGGCGAAACGCAAAGCTATCCAGGGAATCTCCACAATCCCCTACGAGATTCTCCCATATGGCCATCTCTCTGTTCCACGCAATTGCTTCAGAAAATTTTCGTTGACGGTGATATTTATACCCTCATCGCCTTCTTCTCTCCAGCCTGTTCTCGACTGAAATATCCAAATATCCATTTAGGAGGCAGTTTGCTGGTATAAATAGCTCTCGAGCGCCTCCGTCTCCGCCGCATTGCGCCACAAGAAAATGGAGCATTTTGCGTAAACCATGAATGTGGTGACGACGTCGACGGACCGCGATGCGTCGACAGATCGACTGACTGGTTTGACTCGACGCCTGGCAACTTCAACTCGGGTCTGCTGGCCAATCACTCGCGTCAGAGAGGGTTACAGAAAAGGAGTGATCCTCATGACGCGCCGATGTCAGCGCGGGACGCTCGCTTGGCCAATCAGCTGTGCGCGGAGATGGCTTCAACCAATGCTGAAACGTCGCAACCGACGCATGGAGAGTCGGTTGTGGCGACTCAATCGGACACACGCCAATCAAACCAACGTTTGATTGATTTGGAGAGGGCATCCCCTCTCCCAAAACCTCCCTCTATAAGAGCAGACAGCACTTCTTCGGTGCGAGTGCAAGGCGCATGGAATGGATGCGTTCGTGCGACAAAAGCACGTGAAGCCCACGGTTGAAAGAGGGAACAAGGCGTCAGTTTTCTCACCGCAATGCACTGCTGTTTCTGTATGCTGTCGCTGGTCTGGTGCTTGTGTGCAGCCATTGTCTCTTTACGAAGCTTGCCACAGTTGGGATGGACGCTACGAACCCATTTTTTGCCTGTGACAGGAGGCTGAAAATGGATGGTCGCGGGCTCCATCGCACCCATGATTTTTCCTCTGATTCTTTTTCATGGAGAAACGGAATTGATGTGGCGCTATGTACGCATTTGAGTTGATTTCACGCGTTTTGTGGAAGCCACACCGACAGCTCGTCACACGTTTGCATTTCATCAGGTGCACTGGTTTATGAGTTGTTGCGTTTCTTTGGATGGCGCCTTGCGTCTCGGTGCATTCATTTTCAGCTATCGACGGCAAGATACGACTTTTTGGATGGGAAGCTTCTGTGACTGTGTACGTGTGCATTTCATTTATTTATCGGTTTGCGTTGCGTCTGCTTACTTTGGTGGTGCTGTCTGTGGCCTTTGTGCTGTGTGTTGCGTGCGCAAATGCGCGTGCATTTGTGTGTGTGCGTGTTTAGTTGAAATCCTTGGCGTACTTGTCCTTCGCTTCGCGCTCTAACGAGGCATTGACACGCCCGGTCGTCGGGTCCGTGCCAAGTGGACGTCGGAATAATAAAATGTGAGGCTCCGGTCTAAGCAATACGACACAACAGCGTGTGAGCATATTCGCATGTTCTGTCAGAAGCAACACCAGGCGTTCTCGAGAAGAAAAGCAACAAGGATATGCATGCGCACGTACTTGTGGATCGCGTAGTGCACCCACCCGCGGCTCTGCTGCACGCCCAGTTGGCGCCACTCGGTCTCGCTCAGCAAACGGTCCGGCAGACTGCGCTGCATCTCCTTTGGCAAGATCACATGTCTGTCCATTTGGCGCAAGAAACGTCACTTGTTAGCCGTCATTGATCGCGTCACGCCGTCTATACGACAAGCACACAGCCTCCATAGCGACACTCGAGTGTATATCGCGCATGTACCTGTACTCGTGGGTGTCGTCGACGTACTTCTCCGAGTACTCGATGCGCGCCGACAGATCGTGCGCCATGGTTTCCCAGATTCGCGAGTTCTCGCCTTCTTCCTGTGGATGTAAACTGTGCGTCGGCCGCCTTCTGATTGGTGGAACCCGAGTTGGCGCCAAAAAATGAGGAAGAAGAACAGTCGATGTCGCAATTCATTTGAAGGCAATTCATTTTTGAGCAATTCATTATGGGAGTGCGTGAAAGGGCGTGGAACTTGGCTCTTTGGCTCTCGCGAATCGCGACACAGCAAAAGGAACCAACCAGGCACAAACGCCACGATGTCGCGAGAGAATGGGAAGCAGATGGAGACCGACAGTGCGTGTCTATCTCTGTATATGTGTGTAAGACGTTGCACCCAGGGTTTGTCGGTTGCTGACGCTCTCCACTGTATGTATGTGTGTGGCAGTGGACGAACATGGCGACATGAAGGTGCGTGAGAGCAACTTGCTTTCGTACGATCATGCTTCAACCAACCGCAAGCACTGACTCGCTTGTGTGCGTTCTCTATAGAATGACGCGATTGCGCAGGCTGGTGTGGCGCTTGAGCAGTACACGCAAGAGAAGGAAATCGCCAAGCACATCAAGGTGAGTGTGTTGCTGCGAGGATCAGTAGCACTTCACACGGCTTCACTTGTTCGGCTGAACATTGCGACTGTGTGACTAGACGTGGATGGAGGAAAAGTATGGTCCGACGTGGCACTGCATCGTCGGCTCCGAGTACAAGACCGCGTTCACGTACGAGAGCAAGAACTTCGTGCGCTTCAACGTCGGCAAAAAGTGCATCATGCTCTTCCGACATCCATGAAAATGCCATGTACAGAACCAAAATCCGCACGACTACGATAGCAAAAATGCAAAGCAACGTATATTTATCTGCATCACCCTCGTTCGTCTGTAGATTCTTTCGCGCAAACCCACTCATAAAATGCAGAATGCCGTGCGTCCTTGTCCAAGCGACAAAAACATTCATCGACTCACTACTCCCTTAGTGTCCTCCATCGATGGACACTTCTGCAGAATGTTGGTCGTGTTGCATCTTCTCGCTGGACTTAGAACGCGGCATTGCCTGGCCATCGAGGGAACGGGATCACATCACGGATGTTCTCAATGCCCGTGACGAAACGCACCAAGCGCTCAAAGCCCAAGCCGAAGCCGGCGTGCGGCACCGTGCCGTACTTGCGCAGGTCGCAGTACCACTTGTAGTCTGCTGGGTTCGCGCCAGATTCAATGATGCGCTGCTCCAGGATGTCGAGACGCTCTTCGCGCTGCGAGCCACCGATGATCTCGCCGACGTGAGGCACGAGCACATCCGCGGCCGCGACAGTCTTACCGTCTTCGTTGAGACGCATGTAGAAACTCTTGAACTCCTTCGGGTAGTTGAAGATCACCACTGGCTTCTTGAACACGGTCTCGGTCAGGTACCGTTCGTGTTCCGAGCCCAAGTCCGTGCCCCACGTTGGCTTGACGCTGAATTTGCCCTTCTTCAAGTGCCCTGGTTCGCACAGCAGGTTGACAGCATCCGTGTACGAGATGCGCTCAAATGGCGCCGCGATCGTGTTCGCGAGACGGTCCAAGAGACCCTTTTCGACGTTCTTGTTGAAAAAGTCCAAGTCCTCGGCGCAGTTGTCGATCGCATACTGCACGCAGAACTTCAGGTAGTCTTCGGCGAGATCGATGTCGTCCTTGAGGTCCGCAAACGCGATTTCAGGCTCGACCATCCAGAACTCCGCCAAATGACGCGACGTGTTCGAGTTTTCGGCACGGAACGTTGGGCCAAACGTGTACACGTCCGAGAGCGCGCAGCAGTGGGTCTCGACGTTCAACTGACCCGAAACACTCAAGTAGCTTGGGCGGTCAAAGAAATCAGCCTTGTAGTCGATCTTGTTGTCCTCCTTCGTCACTGGGAGCTTGCCGTCCGGGTGCTTCGAGAGCAACGTGGTCACCGAGAACATCTCACCAGCACCTTCACAGTCCGATTCCGTGATGATCGGCGTGTGGATGTAGAGGAACCCGCGCGAGTTGAAGAACTCGTGGGTCGCGAACGCCATCGCGTTACGCACACGCATCGCAGCGCCGTGGATGTTCGAGCGCGGACGCAAGTGCGCGTGCTGACGCAAGTGCTCAAGCGTGTGGCGCTTCTTGGACATTGGGTACGTCGCTGGATCTGGGATGCCGCCGTAGAGCTCGACCTTGTCGGCTTTGACTTCGATCACTTGACCCTTGGCTGGACTCTTGACGACCGTACCGATGACTGCGAAGCTGGCACCGACACCGCCCGACTCCAAAGCGGCCTCAAACCCCTCGGTGGACTCGCGCGTGACCAAGACCTGCACGCTCGCAAAGCACGAGCCGTCGCTCAATTCCAGGAACGCGAACGCGCCGGCACCGGCTTCGCGCAGCGTCTTGGCCCAGCCCTTGACGGTCACACTCTGGCCCTCGAGCTCGAGGCCGCGCGCCAGCAGCTCCTTGACGCGGATGCGGCTGCGGCGGAACAGCGTCGGCGCCACGGTCTTCACGGGGGCGAGCACTTGGGCGTCCATCTCTCTCTCTCTCTCTCTTCTGATAGTCTGACCTTCCACTGAGCTCCTCGTGGCAAATCGCAGAATACCGACGACCACAGGTTTCCCATGAGACCAAAGAGCCCCCCATGCAGGATTTAGCGGCTCATGATTGGATGAAAATAGAGTCCCCAAGCCTCTGATTGGTGGACTGTTTGGGTTCTTGTGGTGGGGAAAGCTGCTTGCTTGTCTGGGGATGGGTGCACTGACAGAAAACCCTCTCGAAAGTGATGCGAGTCGACCTTTCCGACGTTCACTCTTCTGCGGATCCTCCTAACTTTTGGTAGGATGAAGGCATGAAGAAGCATGTGGACGAGAAACGTCGGTCCGTCCATACGAACGCGCGCACTCAACAGCCTGATGGCGACCACAAACGCCGACTCGATCGTCGTCTGCACTTTACGTTGTCTCGCAGAGCTCGTTTCGGATTGCGTTGGCCTCTATAGCGCAGGTAGTCACCTGAGGAAGGTAATACCGTATATATAGAGGTTCTTAGGTTGTCCTTGTGATAGTGTGATCCTCTATATGTGTAGGACAGATGAGGGATCAGTTAAAGTACGGAGGACCTCTTTAGCACAGAAGATCCCCACTAATGAACGCAAGTCGAACAGTGACGTTCGGGGCAAAAGCCACCAGGAAAGCTTCAGGTAAAGGATACTTGGAGCGCACTGCACAACTGCAATTGGAGTGTGAGGTGCTCACGGCAACCTCAAAAGGTAAGCGCTCTGCTCCATGCACATCCTCCGTCCTCGGCCCACCTTCATTTGTTTTCATTCATGTGTGTACATAAACTCCAGATGCGATCCAGAGGCAGCAGGTCAGACTCGAGACCCTTTGCGTCTCTATCTGACAGCTCGCGTGAGTGACCTGACCAGAAGTGTGGTGGCCAATATGTGGACGGCTGCATGCGCAAGGTAACCGGTTGAGAGAAGGATGCTGTTCATACTTCAGCCGGCGCGACCAGTTTGTTTGCATCGAGTGACGTGATGGACACTGCTCCACAGGAAAGGATACTTTTGGTGGCGCTGGACCCTGTTGGAGCAAGTGCATCACCAGCAGGATGGTTTCTACATAGAATATTCTCCTGGAATGCTCCTGCAGCATTGTGAGCTGTTCGTGGAGCTCCTTCGACTGCACACGCAGTGCCTTGAGCTCGTCCTGCATCTTCTCGCGAGATGGATTCCGCGACCGCTTCGCTCTCGTGGTCGGCTTGCGCGGCTTCGTCTTTCTCTGTCGCTGCTGATTAGCCTGACATGAGCTATTCGTATTGTTCACTTCGTCACTACTGGAGCAGTTTGAGTTTTGTGGCGATCGCTCCGGTATCACAGTGTCAAGCAGCCACTCATGAGTCTCACTCCACCAAGGCTGCGGATTGCTTCTGGTCGTGTCATTCTGCTGCTGCTCGGTATCGTGATATATCGTCCTCAAATCGCTCTCCCCATTGCTACTCGAGGCGTTCGACTTCAGCTCAGGCGCCTCAGGGTCCGTTTGCTGTTCTTGCTCATGGTTCTCACTTTGCGCAGGCTGTGGATCCCCAGAGGGCTCCAGAAGTGTGTGCAGGTCGTCCAGATCGGAGTCGTCGAGTGTCGAGAAGCTCCAGAGCGCCGGACACGGCTCGAAGGTCTCCAGATACGCGGCAATATCGTCCAGCGAGAGCTCCTCGGTCGCCATCTCGCTCCTCTGCCAGCGAGATTTGATTGTCAACTGCTGACCGAGCACAGGGAGCATTTCATCATGGTGTTCAGTGTGACAGTAAACAGTTTGTTCAGCCAATCAGCTGATTATTCTCGTGTGTGTTGTGATTAGTCTTGAGAGCGAACCACGAAAAAGCAGAATGACGGTGGCTGAGTTTCTCAGACTAGGACCAGATAATATGAGGACGTTATTTCAGGTCGAAGATCCAGTGCATCGTGTCAGTACTGTGCAAAACAAACAGCATCCCAATGAGGACGAGGTCGACATGAAATGATTGCTCGAGACCTAAACCAACGCTCTGTTATTTTCTTGATCCTATTTAGGGACAATGGATATTTCTGGTGATGCGCAATGATTAGTCCGCTCGTCTGAAGTTTCGTCTCAGCTTGAGAGCAGCCATAGCTTCAATGCGCGGAGATGACTTGGACATCCCTAGGTTTTCTGCGAACACCTCAGGGGTACGTTAAGGGTAAGCAAATAGCAGCAAATCAGTACCGGAATTCAGAGCACTGGTTTGTTGCGACAGTATTTACTTTCCAGAGTCTCAACCTGACAAATTGCCGCCCATGAAGTTATGCAGAAAATACCATTGTTGAATTCATACACCGCTGCCTAGTATCAAACCGCTGCCCAACAGTTCTCGTAGGGTCAAGCTCGCGTGCACTCGCAGGTCTAATCCGAGAATTATCGTGACCGATGTGTCGAGTCGACGCAAGCCGATCTCGGGACCACGGACAAAATGTTTCGTGTGAATACTTGACAATGCAACACAATATTCAGGTCTCGTATCTTCCTGTTGCGAGAGTGCTGCATCCGTCTGCGATGATTAGAACAGGACGCTCCGGTAGAATCTTGTGTCGCGATTACTACCTACTGGTTCGGGAGTCGTGAGGGGAAAGGAGGAGGACAAGGGCACGAGCACCAAAACAACACAATCGAGGATACAAACACGACTTGGGAATTACACTTATTCAACCGAAGGTAGATCGCAAAGTGACCAAGGAAAACAGGAATGCAAAAGCTCCAAAAACGATCACTCGGAGCACACACTAAGCACCAACTGCGAGGAACACTGGCTCGTGGAATGTGTACCCACTCGCAGGTAAGACAGGCGCACACGCCATCGCTTCCGAACGACGCATCCTGGATCCCGCTTCTCACGACTTCACATCAAAAGCACGTTTCTCCACAGTCCTTGATTCATGTCGTATCGACTCGCCCCGTTCAGCAACAGGGAACACCAGACTCTCAACCTGCCAGTAAGTCGGACTCGGAATGGAACAGGAAACGCCAGACGACTCTTCAACACACTCAACACGAAAGTGGACTCGCGCGTCTCCACGAGGGTCGGATAGCCACGACAAACGCGAGTCAGGACCTCTCAGCGAAGATTGGGAGAACACCGAAACACCTCGAGCCTCGGAACGTTCGAATGCCACACTCGCAAGTATCTATCACGACAAAATCCAGCGTGACAGATGACCCGTTTGCGATTGCTTTCGGAGGTTGGCTTCCCACAGTTTGGCGCTCCACAGTTGCTAGACTCAACCAGAAGAAGGTAGCACAACGAGAAGATGACGAACGATCTGTATGTCAAACGTCGGCAGAGCTGCGGCAGCTAATTTTGCTGCTCCAACAAGAACAAGGCAATTTTACTACTTCTATATCACAAAACATTCGCAACTGTGGTGATTACCGGTCCTAATACTGAGACCATCCCTCACGACAAGAAACCGTTTTGTCTACAAGCAGACGAAGCGAACGACAGTGCACATATTTTGCACTCGCAAGATCCAGTGCCGTCATCGAACCCTGTACTCCCTGAAGCATCAACAGACTTGATGCCAAATATGCTTCTGTTTGGGAAACAACTCGATTTTTGGTTTCTTTTGTCCCAAAATAACGTCCTAAAGTTAATATTGGTCCTATGTATTTTAGTCACAATGATTTAGTTGGATTTTCTTGCAACTTTAGTGCACATGAACACCATCTGTCAAGAATCTTGACGTGATGTGATTGGCCGAAAAAATGTTTATTGGCTCTGGGGTGATGTTGGGTCAGTGCACACAGTACTTGCCAATCTGCCAGCGAAATGACGAACGAGGAGCTCTTATTGAAGGACATTGCGGCGTATTTGGACGCGATCGAGCCGCTTCCGGCGCTCTGGAGCCTGTCGAAAGGCAATGCGTCCGATCTGGACGACCCGTGGCTGCTTGCAATGCTGTCTGGGATCCCCAAACCTTCGCAAAGTGAGACCCAGCAACAGCAAGAACATGATCCAGTGGACACTGGTTTAAAGATACTGGACTGTTTACGGCAAAGCTCAGATATGTCATCGTGCAACACAGATTCCATGTCCGATAATGCCCAGCAGCAGCCAACGACAAATAACTCGACCATCAAGACCAAGCGGTCGCGCAACCTGCGGCGTGAGAGAGTGCACAACGAACTCAAGTCCCTGCGTGTGCAGTCCACGGAGCTCCAGCAACGGCTCGCGATTCTGCGGGAGCACCGGCAGCAGGTGCAAAAACAAGACCAGCTACTCGTAGCGACGTGGGAACGCACCGCGAAACGGCAATTAGAGGCACGCACTCATGCCGAAAGGGAAAACCGACGACTCAAGACGCAACTGGATCACCAAATGGCGCTCGCACAGAATTTTCGCCAGTTTGTTGCCCGATTAGAGACTGTGAGACCGTCATTTGAGATGCCGTGTAATCTCATTGAAGCAAGACCAGCCGTCGTCATTAACGCAGACGACATTGCGATCTTTGAGAGTCTTTTCTCGGAGCTCGACGCTACCCACTCGAAAATGGACGCAGTGTTTGACGAGAACGGTTTGAACGCGTGGCAACTGGGGGTGACAACTATCCCAAAGGCGAAGATGAAGACACGCCGTTCCAATGTCGCCACGGATGCAAACTCGCTGTACATTGAACTCACCAACACGAACGTGGTGCCGTTCCCTCTCGAGTTGGTGTTTAACACATTATGGGAGTGCTGGGAACACCAGGAGGTCCAGAGGGGCTACGCCACGCACTATTTTGAAGACGGGCCGAAGACTTCTTCCGCAAACAAAACGCACGTCGACATCTGCTTCAATGGGTGTCGTGTCTCGCTGGAGTACTTGAACGTCACCAAAGTTTACGTTGAAGATGGTCGTGTGAGTTCTGTATGGAGGAGCCGAACGAAAGGACACCCGAACTTTCCCAACATGTGCGTTGACGAGATGGGTTGGCAAGCGATCAAGTCCGTCAAAATTTCAGAAAGCGGAAAATTTGCGAGTAGTGCAACGACCATTCTCAGGTGCTCTCAAATGGAATGCAAGAAGCTCAGTGGACCACTCAATTTACACAAAAGAACGGGGGAGAATCCGCTCGCAAACCTCGTCGTGTCGGCGTTGGAAGAGGATTTGGTGCAAGTCGATGAGATGATGATGGACTTGCTGCTGCAGGATAAGACGCCGTCGTCGTCACCAAGCACACTGTGAGATGTCTGTCAAACAACTTCAAGTCAATGCAAGATAACAGCGCCGTGTTTCGTTGCACTGTATGCTTTGAATACTATATATTTCAAGGTGGCTTCCTGCTGTTTGGACTTGGCTGTAAGTAGAAACCCAAGGAGAGGGTGCTTCGGGAGAGGATATGCTGAGGTAAGGTGGAAGCTAGCGGCCAGTAGAGACGCAGCAGCAATGCTACGATGTCAGCAAGACAACCTACTCTCTCATCAACAGACTCGGCTCGAAAGTGTTGGGTCAAGCATGATTCTCGGTTTGGTGCAAGCACCTGAGTTCTGTTGTCCTAAAATACGGTCCTATAGTTAAATCTGGTCCTATTGTTGCTCCATGTTGACTTTTTGTAGTGGTACACACCATTACCATCATTCCTCTTGCGAACTCTCGCTGAGAACTTGTCGCAAAACTCATCTGATTGGCTGAAAATAATGTTTACCGACGTTGATTCAGTCAAACCATTGACACTTGGGGCACTTGACAATCTGCTCACTACAGCACAGCATGATGGCAGTAGAAGAGCTCTCGCTGGAGGATATTACCGCGTATCTGGAGACCTTCGAGCCGTGTCCGTCGCTCTGGAGCTTCTCCAGACTCGAAGACTCCGATCTGGACGACCTGCACACACGTCTGGAGCCCTCTGGGATCCCACAGCCTTCGCAAAGTGAGACCGATGAGCAGGAGCAGAACGGCGCGAGAATTGATCCACCGGCGACACCGGAGCAACGCTCGAATGCTTCAAGCAGCAATGAAGGGAGGAGTACGAAGACAGCAGCTCCTTATGCCCAGCAGAGTGGCGCGATTGTGCGCAATCCACAGCCTTCGCAGTGTGAGACCCGTGATCAGCAACAGGACAGTGGGAGAATTGATCCAGGTACACCGGTACCATCACCGCTAAGCTCGAATTCATCGAGCAGCAACGAAGAGAGTGATACAAAGAGCACATCTCAGGATATTCACCCGCGGCACGCAAATGCGAAGCCGCGCAATCCGACCACGAGAGCGAAGCGATCACGGAACCCATCGCGTGAGAAGATGCAGAACGAACTCAAATCGCTGCGGTTGCAGTCCATGGAGCTCCAGCAGCGCCTCGCACTGATGCGTGAGCATAAGCAGCAAGAGCACAAGCAAGATCTGCTGCTGGTGGTGACGTGGGAGCGCATTGCGAAACGACAATTGGAAGCACGTACCCATGCGGAGCGAGAGAATCGACGACTCAAGACGCAACTGGACCACCAAATGGCGCTCGTAGAGAATTTCCAGCATTTTATAGGCCACATGGAGAGTTCGAGACCTTCTTTTGTGGCGCCGCGGAATCTCATTGACACAACGCACGGCGTCGTCATTGGCGCAGATGACATTTCGATCTTTGAGAGCTTGTTCCTGGAACTTGATGCCACGTACTCGAAGATGGACGCAGTGTTCAACGAGAACGGCTTGAATGCGTGGCAAGTGGGAATGTCAACTGACATCAAGGCTCAAATGAAGACGCGTCGCTCTAACATCGCGACGGACGCAGACTCGCTGTACATTGAACTCATTGACACGAACGTGGTGCCATTCCCCCTGGAACTGGTGTTCAATACGCTTTGGGAGTGCTGGGATCGCCAGAGTGGTGAGCGGAGCTACTCTATGTATCAGTTCCCAGGTGAACCGGAGTCTTCTTGTGGCATGAAAGTACGCATCGACATCTGCTTCAACGGACAGCACGTCGCGCTGGACTTCTTGAGTGTTTCTAAACTCTTCATTGAGGATGGACGAAGGATTTTTGTTTGGAGGAGCCAAACCAAAGTGCATCCTCGGTTCCCCGACATGTACGTTGACGAGATGGGCTGGCAAATGATCAAATCCATCGGAATGCCAGGAGGAGAAGGCGAAGACGCCAGCAGCAACATCACGGCACTTCTCATGTGCTCTCAACTGGAATGCAAGAAGCTCAGTGATCCACTCAACCTGCACGACCAGCACCAACGAACGGGTGAGAATCCGCTTGCGAACCTCGTCGTATCGGCGCTCGAAGACGATTTGCTGCAAGTGAATGCGATGATGATGGACATGCTGCTACAGGACAAGACGCCTCCATCGCCACTAAGCATATCATGAGCATGATTTGTCCACAAATCAAATCGTGCAGTTCAGGGATGAGTGTTGCATGACAGCTTTGCGGGAATGACGGAACGCACTTAGATAATTGTAAAATGATGATGTGAAGTGGAGCCAAAGTGAAAATCATGCTGTGTTGCCTTTGCTGAGTGTACTCGAACACAATTTCGTCGTTGGGTAATGTATAGCAGTGGCTGTCAAATTTGCAACGATGGTGCCGCAGCATTTGCTGCTGCAGCTCTGTTCGCTGGTAAACATGAGGATATCTTTGCATGTTGCCCCTTGTGCTCTCCTGCTCATCTCGACTCCTTCAGCTTCGAGCAGGTACAGAATGCGACAAAGTGAGAGATCAGATCGCAAAAAATGTGAGTTAAAGGACAACACTTACATCATCTCGGAGTGTTTTATTCGTTTTGCATGCACGTGTCCAAGACATTCCTGCAGAGCTGCAATGTAAATTACGTATTGTATTGATCTCACATCGACTTGTCTATATGCATGGTGTAATGGAAGCAGGTGTCTTGTCCTGCAACAGCATGTTCATCATCATCTCATTGATTTGTACGGTAACCTCTTCAAACGCTGACACGACGAGACTGGCGAGCGGGATCTCGTCCGTTCCGTGGTCCTGGTCATGTGCGTTGAGCGAACCATCGAGCTCCTTGCACTCCAGTCGAGAGCACGAGAGAATCTCCGTGACATTGCCAGGAAAATCTTCGCTTCCCGGAACCTCCACAGAATTAATCACTTGCCAGCCCATCTCGTCGATATACGTACCGGGAAACTGCGGGTGCACTTTCGTTCGGCTCCTCCAAACAAAAATCCTTCGTCCATCCTCAATGAAGAGTTTAGAAACACTCAAGAAGTCCAGCGCGACGTGCTGTCCGTTGAAGCAGATGTCGATGCGTACTTTCATGCCACAAGAAGACTCCGGTTCACCTGGGAACTGATACATAGAGCAGCTCCGCTCACCACTCTGGCGATCCCAGCACTCCCAAAGCGTATTGAACACCAGTTCCAGGGGGAATGGCACCACGTTCGTGTCAATGAATTCAATGTACAGCGAGTCTGCGTCCGTCGCGATGTTAGAGCGACGCGTCTTCATTTGAGCCTTGATGTCAGTTGACATTCCCACTTGCCACGCATTCAAGCCGTTCTCGTTGAACACTGCGTCCATCTTCGAGTACGTGGCATCAAGTTCCAGGAACAAGCTCTCAAAGATCGAAATGTCGTCTGCATCGATGACGACGTCACGTCTTGAATCAATTGCGTTCGCTGGCGCCGGGAGAGAAGGCATCGCACTCTCTAACTGACTAACAAAGAGTTCAAAGCTCTGCCTGAGTGTCATTTGCTTGCCCAATGTCGTCTTCAGTCTTCGATTCTTTCTCTCAGCAATGGTGCGTGCTTCCAGTCGTTGTTTCGCAATACATTTCCAAAAAGCCGCACGTAACATATCCCGCTTCTGATGCTCCTGCAGCATTGCGAGCTGTTCGTGGAGCTCCTTCGACTGCACACGCAGTGTCTTGAGCTCGTCCTGCATCTTCTCGCGAGATGGATTCCGCGACCGCTTCGCTCTCGTGGTCGGCTTGCGCGGCTTCGTCTTTCTCTGTCGCTGCTGATTAGCCTGACATGAGCTATTCGTATTGTTCACTTCGTCACTACTGGAGCAGTTTGAGTTTTGTGGCGATCGCTCCGGTATCACAGTGTCAAGCAGCCACTCATGAGTCTCACTCCACCAAGGCTGCGGATTGCTTCTGGTCGTGTCATTCTGCTGCTGCTCGGTATCGTGATATATCGTCCTCAAATCGCTCTCCCCATTGCTACTCGAGGCGTTCGACTTCAGCTCAGGCGCCTCAGGGTCCGTTTGCTGTTCTTGCTCATGGTTCTCACTTTGCGCAGGCTGTGGATCCCCAGAGGGCTCCAGAAGTGTGTGCAGGTCGTCCAGATCGGAGTCGTCGAGTGTCGAGAAGCTCCAGAGCGCCGGACACGGCTCGAAGGTCTCCAGATACGCGGCAATATCGTCCAGCGAGAGCTCCTCGGTCGCCATCTCGCTCCTCTGCCAGCGAGATTTGATTGTCAACTGCTGACTGAACCTAGAACCCGAAAAAAACAATATTTCCAGCCAATGAGAATTGAGGTTTGCGACAAATCTTGTGAGAGTGGGTGCTTAGATTGGAATGATGGTATGTAATGATCATCGCAAGTTTCGAATCACAACAAATACGTCCACGAAATGCAAAAGTAGGACCAAAGTTAATTATAGGACCGAGTTGAGGACAAATGAATCAACACCGAAAGCACGCATGCCCAAACAACACTGTCGTTTTATCTTTATTTCTTTATAAGGTGAGGTATATTTAGGTTCATCGTCGTGACCTACAATATCCATTCTCCTAACTAATCTTCATTACGAATTTCATCTAGGAGTGTAAACGTGTCTATAGCGCGGATTGCACTAGATCACTTCTAACTGCTACATAATCTTTGACAAGGATGGCATGTTCTCTTGGTCCTATGTGAGGCTGCCTTGTGTTGTCCAATGACCTTGGGTCTTCCGAACTTTGCATAAGCCAATGCATGACGTCGTTGTCAAGATCCTGGGTGAGATTGTTGCAAGCAGCTCTTTGAGTTGGGAAGTGAACCTGCGTTGAGGTTCTGATGTCCATGACTAGGTTGGCAGCTGAGTCCGCCATCTTGTTGAAGCCACGGTAGTGATGGTACCATCCTCGGATGTCGATGCAATCCGCGAGTCGTCGACTTGTCTGGTATAAACGCGCCAATCGGTGCTGTCGAGGGGACCGATGCATTCGCTGTTGGGAGATAATGAGTGCACTGTCTCCAATCACGTACAACGGTTCGAAGTGACTGCGTTGGGCTTCTCGGAGTCCATGTATGAGACCCCAATACTCGGCAAAGTTGTTGGTCGTGTCCTTCCTGCTACAGACCATGCTGGCGGCCCAAATTAAACTGGCTGTGTGCGAGTTTTCATGGACACGCACGATAATGGATCCAGTCCCTCCTGGTCCTGGATTGCCGCGTGATCCATCATCGAAAAACAACAGGTAAACGCCGCGAGTATCACTTGGAGTCAAGGGGATGGCGTCGGTTTGGCTGAGAAAGCAGTCGACATAGACCTTGAGAACTGCTGCAACCGTGTGACCGTCAGAGTCTCCAGCTTGCGCTTCAGCGAGTCGTGTGAGGTTTCGCATTCCTGCCTCTAATCTGGTCGTCATGATCGCCATCTCAGCAGTCGATTCGATTGGATCCGAATCCATGCGTCGCAGATGCGCACACCAAATGGTCTGTATGAGCGACGCGCTCATATATCGCCACAGCATGTGTGCGACGGGATAGAGATGAAGAACGTGATAATGTACGTTGGTGTTACGAGCACTTCAAGTCGACAATTCTGCAGGCTCAATGGGACGGCGATGTGTTCCAGATCGACCTCAGCTCTAAAATGTCTGACAGGCTTCCAGGTATCATCGCTGAAGGACGAAAGCTACGCGGGACATTCTGTGCAGAATGGCTGCCATACATGACCTCGACTGCAGATGGGTGGCTTCTTGATCCCAATGGCTCCCCTTACAAGCTTGCTCACACATCATTATCAGTTGGAACAGCACAACTGGGTGACATGCTTCGATGGGAGTGGATAAGACCAGGAGTGCTTAACTTCATCCCAACATGTGGAATCTCCGGATTCTCCCGGCCGTCTATTCGAGCGCTCGAGCGATTATGTGCTACGTTGGTATCCAACTTCCCACAGCTTCTGTATCGACCACAGCAAACAAATGTGCTTCGGCTGTACAACAGGCAACGTCATTATAACCACGAATGGCATCTGCACACCAGTGAAGCAACTCTGACCCACGTCGACACGACCCTAGTCAAAGCTACGCATACAGTTCACTCCGCAATGGACTGTGACATCATGGCAACAAGAGACTTGAACAGGCAGAAGGTGTCGTTCCATGCACATCCGCGTTTCACAAGAATCGTGCAACTATGGGGCGGCAACGGACGATACAATACGACCAGATCTTTCTATCGGCAGCAAGTTGCAGCAGCGAGGACACAAATTGGCAAAGATACTCGAGATGCAGCAGTCAACAAAGCTGTCCAAACAGCAGGATCTCTGTGGCCAGGACTGCAATTAATCCAATGGAGCGAATTACACAACATCCCAGGGATTACTGCTTATACGGTCCAGACTCTTCTCCGGCTGAAAGCCAACCGACTCTCCATGTGGAACTATGAGAAAGCTGATCTATCCTGCTCGAATCCCGAACGCTCCCAAGTTGTCCAATCTTCTGTTCAACATCTATTATGGGAGTGTCCGAAAGCCAAACTGGTGTGGAACTACTTTTATGCGCTATGGGCGAAGATCGGAATCACTCCTGGTCACGACCCCGCAATATGGATCTTCAGTCTGGATCTACCAGATACTCCAAGACATGCATGGACCACGATCAAGAGACACATTATCGGACACAAGTTCTCCAATGAACACCTCCAAGATCATCTCTATCCCGTCGCACACATGCTGTGGCGATATATGAGCGCGTCGCTCATACAGACCATTTGGTGTGCGCATCTGCGACGCATGGATTCGGATCCAATCGAATCGACTGCTGAGATGGCGATCATGATGACCAGATTAGAGGCAGGAATGCGAAACCTCACACGACTCGCTGAAGCGCAAGCTGGAGACTCGGACGGTCACACGGTTGCAGCAGTTCTCAAGGTCTATGTCGACTGCTTTCTCAGCCAAACAGACGCCATCCCCTTGACTCCAAGTGATACTCGCGGCGTTTACCTGTTGTTTTTCGATGGTGGATCACGCGGCAATCCAGGACCAGGAGGGACTGGATCCATTATCGTGCGTGTCCATAAGGACTCGCACACAGCCAGTTTAATTTGGGCCGCGAGCATGGCGTATAGCAGGAAGGACACGACCAACAACTTTGCCGAGTACTGGGGTCTCATACATGGACTCCGAGAAGCCCAACGCAGTCACTTCGAACCGTTGTACGTGATTGGAGACAGTGCACTCATTATCTCCCAACAGAGAATGCATCGGTCCCCCCGACAGCACCGATTGGCACGTTTATACCAGACAAGTCGACGACTCGCGGATTGCATCGACATCCGAGGATGGTACCATCACTACCGTGCCTTCAACAAGATGGCGGACTCAGCCGCCAACCTAGCCATGGACACCAGAACCTCAACGCAGGTTCACTTCCCAACTCAAAGAGCTGCTTTCAACAATCTCACCAGGATCTTGACAACGACGTCATGCATTGGCTTATGCGAAGTTCGGAAGACCCAAGGTCATTGGACAACACAAGGCAGCCTCACATAGGACCAAGAGAACATGCCATCCTGGTCAAAGATTATTTAGCATTCAGAAGTGATCTAGTGCAATCCGCGCTGTAGACACATTTACACTCCTAAATGAAATTCGCAATGAAGATTAGGTAGGAGAATGGATATTGTAGGTCACGACGATGAACCTAAATATACCTCACCTTATAAAGAAATAGAGATGGTCTGAGATTGTCTCGCAGTGACTCAGTCACCATCGTGGCGCGCTTAGTGGCTCTGGAGCAGCATGCCCATCATCATCGCGTTGACTTGCAGCACATCCTCCTCAATAGTCGACACGACGAGACTCGCAAGCGGATCATCACCCGTTTTTTCATGCACGTTGCTGACGTCTTTGCATTCCATTTGAGCGCACATGAGGATTGCCGTGGCGCCGTTGCTCGAGAGTTTGCCACCTCCTGACACCGCAACGGATTTCACCACTTGCCAACCCGTTTCGTCGACGTACACGTCGGGAAAGTGTGGATGAGCTTTCATTCGGCTCCTCCACGCAAGGCGTATGCGGTCGTCCTTAACGTACGCTCTGGCGACGCTCAGGTACTCCAGCGAGACGTGGTATCCATTTAAGTAAATATCGATATGTGTTTTGACTGCCGCAGATGTCTTCGACTCGTCTTGGAAGTGGTGCATAGCGTAACCCCTCTGGATCTCCTGGCGTTCGCAACACTCCCAAAACGTGCTGAACACCAGTCCAAGAGGGAATGACATTGCGTTTGTGTCGATGAGCTCAATGTACATCGAGTTTGCATCCGTGGCGACGTTGGAACGGCATGTCTTCATTTGCACCTGGGAGACAATCGATTTCCCCACTTGCCACGCGCTCAAGCCATTTTCTTCAAACACAACAGCCAACTCTGAGCGAGTATCGTCGAGTTCCAGGAACATACTCTCAAAGATCGCAATGTCGTCTGCATCGATGACGACACTCCGCCTCGTGTCAACGTTTGGCACCACGAAAGACGGTCTCAGATTCTTTGAATCTCCTGTGACCTAGGGGTTATCACGGTTACAAAGTAAGTGCAAGTGTGGACTAAAGACGAGCCACGAAGGTTTGATCTGATTGGCTGTTCAGACTTTCGCATGCTTGCTTTCTAACCGTGATAACTCCCATCGATGGAAAAAGCCTGTGCGAGTGCCATTTGCTTGGCCAGTTGCGTTTTCAGTCGTCGGTTCTCTCTCTCGGCACGGACGCGCGCCTCTAATTCACGCCTCGCCACGCGCCTCCACGTCGCCGTGGACAAGAGATTTTGCTTCTGCTCCCGCTGCTCACGCAGAAGTGCGAGCTGTTGCTGGAGATTCTTGGAGTGCACACGCAAGAACTTGAGTTCGTTCTGCATTTTCTCACGCGACGGGTTGCGCGTCCATTTCGCTTTGGTAGTCGAGTTGCGCGCGGCCGTATCCTTCTGTTGTTGGGTGTCGTACGGTGGCATCCTCGCATCGCTCTCGCCGTTGCAACTTGAAGTACTGGGTATACTCCGCATTGGTGGCAATCGCTCCGGTGCATCTGGCTCAATTTTAGCACAGCTTTGTTGCTGGTGAACGTTCCCACTTTGCGATACCTGCGGATTGCGTGTATTCTGCTGCTGGGAATCGCGGCATGCCGTCCTCACATCGCTCTCTGAACTTCGATCTGGTCTCCCGAGGTCGATTCTCGTACCATCCTGTTGCTGCTCATACGTCTCGCTTTGCGCAGGCTGCGGATCCCCAGAAGGCTCAGCAAGTGTCAGCAGGTCGCCCAGAGCGGACTCGCCGAGACCCAGCAAGTTACTTAGCGCTGGGTGGGGCTCCGTCGCCTCCAGATATGCCACAATATCCTCTAAAAAGAGCTCTTCGCCCACCATTGTGCTCACTGAATGGCAGATTGTCGAATGAACTGTGCACTGAACGTTTGGTTATGTTCACTTGACGGGCATAACCATTGGCCGAAACATTTTTTTCAGCCAATCAGATCAGTATATGGCCGTTCTGAAATTGAGACCAGCCACCATCAGAGACTAATCAATCGTGCCACTACTAAAAAATCCACTTTGCCTGTGTGCCCTGTTTGCTTTGTCCACTTGCAGACGACGCAGCTTCAAGCCGTGAGTGATGGTCCTAACCTCGAGCCAACGATCACTCGATCAAAGCGATTTTATTGGTTCTATGATAGAAAAAGGTGTCTTGTTGACGCGCGCAATGTACCACTGCAACTCTGTTGACTGCAAGTATCAAGTCTTTGTCCCCCCGTTTCGCCTTTTCCTATGGCTTCCAGCTACTGTAGAGCTCCAAACAGTGGGAGATCAAACACCAAAGAAATTATACCCAAGCATGATGCTCACATGACGATCTCATTCGTGCTGCAATTGTCTTGGTGTGTCGTGTTCGTCCGCTCATCATTCTACAAATCTGTCATGCAAATTCGTCTCGGTGCTGCACACTTTGTCCAAACCACCTCTTCATATGCTTCGAGATGGTGGAGGGGTCTTGTTGTCCTCCAACAGCATGTCCATCATCATCTCATTGACTTGCAGCAGATCGTTTTCAAACGCCGACACAGCGAGGTTCGCAAGCGGAGTTTCGCCCGTTCGCTGGTATTGGTCGTGCACATTGGGCGATCCGTCGAGCTTCTTGCACTCCAGTTGAGAGCACGTGAGAGCTTCCGTGAGATTGCCAGCAAGTTCTCCGCCTCTTGACGTTTTCGCGGATTTCGTCATTTACCCGCCAGTTTCGTCGACATACATATCAGGAGTGTTTGGATCCGCTTTCGTTCAACTCCACCACACAGAACTCGTGCGGCGGTTCTCAATGTACACATACTGAGTACTGTACCAGCGGCGTGGGGGGGAGCGGAGGGGGAACCATGTGGAAGGTATTCGAGTTTTGCGGAATTGATCCAGTGCCATGGGGTGGATTCTCGTGCAGCCCCGGAGGTATCAATACTCGTGTTCCTGGTACGGATTATTGTCAAGTACTGCGCACTAAACCTCATCATTATTATCGCTTCTTTCGCGGTCACATCATTTTTGGTGCTGCAGTGTGCGTTCTTTTTAAAATGCTTCAGAAATCGGAATGATGGTAATCAAGCACACCAGTCACAAAAAAAGCGCAAGACTAATCATTGGACTTTTTTCAGCACATCTGAACTGTGCCTAAATTTGTCCTAATTACACAATTTGGACACATCCGACACACAGTTAGTACAGCGTTGTTTAAGGACCGAAAACCAACGCGCTGTTCCATGCATCAAAACACGAGCACAAACACACAGGTTGTGATGATTCAAACTCAGACACCTTATCCGTCTTGGACTTCTGGCTACTGCAGAGATCCAAGCCTTGGGAAGCTAGCTCAAGAACGACGATGGCCGTCACGGTCTATGCACGTATCAATTTCACTTTTTTCTGCAATGTGCCTTGAGTGCCTCACTTTTCGTCCACCAATTCTGCAGAGCTGACATGCACAACACTTCCGTAGAAAGTAGCTCGCCCTGATTGGTCTGAATCACCTCGTGATGACGGAGGCGTCTGGTCCTGCAGCAACATGTTCATCATCATTTTGTTGGCGCACAGCAAATCCTCTTCAATCGCTGAGATGACGAGACTGACAAGATGGTTCTCGCCTGTTTTCTCTTGCACGCTGAGCAATCCACTAAGCTTCTTGATTCCAGGTGGGTGCATTTCAGGATCGCCGTGACGTCCCCAAAAAGACTCGCTAAACTTCTTCTTAGTCGCTTCCAGCTGGATGGGTCGCTCTTTTGTGACGGTCGTGGTTTGTCTGGAAAAGCCGTGCGAACTATTGGCATAGTTTGATCAGCGCAGTGAACGCATTGTCGACGCTCTTTTTGGTGGGAATATAGTTTTGCAACCAAGGAAAATGGTTACATTTTATAAACCCAACGATATTCATTTTACACATGGATTTTTTGATTTTTCAGCAGAATTATAGACTGCCGTTTATAATCACGTTTTGAATGAAAGATGATTATAAGGAGAGCCTTTCTCACCAATAGCTGATTCATAACCATTCGCAAATGGAGGCGAAGAGCGCAAACAGCGAGGACGTCGACCTCAGTGCCGCTGCTGAGCGTAAGGGCAGTGGCGGTGACGTTGGTGGTAATGGCAGCAGCTCTGCGCCCCATCGACGCTCTGTGAGCGCTGCGAATGCGATGCGTCTAGAGCCGAATCGCGATTTCGTTCCAGCTCGACAAGATGCAGCCGAGCTGAGCGAGCTCGTGGATCTGGAAAAAGTGTCCATCGTGACGTACAACATGCTCTCGCAGATGGGAGCGCGGCGTATGCTGCGGTCCTCAAGCGGATACGTTGAGCCTGCGATTCTCGCGATCGCTGGGCGGCGAGAGAAGCTACTTCGGTGAGTAACTGGAACAAAGTCGCTTTACTGCAAGATCTAAGCTGACATGCATGCCTTAATATTCAGCGAAGTGCTGAGCTACGACGCGGACATCATGTGCCTCCAGGTTTGCTACTGTGCGTACTTTGCTTGTACATTGCCAGCGCTAACGTCCTGGTTGCACGTCTCTTTTGCAGGAAGTTGATGATTACGACGATTGGTGGGCAGCCAAACTGATCTCCAATGAGTACGACAGCGTGCACGCGCGGCGACCCGGCTCAAGTATGGGCGACGGCGTCTTGACGGCGTTCCGCCGCGAAGTGTTTCAGTTCTTTTGCTCGAAGACAGTGGAATTGAACGATCTGTGTGAAAGCATTGGCGATCCAAACCTCCAGGCACGCACCAAGCATGACAACATTGCGCTGCTGGTCTGTCTGCAGCCGTGGGAGATCTCCAAGCTCCCAAGTGCGTTGTGCATCGCCAACACGCAGCTTGCGTCAGGGCCAGCGCTGGAGCTAGTCCGCGTGCTTCAAGCCGAGTACTTGTGTCGGCAGATCGCGATCCTCAATGCTGACTTCCACTTGCCAATCCTGCTTGCAGGCACGTTCAACGCACTACCGAGTAGCGACGTGTACCATGTCATCCACACTTAATTCGCAATGAATATTAGGTAGGAGAATGGATATTGTAGGTCACGGCGATGAACCTAAACATACCTCACCTTATAAAGATAAAGATGTCATCCACACTGGACGACGACGGCCATCGCCACAGGCGCCATGTACTCCCGAGCGACCGATTCTTCGAGAACCTACTCCAACATCCATCACTGCCGCGTGGTCGACATCGACGAACAGCGTCGAGTCATCAGAAGCTCCGATCTTGGAATACAAAGTCGCAGTGAAGAACTGCACGAGTGCGGCGATCGGCTTCATGCACGAAATCACGAACTTCTTGGTGTGCGCATCTGCGACGCATGGATTCGGATCCAATCGAATCGACTGCTGAGATGGCGATCATGATGACCAGATTAGAGGCAGGAATGCGAAACCTCACATGACTCGCTGAAGCGCAAGCTGGAGACTCGGACGGTCACACGGTTGCAGCAGTTCTCAAGGTCTATGTCGACTGCTTTCTCAGCCAAACCGACGCCATCCCCTTGACTCCAAATGATACTCGCGGCGTTTACCTGTTGTTTTTCGATGGTGGATCACGCGGCAATCCAGGACCAGGAGGGACTGGATCCATTATCGTGCGTGTCCATAAGGACTCGCACACAGCCAGTTTAATTTGGACCGCCAGCATGGCTTATAGCAGGAAGGACACGACCAACAACTTTGCCGAGTACTGGGGTCTCATACATGGACTCCGAGAAGCCCAACGCAGTCACTTCGAACCGTTGTACGTGATTGGAGACAGTGCACTCATTATCTCCCAACAGCGAATGCATCGGTCCCCTCGACAGCACCGATTGGCACGTTTATACCAGACAAGTCGACGACTCGCGGATTGCATCGACATCCGAGGATGGTACCATCACTACCGTGCCTTCAACAAGATGGCGGACTCAGCTGCCAACCTAGTCATGGACATCAGAACCTCAACGCAGGTTCACTTCCCAACTCAAAGAGCTGCTTGCAACAATCTCACCCAGGATCTTGACAACGACGTCATGCATTGGCTTATGCAAAGTTCGGAAGACCCAAGGTCATTGGACAACACAAGGCAGCCTCACATAGGACCAAGAGAACATGCCATCCTTGTCAAAGATTATTTAGCAGTTAGAAGTGATCTAGTGCAATCCGCGCTATAGACACATTTACACTCCGATATGAAATTCGCAATGAAGATTAGGTAGGAGAATGGATATTGTAGGTCACGACGATGAACCTAAACATACCTCACCTTATATAAATAAGGTGTTCTTCTTGGCCAACTGTGTGACACACTTCGCGCACGGACTCGCCACTCCTGAGAAAGCTGCGCTGCTCAGCGGCTTTATCAGCGATACGATCGAAGCCATCGTCCGCGACGAACGCGAGCGAGTGAGGTACGTGCAATTCCTGTGTGAAGACGTGCTCTCGCTGTGCACGAACGTGTTTCTCCACGAGATCAGAGTCCCAGGCGCGTTCAATCTGGACCGTAGCAAAGTGATTTGGCTGCCTCCACAATGCGGTCTCCTTGGCGACGAGAATGGTGGCAAAGAACCAGAGACCGACAGACCACGGAAGCCATTCGCACAGCACACGTCGTTAGCGCAGCGAGCAACTCAGTGGCACCGCGCTGGTGAGCGGTATCACACCAAGTTTTCTCCTACGACTGCCACCGTACTGGAAGAGTGTCGGAAAGTGCTGCTTGGACTGATCCTGCGTCTGCAACGAAGTATACACAAGCTTGTCGTGGGCAACTGGAAGAGAGCGGATGCAAGCAGCGCTTCCTCATTCGACCACAGCCGTTTCGCGAAAGCGTATTGGACGATCGTCCTACGCGATGCACTGTTTGGGATCATTTTCTACTCAAGGGAGTACTTTCGCTGGGAAGACAGCAAGACGCAAGCGAGATTTACCGCGTTGCAGATGCTGCTCTACGGCGATCAGATTGGCGCCACCGAGAAAGCTCGTTTTCCAGCTGGCGACGACAACGTTGTTGAGTTGCTGGCAACTTGTGATACCTCGAATCGAACGCGCAATGCAGCAACGACGACGGCGCCAAGTAGCAAGAGTGTTGTTTCGTTAAGACTGCATTTCCCCACCCACGACGAAGCGCTTTGGCTGCAGCGAGCGAAACTCCGTGCACGTACGTGGCTCCAGGCGATTCAGTGGATCCAGATCACAGGCGACGTGGCCGCTGGCAACGATTTGTATCAGAAATACTCTCGCGTCGACGACTCGCTTCTCCTGTACCGAGCGTTCGCCATTGCGCAACTTTCCTCCTCATCGTCGCCTTTCGACACGAAACCGGTGCGAACGATTCCACGAGCCCACGAAAGCCGCGCCAAGTACCACAGAATCGGGATCCTGCACAATCGAGCGAGCGCAGTCCGGATTGAGTGGTGCAAGCTTGACAACGAGCTGCTGGGCTGCACAGCAAGTCCAATTTCACACACGATACGCTGTGGATCCCGCCAGTGCTTCAAAAAGTCGCTCGTCGGGGTCCACAACACGATGCTAAGGCTCATGACGAGGAGCTACTAACGTCGACAAAGCACAAACGCAACGAACACAACGGCAACGATGCGACCGAGTCCTCTTTATCGTCCGAAACAATTGACGAATGCATCGAGATGCGCGTGTTCAAAGCCGATCTGACGCATGCGATCGAGACCAAAGTGCTCACGATCGGGGTCATCGAGGATGACCAGCGACCATCATTCACCGATAAAATGGGTACATAAAATCAAAGAATGTAATCGCCTATAAATAGTGTTGACCACATACATTTTGTGCGCCACATAAAGCGTGGGCCACCAATCTCCTTTCAGTGGCCATCATCAACCCAAAAAGGCAAAAAGCACCAACAAGGGAGCTCTTTATCTCTCAGTGACGATGGCGTCGGGTATGCTGCAACTGGACAAGGCGCTGTTCAAGAAGACGCTGCAGGTCGTGGGCGTGCGCGTGGAGGCCAAGAAGATCGGCAAGGTGGTCAAGGCGCTGCACGGCCACCTGCTCAACCGGCCGCGGCTGCGCAACGTCGTGCCGGACCCGAGCAACCCGGACCCGTACAAGAACTCGAGCAGCAAGCTCGTGCTGCTCAATGAGAAGGTGCAGGACAAGGAGACGCTGCAGCCGCTGGCGCCCGAGCTGATCGCGTTCCTGCGCGAAGAAAGCCTCGCGTTCGTGGAGCACGCCATCGACCTCGACTACTCGTACTTTCCCGTGGACCAGGTGCTCGCGCAGATCCTGCCGGCGGGCATGGACATCCCGTCGTCCTTTGAGAGCGTCGGCCACATCGCACATCTGAATCTGCGCGACTGCCACTTGCCGTACAAGAACATCATCGGCCAGGTGATTTTGGACAAGAACCAGCAGATCCGCACGGTCGTGAACAAGATCGAGAGCATCGAGACCAAGTTCCGCACGTTTCCCATGGAGATCATCGCGGGCGACGACGACCTCGACGTCGAGCTCCACGAGTGCAAGGCCACGTTCAAGTTCAACTATGCAGAGGTGTACTGGAACTCGCGGCTGCAGCAGGAGCATCTGCGCATGATCCGCTCGTTCACGCCCAAGGATGTGATCTGCGACATGATGTGCGGCATCGGTCCGTTCGCGATCCCACTCGCGCTGCGCGGCAGCAAAGTGTACGCGAACGACCTGAATCCGCGCAGCTTCCACTATTTATCGGAGAACATCAAGATCAACAAGGTCGAGCACATGGTCGACGCGTACAACCTCGACGGCCGCGAGTTCCTGGCCAAGCTGCTCGCCGAGAAGAAGCAGTTCACGCAGGTGCTGATGAACCTGCCGGCGATCGCGCTGGAGTTCCTGGATGCGTTCCCGGGGAAATTCGACCACTGGGAGGGCGAACTGCCGTACGTGCACACGTACTGCTTCTCGAACGCTGAAGATGTCGAGAAGGACGTTCTCGAGGTAATGTGGGAACAGACTAGAAGTTACCTAGGCATATTTTGGTGTAGCATTGAGGCTAACTGTTGGTTTGTTGTTTGTGTCATTTGTATAGCGCGCGGAGACGATCCTGGGCGGCAAGTTGAATCCGGCGACGACTTCCTTCCACCAGGTGCGCGATGTCGCTCCGAAGAAGGTGATGATGTGCATCTCGTTCCAGTTACCCGAGGAAATCGCGTTCAGCACCGAGCGAAAATCCATGGCACAAGACGCCAAGCGACAGAAGACCGAGGAGACATCCTAGATTTTAGACTCTCACCACCACATTTACGGCAAATAGAGTGGCATTTCATCTCTTCATTCTACTTACGTTGCTGGTGTAATGCATGGATGTGTAGTGGCTCCCTCGAAAGCTTCTTTCCTATAAGGCTAGGTGTTCGGTTGACGCAGTCTCTTGAGCAAAATGTAGCAGTCGGGTGGCTCAATGCGCTTGTAATAATTGCGGATCGTCTCCGCGATCTCAAAACCAAACTTGTGGTAGAACTGGATCGCGACCGAGTTGCTGGTCTGGACGTGCAAGTAGATATGATCCACGCCGTCGCGGATAGACTGGCTGATGATGTGTCGCAACAGCAAGCTGCCTAGGTGCGTCCATGAAATCAGAGAGAGCAAAATGTTAACCACATGAAGCAGCTCTCAGCTCCAGCGCCATCATCACAAGACGAACATACGCACCTATTTGGCACTGGCGGTAAGCTTCGAGCACGCCGAGTGTCATAATGTACGTGCGCTGCAAAACTGGGTGGGTCTCTAGAGGCTCCAGGCGGCAGCAGATCGCGCCGACGACATTGGTGCCGACATACGCTGGTATATTTCGAGGCATTGGCACAAGATGAGTTCGTGATAACTAGCGCGGTTGCACATGCATACGAGAAATGCATACCGAGCTTGGAGTAGTCTCGCGGCATCCGCAAGATATCGCGGTAGAATGCATCGTTGTACCGCACGGGGAAGATCTGCACGTTGAGCTGTCGCAGTTGGCTCACATTGGACTCGGTGATGGGTCCAAGTTGTACTTTTCCCGGCATCTGCTGTTCTTTGCAGTGCCTCGTCTCAAGTTGCTGGTGCTGCTGTTTCTGCTCATGGGCTCCATTTACGGCGTCCATGAGGAGCAATGGCGTGACCATCGATGGCCGCAGCGACGCCAGCAGCGATGTCTGCGGCACGACTTCGAGCCCTGTGGTTGCGACTTGCAACGCATCGCGATGGCCGCTGCTGGTGGCGTTTACAGCAGCACCTACAGCAGCGCCAGTAGTAGTAGTAGTAGTAGTAATAGTAGTAGTAGTAGTAGTAGTAGTAGTAGCAGTAGTAGTAGTAGTAGTAGTAGCAGTAGTGGCGGTTGCCGCCATCGTCGCTGCGGCGGCCGACGGCGCGTGCTCGCGCAGCATCTGCAGCACCACCATCTCTGTCCGAATGCTTTGTGTTGGTCGCACTGCACTTTTTGGAGCTTGTAACGACGCACTCTGTTCTCTGCGGCAGTTATGTGTTCAGTCACTCATGACGGTTGGTAACGCAAACATCGGATAAATGTTTAATTGCTGATGCAACCAGCTTTCTCTTCTTGAAAGCAAAAGCAACGCGCCAAGCAACACGCAGACGCCAGAGTGAAGGATGGTGCGTGCTGTCACTCTCTCTCTCTCTTGTTGATGCATGCGTCTCTGTGCTTGTGTGCATGCATGCGCGTGTGTATTGCGCTGTACTCAGTTGCCCCTTCGTCTCCCTGTCTTTTGGTTGCTGCAGGACGCTGAAACGTTGAAAGCCGTGGCGGGACAAACCGGGACGCTGGTCATGGACCTTGAGGGCCAGGTGCTCTCGTCCACAGGCCAGCTGGAGGGCGACGTGGGCGAACAGGCCGCCGAAGCCGTCTTCTCTATCCTTCAGGTAACGCTTTTGCGTCTTTTTGATACAACAATATTGCGATGAACAGGCTATTGACCACGACACCGTGCTTCCCCCTTTCGCCTGTAGGACTCGAACAGCATCTTGGATGGCAGCAAAGGCGAAGTCCTCGAGCGCGTGATGAGTAAGTGACCAAGGCAACATACGCATATAGCATTATGAGGAAGATGCGTGCTTAAGGTTGACGCATGTTGTATGTTGGCAGTCAACTTTCCACGGTTCGTGTATGCCGTGACGCTCCATGGCTCCGAGATCTTTGTCGTCAAGCGCGCGCGAACCGCGCACGACTAACGTCCATGCTGCTGTAGCATTCAAGAAAGATCGCGGCTTACATAAGGTGAAATAAATGAGTTTTTGTGTCATTATCCTGTTGTTTGTAATGATTGCGCAGCAGCGCGGCTTCGTCCATCTACTGGTCGTCGAGCGCGAGTTTCTCCTTGAGCAGCTGCTTGTATCTGCGTTCGCGCTCCTCCAGTTCGAGTTGCCGCTGGCGGCGACGGCGCTCGTCTTTCTCCTGACGGCGTCTTTTCTCGGCGTTCCGCGCCGCAATCAAGTCGAGTTTCCGGTGTGAGTTGGTTTTCTCCAGGTCCAGCAGCGCCTTCAGCCGCTTCTCTTCGTCGATGATCGCGCGCTTCTCGCGTCGCAGTAGCTCGAGATCCGAGGTCTCGGTGAATGCCTCGAGGATCACCTCGTTCTTGGCGTGGCGCGTGCGCTTCTCGATCTCCTTGGCGCGTCGCGCGTTCTCGCTCATGCGCAGTCGATGCTCCTCATCATGGTGCTCGCTGTCGGCGATCAGGTTGACTTGGAACGGCGACTTGGCGGTCTTCTGCTGCCGCTTCTCGATCTGCTGCCGGCGGTTGCGGATTTTGTTGAGCATCTTAGTGCGCTCCTCCTGCTCCAGTGCGAGCTTGATCTGGTCCCGCTCGAGGTACTTCTTGGATGTGATCTCGGTCGATTCTGAGTACGACATCGGGCTGCCGTCATTGTACGACGTGGAGCGTCTAAATAAAGCAAGGGTACACGTCAGTCTGCATGCCCATATGGAGAGATGACGAACTCAAGATGCCTGATCACAAGACCTTAGGTATGGGCTGTTGTCGTCGTCATCACCGCCGTTGCTGTATCCCTCGTCATCTTCGTCTTCTTCATCGCTGATGCCGTAACCCTCGGTCTCCTGCTGGTACTCGGCGTCTTCCAGGCTCAGCGCACGCGCAAATCGCTCACCTGTGGCGTCATATGAGAGTCCAGATGGTCACGCTCACTCCATGATGCATGATCGTGCAAGGCAAGATTGGAACACATGACGGCATGTTAGGAAGACGCACCGAGTTGATCTTGAAGCGCTGGCATGATTTTCTCTTTCGCTTGTGCAGATTTTTTGGTCAAGTGCCGCCCAGCGCTGTTATCTTATGCGACGGACACCCGCGTGTGCTTCGTGCTTGTGGACGCTTCTTCAACACTGACTGCCATTCCCACTCAGCAGCTGAGACAGCGTCATATTCATTCATAGCACACACACATGGCTCCATTTTCATAAGACCAGATCGTCACTAAGTGCAGCATCCACTAATATAGCGTACAAATGAGTCTTAATCTAGGCATCCCGTCCTAGACACAGGCAACATTGGCGCACATGAGGTGGCCCACATGAAGAGACGTCTTTTCGATGGAATTGGTGCTGGCGCTCTCAATGGTGCCATTTCAAATAGAGCAAAGTGGCGAAGATGGTGGTGTCTCCAGCGACGAAGACACCGCCGCAGCAGCAAGCACGCTCCAGTGCGGATAACAGTGGGTCATCACCGCCAAAGCCGACGCCGTCGGAGGTCGAGTTTACGCGGCTGTTCGACGAGGCCATGAAGCGCACGAACGCGCGCTCTTCCTCCAATGGCGATGGCAATTCATCCTCATCGCCGGAACTGCGCATGAGCGCCGACGAGCAGAAGAAGTTCCTGTCGGGGATGCAGAACCCGGAGTTCCGCTCGCTCTTGAGCGAGTACATGACTGAGATCTCGGACCCGGCGAACCGCACCAAGACGGAGCAGTACCTGTCGCAACTGAAGCGCGATCAGAAGGTGCCCGAGGACAAGCTGCTCGTGCGGCCAAGTCCAGGCTTCGTCGTCAAGGCGAAGTGGCAGCAGGAGCCCAAGGAGAACGAGCAAAAGCTCTTTGTGAACGTATGCAGCAGCGACAAGATCCAGCTCCCGTCCAGCACGCCGGTGATGGCAGGAGCGCGTGGTACATCGTGGCATTTGCCGTACTCGGTGGGACCAGAGCGTCTGGAAAAGGACAATAGCGGTGCGATGGTGGCCACGTTCGACGTGTGCTTCCACCCGACGACCGTCAGATTCGCGACAACGCAGCGCCCTTACCGTGACATGGTGGTCAAAACCTGTTTGGACGCGATCGAGACGCTGCTGAGGGAGTCACGCAAGAAACCGCAGGCAGTGGTGAATCGAGCGTACCATGTACTCAAGGGCGTCAAGTACAAGTCTGGCGATCCAGTGACCATGTGTCTACAAAAATCTGTGGCTGAAAACGATGGAAAAAAGACTGCGAAGCCACAGAAAGATACCGAACAGACAACAAAGAAGAGCGAGGCGGCAAACAGCAACAAGAGCAAAGTAAGCGCAGCCTCAGATGTCAAGGAGGCAAAGGAGAAGCCGATCGATGTGGTTGTCGATAAGCGAAGCAATGGCGCGTCGTCATTAACGAAATCGGCAATGGAGGCGAATGCAAACACAACGTCGAACGCGGAGCCGCTGCTCAAGGAAGTATCGTCGGCAAAGACCGTCACGAACAGCTCCAAGCCAAAGCAGCCGGTTACTCCAGCATTGCAGAAGATCGCGTTCCAGTTGATCTATCGTGGTAAATTTGAGCTCTTGCGCCATATGCAAGCCGAGCATGAGAACATTGTGCCCGTGGAACGCAATCGCCCAAAGGAATTGGTCGTGGAGATGGAGTTTCCCACGCACTCCAGCGCTGCAGGAATGGATTTAGACGTCAGCGAGCGCGCGCTGAAGCTCAATACCAAGGGCTACGAACCGCTCGAGATCACGCTCCCGTTCCCAGTGTTTGAAGTAAAGGGTAGCGCGAAATTCGACAAAAAGTCGCGCAAACTGGTCGTGACGCTGCCGGTGCAACCACCTCCTGAGCCAAAGCCGGAATCGGTGAGTCTGGTTGTCGAGGAAGAAGATGAAGACGAAGAGAACGAGGCAAATGAGGGCGACGATGTGCAGCTAAAGGATGACAACGTAGCCAGCCAAGTAACCCCAGAGAAGCTGACACAGCCTGCCAACCCTCCAGTCAAGCCGAAGAGCGAGGAAGACAAGCTTGCCATGCTCCGTGAGATAGCGGTGATGGTGCAACATGATCCGCATTACCTACCACGCGAGGGCAAAACTGCGACGACCAACAACCAAGTTGAGGACTCATTTGACGATCTCCCTCCGCTTGAAAGCTGCAGCGAAGACGAGGAAGACAACAAACAGGGAGAACAAGAAGACGAGGAGGATGACCTCGTGCTTATGGAAGCGCCAGCGTTGCCCAAGGATATCAACAACGAGGATGCTGAGGTCGTCATACCTCCAGCAACTACTCCTGGGAAAACTCCACCGTACACGACTAAGGAAACACCATCGTGTATCTCATTGATCATTGAGATCGCCGCCATCGATGCATCCAGTGTCAAACTCACGTTTCCATCTTCACGAGCAGTTCGTGTCCGCTTTTCAGCTGCTACGGAGCGATATGAGCTCAAAGATGATGCGTTGGCACACGATTGCGATGCGTCGAAGGCCGAATTCGATGTCGCGAGTGAGAACATGGTGATCATTCTAAGGAAGCAGGAGGCAAACACAGCGAAAGTGTCAAGCAGTGTAACGTCGTCATTGCCGTCCATTGCGCCTGTCGTTCGCTTCCAGAACCAGTTGCTCTACGAATTGGATTAACTCAAAAGCGAAAAGGCTTCGGTTCATACCATGTAAAATCTATTTTGTATACCTCTCAACTCATCTCCAATGTACAGACCCACCAGTCGTCTTGTGCCTATGCGCCTAGTGCTGTCGCCGTTGTCGTCTGTCTCTCTGTCTACTGCTTGGTTTTTCGGAAAGCGGCTAATAATTTCGAGTACGTTTGCTGCTGCAGCGCTGGGTTCGCGAGTTCCTTCTCCACGAGTAGCTTCATGCGCTTCTGCTTGTCGTCGTCCTTATTCTCGTCCGTGGCGACAAAGTTATCGCCGTCCGTGGACGCATTCGCGAGTTTCTTGCGCTTCTTGTTGCTCTTCTTCTTCTGTCGCTTGCTCTGGGGGTTCGCGGAGTTGTCATCTTCGTCAGCGCCAGCGCCATCCACGACTTGCGCGTTTGGCTTCGGGAGCATCGTGTCCATGAACGAGCGGTACAACGCCGTCATCGACGGCAGCACGTGCGCTGGCGCGTCAAAGAGCGCGTTGGCGGCGTTGCCGTTCACAGCGAGTTGACGCGTCTTTGAAACATTCTGTTGGAACTTGGCGGCGCCGTGCGAAGCACGCTTAAACATCGCGTCCAACACATTGACTTCGTCGGCAGTCGCCACGTCCTTGCGGCGGTTCTTGTCGAGCGCGCTGTCGCCAATGCGCCAGACATTCGAGTCGCCATCGAGGACGAGCAGATCGCCGTTCTTTGGGTGGAAACGCACACTCCAGATTCCGGATTCCCCAACGTTCACGGCCTGCACCTTAACGGGCACGGGCGTCTCAGACTGGAACACCAGCACCAGGTGCTGCTGCTCGTCGTATCTGAACCAGACGACAAACTGTTCGCGCTGCGTGTTCGTGCTCACGAAGCTCTCCTCAGGCACCTCGTAGCGCCACCAGAGCTCAAAGCTCAGCAGATTCCACACCTGCACCTGTGTCTCGGTCTTGAGAACAACGTACGGCGATGTCGCTCCAGTGAACGCGACTTGGCGGATCGCATTGCCGTCGGCCGACGAGATGACGTGGCGCAACGCGTTCGTGCCGACATCCCAGAGCGTCAAGAGGTGGTTGTACGCGACCGCGACCAGTGAGCCGTCGTCCGCGAACGCCACAGCAGTGATCGGCTCGTCTCGGAATTGCACGACCGACTGGCAGTACCACGACAAGGTCTCCTCGTTCTTCTTCCACACCTTAAACTCGCCGCGGCTGTCACCCGTGACCACGGACTCGTTATACGGCGAAGGTGAGAACGCGAGGCAGGTCACGGATTCACGGCCATGCGGCGCGTCGATCGCCGTGCTCACAAAGAAACTACCGTTCTCGCGGCGCTTCCAGAAGCGCAGCGATTGCTCGTCACCCTTCTTCTTGGTCTCGTCTTGGCTCAGGACGTTCGAGTGCAAGGTCACCAATTCCGAGCCGCTGGGGCTGAATTGGAGCTGCTCAGCGAGAATCTGTGGGATCTCTTCGTCCTCAGTACGCGTGACCTGATTGCGCTCCGTCAGCAGCACGCTCTGCAAGACGCGGTCCTTGTACGGCTCGTAGAATTGGAGAACACCGGCGCTCGAGCGGCCATTGAGCGGGATCGCGTGCGAGATTGGGTCGAACACGAGCTGTCGCGACGGCAACGTGACTTCGGCGGTTTCTCCCGAACGCGCGAGACCGAGTGCGTGCCATTCTTCCTCCTTTGTGATGTGGTTGTACTGGAAAAGCACGTGGTCCTCAAGCGCAATGGCATACCCGGCGCCATCGGCACGCGTCGCGATCGCCGAGAGCGGTGCCGAACGGCGTGGCAAGTACGAACGGCGACCGGATTCAATGTGCCACGACACGAACACGCATTCCTCACCACCAGAGACCAAGAAGTTGCCGTCGCTCGAGTACGCGACGCACTTGACGGCGTGCGCGTGCCAGTGCATCTTGGACGTCGTGGCCGCGCCTTGGCCGTGGTGGCGGTACAATTGGCCGAGGCTGTCGCCGATCACGAATTCCGCAGCGCTTGGGTGCACCGCAACGCACGTGACGTCGCGCAAGTGCGTGTACTTTTGCGTCGTAAACGGACGTCCCATGCCGACGCTGCCGTCCTGTTCGCGCTGCACGCGCACGCCAAACATGCGCGCGCCAGCGACAATGACGACGTAATCGCCATGGAAGCGCTCGTCGCTAGTCGTCACTGCGGCTTCATCGCTGTCCTTGTAGCTCTGCATGCTCGCGCTCTTGAACGCCAGCTTGCTCTGCTCCAACAGCGTGCGACCGCGACGCTTCTTCTTCATGTTAAACTCGATCAGCGACCACTTGGACGCGGCCACAGTGCTGTCCTCTGGGGTGACGACCATCATGAGCATCGACGGGCTCACGGTACTCGACTCCATCCACAGGATCGACGCCTTGGCGTTAAACTCCTGCAGGATCTTCTCTTCGCTGAAGTCCCACACCAGCACCTTGCCATCTTCGTACGCGGCGATCAGCTGCAGCGCATTGTGTGGATGCAGCGCCAGCGCCGTCACCTGCTGTCGGTCTCCATTCACTGCAGCGCTCGCACTATCGCTTTCATTCTTGGTCTTCGCTTCGCCCGCGATAACGCCGAGCGGCTGCGCCTCCGAGCGGATGCACTCGTGCAGCAGCTGGCCGTTCTTGGTGTTGAGCACGCGGATCACGTGCGCCTCGCGCTGGAATAAATACTTGCCGTCCGTCGAGTACGTGAGTGTCGCGGTGTTGACGGCGGCGTCTCCGCGCGCGGCCGTGCGGCGCGGCGTCAGGAGCTCTGGCGCCAGGTGCTGCTGCATCATGTCAGGAAGTTGTCGGTCTAGTGGTCACCACCAGTGCTTAGCAGCAGCTCTTCGCGAGCGAAAAAATGCGAACTTAAGGGATATGAAAAACCTTCGAGTGCGTGTTTAGAGTGGAGGATGAGGTTTTATCAGAACACGGTTGGCTGGTACCCAACGATTGGATGACGGTTGGTGGCACTGAGGATCCGGATGAGCGCTGGATAAATTGAGAATATATACTTAATTGGTGGTCAATTCAAGAATGAATTGATGGCAACAATGGAGCCGCAATAATTCGGAAAGCTGGAAGCGAAGAGGTAAGATGGAGAGGAAGCTGCTGTGCTGATGCGCCTGCGTGTGTGTCTTTATGTGCGTCTCTGACTCGTGTACGTGTGTGTATATGCATGTGTGTATAGCTCTTTGGTTCCCTCTCTAGTGTTCGAATAGCCCTCATAGACTCTTTAAATGGCGTCACTGGACGATGAGTTTGCTCGCTTTGAAGCTGAATTGAAGTCGTTGGAGCAGCAGAATGTTGCACCAGAGACGCCAGCAGAGGAAGGCGACGCCGCGTCAAAGAAGCGAGCGAGAGAAGAGGATGAGCCTGCTGAAGGTGAGCCACAGCAGAAGAAGAAGGTGGAGAGTGCGACTGCAGTGCCAACGAAAAAGTCTGGAGGATTGGCGAAGCCCGTGACGACCGAGACGGTCGTGATCCGTGCCGCGCCAAAGGTGTACATGGCGCCACCGCGACCAGCGCCAGTGAAGAAAGCGTACGCCTCCGAGGTGGCTACGTCCAGTAGCAGCGCATCGACTACTGCTTCAAGCTATGCAGATGGACCGCGACCAGGTGTACCCAACACGATCGCTGCGGTCGAAGCCCATCGTGGCGCATTGAGTGGCTTCCCCGCTGGTGTCTCTGGCGAGTATGCTGCGCGAAGTGCGACTGCATCAGCTGCACCTCCGCGCCCTGTGGCGGTACCGCGCATGGATATGGTCACGGGCCAATTTCTATCGGCCGAGGAGCAGCACATGGTGAACCAGCAGCAGAGTGTGTACGAGTACGATCCAAACAAACAAGTCTCGGGGTCTCAATCACACAACGGTGCGTCCACTGCAGGTGGACAACAGGGCAAGAAGGGGAAACAGAAGCGTCACCTTCGATTGGCAGGTGGCGAGGTGTGGGAAGACCAGACACTCGCGGAATGGCCCGAGAACGATTTCCGTCTGTTCTGTGGCGATCTCGGCAACGAAGTGAGCGACGAGCTGCTTGCGCATAGTTTCAGTCGGTACGCCTCGTTCCAGCGCGCCAAGGTCGTACGAGACAAACTCACGCACAAATCGCGTGGCTACGGCTTTGTGAGCTTTGCCGATCCGTTCGACTGCGCCAAGGCGCTGCGTGAGATGAACGGCAAGTACATTGGCAATCGCCCTGTGAAACTCACGAAAAGCAAATGGGAAGACCGCAACATCGATGTCGCAAAGAAGAAAATGAAGCGCAAGAATCGCCACCTGTTTAGCTAGCTAAGCAGTTATAAGAAGGAAAAACAAATACACACTACGTGATTGCAGACTCACTGCAATGCGAGGGCAATGTCTTCTTCTTTGAGTGCGATTCCCTCACGCACAGCAAGGCGGCGAGAGCGGATCTCTTCCATTTTCTCTTAGATGTTGCGGATCTTCTCACTATTGACGTCAATATTGTCTTCCAGTCGACACAAAAGCTCCGGTAGCGTGTGCTGCACCATTCTCTAAGTGCGGTGCGCAGCTCTCGGTAGGTTCGTTTTTTGGTAACATTTGCTCGTTAAGTGCGCTGGGAGTAAGTGGCTGTTTGGTTGGAAACCAGCGCCGTGTATTGCGCGCAGTAGCATTTGGAACCCGTTCATTGATAAAGCGCGCGCGTCCTCTCCCCAACCGGCGCCAACTACAGCTCTACAGCCCACTAGCAAGCACACTACAGAGAGTTAATCATGGACGACATGGAGTACGACGACGCTGGCCACCACGACATCGAGGACGAGGAGGTGCCGGAGGAAGAGGAGGAGCTGGAGGAGGAGCCCTACGACAACGGCGACGAAGGCGGCAACGAGGACACCAAGGTGCAGATCCTGGACGAGTCCCACAAGCAGCCGAACGCGTACCGTATCACCACGCGGTACATGACCAAGTATGAACGCGCCCGAGTGCTCGGCACGCGCGCGCTCCAGATCAGGTATGTCTGTTTGCTGTTAATGGCGTCCTTATTGCGCGTACATGTGTGGAGTTTCTCTGGCTAATTTTGTATGGTTTTAGTATGAACGCGCCGGTGATGGTGGACATTGAAGGCGAGACGGACCCGCTCAAGATCGCGATGAAAGAGCTCCGTGAGCGCAAGATCCCTATCATTATTCGTCGGTATTTACCGGATGGCTCCTTCGAGGACTGGTCGATCGATGAGCTCATCATCGAATAAACAGAGAAAACAGCGCCGCTTTTACAAGAAAGAGGAGAAAGTGCAAGGCGCGAGATATAGTAGAAAACCGCCCCCACCATCCAGCAGCACTGGGGGAATGCACACCTCGTAGTAATTGCGCTAATGAATGCATAATGACATTTACATGCGTTTACATTTACAGCAATGCGAGCCAAATCATTCAGCTCACCACCTTCCACGCATGTAATTGCAGACAATTGTGCGATGTTTGGTGTATAGATGTATTGACTTTTCTTTTGTTATAGCTACGAAAAACGAACCCCAACGAAGCCCATTTATGAAGAAGCTGCATGCAAAGAAAAAATGAATGAAAGAAAATATAAACACACCCTCCTACATCTTAGTGCACGGTTGTCTGGGACTCGCACGATGTGCCGTAGTAGCCCAGGAAGCACTCGCAGTCGTCTGTGTCGTAGTTGCACTTGCCGCGACCGCCGCAGTCGAGGTCGTTCGGGCACTCCTTGAGCGAGCAGTCGGGACCGCGGCAGCCCTGATCGCAGAAGCAGCCCATGTGCTTGTCGGCGTCCCAGGCTTGGTAGGCAGCTACGGCATTCGGCGCGCCCGCGATGATCGCCGCGAGCGTCAGGCAGATGCCGCGGTTGTTGCAGTTGTTGGGGCACACGGTACGCTCGCCGGCCTTGCCCTCGTAGCCGGCAAAACACTCGCAGTGGTCCGTCGAGTAGTCGCAGCGGCCATTGTTCGAGCACTCGACCTTGGGGTGCGCAACGTTGGTCGCCGTCGGCACCGACACCCACGCGTCTCCGTACGGACACGTGCGCAGTGAGCAGTCGGCTCCCTTGTACGCCGGGTACGTCAGATCCAAGAGCTCATCTCGACGCAAGTAGCACGTGCACCTGTCGTTCTTGCAGCACGTGCCCTGCGCGTTGCAGCCGTTCGGGCAGTACGCGTCGCTCTGCTGGAAGCAGATGAAGCCGAGCAGCGCCACGCTCAGCAGCGTCACCTTCTGTACCCCGAGCATCTTGAGAGCAATCCGCCCCGCTTCTTGTACCTCGTGCGCGTGGGTGTTGAAGTCGCCGACTTATCGAATGTGAATGGAAACGTGAGGCATGAAGCGCCACGCGGGGGTTATGCGACGGAGAAGCCATCTGCGGTTACTTGAAAAGCGCGCGCGTCGCTTCAGAGGAAAGCAGAAGCCAACCTGCTAAAGGGCGCTGACGCTCAAGAGAGAGAGCGGTAGAGATGGAAAGGTGGCAGATGAAACCCACGCACGAGAAGCGGACTCGGACGAAGACACGGACCACCGAAGAATGAAAACGAGCGCTTGTGACACACGCCGCAGTGGGAAATGAGAGGCACAACGACACTCACAACGTCGAGCAGGATATCGGTCGATCGCTTGTGCTTCGCATGAAGTAGTGTGGCTGCTGAATGAGGTGGCACTTAGGTCGAGATGCACATTTCCGCGTGCGTCAACCCATCCAGCAGGAGAATGACGGACACGTCTCTTCGAGCTGCTCACGCAGCTTACAAATCCCTTTTTGACCAACCAAAGTTCTCTAAAAGCATTAACGCTTATTTTAGCCCAATGAGAGACGATTTTGCTTTGCTTTTTGACCAGCCAATGTTTGAATAAAGGTGCGACATCACGCTCAGCTTTGATCATGCATGCGTTCATTTTGAAAAGCAGGTGATTGTGACGCCGATGACCGTCGAAGTGTTCGAGTGCGAGGGCGTGCTGAGTGCCGTGGATGTGCGGCTGCGGCTCACGCTCCGCGCGTACGCGGACGGGTCGCTCAGCGTCCAGGCGGTGCAAGTGAACGCGGAGGACGATGCCGACCAATCTGCCGCTGACGCAGAAGGAGAACCAGAAGGGGATGGACTCGACTGCCAAACGCACGACCTTCATATGCGTCACGCTATGCAGCGAAATGGCGGTGACGCGAATGAGGAAGCGGAGCGGGTGGCAGATGATCAGCCACCAGATGCAGCCCATGACGATGCGATTATTGGCGCAGACGAAGAGGTCATAGAAGAAGAAGAAGCGATGCCTGGAGATCAAGAGTTTCTTGCGTTTGACGGACGCTGCGTCAAGCAATTCGACCCGGAGCGCAACAACGCGCACTATTTCATCGTGCATTTCAAGCTCGTGCTGTGGTCGCGGAGCACGTTTTCGAGTCAAGTGGTCCAGTGCGCGGGGAATCTCTCGTCAGAGCATGGCTTCGTCGGGAAATGCGTTCCAATGGATGCCGAAGGCGAGCTGTTGCGATTCCATATTCCGTTCGTCCGCGACAGCTCTCGGTCGCATCGCATGGAGCCGCTGGATCATCAGCTGTACCCGCTCACACCGGGTATCTATGAGCTCGCAGGGTACACCATCGCAGAGAATGGCTACGTGTACCGCTGCAGTGTGCATTTGGAGCTGCATCCAGACGGATTGCTCACGGGGTTCTCACAAGAGTTGCTGTTTCCACAGCAATGCGCTATCAAAGGGACGTGGTCGCGCGAAGAACTGAGCTACTCGATGCGCTACGCGATGGAGGACCGCGTGTGCACGTACGAGTACTACGGCTCACCGTTCCTGGGCGACCTGCGCGGCAGTTGGCGAAACACCGACGACGATGTCCAGCATCTAAATGCCGAACGTGGCTTCTTGTCGTTCGATCTGTGTGCAACACAGCGGCGATGGAGTGAAGCCGTGCATAAGGAGTACCCTGCAGCATTCCAGCAGTGCATTTTGACAGTGCTGATGGCTTCAAGACGCGCAGAAGACAAAGGATTAGCGTGTGCGATGGTCCCAAGCTACCTGTGGAGCCACGTTTTTTCATTCTGTGGCTGGAATTGGTTCAGTAGGAGCAACGAGGCTGTGTCACTGGAGCCGTTGAGTTCGAGCACATTGACGACACAGTCCGATAATGGCCATGATCAGAGCAGATCCAAGAGAACCAGGATACACTGAGGAGGTTGTATACAACAGCAAAGCGGCTCTGTAGATAATCAATTAGAAAGCTGGCGCTGGAATATGCACCAACGTCTGCTGCATCCTGACAGTCAGTCTCACAAACATGATGCGACTCGCATTGACGATGTGATGCTTTTTAGCCAACCAGAGTATTTGTAGTTGCATTCTGTCCAATAGAAAGCTTGTATTGAGTTATATATAGCCAATTACAAAGAGGCACACATCCCAGTGCGCCAGTTCGCAACATTCAACAACACCAAAAAGCAACGCTCCGACAGAATGGCACGCACGAAAAAGCCGCGCGTCGTGACGCGCCAGGAGGATGCTGATAGCCGCAGCAACAGTGCAGCAGAGGCATTTTGCTGCGAGTACGAAGGCACCATCGGTGGCTTCCTGAGCGGCAGCACTGTATTCGTGCTGCGCGTGCGCAACGACGCGACGCTCGAGGGTCACGTGTTGCAGTCGCGAGCGGACGCGGTCGCGACGTCGCCTCTAAATGCCGGCACCAGCAAGCGGAGGAAGCTCACGACGACCACGCGCACAACGCGCATGTCTGGCGCACAAGAAGCTGTCGCTTGCGATTATAGTGAACGCGTTGTGTGCGCGCGTATTGAAGGGAAAGCGCGGTCAATGGGTGGCGAGTCGTTAGCGCCGAATGAACCGTTGCGATACGGTGACGAGTACTGCTGCTACTTTGATATCTCGCCAGAACTGGAAGGCGATGGCGATGACAACGGTGATGACGAGAAGCGAGCTATTGCGTGTCATGTGCACTTTAGCCCAAGCAGTGGCTCTCTGCTGGGGTTCTGGGCTTTTCACCATGAAAAACCATTTTGGATCACGGCTGAGACGTCCTGTGAGCTCTACAACCAAGAGCTCACGCAACGATTCGAGCTCCAGCGCGTGCACAAAGATGGGTTCCCTATCAAGAATGAACCTGGCGTCAATATCGAGCTCAAGCAAGTGAAGACGGAAGAGCAAGATACTAAAATGGTCCCGCAAGCGTCGAAGCTGTACCCGTTGACGCCAGGTTTGTACGAATTCCGAGGCTTTACGACCACTGCACCGCTTCCAAGACCCACGTCGGCATCATCCATAAGTCCAGGACGCCGCCGGCGAGGACAACCACGGACGACTCCACTGGTGATTCAGAAAGATGAATGCTTTGTGACGCTGCAGCTGCTCCCAGACGGCACTATAAAAGGCACGTCGCGAGAACTTTTGCACCCGCAATCGTGCCCCGTTCACGGTACCTGGCGCATCGATCGCATTCGCTACACTCTCGAGTACAAAGTGCGCGATGCCGTCGGGTTGTTCCGGTACTGGGGTCGAATTGAAGGCGCCTCGAAGATTCATGGGAAATGGCGGAACGTCGATGAAGGTCATCAAGAAGGCTACGATGGCGGGAAAGGCGAGTTCGAGTTGGAATTGACTCAGGCGGTTCGCCATAACGTCCTGAAGCGCAAAGACCATGGGACTGTGGCCATTATCATCGATGACGAGAACGTGAATACCACGCTGCACAACAAGATCAGGGTTCTGACCACGGGTACATACAGACTCAAAGGCTGTGCAACCGACGACGACGGATACGAGTACGGCTGCGAACTGAACGTGCAACTGCTGCCCAGTGGATACCTTCGCGGCACGTCGCGCGAACTGGTGTTTGACCAAACACGCCCGGTTTTCGGTCTCTGGTCGCCAAAGAACCTTAGTTTCCACCAGAGTTATGTCGTCAAGGGCGATGTCGGGAACTACTACTACTCGGGCACGATCGACGATGATGGGGGCGTGATCAGTGGCGAGTGGGAAAACGCTGAGGAGGAGGACAAAGAGAGTCGAGGGGAGAAAGGCACATTTGCGTACGGGATCGTCGACGCCCAGCGACTCTGGACGCCGTATTCGCATCATTGTTACCCAAAGTCGTTCCGTGACGGTGTGCTGTTGGTGCTCTTGTGCTCGTCTCGCACGCACGCGCTGCTCTCGTGCTCGCTGTGGCCCCGCGTCTTCGAGTTTTGCCACGAGACGTGGTTCGTCGTTGCAAAGTAATGCGAACCTGGTGCCTTTCTTCTACCTGCCAAGAATGTCGGAGTCTTTTTTTCCGTCGTAGTGCGAGCAGAGGAAGCTGAAATGCTGCAACCAGTTAGTAAGGTCCAAGTGGGTGATATTGTGGCTGCCATCTTGTGATCATAGCTACAGCGTATAGTTTTAGCAGCACGGACAACAACGAGTTCGAATGGAAGTGATGAAACCAATATCAAGAAACTGCTGGTGCCGAGTGCATTATTGCTTACGCAGGCAATCGCGTCGATGGGCTTTGGGGTCTTAAATTTGTATCAATGGCACAGCGAGATCGCAAACTTAAACGCTCAAACAGTCGATCTGCCGACCCACATGCAGCAAAAGCAGGAGCTCTGCCAACGTGCCATTGACACGAAACGAGAGCTCATGCTGCCTCAGGCAAACCTTCACGTGTACTTTATCACGTCGCATGCTCGTGCATGCGAACTTAACGAGCGATCTACTATCTGCCAATAAAAATGCACTGTTGGCATAAAATACATTATATGTGGCCAATCATCGACGGTACTGCATTGCCCATCGCCGATTTGGAGAACACGCGTCCTGCCTGTGTACGAGCCAACACATGAGGTGATGAGCCAGGATTGTGCATGGCAAAGCATGCAAGATGGAGCTCTATACGTATCCTAGCTCCATTTTGATTGCACTCAATGGCTCCCCATGTGTTTGCAAAGGAGCCGCAGTCTGTACCCACGCGCCATGTGAGACTGTCCGTTACTGTCCACAGCGCCTGGCAAAAAAGAAAATGTCGAGGAAAACATCCCAAGCAACACAAACGGACAATACAATCCTTGTGACTTGTTCTTGTTGCCTCCCCATGCCATTGAGCAACTTCGTCCGCATGAATTCCATCCTTGTCAGCGTTCACGCTCCTGCTTCGACAAAAATGATCAAGACACATTTAATAAGTAGGACGAGAAGAGCAAGCATGGTTCACTCGAGTCGGCACACAAAGAGACGTTCATGACTTGCATTCGCCTTTTTGGCCCTTTCTTCTTCATCGCACTCCTTTATTCTTCTGCTCTTCCTTCGATTTGCTACGTTCGACGTGAGTTCACCATCTTCTCCTGCATGAAAAGAAGAGCAACCCCTCAACTGGTTCATCAAGGTTGCTTGTGTCACTGTCTTGATGGAGAGAACGGCAGCATGACTTTGACGCACATTTAGCCCATGAAGTTGAAGACGACAAGGAAGAGGATGATGTTGCAGAAAAGGTAGTCAGCGAAAGCGCGTTGTTCACTGCGGTCCTTGAATTCGTTTTCTGGATTGATCTGCATTCTCAGAGACACTGTGGAAAAAAAAAAAACAGCAACAGCCCATTTAGTACCAGCTCGCTTGCCACCAAAAAGCAATGCCAGACAGCACAACACGTACCGCCAAGCACAAAAACACCAACGGTGCACACGAAGCCCGCCAAGAACGAGTTGAACGGGAAGGTGCCGACCAGCACGCAATAGATAAATTGGAGGATCCCCGTCGCCAGCACGTACGCGAGGAAGCCGTCGATCAACTTGATTTTCTTCGGCGTCGTTTGCTGGTATTTCGTCTGGAAATCAGCCAAGATGCCGCCCACGCCTGTTGTCTTCGCCATGCTTGTATATGTATGTATGTGTTTGTACCGGATGCGGGATTCTTCAAAAGTAGCGATCGATCAAGGGGGGGGGGAAGCAGACTTTGTCGGTCTCCGCAGCGGTTGAATGCAGGAAATCCGAGGAAAAGAGCGCCGGGCACACACACTTCAAAGTGAAGCGACCGCAGCATCCGCAATACCCACACAACGCAAACAAGAGAGGTATCGTTAGAATCGTCTTCGTCTCCTGGACTACATGCGCAGGCATTCGTGCGCAAAATCGGTGCGCGACATCGATTCAGATCTGCGTTTAGCGCGCGCACGGCGGTCCACGTGGCCGCATTCAGGGCGTCTTACCTTCACTTTGTAGGGAAAGATAGCGAGCGAGCGAACCGAGAGATGCCGTGTGTGTGAAAGGCGAATCTGCAAGCGACCATCACTCCGGCATCTTTAAAAAACCTTTCTTCCTACCTTTCCGTAAGGTTATACTATGACCTTTACTACTCTATGAGCCCGTCGAAAAAGATATAGTCAATACCTGTGGAAATGCATGGGCGTTAAGCCTCCTTAACCTCCACCAGGTTGCGAGCGTTAAGCGCTTAACCTCCACAAAATGGAGGTTGCAAGCCCAATCTTCCTATCACAAATATTAGAAGTCTGGAGGTTAACGAACGTTGAAGATGTGGGATATTCCGACGGGAGTCCGACGTGGCTTGTGTGTGTGTGTGTGTGTGCGTGTGCGTGGGTTTCTCTTTGTGGTTGCGGAATCCAAGCGCGTGGCCAGCGCACGTTTCTAGCACTTTTTCCACAGCGAAGCCCCCGCAACACACGAGAATCTCTCCTCCTTCCGCCATGCTCGCCCGCCAAGTACGTTGTCTATATGCGCTGCTTTAGTGCGTGTGTATGTACTCTACATAAATGTGTGTGTTCGTATGGTGTGCTGACGCGCTTGGATGTGTCGCGCTCTGTATGTCGTTGTGCAGATCCAACGCCGTGTGGCCACGTTTGCCTCCAGCCGCAGTCTGTCGACCCTGGTCGTCGCGGAGCACAACCAGAAGGATGTGACTGGCGGCACCTTGAGCGCCGTGACGGCGGCCACGAAGATCGGCGGGGACGTCACCGTGCTCGTGCTGGGCTCGCAAGCCGCGGGCATTGCTGATCAGGCCGCCAAGATCGCCGGCGTGTCGTCCGTGCTGCACGCCGCTGATGCCAAGTACGACCATTTGATCGCCGAAGAAGTGACCGAGTTGCTCGTCGCGACCCAGAAGGAGAAGAACTTCACGCACATCTTGGCGCCATCGTCGAACGCGTCGAAGAACTACTTCCCACGTGTCGGTGCCAAGCTCGACGTTGCGCCGATCTCGGACATCTTGGCCGTCAACGACAAGGACACGTTCCTCCGTCCAACGTACGCTGGTAACGCCATCGCGCAGATCAAGTCGAAGGATGCCGTGAAGCTCATTACTGTGCGTCCAACCGGCTTCGAGAAGGCCGCGACCGAAGGTGGCAGCGCCTCGGTGAGCCCAGCGCCAGAAGCCGCGACCGTGGGCAGGACGCAGTTTGTGTCGGAAGAAGTGAGCAAGTCGGACCGCCCTGACTTGACCTCGGCCCGCGTCGTGGTCTCCGGTGGCCGTGGTTTGAAGAGCGGTGAGAATTTCGAGATGCTCTACAAGCTTGCGGACAAGCTCAACGGTGCCGTTGGTGCGTCGCGTGCTGCCGTTGATGCCGGCTACGTTCCAAACGAATTGCAGGTCGGACAAACCGGTAAGGTCGTGGCGCCTGAATTGTACATCGCCGTCGGTATCTCTGGTGCCATTCAGCACTTGGCTGGTATGAAGGACTCGAAGACGATCGTGGCGATCAACAAGGACGAGGAAGCGCCGATCTTCCAGGTGTCGGACTACGGCCTCGTCGCGGACCTTTTCACCGCCGTGCCAGAACTTACCGAGAAGATTTAAATGTGTGTGACACAAACGAGTTACATGGTATGCGTGAAAGATCCCAACGAAGGAGAAGAACCCGAGGTCACGGTACGGATCACGACGTAGATAAAATGAAAAAATGAATGCGAAACGACGACTCGCAACGACTTTGCCTCCAACGAACGCCAGGCTTACCCAAAGGTATGCGATTAACCCAATAGTACTCTTCGCATATTTGCTGCGCATTTTTTCATGTTCTTTTCCAACAGAGACACTCTCAAACTTTGACAAGCGTGGCCGTCGCGGTGAGTGGGGTCGCAACCGCAACAAGTGTGGGATCATATTCGTACGAAAGCGGCGAGATTTCGTCATCGTACACTGCGAGGTCGCAGCCATTATCTTCGCAATCCGCAAAGCAGCTCAGCACAAGCGTCGCGAGAAACGCTGCTAGCGGCACAAAGGTGAAGCTGACGCCGACATTGATATCAAGGCAGCGCAGCTTCAGGTGGTGCGTCGAGCAGTGTTGGAACACATCGGAGACCGCGAGCACGATCGACGCGATCAGCAGCAGCACCATGAGGGAATCCATCACTTGCTCGCAAAACAGTAGCGGACGCATGCACGACGACATGATCTCGACAATCACGAGGAAAAGCAGGCCGCAGACCATGCCGAGAAGCTCTTGAGCATCGCAAACGTCACGTCGTTGCTGCCAACGACGTCCGGGAGCTAGTTCAGATGCGCACATGCCGAGGAGAACGCGACGATCACGATCAACGAGGACGCGAATTGCAGGAATCGAAGCGCTCATCGTGTCTAGATCATCCATTGCAGGGGCAGTATGTCGTGGGAGATCTGATTTGGCCCGAGAATTCCGCAAAATGATCGGCATGAGGCTGGCTGGCGGTTGTATGAACCAGCTGAGCGACGGAGCGTTGTGCGAATGCATGATCTGGCAGTTGGTTGACTGGAAATGCACAAAGTTGACAAGTCAATTGATGTCCACACGAGGTTGTCCAACGTCCTAAACGCGCAAGCTGTTGCATGAGCATATTGCAACAATGCAGCGAGTGCATCGATGATAGATTTCTCAAAATGAAAAAGAGCCTACGCACTACCTCCATGGAAACATGGGGAAACCTCATCAAGTCACACACACAAACCCTGACAAAAAGTGCGAACGCAATTTGTCCGTTCGGCTGCTCACTCTTTCGGCGCCATCTGCTCCTTAAACTCGCGCCGCGACGTCGTTGTCGCCTCGAGCGGTTGGTGTCGATTTCGCGTGGTACAGCACTGGCGCGGGTCCTTCCGAGTTGCGGGCGGCAGCCATGTGGTGGCGGTCGTCATTGATGTCATCGCGGTCTTTGCCGCGGTCAAAGAAGCTCAGCAACAGCGTCAACAAGAACGACGCCATGGCCAAAAACGTGAACACGACCGAGGTTCGGATGCTGCGGCAGCGCAGCATGTACCCGTACACACCGCAATTCTGGACGTAGTCCGAACAAAGCAGCACGATCGCGGCGATCAGCAGCAGCACGGCCATCAGGAAATCCATGAGCTGCTCGTAGAACAGCGGCGGACGCGGGCACATGTTGAGCAGGTAGATAAATAGCAAGAACCAGAGCGCGTACACAAAGCCCGTGTACGTCGTGAGCGTCGTGTAGATGATCGGGCTGCTGCCGAGCATACTCGTGTAGCCATAGTACGACGACGCCACGAACGCCGCTGAGAGCATGATCAGCGCGATCAGCGAGAACGCGAATTGCAGAAAGCGCAGCAGCGGGCACAGCCAAAACGTCAGCGGACTCGATCCGCCACGTGCCATCGCCATGGTGCTTCGCTTCTGGGTCTTCTGACTTGACGGAGAGTCGCTTGGGGTCTTGGTCCTGAGTGTGTGTTGTCGCGCCGATTCCTGAATGCCTACGAGAAATGGTGTGGCTTTGGTTGAGTACCAACATGGCACCGTTGGATGGAAACAACACCTTGTCGCAGACAAGCAGCCAAACCGTTGCAAAGGGCACTTGCGGCCGTTTGGACGGCGCTGAAGGGTGGCGACTGCTGCATGCAGCGTCTCACCGCTGCGCGGGTTTCCGCTCATCTTCTTCCGCCGACTTCAGCGCTGTCAGCGGCTTCAACGAGTTCGTGTTGTAGGTCGCTTCAACAGGGTCGTACGGCGCAGCTGCAGCGGGCGTTCGCGTCGCCGTGACACGGCAGCGGAGTGTACTACAGTGGCTGTGAATTTACACACATACACTCGTAGGATGCACGGCGACTGAAGGAATCGCCCATGTCTTAACGGGATGACGGCGTCAGCGTGCGCTCTCCTTTCGCTTCATGCAGCGTTTATGTCCATTTTTCTTCTTTAGTGTTTGCCTCAGCATGTTCTCTTTCTATGTATTAACCAATCATACGCGGTTAATTTATCAACAGCCAATCAATGGCAAGCGTACATCCCAAAGATCGCGCAGCTGGTCACCACCAGCACCCACAGCAGCATCCTGCAAACAGAAAGAAGACATGCGGATGACGTACTCAAATGTGCACTCTTGTTAATAAAAATGGAGAAACGACAGCGACTCTTCCCTCTCTTTCTCTCTCTCTCTCTCTCTGCTGCAGATTGACTGTGCGTGTGTGAGCTGCGCGGCGCTCTCAGTGCGACGTGCATACGAAATGCGGCTTGACATGTTGAAGCAGCGAGCTCTTCTTACACATTCGCGCTTGGACTCTTGGTGGTTCCGATGGGGGAAAGCGCACCCGTTGGCGTGGCTTCGATGTGGTACGGCGCAGGCTCCACGACGACTTGCTCTTGGATCGTGTACGTCGTCGTCGTTGTCGTCGTCGTGATGCCGAGGAAGTTGAGACCGAGCGTGATCAAGAACGCGACCATGGCCAAGAACGTGAACACGACGCCCGCCTTCAGGTTGCCGCACCTGAGACTGTCGCCAAAGTCGTCGCAGCTGTCCACATAGTCGGACGCCGCGAACACAATGCCCGCGATGAGCAAGACCACGGCGAACACACCATCGATGACGCGCTCGGTCATCACTTGCGGACGCGGCACGTACTGGTAGATCTCGACTGCCACCAGAGCCCAGAGGCTGAACATCATCGCCGAGTACGTCATGAGGATCGTGAACGTCGAGGCAGAGCCGCCGAGCGACTTGCTGTCATAGCTGCGGAAGCCGCCAGCCGTGAACGCCAATGCGAACAGCGAAAAGATGAACTGGAGACAGCGACTGCCGAGGCGCGCGTGCGTGAGAAGAGGACTCGCCATACTGATTTGCAGCTAACTGTGGTTGCCTTGAGCTGGAGGTGCTGGACTTGTGCGCAGTCGAAGGAAAATTGCGGAATGACGAAGTCGAGCGCCAGTGCGACACAAAGACCAGATCGAGTGCTTCATATAGAAGCGCGCCTGCGTCAACCTACACTTTTTCTTCGAGGCTTTTTATTCTGGCAGGTTGCAGTGTCCCACGACTGAACCCTGTGGCCAGTGTGGTGAGGCACCTGCACTTTTCGGCTGATATGGAAGTTTGTATGCGGACAGTGGGTACACAAATGGTAGACAGACGCCTCGAAACCAGATGGTCTCAGCCAAATTATCGAAAGTAGGGATGCCAGATGTGCATATGTGGTGGCGTCACCTGGCAGAAGACGATGTGGCGCCACGCCTTTACGACATGAACGCAGTCTGTCGTCATGCAAAAGCGCATTCGTTTTCCCAATTGTTCTTGCTGTTGTGCTCACACGTTGATGACCGCTTTCAGCACTAGGTTCGAGAATCATTTCTATGCAAGTGAATGTTGAAGAAGCCAAAATTTAGCGAAACGCTGTGCGATGCAAAAACGCGATGATGGGTGGCGCCATACTGCATGAGTGTTGGTAGGTGTGTCCCTCAAATGTGATTTTCATTGCCAGCGCATCTGCTCTTCAAGCACCACAAGTAATTAAATACAAAAGGGTATTCATGAGTCTGTAGTATAGAGATCTGGGAGTTTCAATCACCGTGCAAGCAAAATTGTTCATTTTGTCAATAGTAGCGCAGTCTGTGACGATGTGCAAGTGGGCACAGTTCGAGTCGAGAACAAAATCCAGCAGCTGCGATCGGCAAAGCAGGCACCAAAACTGCGTTCTGTCTGTTGTTGTTTGGATGAGCCACAACACCACTCCGATGTGTTTGTGGCGAGCGCCAAGATGGCAATCGAACAGATGCGCGCAATCGACATGCAGACGAGTCGCCAAAGTGTATATAAACCTGTAGTTTTGAGCATCACGTGAGAATGGATTTTGTCTGCTGCAGTGCGCGTTATGACGGCAAAGTAAGCCAACTGTGGTGCTTGTTTACGTCGCAGCTGCCGAAATGTCCTTCCGACATGCAGCGCATTTAACTTGTGCGAGCCACTTCACAGAATGAATCAAAGTTCTCTGTGCTGTGGCAATGGAGGTCATGCTGTCGGCCATGCTGTCGGTCAATTGTCGTGAGGTCTGTCACAGTCGCCAAACACGCAGCCGAAGCCTATCTCAACGACTCTGCGAAAATGCGTCGGCATGGAGCATGGTCACAGGCACGTTTCCATTTTGTGAGTGTGTGGTTGTGCCATCTCAAATGAGTGAAGACAATTTGTTGACCTCGCGCAGTCGTCCATTGAAACTGGTCATCTGCTGTTGTGCTGGACTCGGACGCATCCACATGAGAGACCTCTCGTTGTTCAGTCGTGCTTATGAGAAATGGATCTTGCATCCTACAGCAGATGCTGCTCAGAGAGCATTCAGCCTGTCGATCTTGCCGCGAGTGAAGGAACAACGTCTATTATTCCATGTAGGTGATGAGCGTGGATATCTATCTCATCCTAGATCGAGTTGAGAAAACTGAGTGCTCCTTATAATTGGCGTGCAAGTCAAAACCATTTCCAGAAAATTTTCACTGGGAGAGGTTCTGCACTGCATCCGGATAAAGATACTCAAAGCTGATGATTGTGGCAACCTACACTTTTTTTTCTCCCAGGCTTTGCAAATCTACAACCATTAGCAAGAAAGTGTTCAACGGCGTTGGGAAAATTTGTACGCAAGTACCCTTAGTTGGTACTGACGATACTCGAACCTGCAAAGTAGCCAATTTTGAAGGTTGGCACCGTCATCCCGTTCCTTTGGAAAAGTGTGATTGTGGAGACTTCTAGGTGCCACTCTGCAACGATCACTTCTTTCAGGACCGAAAACGAGCGTCGACAGTTTTGGTAATTTTGCGCTTATTAGTATCAAGTCAAGTTGGTACCAGCACATATGCTGTTGTCATTAATGAAAGCTTAGGCTTGTACTTGGATATGTGGATGGAGGACTGTGGAATCTGGTCTCGCGGGCTAGCTTAGCTTTGTTGTTACCCAAACTCTTCAGCCCCATTGACCGCGTCAGAGCATCAGATTCGCGAACCATTCCTGCGCCAGTGAATTTTGAAGCAGCATCCAAATTTTAGGGCGTCGTGTGCCACGAAAGCGGTGATGTGGCGCTATGAACTTGACTGGCGATCGCTCCATAGCAGATTGCATTGTATTTGCAAAGTCTCCACTCATGAGGTTGCAGCCGGACACGTTCCTACTGCTCGCAGGATTCCTGCGTCATGCATCATGCAACCATAGAGGTTCTTCTGTACAAGCATGATTCTCGTCTTGGTTCGATGATCCTGAGCACATCGAGTGCAGGCGTTTGATGATGGCAAGCGAAAGGAACGCTACTCCACGCGACATTCTTACGATGAGCCGATGTTGACTGTCAACTGTTCGGGTTGGCAAGGGAGCAAGGCAATTTCAGCGCTTTCATATGCATATGAAACAAGTAGCCTGAGCATGAAGCATGGCACAAGCGCTGTTTGTTCTGGCCGTTCTGCGCAAGTTGTCTCGCACATTATGCTTGCGCACATGTGCGTGCAAAAGAAAACTTCGTGCTGTTCAGTCGTGCGTCGTAAAAGGACTTGCAAGACGCTGCAGATGCAAGTTTAGATATATACATTTAGACTGTCGTCCTTGCCATCACATGACAGAGCAACAAGGAGAATGAAGCCATAACGCCTTTCAATGATGGAGGTGCACATACATATCCATCTCACCCAGAGGAAACGCATCATAAAATTACGCGTACCACACTACAGCATGCAAATGCATTGACTTGGTTTGGAAATATGATCACAGTTGACGGCACATTACGTCATGGAAGAGGACTAAACGTGTGCTTTTAGTGTTCGCGTCATTATAAGCAAATCGATAAAATTGCAACGTACGGGATAATTTGGACGTTGCATTTCAGTATCAGTGCTAAATGGGCAGTGCCACATCCTCAATCTCTCGCTCACCGAGACTCACACAATACGTAATACACAATGCGCACGTACACAACTCGATTGGAATGTAAGAAGCTGATCTAGGACTGCAGATATAAGGATAACCACGTTCCACTCTCATCAACGCCTGAACGGAAAGCAAATGAGCTCAAAACGAGACCACTCGCCACCAAGCATCTCTTTTCCACGCCTGTAACAGAGATTACGCTACTGAGAGTAAAGCAAACAATCTCCTGACATAAAGCGTGGGGGAAATGACAAACACACTCGCATGCACACACATGGATACGTATAAAATCAAGAATCTGCTCAAGGCGGCACTGTCACTGAGGCGAGCAACTCAACTCGTCCACTTTGCGTGCGCTCGCCAACCAAAAGTCGGAAAATGAGCCATTCGAAAAGCTCAACAGCTGCAGCCGAAAGAAATGAGTGGTGGGGATGAGAGCGACTTCTCGAATGTACCGTTGAAAGTGGTACAGGAAGTTCAGCATTTACTGGTGCATCTCCGGTATACTGATCGTTGAGATGTTGTAAACCCAAACTGCTGTTATAAAAAGAAAACTGTTTTAAACCAGTCAGAGACTCAATCTCTTTTACTTGATGGACTGTTTAGTTTGATATTCTTGCCTTTCTTGAGCGTTTTTGGGGGTTGTTTGTGGTGAGTTGGTCTTCCAGGATGCTCAAGAGCGTCCATCGACTCGCGAGTGCGCGCAATGGCGCGTTGATCCACGACGCATCGCGCGCGACTGCGCGTAGCGTTTGCTCGAACACTGCACGCACTGTTGCCCTTCGCAATGCGCCAGTGCGTCACGTAGTGCCTTTGCGCTGGAATAGCAGCAAAGCGACGCCACTGGGTCTGAAAGATGGCGCCAATGACCTCGGCATCTCGCCGACGATGAAGATGATCGCGGGGTACATCACAGTCAGCATGACTGCGATGATCGTGATCGCGCGGTACAAGGACCGGAATGAGGTCGAAGAAGAGGTGCGTCTGTGATTGTTGTACTGAACTGAGCCTGTAGATATGCTCGTGCTATGTTGGATGTGCTGGTGTCACTGTCTCCATTGTTTTTTGTTTTTTGCATAATGGTAGAACGCACGTGTGTTCAATATGGCAAAGCGCGCGGTCGTGAAAGATCGTCGGTTCTTTGAGGCTATTGGATACCCGAAGGAGTTTGAGCAGATCAAGCCAGAAGGGGAGGATGTGGACCCACAGCAGCAGCAGAATTCGTACACCGAAGGCTCGTTTCGTGTCATTGGAGACAAGTACGTTGGACAACGCAAGTGCCGAGTGTCTTCCAGCGCGTTGTTAATCTGGTTATTATTGTGCTTTGTGTGTAGAGGAACGGCTATTGTGATCTACAAGCAAGGATCACTCCCCGATACTAATGAAGAAGACAGCGACACGGAAGACTCGAGCGTTGTGACGTTCGATGTGCTTCACGTGCGCTTGGACGATGGCAGTGAATTCTCGGCATTGGACTCGTACTTGAAAAACGAGTCCGTTGCCACGCAACAGAAATCGCAGTCGCTGGGCAAGAAGCTCTTTATTCCTGTACGTTGTTTCTATGCTTCCACATTGGCCAGATCTCCGCCTGATTGCTAAATTTTGTGGGAACTAATTGTCATGTGCTTGCAATATACAGGTCATCGGTGGCGTCATTATCGGTGGCATCTCTTCGTTCTTCGTGATTCGAATCCTTCGCAACCGACCGTTCTACGTGCACAAACTCGTCCTCGACCATGTGAACAACAACGAGACTGCGCGCACTTTGCTCGGTCACCCGATTAAGAGCAACCGCAAGGACTACGTCGGCACGCTCACGAGTGACACGGCAAACTACACGATTTCGTGCAGAGGTCCCAAGGGGGATGGCACGCTGATTGTTAAGGCGTTCAAGGATGAGAAGGACGCGGAGCGAGAAGAGAATGAAACGGGTCCGCTGGAGATCATGACCACGCCCGGCACCGCGTGGAAGTTCTCGACTCTGGTGCTCTCTGTGAAACGCAACGGCAGCCAGCGCGCGAAAAACTCCAAGACCTTCAACCTTCTCGCTGGTGGCAACTCCACGCCAGCCAACTAACGCTTCTTGTCCATTACGGCATTAGAAGCTGTGAGGCTGAGTGAATTGATGATGCGCGATTGCAGTCACGACAATAAAATAGACACAACAGCAGAAATATTTCTACTTTGATGTGCTTGGGTGCAGAGAGCAACACTCACACACACAAAGTGCAAACTCCAGTTGAGACTGTGCTGACCTTCAATCTCGTGGTCAGCGTTTTGGCATGTCACTATGTTCTCCCATCCTCCGCTATCTCAGTAGATTCAAAGCATATAACACCTTAATTAATTGTTCTTGAGTCTTCATTGGGCGTTTGTTGATTGCAATGCACTTAAATAGATATATTGTCAAACAACGAAGAGCTGTGCGAGTGATGGTCGCATACTCTGAGTGAACTACCTGATAATATTCTCAGAATATAAAAAAGGCGGGAAAGGACAGCGATCCTCCATTTCTTTCCGCCATTTGGTTCACAGGTGAACGGCCACCTGCCTAGCACATTTGCCTCTGGCGCCAACGCTCTGTCATATCCTCACTATCCTCATTACCTTCATCTCCGCAAGTGAGTCGCCATCCGCCAGCGCACCGCACTCTTCAACGTGCTCCGTCCTGCGCAACCATGAACATGAACAGTATGCTCAACTACTACTACGAGGGTCGCACGAACGTGCCGATGGTCTCATCCTTCTCGATGGACATCTCGGCGTTCTCGAGCGACCTCTTCGAGTACCCGGCAGCCGTGAACCAGCACGCGCGCGGCGAGCTCCGCAATGCGTTCGTGCTCTGCTGGGAGAACGTGCTGATCCCGACCAAGTGGCTCTGTCAGCGCGTGGGGCTGCGACCGACGCCACGGGGGTTGCAAGAAGCCAAAGAGCGCGCCATCGCGAACCCGTATTTGCAGCAGTCGCTCGCGACCGTCGAGCAGTGCATCTTGCAGCTCATCAATGCGGTCGCAGCGCGCGGTCCCGTGTACATTGTGAGCGAAGAGAGCGTGCATTTTGTCGAAGCGATGTGCAAGACGTTCTTCCCGAGACTCGCGTACTGTTTGTCGAGTCCGACGCTGATGCAGGGCGTCCATGTCGTCGGCGCACCAAAGAAGTTTGTGTCTGTGACCGAGAAAACTACTTGGCGCATGAATTTGCTGCAGAATCTGGTCCGCGATCGTTTATTCGGCTGCGCGCCGCATTTGCTGCTGGATGTGAACGAGGGCCGCTTTGGTTTGGTCGTGATCACTCCGCACCAAGTGGACGCGTTTGCGTGCTCCAAGACGCTCGAGATCGCGCCGTTTGCGATCCCCAAGAGCGTGCTCATCGCGAACGTACGGAGCCTCACCCTCGAGCAGTTCTGTCTGCACCTGCAGACCCTCGGCCAGTACATCCACGAAGCCACGCCGTGTGATACGCCATTCGCTGTGACGCTGTAGCTGTTTGCGTTCTAATAGGAATATTCGCAAAATCAAACGCTGACGTACTCCTCTTTACTAATACTTGAACCGCTAGTCACGTCCACCTATGCTTGCAGGGTTTCATGAGGTGTGTTGCCTTGCAATTGCAGAAGCGAATGGATAAAGGGCAGAAGAGTAAAGATCCATTATCCACTTATTGCACAAAGATTTACTGTGCTTACACCTTGGACGATGGCGTTGGAGCGACGCCGAGAGGCGACATGGCACCCGTTGGCGTCGCTTCCACACAGTAGTCGGCTGGTGGCGAGCTCATGTCCGAGTCCGCCGTCGAGGTCACGAACGTGAGTGCAAACGACAGGATGAACGGGACGATCGTCAGAAATGCAAACGCTTGAGGTTGTTGCACTGGAGCAGGAACCCGTACTCGCCGCAGGTATCGGCGTAGTCCGAGGCCGCGAGCGCGAGCGCGACCGTAGCGCAGAAGAAGAAAAACGCAAGCACGCTGTCGGCCACGCGCACAAAGAGCTCGCGTGGACGCGGCATGCAGGCGCCAGTCTCAACAAAGCCCAAGCGCCAGCCCGAGTAGAGCATCCCCGAGTACGCGACCAGGAGCATGAAGTTGGTCTCGCGGCTGCCCAAGCGGTACTTATTGCCGCTGAGCTCGCTCGTGTGGAACCCCGCGGCGACGGTCGACATGGCGATGAGCGAGCCGATGCATTGCAGCAGCCGCAGCATCGTGATCGAGATCGTCATCGTGAACGGCGACATCTCGAGATGGACCATATTGACGGATGGAGCTTGAAGATGCAGAAGACTGGAGGTGGGTGAGTGGGGGCTTGCGATTGCAGGCGCAAATCAGCAAGTGAATGGCTTGATGCTGCTGGTTGGAGAGATCTCTCCCAGTGCGACGCGCCATGAGATGTTTTGCTTTTCTTTTCAAGCAAATCGCTCGAAAGAATTCACGCGACGGCTCGAGGTTTCACTGGAGGAGGAGCGGAATGAGCGACTGCATGCGCGGCTACACAGTCTCGAGAAACACATCTTTTTCAACCACCCGTTTCAAAATCAAGAACCCTTTCTTCAGAGCCGTTGGCGTGAAACGAACGCATGGCAAGAGATACGAGGCAACAGCGAGTTTCAGAGTGCCCTCTCACCTCGTGACTTCCCGAGTGATTCTCTTCATGAAACAGCCCAGCTGGAGTGAGCGAGAAACAGAAAAAAAAACTCAGTTGCTTTTGACTCCATGAGCCACACATAGAGAAAACGTCCCCGCATCTCGTACTGACACACAATGCACCATGTCATGCGTACCCGAGCGAGCGAATGGGTACACGGAGTGTGTGTCGTTGACGCAGCACATGTGGCGCTGCGTCACGTGTGACACGTCACTCTGATCCGTTCAAAACGAGGAGCTCAGTTGCTGTTTTTAGATGGCTCGCGTTTCTGAACGCACGGCCAGTTCCACATTACCAGTTTGTGATACTTTGCCTTGAGTGAATATGTACAGAAGCGTGTGGACAGCATTGGTTCAACTCGGATCTGATCTGATCCTCGTTAATAGCCAGGCATGCAGCTTAAAAGCGTGCGCGGCAATGCAGCGGGGGCATGGCACTATCTATATGGTCGCATCCTAAGCGCTCTTAACGCTGTAGCTGCATCATGCATGCGTAGATAGCGTAGCAAGCGCTTTCACTCACGAATTTCACCGCTTCGTCCAGTCTCGAAGAGTCCTTGATCCAGAAAGCAACAGCCAAAAAATGAAATGCGTTCGCGCAATTGTCGTTGCTACGCGCCTTGTAATCGCGAGCAGCGCTGTTTTGCCACAAGTCGATGCACGCTCATTGCGCCACGATGGGTACACAAAGCTCACTCCTGCTCGACTAAAGCAGGAGATGCACTCGATGGGACAGCAGCAGCAACAAGCCGTCGATGAACGAAGTCGTGAAGCTCCCGCACCATCGCGACGACAGCAAAGCAGCCAGCCCTCATTGCTGCATTCCTTCAGTGAGTCGATCTTGAATGCGCTTGCCTCTATGATCCGTTGGAAAACAGCACCAACTTTAACCTCGGAGGCGAATCAAAGCAGCACCAAAATCGACATCACAGCGGAGGTCCCAGTAACAGCATCGGCGGATCTGGTAATACCAGCAGCAGCGAGCCCTAGCAACAAACGGTCGTCGTCACAACGGAAAGGACGGTTCTGCCTGACTAGGATCTGCAGCCTTGATCTCTTTTTCGCGTCGATCTGGATCACGTTTCTCTCGTGCTTCATCGTTGTCTACTTTCTCGACCACCATCTGCACCGCAAGCATGACGACGAGTCTTCAGCAGCAACAAAGAAGGCAAAGCAGGAATCGTCCGAAGCTTTGCAACAAGGACGACGGGAGGCAGCTCGACAGCCGTGGATTCGCCAACGGATCTCGACATACTACCAAGAAGTCGCAGGTCTGCGTGCTGTAGTCACCACAATGTCCCATCGACGCCCTCCACTTGGCCTTTAGGGCACGAAACACGAACCCAACACTGCTCATAAGGAAAGAAAAAATAAACAATTCATTTTAAACCAAATGTGGCCAGAAGTAGCGGGTGAGCCCCACAACTTCGATCGTTGTGAGGCATGTGCTTAATGATACTTGTGTTTGGTAAAAAGACGCAGCTTCTTAGCTCGCAGGCGACATTTGCTGCTGCGCTTCCTGCCATTCTTTATGCTGTCGCTCCACCTACACACCAAAATACAACAGCATTGTCAGGCTGACCCAAGAATGCGGACGGCGATTCCTAACAACGTCATGCCTACCTGTTGGAAGTGCGAGATGGACTCGGCAATCGCCGTCTTGGTGCCCGCACGCGCTCACTCGAGCGTCCGCGAGTGCTTTGACGTCTCAAGCACGAGCGAATCGAACTCCAATTCTGCTTTCCTGGTCTCAAGATACTTGAGTTGCTTCTTCCAGTTTTCCATCCGTTGTGCGCGCTGCTCTTCGTACGCTGCGAGATCGAACTCTTGCAGAATGATATCCTCCTCGCTCCTTTGTGTCAACAGCTCTCTCTTCTTCGCCGAAGCAGTCAGCATCGTCTGATGAAGCTCGACTTCCATCTCGAGCTCCACGTACCGAGTTCGTGGGGAGTACACAGCCGAAGAAGATGAACGCGGGGCCGACGATGTAGAAGGTGGTGCGGAAGCTTGGGAAGATGCAGCCGCAGCTTCTTGTCCGTCGTCATCAGCTTCGGGCGGCGCACGACGAAATTGATCCACTTGCACCAGGTTAGGCAGCCGCTCAAAGAACAAGTGCACATACGAGGGCATGTGGCGAATGAAAGGATTGCCAGCGAGTCGGAGAATCATCAGCGACTCCGGGAATTCACCTGCACAGCAGCACATGCATTAGATCATGGACGACCGCGTTTATCAACGAACAAATGGACGTACGGATGTCAAAGTCTTCGATGCAGTTGTTGGACAGATCAAGGAACTTCAGCTGCAACCACAAACATGTTAGATACGTCGCCGCAATCTCCGCATATGATAAAATGCAAACAACTCACATTCGCCAAGTGACGCAGCCCTTCCACTTTCTCAATGCGATTCCCACCCAGCGCCAAAAACGTGAGTTCATGGTGATCGTCCAGGTTCTCAATCCCTTTAATGAGGTTGTGCTGCAGATACAGTTCTTGGACGTGTGTGAACGCGTCCAAATTCTCAATTCGGCCAATGTTGAGCCAGTCGAGGCGAAGAATCTTCTTCTGCAGCAGCGCTCCGATCTCCTGCTCTTCCTCAAGCTCTGGCGTAAACTGCTTCATCAATCGCGCTTTCTTCTGCTCCATTGTCTCGTCTCCAGTACCTTGCTCTCTTTCCTCACCTTCTTCTTCGTCCTCGTCATCTCGCTTCGGTTCGAGCACCGAAGCACTGAACACGCTTTCGCGGATCAACTGCATCGTGAGCCTCACGGCGCGCTCGTTCTCGCTGAGCAGCGACGTCGCCGTCACCCCAAAGATGATGTCATCGTCCAGTGCCTCGATTTGCGCATCCGGGTCCACATCATTCGCTTCGTGGCTCTCAGCGTCTAGTGTCAATATAGCCGCGTGCTCGTCGTCCGTGTCGCTCTTGTCGTCGGCGCTGGCGTCCGACGTGTCGCGAGCGGATGCAGCGGCGTATGCCGAAGCCACCGACGCACGTGAGTCTCTGTCTCGAGGCTGCTGGTGCGTCATCCAGAGGCTTGTTCTCGAAGAGCTCCGTGCGCTTCCTCGTCTGCGGTGGTGGTCGTTCTTTTCGGCAGGAGATGAGGAATGTGTGCAAAAACTGAACTTTTATTCTGGAGTGAGTTTTGGCTTCCTAGTAGTCGAGACTCTGTTTCTTCACTTCAACCTGACTTTTTCACCAATCATATAATAGTATGCAAACACTATCGACCAATCGTAGATGAGGAAATCTAAGAATAGGTGCCCCTTCGTGACCATATGGGGAGCAAATGAGAGTGTGGCTTTTCGCGAATATTGGGACGTAACGACGGCAGATAAAGCCTCTGTGTGTGCGTCCACCAGGCTGCGAGCACAAGGTGACGGGTACATTGCGCTGTACACGCCGACTGCATATTGAGTGCGCGCTGTGAAGCATGGCGGCGTTGTTCTACGATTGCTGGACGACGCGGCAGTCGACACTCGTGATGCTGCAGCAACTGCTTGAGTATGCATGTGTTTGCGTCCATGGAAGCAGATCCTAGGGGAAGAAGGATCATAACGGCAATGCGCACAATACTCGTAGTTGAGGCTGTTCTGTGCATATACTTTAATGCAACGATGCAGCGCAGAATGAAGAGCAGGAACACCATGCCACCATCGACATCCAACGGATCTTCCGCGGCCAGTTCGTGCGCGCAACGATCACGACACAGAGGTACATTAGCAAATACAAGCGCATAGGCTTGCTTTATTTCTGTTATGTTGCGTGTGCTAAGTGTGTGCGCCTGTGGGTGTTGGTAGAAATGCCGAGATTGTGATCTCGCGGGTGTATCGCGGCCATTTGGTGCGCCGACGGTACCATCATCTGCGCGAACAAGACCGATTACGGAAACGCGAGTTGCTCTTCCACTATTACGCCGTGGTGGTCCAGAAATCGCTGCGCGGCATGCACAGTCGCCGCCATAAACTGGATTTCCGGATCCGCAAGGCGTACATGAGAGAGATCGCGACCAAGGGCGACGACATCCGACGGCGCTTGGCGGAAAACCTGCGCCAGCAGCAACTTGTAAGTCCAATGTCAAGAAGCATTTTCACTCGAGAGGGGCCAAAACAAAGACTGATGATCCTGGCATCTCGCTTGGCTTGTGTGTAGGAGGAGGAGCGTGCGGTCGAAGCGGAGGCCAAGCGCGAACTCGTCGAAGTGACACAGAATCTGCACCACTTGGTGAGTGCACGTGCGATTGCGGGTGTGTACTGTGCGCCAATGCAGCCTGCGGATCCAGTGACGTCCTTTGGCGTCCCCGTGGGAGTCCACATTCGCAAGAACACCAAGGCAGTCGTTGCAGACCAACTAGCGCGTGCGAAACCACCTACATCTCTGCTACCGTATCTGCCGCCGAACAAAGCCACGGTGCAAGCGAGCTCAGTCTACGGCGCTGACCTCAAGGCTGTGCACACCCAGAAGAAATACCATAAGCTGCGTCGACTGAGTGCCGCAGATTTCCAGACCGTGTGTAATGCCGCCCGCGACGATGCAAGGAAACGGAACGAACCGGGCATCAATGCCGGCGTCGAATACCTGGATGATTGGAAGAATCCGTACAAGAAACGAGGAGTCCCGAGATCCAAGGAGGATCTGCTGCTGCAGCTCACGACGCTCGAGAAAGCGCCAAAGAAACCGTTCCACTTGACCTACGGCGGCAACAAGAGCAAAGTGCTGCCCAACGACCGCTTCGACGTGTAAGCAAGATGCCAAGACTCATGGCTGGTGATAACAACAATTTTGGCGGAGAGAACAGCAAGGTCGAGAGCATGTAACATAACGGAGAAAATGCACCACAAATGGAGGATAACCACTTTTCTTGCGAGGCATATTGGTGTCGCTTGTAACAAGCAAGACGTTGACTCGTCGTAACGTTATGCAATTGGTCGATGAGCCTCTGTGTATCGCTCACGTAGCTTTATTCGTCGCTGATCTTCTTGAGGTCGTTCATATTGGTGCCAGCAATTCTCTCTCCTGCAGCATCAATCACGCAAACAATCGGTCAGAAAATGCGGAACGGCCATGTAATTTGAAGCCGCAAAGCAGAAAATCATAGAATAATCAACGGACCAAAAAGCTTTAAGCCCGAGATCACGGTTTCCTCCGCGCCGTTGTTCTCTTCCACGAAGATCTGCGTATCCCATGAAGCACACGAACATGCGACGTTACGTGACGACGCTCTGTCACACTCACGCCCATAAAAAGAGATAGAAACCGAGACTTACAGTGACGCTCTTGACGCGCTGGAACTTGACGAAGCGCAGTTCGATCTCCTTGTTCGGCTCCAGATCCTCATCGGTCAACTCTATTGTCTGCGTTGGCTCGATGTCGCCCGCATCCGAGAACCCGAGGCTCGTACGGTTCGCAAACAGCTTGACTACTCGAGGCGCCGTCTCTGCAAAATAGTCACCGACATTCAGCTGTCAACAAGAGGCTGCAACTGGGATGCATAGTGTTGCAAAAGCGCTAAGGTCGGTCACGTACCTCCTGGTGGCGCCGTGATGTTGATCGAGTGGATCTTAACCGCATCTTGGAACTCAATGTGCAGGATCAATTGCTCTATTGGCGTGCACATCCATATATATCACGTATGCACACACGGGAGCTGCATTAGCATTATGACATACGCAGAGGAGCTCGTCAGCAAGCGTCGTACCGTCTGCGTCCGACTTCAGCTGCAGCGTGCCGTCGCCGACGAACAGGTTGCCGAACGGGTGGTTCGGGTTCTCGTTGAGGCAGTAGCACTCGGAGCGGCTGAACGAGTCCGCGAGGTCCTTGAACTTGGTCGCCATCTTCCTGTTGATGTCCAGAGTGGAAGGGGGATTTGTGCATGATGTGATTCTCGATCTTTTGCGGCGTATGTTAGAAGCCTTAGATACGTTAGAAACGCATTGCTGGCTAAACTGGTAGTAGCACATGGTTGGCTGAAATTATGCTTGAACGATCGTTTATTGGCTGAGAGAGAGTTGGATACATGCTCGAAGGTGCAGTGGGAAAATGGCTCATCAAGCGCTATGGCTCTACGATGTGGATGATGAAGAAGACGCGTGCATTGAGCTTGGCAACCGCCAGGAAAAGCAAGAGCTGCTCGATGTTGTAGATAAGCTATCTTATGAGCCGCAGCTGCGTGGCGAACAGAAATTGATCGATGGCCAAGTGTGCGTTCTCGTGCGATGCCGCGGGGTGCATGCCAACGGTGCTCCATGCTCGCGCACATCGTGGCTCCCCGTCAATGAGAGCGACAAGACCTCGAAGGCCAACAGGTACTGTTATCGTCACCGCTACCAGCAATCGGATCTTCGAACGGACTCGGCATTACCGTCGTCTTGGCTGTCTAGATGGTGCTGATGTTGTCAAGCAAGAAGCAACAGGAACGTGACAAGTTCGCCTCGCACGCTGACCTTTTCTCGCTTGAAAGTATGCGTTGCCATGTGCTGTTCAGTGCTATCAGTGATCTGCTTTGCTGCTGGTGTGTACAAGCAGGATGCAAGCCTGTGTCTCATTGGCGCCATTGGAACGTGGTGTTCTGCGGTGGCCATGTGCATTGTCGCGTGCGAGATCCTTTGCTATGCGCTGCCGACAGCGCTTGCCGCTCAGCTTACGATTGATTCTCTACAAACTCAGCTCGCACATATGCATCCGACAGCGCTTTCAGGAAATGGGAACGCAATAGAAGACCGCATTGCTAGGATCGCTTGATTGCATGGAGTAGAACTACACAGAGTGCTCGCCAAGTGTGGAAAAAGGAAGCGCTTTGGTCGTGGGAATTGATTGAACACATGGAGTCACACCTTGTATTTCTTGTGTTGGGATGTTTAAAAATACAGCGCACGATCTACTTCGTTTCATTTTGAGAGGGGGTTTTCTAACGGGTTGGGTGGATGCAACGTTCATTGTGGCAAGCTGAGGATGAGAATGGAAGACATTGAGGCAGCACACTTTCTTGATGCTCCCTCTTGGCTCCATTCCGCTCAGTCACCAGTCAAAAATGTTCCAAAATTGGTCTTTAAACCTTTTGCTTCTTGGCGGCTTGGGCGTTGTTCTGCTCCATCTCGTTTGGAGCGCGGCCAAAGACTTCGTTCAGCTGCTGCGAGACTCGGATGAACGTGGTGCGCTGTCATTGTAAACACACACATAATCATAAAACATAGAAATTTCGTCAAACCATGAACAGCTCATCAGAATAGATACTAAGCAAAGCCAATGCATACCTTGCTGAGCTCACGCAGTTGACTGGCACCGACGTAGGTGCAGGTCGAGCGCACGCCACCAAGGATTTCCTTGGCCGTACCAGCCACAGGACCACGGTATGGCACCGTCACGCTCTTGCCTTCACTGGCGCGGTACTCCGCGACACCACCGGCGTGCTTGTTCATCGCTTCCGACGAGCTCATGCCGTAGAACTTCTTAAAGAACTTGCCGTTGACCTCAATCTTGTCACCGCCGCTTTCGTCGTGGCCAGCGAGCATACCGCCGAGCATGACAAAATCGGCACCGGCACCGAACGCCTTGGACACATCACCGGGACAGGTGCAACCACCGTCCGAAATCACGTGGCCATTGAGACCATGGGCGGCATCAGCACACTCGAGCACAGCAGACAGTTGTGGGTACCCCACGCCCGTTTGCTTACGCGTCGTGCACACCGAGCCCGGACCAATGCCGACCTTGATAATGTCAGCTCCAGAGAGCAAAAGCTCTTCGACCATTTCGCCGGTCACAACGTTGCCGGCGATGATCGTGTGCGCGGGGAAAAGCGCACGCACATCCTTCACGGCTTGCACGAAGAACTCCGAGTACCCGTTCGCGACATCCAAGCAGATGAAACGGATCGTTGGGTGCGCTTTGAGGATCGCCGTGGTCTTCTCAATGTCCGCAGCGCTCGAGCCGGCACTGACGGCCACCGTTGGCAACACGTCCGGGTTCTTGGCCGCAAACTCGCTCCATTCCTCAACGGTGTAGTGCTTGTGCACACACGTGATGAACTGGAACTTGGCCAACTCAATCGCGATCTCGAACGTGCCCACCGTGTCCATGTTCGCAGCGATCACAGGCTACACACACACACACACCAAAATACGTTCATAGGGTTAGCGACTCGGACAATTTGCGACACATATACATGACAGATATCGATATGATGGTACTTACGACTCCGGACCACGTCTGCTTGGAGTTGCGAAACGTGAACTTGCGCGTGACGTCCACTTGCGAGCGGCTCTTGAGCGTGCTTCGCTTCGGGCGAATGAGCACATCCTTGAAGTCCAAGCGGACCTCGGTCTCAATGCGCGGCATCTTGGCGGAGCTTCGAGAAGGGCTTGGGGGTCGACTTGAAGACTTGAAGCTGGAGACGACGGCTTGGAGCAGCGGCGGCGGCAGCGACTTGCGCAGGCGGCAGCAAATTGCAGAGTGAGCCTCGCTCTCTGCGGCGCGCGAGCGTTTCGGTCATGGACCCGCCCTCCTTGCCTCCCCCTTCTGGAAGTTGCAGTCGTGTCACAAACCACCGCGTCGTACACTCCTCACGTCGCCAAGTCGCTCGCATTCACCACTGAGAAACTCATTTTTCCCTCTTTATGTAGCATAAACCGTGTTGCTGACTGAATGCATAGAAATAGAAACGATCCATCCAAGCACGTTTCTACTTTTTGCATTCAACCTCGTAATTACGCGTTTTTACTGAATGTTGATGCATGTTGCACGAAGGTACCACTAGTTGTTGTGTGTTTTTACGAGCATCCCTGTATAAAAGCAGTTGCGTTGAGGGCTATGATTGGTTGGGCGTGATGCAGTGGCGTCTGCCAATGGCGCTCATTGCTATCCACCATTGGCACCTGGAGGAAGAGCTCCGTGTGTGAATTTCCAGCAACTCGAAGCGAAAGAAGAATGTCGGGACGTGGCCGTGGAAGCTTTGGTGGTGGCCGTGGTGGCGGTCGTGGCGGTGGCCGCGGCGGCAGCTTCGGCGGTCGTGGCGGTCGTGGCGGTGGTCGTGGTGGCTTTAACCGCGAGCCTGAGGGTCCTCCAGCGTTCGTTGTTGGTACGTTTGCTCTCTGTTGTTTGTTGTGTATATTTGCAAGATTGAGTTTGATGCTTGATGCATGTACTGATGTGGATGTGGTGGTGATTGCCATGTTTTAGAATTGGGCTCGTTCATGCACGCGTGTGAGAACGAGATGGTGTACAAGAGCACGAACGACAAGGTGCCGTACTTTAACGCGGGCGCGTTCCTCGAAAACAAGACCCGCATCGGCAAGGTCGACGAGATCCTGGGCAACATCAACGAAGTCATGTTCACAGTGAAGCCAGATACGGGCGTGTCGGCCGCGTCGTTCAAGGCTGGTGACAAGGTGTTCATCAGCCCAGACAAGCTGTTACCGTTGAGCAGATTCACTGAGCAACCAAAGAAGGCTGCTGGTGGTGCCGGTGGTCGCGGTGGCGGCCGTGGCGGTGGTCGCGGTGGTGGCCGTGGCGGCGGTCGCGGAGGCTTCGGTGGCCGTGGTGGTGCTCCAGGCGGTCGCGGCTTCGGTGGCCGTGGCAGTGGTCGTGGCGGCGGCTTCGGCGGCCGTGGCGGTGGCCGTGGTGGTGGCCGCGGTGGCCGCTTCTAGGTTATTATATCGTAGATTATCATTGTAATTCTCAGAAAAAAGAAAACAAAAAATGATGTATGTAACTCAACCACTGGACTTGGAAACTTGCTTCTGCTGAGTGTTGTCTTCTGTGATGATGCTTGACACCGTTGTCTCTGATGTTTGCGTTGTGGTCCTGGAACAGCTGCGCCAGCTACTTTCTTCTGCTGAAAGTGCCAAACGAGAGTCAACCTCTCATTTAGGATTTCCTTTTTTGATCCATACGAGTCCACCAAACAGCAGCCTAAGACCACAATGGTGACACTCATGCACAGTGGGGTAATTCAGTCAGTCGGCTTGGAACGAACGTGGATTGTGTTTTTGTTTCAACTTTCTCGAAAAAGAGAGGTTATGACCGTAAATCAGGCAATGAATTTTGGCTCACAAACCTGGGTGATAAAGATATTTTGACTGCATATATTCCGAAAGTCATTTTAGTTTTCTCTCAGCTACCTTGACGCATTGTTCGCTCTCGTATCGACTGCATCCATTCGTTGCTCGATAGCATCCTGGAACCATTAGAACGTCATTCCAGTGGGTGTCAGGAACAAAGGTACACTCGACCAACGTTGCGCTTCATCTCAGTGAATCGTTTCGCCTACAGTCGTTCTAAGCATTCGAACTGCACGATGCTGTTGCCACGGATCACCTAAAAGTCAAGCGTTGTAGCACCACACACGATACACAAAAACACGTTAAGACCATCCTCCCCAGCGCCATCACAAAGATCCCTCAGTCTCTGCATCAATGCAGCATAAACGCAGCGCTCTTCGTCTTACCACCATGCCGATGCGGTTGGATTCCGTCGCGGACACTTCCTCCACGGTCTTGTCGAGCGTGACGTTCATGAACTGGTCAAAGCCGCGCAGCACGCCCGTGACCTTGCGGTTCCCGTTGAGCTTCAGGCTCAGTCGCTTGTCCATGTATCGCTTGAGATCTGGTCCGGCCGCCTTCACCATCTTGAGATTTCTATTGCTGCTTTCTTTTGCTTGGAGTGTGTTGCTTGCTGGTGCGCTCCATTCACAGCAAAAAGTCCCCAAAGAGTCGAACCAAACTTTACGAGAGAGTATCCGGATACCATTTGCGAACTCATCAACTCATGTATAGTGTATAGTATACGTCGAATGTGACATAGAGTTTAAAACAACTAAAACAACTCAAGTCGAAGGTTGCGCGATTGTCGCAGGTAAATGACGTTGAACTCAGCTAAATCGTTTCCATTTCCCCATCGTTTTAGCTGCGAAAGATGAAAACAAACCGACAGAGCATCTTTTTTCTTTTCGTGAGAAAAGTGTTTTAAACACTTGCGTACATTCTGGAAGAAATCAAGGTGCGAGTGAGAGTGATGTTCAGCTGGAAGAGGGAGGTGGGGTGTGTGTGTGCTGAAGGCAGGCAGCAAATTGGTCGTTTCCGCACACAACACTTCAGAAAATTCCGCCAAACGCAGAAGAGCAAAGAAAACAGGACCACACCGAGCACGATGAGCTTCGCACAGGGACAAGACTGGAACACGGCCGGATGGAGCAGCAAGGGCCCGGCGACGGGTGCTGCCAAGTCGCAGCAGATGAACGCCGCGCGTCGCCAGGGCAACGTCGTCGCTGAAGCCAAGCGTACGTTCAACAAGCACGCAGCTTTCTGAAATGGGAATTGTACGTAGAGGAGCGTGTTAAACTGACGTGGCCGAACTTTTTGTTGTTGTTGTAGACATGGCTGGGACCAACAAGAGCTCGCACTCGGGTGCGAACGTGAACATGCGCAAGCTGGAAGAAGATACGGAGACGTTCAAGCACAATGTCGTTGACCGAAATTTGTCGCAGGCGCTGATCAAGGCTCGTACGGAAAAGAAGATGACCCAGAAGGCGCTCGCCACGTCGATCAACGAAAAGCCCCAGGTGATTGCCGAGTACGAATCTGGGAAGGCGATTCCGAACGGACAGATTATTGCCAAGCTGGAGCGTGCGCTTGGCACGAAGCTGCCACGTGGTCCACCAAAGAAGAAGTCGACTGCGTAAGCTTTCGGTCTTTTCATCTTCTTAAGTTAGGTGATCGGCGGGCACCCTGAAGAACGGACGCCGCAAAAAAGCATTCAAAGACGGAGGGATGCATCCTAGACAGATTATAGCAGTGTATTCTCTACGAGTGTAAATGTATGAATCGGCAAACCCAACGCTGAGAGAGATCAAGTCGTATGAATCGCAGGTGCCTTTATCGCACGAACGTGATGTAATACGTGGCTTTATAATACACGCCAACTCACCAAGACGATAGATCCGCTTGTTGACGTGAAAGTGAACCCATGTATACGACACAAGGATGTCCATCGGTTGTGGCGAAGTCGCGTCCGCGTGCGTCTCCCTCACGCACTTTGCTTCGAAGTACGAGGTTAGCGTCGCAGAGCTTTCAAGAATGCCAATGCTAAAAAGACGATCAGGTGGGAAATCGATGGCACAGGCAACGCTTGCATCAAAGCCATTAGAAATTACAGACGGCATTCTTTGATTGACAGGCATTAACGCAACAAGAAACACAACCAACGCCGACGACTTGGCTGCACAGAGGAGCACTCAGCGTACTCGGGTGGACCCGTGTGCAAGCTGACAGCATGGTCGTAGAAGTACTCAAGAACCCAGTGTACACCATTCATCAAGCGCTGCCAACAATCGCAGACCTTCTTCGCAATCCATTTCCAGATTCGTCGATAAAGAGTTTTCGTCTCCCTCGTCTTGTCTCGCGTGTATTGCTCAATGATGACTCGCAAAGTGTTCAGCCGCTGCTGCCACCATTGGTCGAACTCGCGATCGTCTTGGGCCACTGGGTTCGAAATGAGTTCGCATAGCGGTGGCGGTATTTGCCCAAAACGTGCACTGGTACAGACTTCAGGTCGCCTTCGTTACCAAAGTAGTGGCCGATGGTCCGAAATGGCTTCATGAAGAGGTCTTTCTGCAAATACACTTCGAGAGTCTCCGATGACACATCTTCCTGAGTGAGTAGGTCAATGTCATCTTCACTAAGCCATTCATGTTGCTTCTTCTCCTGAAGGGCTTGATCAGTGTGGTCTTCATCACGCCGTTCATTGTCGAGCTCCTTTGCCAGGTAAAGCTCCAGTTTGATCGCGGGAAAGATGAAATGCACCTTTTGTTCGATAAACTCCTTGAGCTTCGCGACGCGTACAGCCTCACCGACTTCTAGCTCGACACAGTCGTTGCTTGATCCAATCACTTGGCACACGAGTGATATCATCGTAGACACTGGTAGTCGCGGAGGGAGTGGATTCGTTGTGCGAAACTATGAATGGCAAGTGCCGCGCAAAGAAGTACTCACTGGTGGGTCAAGAAGAATCAAATCCATTTCAAATGGCAGTTGATTGCTTTCGAGTACTGCTCAAACCGCCACTCCGGAGTCAAGACAAAGACAAATGAAGGAACCTATCTCAAGCCGTTTTGCACGTGCAGAATCTCCACAATGTACAGCGTTCGCATCAGCGCACAGAGCAGCATCCGGTCGGCAGAACGTCGCCTGCCATGGTTCGGTTGCGCTGGGACAGGTAGTGGCGGTCGTTCACCACAACATCTATCTCTGCCCCTTGTATTCCTTGTCTTCTTCGCAAAAGTAGTGGTTGAGCCTATGAAATGGCTCCATCAAGGTGTCTTTCCTTGAACCTTTGGCGGAACACCTCATTGAGTGAGAAGCTCTAGATCCTCGTCATTTTCTTGACCTTTTTTTCTCTTTCTCGGCAGAGAAGAGGTCCAATTCCCGCGCAGGAAAGTGAAAGCAGCTCCTGTTTGATGCGGGCTTTGAGACCAAAGGTGGGATAAGCGCCATTGGTGTGCGCATAATAGCAAGCGTGCTTGGATCGCGCTAATTGTCGAGGAGATGATCATGAGATGAATTGTGGATTTCCTCGGTGTCAAAGACACCAAGATGGATGCACTTGAATAGGTCTCAGACTCAGATGTCGTTTCGACTCCGACCAGTTCAGTTCACATGTCACTATTTGTGTTTGCATGTCTCTATTGCAGATCGTACTTAGTGGAATCATACACACGCGTAATTACGCGGGTCGTAAAAAGAGACCGACCAAAGTCTCGCTACCAGCCAACCAACCAATGGGTTTGACTGGCAAAGCACCAATGACACGAACGGGTAGGGTGCGATGGTGGCCAAACTGGTGCAGCTCCCCCAATAATACCAGCAGCGCGTGACATTTGACGAAAGCGATAAAAAGCCATCATGTCTATGAGCAAGGAACAACACGACGAACTTTGCGTCTCGTACGCCTCGTTGGTGCTTTTCGACGGGGAAGCCGAAATCACCTCGGATGCCATCTCCGCCGTGATCGCCGCTTCGGGTAACGAAGTCGCGCCATACTGGCCAACTCTGTTCGCCAGCCTCTTGGCCAAGAGCGACAAGGTCTTGGAATTGATCTCCTCGGGTGGTCCAGCCGCTGCTGGTGCCGCTGCCGTCGGTGGCGCCGCCGCTGCCGGTGGTGAAGAAGCCGCCGCTGAAGAAGAGAAGGAAGAGGAAGAAGAAGCCGTACGTTGTCGCTTTGTTATTGTTTGTAATGCGTGCGTGCCTGCGATTGTCAAGTCTGCAGGGGCGCTCCATGGTATGTGATTCACGGAATGTGATGGAGGACTAACGTTTCCTGTGTGATTTGTGCTATTTTCTATAACAGGACATTGGCGGTGGTATGGACATGTTCGGTGGTGGTGCTGACTACTAAACTACCCAGTAGCCAATATCAAGTACTATTAGATCCTCTGCAGTCGATGACGTCTTATCGCTAATCAACTGTTAATGGACGTTGCCCGTCTGTTGTTCCGGAGTCAATCAATTGTTCAGTGTTCTGCATCAATAGTATGCTGCCTGCGTTTGCGAGACAACTACGTCAAAGGACAACTCGAGCCAGAGACAGGTTTCTTTTGAACGAGCTGGATGAGTGCACAGAACGAGAGCAGCATACAGACCAAAGGGATGTGCGAGTACAGGTTACAGGTGCGAGCGATTCAGGACTCCAAGCGTGAAGTGTCATCTGCTCTTCATTGAGAGTCGACAATCGGCAGAACCCCTCGATCCTACAAGCAGACACCAAGTCTTACTGCATCCAGCTCCGCGTCCATCTCTCTTTTAGCGTTTCTTTCCTTGAGCAGAGCTGTAATCTCGTCCTTTGCTGCGACTGCCTGTTTCCTGCTCAAACTAACATTACCTGGTGTCGTATCCGCTATTTTGGCGTGCAAACCGTTGGACCCCTCCCGCAAAGACCTCAGGTTTGCCTTGATGTGTTCTTCGTGTTGTGTTTCAAATTTCAAACGGTGGTCTAGGTATGAACCGAGAGCACTGAAAGTGTCTTTGCCCACAGCATTGTACGAACTATGCTTCACATGAATATTAGCATGCTACCTGTCACGTTTGATATTCTGTGTATATCTCTCGCCCGATCTTTAGGCAGCATTATTCACACCTCCATCTTGGCGTCAGTACCTGTTCAAAGCGGCTACACCTTTGCCAAGTTTTTCTGGCGCGCATTCGCCATATTCGAGGAGATCACGAATGGCTCACTACATGTCGATTCATGTAAATAATCTCATTTTCATGGCACCTCCAGTTTGCACAGATATGCCATTTCTTTCTCCATATGGTTCTCTTTTTGCAATATTCAAAACTGACCATCACTCTTGCGTCTATCAACGGTAATTTTTCGAGAAGACCTCGTCCTATGTCCTGTAGTGCTTCTCTTTTGAAAATCGGATATTCAAACTGGTCTCGTTGCGCGCGCACGAGAGGAGGAGACCCCGCGCTTATCAGCAGCTGGCGAGGAAAAGCAAGAGGCACGGGAGGCAACCCACGTCCACACAGGAGCGATGCATCGCCGCAGTAGCAGCGAGAGGGACATGACGCCGTTCAGTCCGGCGCCTGGCGCGAAATGGGGCGCGCGCATCGCCACCAACCCGTTCGGTGCCTTCGCAAGCGCAGCAGGCGGCGACGAGCAGGCGTCCTCCGATGCCGAGAGCGAGTGGAAGGATTCCGCGGCGTTTCTCCAGGAAGTCGATGAGAGCAACAACAACAGCAGCAACGTGAGCTCCGCATTTGGCTTTGTCCATGGAAAAGAGAACTTGACGCCGAGTCGACGGAATATTCACATCTACGGACGCAGTGCGGCGGCAGTGACGACGACCCCGCGCTCGAAGACTGCGATTCGATCCGATATTGTGCGACCACCACGCGCACCACCGACGCCGACAACAAGGTTATTTATGCCGTCGCCGTCGCCATCGAAAGAGAAATTTAGTGTGCTCGGAAAGCGTCAGCATGCGTGGACAGGACAAGCCAGGATCCCATCGCCCAGCAAACGGTTTCCTCGACGTGCGAGCAAGAGCGACTCACCCTCGATTGCAGGTTCAGAGACCGGACAAATAGATGGTGATATGTCTTCGCAGGTAACGGAACACGTGACGCTGGTGGTGAACGATTTCAATACCGTGCCTCAGCTTAACTTTGGGAAAGTTCCGATTGGCGACCGCAAGAGCTTGCAGCTGACACTACACAACCCGAGCGTCTTGGGGAATGCGCGCATAAAGTATGAAGGCTATTCTCTCGTGCACAAGGAAAGCGGGCACAGGCAACCGAGCGAAAAGCTTCGTTTCAAGTGCGATCTTCACGTTTGCGTTGTCCCAGCGGAAAGTTCGGTCTTGCTTCGTATCACATTTGAGCCGACCGATGAAGATCTGGAGCGTGACGTCACGGCATTGATGCGGTTCACTGTGAACGACAGATACAAAGTACAGTGCAGAGTTTCTGGGGCTGCGGTGGCGAGAGCTCTCAAGGTGTCTAGATTTAGAGGCAGGGGTGCATTTGCTCCGATGGGACAAGGTGCACCAAATGCAACACTCGATCAAATCGTCGAATCTCAAGTGGTCAACAAGGAGACCAAATCTGTCGAGAATGATCGGAAGCAAATCGTCACGAGCGGAAAAGTTGTGTTACACAATGCACAATCGCGTTTTGAATCGAAGAAGAGAGAAGCCTTGGTGTTTGATATGACTCCTACTCGAAAACGGAAAGTGAAGCGACTTCGGAGTGAGGATGCGAATGACGGCGGCACTCCGAATAAATTGGTGCCGGCATCCAGCAAGAAGCTGTCTGACAGTGCAACGCAATCTGCTGGCGGAGCCAATTCTTTCGTAGGCTCGTGGTGGAGCCAAAGGAAGATTGTGTACGATGAGCACTGGATGGTCAAGCAAGAAGAAGGTTTTACGAAATGGATGAACTACGTTCTCGTTGACTCGAATGCACAGCGCTTCATGGAAGAAGAAGAAATTCAAGCACAGGATGATGAAAGAAATAATGGCCAGAAGCGAAGACGCACGAAGCGAAAATTCGATTTCTCCTCATTGAGGATCCTGGCACAGACTCGAATGGAGAGTTCATGGACGCGGTCAGCCTATGACATTTACCACTCTCCGGCCATGGATGACATCTTGTTCGACCTGCAAGAGGAGATTTCGAAGAAAAAGCTGTCTTCCCGAGGCGATCGTCCAGTGTACGCGGACGTTGGCTTGCAAGAAGAGCTGATCGCTCTGCTCAACAACTACCATCCTGTTTGGCTGCGTCTTGGATTAGAAGCCGTGCTTGGCCAAAAGGTGATGAAAGATGAACGATGCTCTTTAAGATCTATGTTTTCGATCCCCGCCAAGAAGAACTCCAAGCCCACGAAAATGCCGCGAGCCTTGCGAAGGATCATTTTGCATCACTTGGTTCATGATTTGCAGGTCGCAAGAAAATTTCGTCTGGTGAAAAATCTGAGAACACCAATAGATGGTTCGTTGAACGTCAGCGATGCTGGAAGTGGCCGCGCTGCGAAAAACTATTTTGTGAACAAGAAGAAAAACATCACCGGGCGAGAGTATTTCGACGCACTGATGGATAGTTTCATCTTGAAGTTTTTGATGCTGATCAAGTTTCTCGACACGGCTGTTGGCTACCGAGTGGATAAGTTTATGCACTTCCCGTGCCTTTTTCGTGTTTCACCAGTTTCTGCGGGAAAGAAGTCACAAGATTGCAGTGAAGACGAGAAGAAGATCAAGAGCTCTCAGCGAATGGTGGCTGAATTCTGTCGTTTGTTCCTGTCAAGTGAAGGGCGGATTGACAAGCATCTGAAGCAACTTGGCTATGTCCTGACGCACCAGCAGACTCCATTGGATGAAATTGATGTCGAGATCAAGAACCTTGCGGTAGACCTACGTGATGGTGTTCGACTCGCTAAATTGATGGAAGCACTGACTTCTTCCACTCAATCAAATGAAGCGGCCACTAAACCCTTGTCAAGCTACCTCCGTGTTCCTGCGCTATCAAGACTTCAAAAAGTACACAATGTCGAAATTTGCCTGCACTACCTGGAAGAGAAATGTGGTCAAGATGTTCTGGAGAGTATCAAAAGTGCAACAAACGTGACAGTCCATCTCAACAAGAAGGTTACTGGGTCATCCGGCTTCGCGAGTCTGCAGAATCAAGTCGATGAGAAGTTGGTGGAGAAAATTGCAAAAGAAATTGTTGATGGCCACCGAGAGAAGACACTTGCTTTGTGCTGGAAGCTCATCAGTTGCTTTCAGTTGCAATCACTTGTTGACGTCGACGCTGTCAGGGACGAGATCGATTACATTCAGAACCGAATGAGCTTTCGAGCTGCCGAGTTCTTAGAGCGAGAACAGAAGAACTCTCCCTTGGAAGGATTAACCGCCGAAGCGACTGAAGATCAAGTATATGGGTTACTGTTAGAGTGGTGCCGTGTGGTTTGCGCGAATTATTTCCTGGAAGTGAAGGATTTCACGAGTTCGTTTGCTGATGGGAAGGTGCTATGCTACCTATTGCACTACTACCACCCGATGCTACTGTCGAAGACGGACATTTTGCCAACCACTTCGGATCTCGCTGGAAATGAACAAGTGAACAACGTGGAAGAGCTTCTGTCGAATGAAAAGCAGAACTTCACGATTGTGAATGAGCGCGTGAAGCAACTCGGAGAAATTCCTGTTCTTGTTCCTCAGCACTACCACAGTCAAAATCCCCCAGAAGAGAAAATGGTTGTGACTTTTGTTTGCTATTTGCAATCGAGACTTATGGACTCAAGCAAGGAAATTCACGCTGCTTCGCGACTCAAACGCTGGTGGTTAAGTCCTTGGATTCGAACTCAAATGCGAATCAAGAAGAACAGGAGTGCGCGAATCATCCAAAGATTTTGGTTCACTTCTAGCCAAAAGCGTTTGGCAATTCGACAATGTCGTCGGCTGCTGCGAGCAGCTCATGTCGTGAAAAGCGTAATGATGATGTGGTCCAAGCGAGTGCAGTTTACTCGACTGCGAAGTGCGGTGATCGTCGTTCAGCGTGCATTCCGTTTCAAATGGCTTGAATCATCAGATCACAAGCATAGATGGCAACAAGCTGCGCTATTGATTCAGCGTCAATGGCGCAGTCATGTCAAGTGGAGAATCAAGAAGGAGCAGTTGGAGATCGAAGCTGCGAGAGCACGAATCGCGCGCCGTTTGCGCATGAAATCAAGCTGCGGGGTAATTGAAAACTGCTGGGTTCAGTATGCAAACCGACGTAAGGCGAGGGCAATGCGGCAAAAGCTTCTCTTGACTCAGCACTATGCAGCAACGAAATTGCAGATGTTCTGGCAGTCCCATCGGAGGCGGCAAGAGGCGAAGGCGTTCCGTTCTGTAGTTTGGAAACGAGAACACCGAAGTGCGGCAGTCATTCAAGCTGCATGGAGAACCTATCAGCGCCGTGCTGCTCTGTTTCAGCGTATTCGTGTGCACATGTGTGCTCAGAAGGTCAAGAACGTGCTTCGATTGAACATGATTAATCGCAAAATGGAACGCGCAGTTGCACTCGAGCGCTTCCAGCGGATGTTAAAGGATCAAGAAATGGAGAAGAAGCGACAAGACATGAAGAAAAGAGTCGAAAACCGCGCTGCAGCATGCATTCAAGTTGGCTACAAAGCATATTCGAGCTGGAAAAGAAGAACATGTGCTGCTGTTACTATTCAAAGTGCATTTCGATGCTTTCTTCAGCGCAAGCGTTTCCAATACGAGTATGCTCGAGTTATTCAGCTTCAGCGGAATTTTCGTATATGGCGAAGAAACAATCAAGTCAAAGCCCTTCTCCGATTCGAGCGGCTGCTTTCGATGCACAAGAGGGAACAAAGTGCTCGTCAAGCCGAAGCAGCTACAAAGATTCAGAGTCTTTTCAGGTGCTTTGCTCAGCAGAGAAGGTATCACCACGTTCTGTTTCGTACCATTCAACTCCAGCGAAATGTGCGCATTTGGCGCCGCCAGCGACAAGTTAAGGCGCTGATTCAATTCTACGGAATGCTGATTATGTACCAACAAATGCAAGAAGACGAGCGCGAAAGAAGCATTGCTACAGTCCGTATCCAATCTGCTTTCCGTGGTTACGCGCAGCGAAAGCGGGTTTTCTTTCAGTACTCACAAATTGTGAAGTTGCAGCGTAACATTCGCATCTGGCGACGGAATCGTCAAGTGATGGCTCTGTTTAGATTCAACCGCATGCTTGCGTCATACCAACGTCAGAAGTACGAACGCCTGCGAATCTTGCATTGGAAAGTGGAAGACCGCGCTGCTCGAACGATCCAACAACGATTTCGATCGTTTATTCGTCGGAGAAGAGAGGCTTCTGCTGTTTGTATTCAAGCTCGGGTTCGTGGATGGTTCGTTCGAGCGCGCAAGTTTAACTACTACGCTATGCAAGAACAATTGGCTCGTCTCCGTGTTTTCTACTCGTGCTGGAAGATCGAACACTGGTTCGTTGACAAGATGGAGCGCTACAAGAAACGAAAGGCATTGACAACAAAGGCTCGATGGGTTCAGCTGGCAGCTGGAGTTTTGTGGCGGAAGCGTGCAAACGATGCGAATAGAATTGCTGCTTGCTGGCGCTCCTACAGGTTCCGCTGCATGATTTTTGACAAACTCATCCAGCGCAGAGAAGAGCGCCTGCGTGCGCAACAGCAAATGGCAGCGGCCACCGTTCAACGATGGTGGATCCGCCTCTGCTGGAAGTGGGAGGGTCGTCGTATGATTGCCAAAGAGAAGAAGCGACAACGCGCAATCGCTGAAGCAGAAGAAGCCAAGCGCCAAGCGATGATTCGAGCTCAACGTGAGGCTGCCCTCGCTGAAGAAGCAAAACGCCAAGGGTTGTTGCGCCGTCGCGACCAGGCTACGGTTGTTGTTAGCAAGTGGATGATTCGCCGCGTGCTTATGCCTTTGCGCTCAGAGCGAAAGGTTATGGTGTCCGTGGTAAAGATCCAGTCATGGTGGCGAGGCATGCTGGTTCGCTTGCACCACAGTGATGCTGACGTAACGAGCCAGCGCAAGAAGCTTTCTACAATGACTTTAGTATCGTCCGCGCCTCTTGCAGTGCCAGCTTCGAAGGATATTATGCAGCAAGAACCACCGCTGACGCTTGGGGCTAGACTGGAGATGGCGTTGCATCTTTTGCTTCACGGAAAGCGCTTGCAAGAAATGCTGTTCGCAAGCCACACGATCGAAGTCTGCACGAAGTATTCCCGTGAATGCTGCCGAAAGTGTGTCAAGCTCGGTATCCCCAAAACAATCTTTGCCGCGATCCGAGGGTTGAACCGAAGTCGCCCTCATGTGGAGCTATTGCACCAACTGCTCTTGGTGCTGGTTAATTTGATGAACTATCAGCTTTGGGAGCGAAGCAGCGCATTATCTGGATCAAGACTGGAGAAGAGCGCCGAGTCTGTGCTGGACGATGCGCGAGCCATTGAGGCGCTGGTGGACTTGATGCATATTCATCGCGACATGCAACAGGTTTTTGTGCCGTCTGCCCGCGTGCTGAAACACTACGTGACAGAGTTGGTGTTGCACAAACGTGCATTTGAGCCGAGTAGCAGCGCAATGGAGATCTGGCGAGATGCAGAGCGACGATTGCAAGGTCTTCACGATTTGCTGGAAAAGAAGATGGCAATATACGCTTTGATGTCGCGGAGTTTGCAGACGCCAAGCAAGGGCACGAGTCTGACGAGCAGGATGAACCCGAAAACGGGTGTGTCCATACTGAGCCAGTTGCTGAAGATGGTCGCTGATGAGTAAATGTCTTGGATGGGTGGAAGAATGGATGTGCTTGACGAGGGTCACGTGAGTAGAAATGCAGTGTATGGCTTCACTTATTTTTCAACGTTAATAAACAAAACTACTGACAATTTATGTAACACAACCAAGCACGCGTTGAAGAGGGCGGCGGTCGAACCATTCGCAAAGACACACATCTTTATGACACTGCGCGTCCGCTACCCCGATCCATACGTTTGCACGGTTCTGTTACAGCAGCACGTCAGAAAGCGAGCCACAACCGAAGATCGTCAATTAATCCTCATATTCGCTAAACAACACCAAACGCACAAGACCGTGAATACAATTGCACACACAACACTGCGAGCACCAGCAATCAACCCATTCGCGCGCGCACTCGCTCCTTACTCAGATGGTAATTTTAGCATTGCCATCTGATGGGACTGAGGGGCACAAAGACCCCCTTTCGCCGCCATGTCTCCACAATAACCTCTCGTCCCCGATTCGCTCCGACCAGTCAAATGTATGGGACTCGCAATATCGGAGCGACGTAGGATGAAAAGGCGTGGAAGAGAAGAGAGAGGAGAGAGAGCGCGCGCGAACGAGCAACTTTACTGCATTCAAAAGCATCGTTTCTACAGCGGGTATGATACAGAGCGGCTACTTCGTCCATGGACGGTTGTCTCACATAACGAGGCTCGCACTCCGCAACCGACACACGATGGTTGGGAGTCGATGTAGCTTTTGTTTGTACTTACTTCTCAAGCAGAGGTTTGCGCTCTTCAGCGGCCGTCGGGATGAGATGGTAGCGGTGCGCACCGCCTGGGTTTTGCTTCTTGTTCTCCAAATAGTAAACGGTCGTCGACACCACAAACAGCGTGCCGTACAAAAACGCTACACATACAAAGAGAACTCACGTCAGTGGGTTTTTACTCCATGCATCTTGCACCGCTACCTACCTGTTTCAAACAAAGGCATGGAGCTGTGCACGTTCTTCCCGAGCTTCATGTATTCTGGTTGCACTTGCACCAGCACGCCCACAACAAGCAGGAACAAGAAGCCTGCCAGCGACAGCATCGAGCAGCACAGCGCCCCTGCACAACACGCCGTCACAAAACACACACAAGCGGCACATGCGCGGTCAACATGTGAGCCAACTCGGTCGTTGCGTTGAATAAAAAAAACATGCATTTGTCTGCTGCGATGCGCAGCAGCAGCTCATACAACGCACACACGTACATGTCGTCTTGGAGCCCATTGTGGTTGCTGCTGTGATTCTTGAAAGACGTGGAGACGCCGAGAGCCAACGGGACGTTTCTCTTCACACAGACGTCGAACACTTCCGAGTGTCGCCATGAAAAGCCAAGCAAACGAAATCCTTTGCAGCAGAAGAGGAATGCAGGCTACTATTTGAACATGCACACTGCTACCTCGTCCTCAGAATGCGTTTATCTCATTGGCTCAAAAGATAATTGCATCTTTTCGTCCAGTAGTGCACAAGTGCAACCTTCATTTTGTACCAATCAAAGTGCAAGTAGTTGTCATGCGACAACTGAAGTGGATCAAGAACTTGGTTTTAGTATGCTGGATGGAATGATGTTGCGGAGTGAAGGGGGGGGAAAGCAAATCTGGGGGTGAAGAAGCCTGCACTCGCTGCATTTCCAGTTGACGCATCGCACGTAAACACGCACACATCAGCACCATGTACGACTTTTGCCTCACGATTCCGGTACGTGTCTCTCTTCATATGCGCATCTAGGACGACTGAATCCACGCCAGTTGTATGCTCCATTCAAAGAGCTTTCGTTTCATGCAAAAAGCGTGTTCAGAAGGCTCCTGGGTGCAAAGATCTGGCCATTTCATCCCAAGAAATTTTCAGATACGATATTGACTCACACTGTGGCTGATTGTATGATCTGCTTCATAGTATGGTATGATGCTAGGCATTGGCGGCCTGATTGGATACGTGAACTCCGGCAGCGCGACGTCGGCCATCGCGGGCGGCGCGTCGGGTCTCTTCCTCACGTTCGTCGGCTACTGCAGCTACAACGAGTACCAGCAAAGCCCAGTGACGTCCAAGTTGTGGCCTGCGCTTTCCTTGCGTAAGTAATGTGCTTCTTTGCTTGCTGTATTTCATATGACTGACATATTATGCTGCTTCTGGAACTGCCTAGTTGTGTCTGCCCCATTGACCGGCGTCATGGGCATGCGCTACCAGAAGACCGGCGCGTTTTTCCCTGCTGGTTTCGTCGCTGCCTCGAGCGCGGCAATGTCGCTGTTCTACGTCGCGAAGCTTGTGTCCACCCAGAAGCCACACTACAAGAAGAAGAAATAAATGCAGACTACGAAGACAAGACGATACGAGAGAGTGAGAGAAAGAGAGGAGTGAAGACATGGTCGACAGCATCAGACGTTAGCAAAGCTCTTTCCAATTGCAACGTTGAAAGCCTCATGTAGTCCGATTATGTGAAGCGCATATTGTTTTCGGTATTGTTCGTCATATAAGCAAAACATGTGTCTCTTTTGTATATTCTGCACATGCGTTGTATTGGCATTGACTGCATTTTGTTTTGCTCTTGTTAGCCACCGGCCGGATAAGTCCAGACATGTAAAGCGCTAACTTGGAATCGTGTTCTGAACTGCCATTGTTTTCCTGCCACAGATGCCACAAGAACAGAAGTGCTGAACGATAGTGCTTGCTTGCTTTATCTCCTTCCATGCACGGTTAACGCGCGAATGTCCTGATGCGATTGCTGCCGACGACCGATTGCGCCAGCAGCTCGGTATTGCCGCGCAAACGACACGATGTCGTGGAGCGCATCCACAAGCCAATCCCGCTGCAGCGGGCATTTTAGTTGAAGATCCAGGTTGCGGACACTCGTGACAAGCGAGACACAGCATTCCGGATCCAGTGGGTACTTCCGCGCCGCGCGTTTGATGACACTGGTGTCGAGTTTCGAGTCACCGTGGATCTCGATTTCATGGACCAGCAAGAATTCGTCGCTCTTTTCACCGTTCTTCCGAAGCCAGTGGAGACGCGTTGGATCTCTCGGGTCGTAGCAGAGCTTCGTCTCGTGCGGTTTTCCGCGGCGTCCAAATTTCGTCATATGGATATCGTTGACCACACCAGCAGCAATGGTCAACTGCGTTGCCAAGTGGTGTTTCTTCGCAGCGAGTAGCTTTTGCTTTTTCATCTTGGCTCGAATCTCGTCTTGCACATGATGGCTAAGATGGTTGAGCTGAGGGTAGAGCTGCTCTTTGGTCATGTCTTTCTTGGTGTAGGACGACAAGAGATCTTTCAAGTGCGCCTTTGCCCACGGGAAATCGTGCATCACGCTTTTCACGTACCGCAATTGCCGAAGCATGATGCCGTGTTGATGGGGTCCCAATTGGATCATGAATGGGACACGCACTTGGCGCTCGTTCCATCGCCAGACAATAAAGCGGGCCGGTTTCTTGCGGATTACAAGTTCAGGGACACCGTCTAGTTTCCGTTCTCGCACGCGAACGATGATCTGTGACGAGCGCGGAGACAGCGACGACTGCACGAAGCCCTTCACACCTTCCGTATTGTCATCCTTCGCACCAAACTTGGACTTCGCTGGACTGTTTCGAGTATTCGCGTTTTTCGAGATGGAGTAGTACGCACTCATGGATTTGCGACGAGTTGCCCATCGGTTTGGCCCGCTGCTGTTTGCTGTCGAGATGCCCGTTGTTGGCTCAGAAGCTGGAAAATCCTTCTCTGAAGTCACTGCGATGCCTTTGATGGGACTTCGCTTCATGGTGAACGACTTTCTCCGCAACGGAACCGAGGTTGAGATCGCCGAGCTGGAGCTAAAGCGACGTCTATGCGACAACGACGATGTACGAGACGGCGAAGACTCTACGAGTGTGATTCGAGGGGCTGCAGCTCCATCCTCGCCTTCATCGAGAAAAGTGTTCAACCCTGAATCTGGGAACTGAAATTTCAGTCGTGAGCTTTTTGGAACGTTCACCCGCAGCTCCCCATCATCAGCTGCTGCGACTTTGCATCCTCGTGGTGGCTTTGGCTCGTGAATCGCCTTCTTCGTTGGTTCTGCGACGGTCAAGGAGAGCATCGACGAGAGGCCGTGTTTGCAACCTCCTGGCTGTTTGGCAGCGACGGCGTGAAGTACACTTTCGGCTTTACCAGCACCAGGATTGCTCAAGTTAGCATTGCACACCACCGTCTCGCCGCGCACGGCATCCTTTTCAAGTGCGTGGAGTTGAATCTGCGTCTCGTCAACCGAGTCTTCTTCTGTCTGATTGGAGCTAACCAGATGCGACTCATTGTTTTCCCTGTCATCCAGCTCTCGCTCTTCGTATTCGTCCTCGACTGCGTCACCATCATGTTGCATCATTGCGTCATGATGTTCCTCCTCATCCTGTTGCTGCTGCTCTTCATCCTCTGGAAGCTCCGGTTCTTCGTACCCATGGATTTCTTGAAGAAGAGCCACCAATTTCTGTACATGTTTGCTAGAAGGCAACAAAGAAAATCAAGGGGCGTTAGAGATCGTGCTTGTGGGTATGTGAAAGTGCGAATCACCATGTTTTCGAGCAACTCACTCTTTTCCATTGAAAATATCGCGCAATGATTCCGAATGCGACTGAAGTTTGGAAACAGACGTTCGATACTGCAAGCAATCGACCGCTAGCTTGTCGTTCTGCTGCTCTAGTTGTGCGATTCGCTGGTTCTGTGCCTTAATTTCGCGTTTCGCCGAGTCCAAAAGGTCCAGAATCCGGTGCTCAGAGACTCCCTGGAACGCTCCACCACCGTAAATCGCGTTCTCAACAGTCCGCATGAGATACTCGGTAGCTGGAAAAGCTGACGATGGCTGTTGCTGTTGTTTGTGCGGCTGCTTGTGCAGTTGCTTTCCACTACTTAGCGTATCCTTGTTCAGGTTCTCGCCATCGATATGGTTGTTCTCGGACCAGTTACTGTTTGACAACGAGCCTCGTCTCGTAGAAGTAGAAGCACCGGCAGGATGTGCAGCTGGCGACCGCACGATGTGCATCTTTGACGACATGAAAAGAGCTACCGAGAATCAGTTGCTGTCTCAGAAGTCGCGCGTCAAAATGCTCCCAAGACGTGCGTCTTTTTGTTGAACCTAACGGATCCGTTTTTTTTTTCCAGTGTCTCGGCTCTTCTTGACTCTTCCAGTGCGTGCCTGCGTATGAAGGTGTGTGTTTTATTTGCAAAAGCCTTTCTCCTTCCTTCTGGAAAAAAGGACATCACCAAACACACAATCGCAGTTTTTTTCGTGTTTTGCTCTTAGCTGCGCTTTAAAAAAGATATCTGCATCAAGCATATCCGATCCGCGCCTGCAAGGGACACCACACTGTTGATGTGTGATATTCCGCTCTCCATGCGTGTGCATACGCGTTGTTGGTTGCGCCTGCGGCGTCTCCTTTGCGCTTGGCTGCACTTGCTCATTGCTCGCACGGACAGACCTGCAATTGGAGGGGACATTACACACGCAATGCAGCCATGCCAGTACTGCGTTAGCACATAGCTCATTGCCAACGCAAGGTGCGCAATGCGTCATAATTGAACACAGATGTTTAAACGATGTGTGAACAGAAATATTACTGAAACTGGGCTTAGCCGATATCGTTTGCTTCTTTCGAACCCGGGCTTTTTGGCAGGCTCGACCTGGCACCCAGGCAACACCTTACAGTTCCCCGTACGACGACGTGCACGCTCGTTTCTTTGTCTGTAAGTCGAGTCCATGAATGCCCACTCAGCCACTCTTTCATTTTAATCTCGCTCTCCATCTACGAAGCATCTGTAGGAGATGAAGCCGCAAAGTGTCAGTCATTTCGACTTTACCATTCTGATGTGGCCAAAGTTAATCATTCATTGTAGAATACCATCGCTACCAAGATCAAATACTTTTCTACGTTGATCAAGATGCTACTTGACTCTCTGATCGTAGAAAATGGTCCACGAGGTGGTGGCGAAAGTGGCATTTTTGCGTTGGTAGGACAATGGAGTTGGTTATCCAAGTTGTTGGATCGAAGAACGATTGCTTTTCTACGTGGGCCAATAAAACGACCGCGTCTTTGAGCTCAAAGACCGCATTAGGCAAGAGTTGCGTTTTCAGTTTCCTGTGCGTGAGTTGGAGTTCTTTTTGGCGAAGAAGCGAAACAAACGGAAGGATTCAGAGCTTCTCACTCAAGAAAGTATCCCGCCAGAGGTCCGTGCAAGGTACTTGAACGACGATCTGTTCATGAAACCATTTCGCTAGGTCAGCCACTACATTTGCGAAGGATGCAAGGAAGACGAGGGAGCAGTGCATATTTTAGTTAACGACCGCCGCTGCCGCCCCAGCCCAATCAATCAAGGCAGGACAACACTGCAATCAAGCCCGACACTTCAGCTTTGTAAACGAGTGATTAGTAAGTCGACAATACGCTCAACACAAAACGAGGCGAGGTGAAAATGCTCATTATTGCGGCTTTTTTCCTGAAGTAGTAGCCACCTTTAAAATGAAGGAGAATGCTTGTGCATAGCAACTCTGGAGTAAGGATGGACCACTTGTCGACGCGGCTCCATTCTTCGTTAACTTTTGTTCACCTTACTCTGAAGTGGCGGTTTTGAGCAGCACTCGAAGGATCGACTGCCATTTAGCAATGGAGTTGATCCTTCTGGATCTGCCGTAGTACTTTCCGAGGCGATTTTCAGCGTCGCGAAGCTCAATGAGCAGGCTAGCGCCATCTCTTAGCTGGACTCCTCAATGCCTGGATGACCAACGATGCCAATCTTTCGTTTTCATGGATGCCAAACGAGACACCTTCCAGAACAGGAGCTGCTCATGGCTCCGATTCCCATACAGTTTTTTGATTCAGCGGTCTCTCCTATTACCAATCCTCATCACTGGGCTCGGGTGAGCTGCACCACCGCGTGGCTCCTGAACGCGAACTTCCTTCATTTTCCACGCCTCGCTCGATATTCTATGCTCATAATCAAATGCACACTGCAAATCTGGAGCGACTCGATTTCCGTTATTCAGAAGAGCGGATGTAACGACATCGTCGACACCACGGCGTATGTCTCCACGAGCTCACCGCCGCTGTCGCTTAACAGACAAACCGTCCACATCATGTGTTGTCATCCCGTTTCACCGCTGCGGCAGCGCACTCTTGTGCATCCATTGTGCACACACTTAGCGCATCACTTTGCTGGAAAGATGCATAGTGCACGAAATAATGTGGGCCACTCAATACCCGCACTGACAATCATTCCTGAGAAAGTGTAGCCACAACTCTCTCGAATTGCATACCGTTACGTGGACTAATCAAGACCATCACTCACTGAGCTCTCCAGTCACCACGTTCGACGAAGCTTCTGTTTGGCGAGACGCTCCCGTTTGACGAGAAGCCGAAGCGCAGGTGGGGGCACCACCATTCGTCTGCATCAACACCTCAACTGGTGCACTTTGACGGTGACGATCTGCTGTTAATTCCGTCGCTTGCCCCGTCCATTCATTCGTCAACATGACATCTGTGAAACACGCGCTCAAGTCGCCATCCTCGTCGTCATCTGCTCGACGCAATGGCTACGGTAGCATACCCGCAACAACCGACGATCAGATACGGAAGAAGCCCAAGTCGCTGTCGCGCTCGAGAGCGCCATGGTGGTCCAGGCTCTTCTTCACGTACGCGAACCCCGTGATGGAACTTGGTAACGAGAGGCAACTGAACCAGGACGATCTGTGGGAACTGGAAGGAGAGAACACGACCAGCGTCGTGTACGAGAAGTTTAGGACGCAGTACCTGAAAAAGAAGAAAGCGGTCGTGGCAGCACTGTTTACGACCTACGGCTGGGATTTCTTCATCTGTGGCATCGGGTCCATGGTCATGGCAGGATGCGATGTGTTCGCGCCGATCGTGTTAAACCGTGTGATTGATATCTTCAGCGCGCCTACGATTGACATGGATGGCTTGGTCCTGTGGCTTGGAGCTTTCTTCGCGTCGCGGCTGACCAATGCTGTCGTGTACGCGCATACCTGGTTCCATATGGAGATCGTGCTGATTCGTCTGACAGTGTCCCTCAAGTGTCTGATCTTTGAGAAAGCGATGCGACGAAGCGTCCAAAGTAAGCATGAAGCCGACATGGTGGACATTACAAATCTGTTTACTGCCGACATGGACAACTTGGAGTGGGTCTCGACTTCTCTCAACTCGCTCTGGGTCGTGCCGATTCAGCTTGTGGTCGTCGTGTATCTACTGTACATGGTGCTCGGTCTTGCGGCGTTCGCTGGAGCTGGCGTGATGGCTCTCTCGCTCGTCGTCACCTACTTTGTATCCAAGAATTACGCGACAGCATACGAAACACTCATGGACCTCAAGGACAACCGCATGAAGGTCGTGAAAGAGGTGTTTGGCGCGATTCAGATAGTCAAGCTGAACGCGTGGGAAGACAAATTCATGGAACGAATTGGATCATGGCGATTGAAAGAGCTTGGAGTGATCGCGCGGTATATGTACACGATCGCGTTTGGCGTGTTTTTGTTCTGGTCGACACCCATTTGCGTGTCGGTGGCTTCATTTGCGACGTATACCTTGCTGATGAAGCAGACGCTGACAGCCGCCAAGGTGTTTACCGCAATGATGCTGTTCAACTCGGTGGCCGAGTCGATTGCGGATTTCCCCGAAGCAATCCAGAGTTTGGTGCAAGCGCGGATCTCGCTTGGTCGCATTCGTGAATTTCTAGACGCAGATGAAATCGACCCAAAGCGGGTCTCTCGTGACGCGTCCAAGTATCCAAGTGACGTGGTGACCTCGTTGGAAAACGCGACTCTCTCGTGGAGCACAAACGACACGAACAAAGCTGGTTCACCTGGTGAAGCCACTGCCGCAAACGAGTCTACTCCAACTTTGTCTAATGTGAACTTGCAAGTCAAGAAAGGCGACTTTGTCGTCGTCCATGGAGCCGTCGGTGCGGGCAAATCGTCTCTTTGCTCTGCGCTTCTCGGCGAAATGCCACTCACCAGCGGCCACATCTTCATGCGCAGTGATCAGGTAGCGTACTACTCGCAGCAAACGTGGATCCAGAACCTGACCGTGCGCGACAATATCCTCTTCGGGCTCCCATTTGATCCAGAAAAGTACGACCGCGTCGTGGATGCTTGCGGATTGCGACCCGATTTCAAGCAATTCCTGGCAGGTGATATGACTGAGATTGGGCAGAGAGGCATTAACTTGTCGGGCGGCCAGAAGGCTCGAGTGAGTCTGGCGCGTGCGTGCTACGCCGACGCCGACATGTACATTCTGGACTCGCCACTGGCGGCCGTGGATGCCGTGGTGCAAAGCGAGATCTTCCGCAAGTGTCTGTGCGGCATTTTGGAGACGAAGACGCTGGTACTGGTGACGCATAATCCAGACATCATCTGTTCGGAGGCAGTCGATGTGCGTGTGTTGGTCGAAAATGGCAAAGTGACATGCGAGCGAGTGGAACGCCAGCGACCGCGCTATCAGTATGGGGATTTGCTTAAAAGTGGCACCGTTGCTGATGTCAAAGTCGATGACACTGAAGGTGCTGACAATTCTGCAGATAACGGTGTGCTGGTCGAAGACGAAGAGCGCCAGGCAGGTCGAGTGTCGAGAGAAGTGTTCAAAGCCTACTTCAATGCCATCGGTGGATTCAAATCTGCGCTCGCATTCTTCACTGTGCTCATTCTCTGGCAGAGTTTTCAGGTCAGCAGTGACGTATGGCTGAGCCACTGGACAGGCAACAAAGAAGGCACGTCCTCACCTGTCGAGTACAACCTTCGGGTCTACGCGCTTCTGGGTCTAGGCACAGGTCTATTGGTGCTGGTTCGATCGACGCTGAGCGCGTATCTTGGACTTCGCGGCGCTGCGTATCTGTTTGACGCGCTGACAAAGTCGCTGCTTCATGCGCCGCTGCGCTTCTTTGACGCGAACCCGATGGGTCGAATCATCAATCGGTACTCGGAGGACATGTCGGTTGTCGACGTCCAGCTCCAATACGGCGTGTTTGGTTTCTTCATCAACCTTGCGATCAACGGCTTCCGCATCGCGACGGCCATGTTCGTGATGAAGTACGTATCGATTCTCGTCATCCCGCTCGCGTGGATCTACGTCAACGTGGGGCATTTCTATCTGGCGCCGTCGCGCGAAGTCACGAGACTTGGGAAAGTCTCAAACTCGCCGGTACTCAGCCACGTCTCGGCGTCAGAAGAAGGCGTGGCGGTGCTCCGGAGCTTTGGCAATCCGTTTGTGAATCGCGCTGTCGAGGAAAACTTCAAGCTCATCGATGCAAACAACCGCGTGATGTTCGCGGAGGCACTCATCACTCGGTGGCTCGCAATACGCATCAACCTCATTGGCTGTGGGTTTGTCGTAGTTGTGGTGTCATCGCTCGTGTGGATGAAGGACATTTTGTCGCCTGGTTTGGTCGGACTGGCGTTCATGTATGCGGTGGGCGTGGATCAGGAGCTCTCGTTTTTGGTTCGCGCTTGGTCGGAGCTCGAACTCGCGATGGTGAGTCCAGAACGTATTTTGGAGTATGCCAGCATCGAGCCTGAGGGCCACAACAAGATCGTCACTTTCGAGCCAAGTGAGACCAACTGGCCTCAACACGGAAGTATCACATTCGAGAACGTCGTGTTCAGCTACAAACCAGGAGGAGCTCCCGTTCTGAAGGGTGTGTCGTTCGAGATCCGTGAAAACGAAAAGATTGGCATCGTTGGTCGCACGGGCGCCGGGAAGTCCAGTCTGACGATGGCACTGTTCCGAATCAATGAGCTGGTCGCGGGCCGCATCCTGATTGATGGTGTGGATATCTCCAGGATGAATTTGCAAACGCTTCGCTCTCGTCTTTCGATCATCCCACAAGCACCAGTGCTCTTCAAGGGAAGCATGCGTGCGTACATGGATCCATTTGGAGACTACGATGACGCCGCCATTTGGACTGCGTTCGAAAAGGTCGGGATGAAGGATATGATCAGTAGCCTGGACAATAAACTGGACCATGAGCTGAGCGAGAACGGTGAGAACTTCAGCGTGGGCGAGCGTCAGATGCTGTGTCTGGCGCGCGCATTGCTGCGGCGATCGCGCGTTGTGGTGATGGATGAGGCGACCGCGTCGATTGATCACGGTACCGAGAAGAAGCTGCAGGAGATGATCGCGCACGAGTTTGCGAATGCGACGGTGGTGACGATAGCGCATCGGTTGGCGACCGTGTTGGAGAGCGACCGCGTGCTGGTGTTGGAGAATGGCAGCGTCGTGGAGTTCGATGCGCCTCGCTCGCTGGTGCGCAACGGCGGCGTGTTTCACGAACTGGCAAAGGAAGGAGGGTACTTGAAGCAGCTCTTGGATTAAGTCGAGTTTGATGTGCATGAAGCGATTCTAGGTGAGAAATATCGTGCTCATTTGCTAAAAAGTAGAATCTGGAGCCGTTGAAATGCAGCTAGCTGACTATGAAAGCGAGGCTGTTGGATCTAAAGTATCATCTCATTTGCCTTCCATGTACCTATTGCAGTGGCCATGCGGTTGCTCTGCGCTTCACGCTTGAAGAGCAGTGGCACAGAGTTTGGCTGAGGCAAAGCGACTGGCTAAAGCCTGTATCAATATTCGTTTAGCGTCTACTGAGCCCATGATCGTTGAGTGAGTTGCTTACGCGTGATTGCAAGTGATTGCTCCAATGGCCACGGGGTGGTCGGACACACCCAAGAAGACTCGGGTGTGGTGCTGAACGAACAGCACTTCACAACGTGCTCTCAGCCGATAATGTGACCTTGACTCCCTCCCCCAGAAGACTGCCACTCGAAGTCATGCCATCTCAATTTGTGAGACTGTCGCGAACCTCGTACGCACTTTGGTGGGTGGCACTCCTGATGGTTCGCGCGGTTGCAGCCTCATTCTCCGGCTTCTTTGCGTACTTTTATCGGTATGTTCTCGGAAAGGAGGATAATTACTTGGCCAGTTACCTCGATCAAAGCAACATTGGGGTGAAACCAGAAGCATTCCCAGCGATTGCGCTCTTCCAGGGTCTAGTTGCGCTACCCCAGGGCTTCGTAATCCTGCGAGTGATCACCGCATCCCTGTTTTACCGATCGTTTGGCTACATGATAGAGTCGCGCAACCTAAAAGCTTCGATCTAGGGCTTCTTTGTCCTTGGAAGACTACTTCAGCTGTTTTGACCGTTAAGGCGTCGTCAAGGGACAAGGTACGCTGTCTAGCTACACCGTTGTGCCGACTAAGCTGGATGAAACCGCTCCGTTGATTCTCCATCTGTACAAGCGCGACGAAGCAAAGAAACGATTCATCTGTGCCACCAATTATGCAACAATTCTCGCAGATGTCGATTTTGAAAGTGTTCAGTTCCAGTACCACTGAGTGGTCAGTCGACTCTGCACTCACGTGCACGAGCCACCCAAACCTGGAGGCGTTGCTCATCGCTCGAGTCAACACGACGAACGGGGAGCTTCCGCCTGGGCTTCTATCGCCAGAGTTTCCACTGATGCTCGCCGACGTTGAAATGTCGGCAGCCAACCTGCGCACGTTGCCTGACGATCTCGACACAAAGTGGCCGCCTGGGACCAAGTTAAAGTTCGAGTACAGTGCATTCACATCGATTCCAGATGCTGTGATGCGGTTGCTGCCCATCCTGGTTTCGTTTTGTGGGAACCCGATCGATGAAATCCCGGCTGATCTCTTTGCTGTCGAGTCTACCCGCCATCTGCACCTCGGTGACAACCAGAAACTGAAAGCGTTCCCAGCAAACACGACCATGTCCACATCCTTAGGACAATTTCATCTCCAGAGAACTCAAATCGCGTTCTTCCCTTCTTGGTTGGACCCAGTTGTTAACGCTACACTCTCGCAAGGGCATCGACTGATCAGGGTCGTTGGGATCCCGTATGCGAGCACGCCAAGCCCGTGTACAATCGCTCGTTATCCGATGCCGACGCCATGGCGACTGTGCGTGCCAAGACGAAAACATCATCGATGCTTGGCTCTGGGGAGCCCTCGATTTTGATGGATACCTTGGGATCCACCCACTGCGTGATCTGTGGGGTGGTGGTTTGCCAAGCAGGGACCGAGTGGACCTGCCTCCCACTCGCGACGGAAGACGAGCAAAGCGTATTGCGATAATGGCGCGCAGATAACTTCTGGGGGACTTGCTTCAAAGCAGATCGACGTGAAAGCAGATTGACACAACAGCAAATTCAAGCAATCTAAAGCACGAGGTCAAGAGGATTTTTCGAGCATGTCGATTCATCACATGGAAAGTCCTACAAGCGTTTAGATGGTAGCCGCAGCCGCACATTGCGTCGTTTGAGTAGATCCTGCCGCCGTCTTCAACCAGCACGTTCCGCCGTTGTAGTTAGTCCACGTGTAGGCGCCACAGCCAGAGCTGGCTTTGCAGATCGCACAGCAGCGTTCCGCGTTCGTGTGTCCCGAGATGTTGTTGGTACCGACGATGCGAGGCTTGGAGTCCGCACATCGCTTGTCATCGCCAGTGTCCGACCATCAGGCGCTCCGAAAATATCATTGTCATTGAAGCACCTCAAGAAAACAACAGCCACCCATCTGATCTTGGGTCAAGTACAGGTCGGATAAGCACTCAGATCGAGTATTTCGCCAATTGGACACTTCTTGTCATCCATTTGTCACATGACCTACATTCTGTAAAGCACATCAACTACAGCACATGATCTCGATCTCAAGAATTATCAAAACAAGGTACATATTTCTCCATTCACAAAGAATGCCTAAAATTGTATCAAAACACAGTATGTAGAGAACGCATCAGCTCAAAAGAGGGCGCAATGCGTTTCCAGTCGATTTGGACGTGGTCGGCGGACACGAAAAGCTGGAAGCCGTGACGAGACAATTGGCGGCACCTGTGCGCCGATCTCTCTGTTTGTCTATCTACCTCTGCGCCTGCGTCTGTGCGCACACGCAAGTAAAGTTCCCGAGCATCAACACCAATACACAAGATGAGCCGCGGCCGAGGACGAGGGCGCATCCGCTTTGGCGGCAGCCGCGACTCGGCGCTCGCGGACATGCTCGACGAGACGCGCGAAGACCTGGGGCTCTCGCATACCCAGATGGAGCTCTTACACGTACGAACGCACAACCAAAGCAGCGCTGCTTGTACTGTTAAAGAGATATACATTGTGCTTGTAGCGTTCGAGCGGTGGTGTTCTAATTGGAGGGTGTGCGTTGTTTGTAGGCAGAAAGCGGATCGGCGTTGTACCCGCCATTGCAGCTGCCGCAGCCCGAGCCATTGACTGACCGCGACGCGTATCTGATCCAGCGGCAGCGGGTGTTAGCGCATAAACTAGAGAACCTGTACCACCCGTGGGGGCTGGACGCGACGATGCCGGACTCGACCAACCCAGCGGCGTTCGTGCACGTGACGACGCCCGAGACCCAGAAGGCGAGCGAGGTGTTTGTGCCGAACGAGCTGCAGTCGAACACACTGAGCGGCGTGCGCACGGCGAACACGTTGAACCAGCGCAGCATCATGCAGCCGCGCGCGTTCGAGAACGTGTTCAAGTCGCTGGAAGCGCAGGAACAGAAGCAAGCGGACAAGTCGAAGGGCGCCGCCGACGACGACGATGGCGACATGGAGGAACAGGACGAAGATCTGGTGCGTTTAATGTGTTGTTTCCATTGCCAATGTCGTTCATGCACTGACTGTGATTCTTATTCTGTATGCATAGGGCGATGATATGAACGACTACACGTTTGATTACTACGATAGTGACGCTGCGAGCGAAGACGGCGACGAGGAAGTCTTCTTTTAATTAGTATAGAGGCGCTAGATAAACCATTTTCTTACGACCATGACCACCAGTGAACAATAAAATATACGCTTGAGCTTTAGAGTCCTCCATTGAGTGCGCTCGTCAACCTAAACGTACGTGCATAAAAAAAACAAACTTGCATTACCAAAAGAGAGGAGAGACCCATATTGCTCCGATATCTTTGGCCGCCATGCAGCTCCAGTTGTGCGATCACTTGATTCTTTTTTTTCGTTCTAATTTATTCGTGATCTCCCGACAAAAGTGACGCGCCAAGACCAGCTAATCGGTTCTCTTCGTGGGTCGCACCGCTGCTCGCATCGTTGCTCAACTCGGAGCTCTTCTGAGCCAGATTCGAAAGCGAATAATTGTACATCACCGAGTAGTTCGCAGGTGCGATCGCGGCAGGTTTCGCGCGGCGAATGATCTCACCAGGGCGTGGACGCGTGCGTGGACGTCCACGAGGCTTCCCCGTGCCGCGTGTCTTCTTCTTAGCGGGACCTTTGCCATTTCGACCGCGGCCAGTCTTGTCGTACCCAGAGTCCGAATCTTCGTCCTTTGCCGCAGTCTCTTCTTGCGCTTGAGCGACTTGGTCGCCGAGAGCGCCTAACGTGCCCGACGCCAGCATTCCAGGGAAGCCAGGAAGCAGCGGCATCGGCATTCCGTATCCCCACATTGGGAACTGCTTCAGCGTCTTCTCCGCGTCGGCCTTTGCTCGCGCGACGACATCCTTTTTTGGTGGGCGTCCGCGCTTTCGCTTTGGAGTCTCGTCATTTCCAACCGATGGAAGCGCGAATGGCGCACTCATCAGCGCCAGTGGCGACACTTGGTTCGAAAACGCATCACCTCCTTGAACACCAAGCGACTCCGCGCTGGTCGGGTGCGAGCCCGGAGACGACGACGACGCAGAGCGCGCCGGCGAACTCACTTGCGTTTCTGTGCTCACCGCTTGCGCTTGAGTCGCATTCGCAGCAGCTTGTTGTGCCAACGGCATCATGAACGGCATCATCGGCATCATCACCATGCCGAGCATCTGCTGCGCCATGGCCGCCATCGCCGCCAGATCGCTGGGACTCATCGACTGCAGCTGTTGCTGCTGAAGCTGCAGCAACTGGAGCTGCTGTTGCTGGAGCAGGAACTGCTGCTGCTGCGGCGTGAACTCGATCTTCCCGGTCTCCGACGTCGCGTCCGCTGCGTCGTCCGTCTGGTTCTTCATCGCGATGAGCTCGGTCGTGGGGATGGCCAGCGGGAGTCCGACGGAGGTCGCGGCAGCTCCGCTCGCGACATCCGCGTGGTGGTCACCTGCGCGTTTGGAGTCATTCTGTGGCATATTTCCTCGCCTTGAAGTTGCTGTCGTGCTGTGCGCGCGCGTTTGTGTTTTCGCTCGCTTGGAGTTTATTTCGGACCGCGCCGATTTCCTCCTCTCGTAGCGCTTCGTGCCGATTTTCAAACCAATAATGAGCGGAGAAAGCGCCATTTTCCGCTTTTTTGGCGCAACGGGAGGAGCGGCAGCAGGACGAGGGGAAAAGGAACGACTCACACAACAGAAAAAAGTGAGGTTTTTTTTACCTACTCGATTGGAAACACGAAAAGTATGTGAAAAATACATGTAAATTACGATGAAGCAAGAAGCGAGACGCAACGTTTCTGCTGCAGGTGACGGTTTCGTATTTTTGTGAGCGAGTAAACTACACAAAGGAATGAGAATATTTCGTCGTCTTTTCCTTTTATTGCACCTTGTGTCAGTTCAGTTCAAGCAACGCACTTTTAGGTTTTACTTCTGTGATGTTTCAAACTGAGAAACACGTCTCTGATTCGCGGAAATTTTACGGAAGGCTGCACGATTGGTGGAATTTAAAATTGGTCTCGTATTCGCCAATCAGTATCGACGTTTGCGACAGTGCATGTGACTTTGTTCATAACAGATGGTCTTATAACGATTTCGTCACCAAAGATCTTCGAGGAACACTCGTGCAACGTTTGGTGCGGTCATATGCATCAAGATTTGAAGAAGCGCCATGAGTGTTGTTCGGCGCTGATAATGACCATCAAGTGGGTTGACGGTGACATGGCGGCGCATGGAGTAAAGGAGCATTGACAGCCGCCGCGGGATCCGCAATGGTTTGCAGGGACCACACCCGCCGTCATTCACTTAAAGGGGAAGTGACGGACAGCACCAGTACCTATTTCAAGTGTTGCCAGCTGAACGGGTCGTCAGCATGGCCACTCACGCGTTGCTCTCGGAGCACGATACGTCACAGAACTACGGGAGCATCGCTGCCAACGAGAACAAGCAGTTTATTGACAAGAAGCAGCGGGCGTCAAGTAGCTCGTATGCGCGAGCATCGTGGTGGTCGAAGCTCTTCTTTTCGTACGCGAATCCGGTGATGGAGGTTGGCAACGCGCGACAGCTGAATCACGACGATCTATGGGAGCTGGACGGCGAGAGCAAGACGACTGTGGCGTTTGAGACATTCAAGGCGCAGTATGCGAGACACGACAAGTCGGTGGAGAGAGCGCTGCTTGCGACGTACGGCTGGGACTTCTTTGTGTGTGGACTCGGATGGCTCGTGATAGCTGCGTGCAGTGTGTTTGCGCCCGTCGTGCTGCGCCATGTGATCGACGCGTTCAGTGCACCTGAGATGAATACCGACGATTTGGTGGTGTGGCTCGGCGCATTCTTTGTATCGCGTCTTGTGAATACCTTTCTCAGCGCTCATTTGAACTTTCGATTGCAAAACGTGCTGATCCGGCTGACAGTCTCGCTGAAGTGCTTGCTGTTTGAGAAAGCCATGAAACGAAGCGTGAACAGCAAGAGCGTTCCGGATGCCGTCGATATCTCCAATTTGTTTACTGCGGATATGGACAACATCGTCTGGTCGGGAACCCAGCTCAACGCCGTGTGGATCATGCCGATTCAGATTGTGGCGATTCTGTATTTATTGTATCTCGTGCTGGATCTTGCAGTGCTCGCGGGCGTCGGTGTTATCGTGGTGACATTGGTCCTCAATTTGGTAGTCTCAAAAGGATTCATCAATGCGTACGAAGAAGTCGCAGGCGTTAAAGATAGTCGCATGAAATCGGTCAAAGAAGTGTTTGGTGCAATCCAGACGGTCAAGTTGTACGCGTGGGAGGCGAAGTTTCTGGAGAAGATCCGGTCGTGGCGAGCGAAGGAGATGAAGTTGATCGCGCGGTACATGTACATCGTCCAGTTTGCGATGTTCCTCTTCTTCATGACCCCCATGTGCGTCTCAGTGGCGTCATTTGCGGTCTACGCGCTAGCCATGAAGAAAACACTGACAGCAAGCAAGGTGTTTACATCAATGGTGCTATTTGGCTCCATCCGTAGTCCACTCTCCAACCTGCCGGAAGCAATTCAGACCCTTGTACAAGCCCGCATCTCTCTGAGAAGAATTGAGACCTTTTTGTCGATGGAAGAAGTTGGTTCAAGTTGTGTGTCCCATGACGCTAGAGAGTATCCCGACGACGTTGTCGTCTGCATGAAGCAAACGTCGATTTCTTGGAGTTCTTCAACTACGAGTGATTCAAAACCAAGCCACTCGTTTCCTGGTTTATCGAACATCAGTCTGGAATTCAAGCGCGGAGATTTCGTGGTAATCCACGGTGCTGTCGGAACTGGGAAGTCGTCTTTATGCTCGGCATTACTAGGAGAAGTGTCAATCACCAGTGGGAGCATTTTTGTGCGTGGCAACAGCATCGCTTACTATTCGCAGCAACCGTGGGTTCAGAACATGACTCTTCGTGACAATATCCTGTTTGGTCAAACTTTCCATGCTGAAAAGTATGCTCGAGTCCTGGACGCGTGTGGTCTTTTGCCCGATCTCCAAGAGTACCCGGTGGGAGATCAAACAGAAATCGGTCAGAAAGGCGTGAATCTGTCGGGGGGTCAAAAAGCGCGTCTTTGCTTAGCACGAGCGTGCTACTCTGACGCTGACATCTACATCTTAGACTCTCCGTTGGCAGCTGTGGACGCTGTGGTTCAGAACGAGATCTTCAACAAGTGTTTGTGCGGAATTTTGGCGATGAAGACGATTGTCCTGGTGACTCACAATCCAGAGATCATAACGTCAGAGGCTGTAGATGTTAAAGTGCTGGTGGCTGACGGCAGCGTGACGTTTACGCGACTTCACCGAAACGAGAGAGACCGATCAAGAGATGATTTGAAGAATCGTATTTCAAGTACGGCTTGCGATGCAGGAGCCCAGGGAGCTAAGCGAAGTGATAATGGCCAAACCAATCCAGGTAAACTGATTGAAGTCGAAGAACGAGCAGAAGGAAGGGTCTCAAAAGGCATTTTCACACTGTACTTCAAGGCACTGGGTGGGGTTCCACACATGATGGTGCTCATACTCATTCTCGTCACTGCACAAGGTTTCCAAGTCGCAAGTGATTTTTGGTTGAGTCTTTGGACTGGGAAGATGAACCATGAAGCGGATCAGCAGGCGTCCGTGCAAACGAATTTTGAGATCTATGGTGCCCTGGGACTCTCAACCGCTGTATTTGTGCTACTTCGCTCCTTGATGATTGCATACGTTGGGCTTCGTGCATCCAGATTCCTATTTGATGTCATGACGATGTCGTTACTTCAAGCACCTTTGCGGTTCTTTGACGCGAACCCGATTGGAAGGATCATCAATCGGTACTCGGATGACATTTCGTCCATTGATATTGAGTTGTCGTTCAATCTGGGGTGCGTCCTCGTCGCCATCATTACGACGACGTTCCAGTTGGCAACAGCCATTTACGTGATTCAATATGTCGGTCTACTACTTGTTCCTCTCGCAGTGGTGTACGTCTGGACTGGGCACATTTACTTGATGCCGTCAAGAGAAATCGCAAGGCTTCTGAAGGTCGCCGCGTCACCAGTTCTCAGCCATGTCTCGCAGTCTGAGGAAGGAGTACTTGTGCTTCGAGCGTTTGGTCCTCGATTTGTTCAACGAGCAATCGCGGAGAATTTCAAACGAATCGATGACAACAATCGCGTATGGTATGCCGATGCTTTGGTGAACCAATGGTTTGGAATCCGAATTCAACTAGTGGGCTGCGGGATCGTTATCCTGATCGTTTCTGCCGTCGTATGGCTGAAAGATGTCCTATCTCCAGGGTTAGTGGGACTGGCATTTATGTATGCAGTCAGCAACGACGAAGAATTGGTTTATCTTGTCCGAGTTTGGGCCAGATTGGAGTTAAGTATGGTGAGTCCAGAACGTATTTTGGAGTATGCCAGCATCGAGCCTGAGAGCCACGACAAGATCGTCACTTTCGAGCCAAGTGAGACCAACTGGCCTCAACACGGAAGTATCACATTCGAGAACGTCGTGTTCAGCTACAAACCAGGAGGAGCTCCCGTTCTGAAGGGTGTGTCGTTCGAGATCCGTGAAAACGAAAAGATTGGCATCGTTGGTCGCACGGGCGCCGGGAAGTCCAGTCTGACGATGGCACTGTTCCGAATCAATGAGCTGGTCGCGGGCCGCATCCTGATTGATGGTGTGGATATCTCCAGGATGAATTTGCAAACGCTTCGCTCTCGTCTTTCGATCATCCCACAAGCACCAGTGCTCTTCAAGGGAAGCATGCGTGCGTACATGGATCCATTTGGAGGCTACGATGACGCCGCCATTTGGACTGCGTTCGAAAAGGTCGGGATGAAGGATATGATCAGTAGCCTGGACAATAAACTGGACCATGAGCTGAGCGAGAACGGTGAGAACTTCAGCGTGGGCGAGCGTCAGATGCTGTGTCTGGCGCGCGCATTGCTGCGGCGATCGCGCGTTGTGGTGATGGATGAGGCGACCGCGTCGATTGATCACGGTACCGAGAAGAAGCTGCAGGAGATGATCGCGCACGAGTTTGCGAATGCGACGGTGGTGACGATAGCGCATCGGTTGGCGACCGTGTTGGAGAGCGACCGCGTGCTGGTGTTGGAGAATGGCAGCGTCGTGGAGTTCGATGCGCCTCGCTCGCTGGTGCGCAACGGCGGCGTGTTTCACGAACTGGCAAAGGAAGGAGGGTACTTGAAGCAGCTCTTGGAGTAGCAGTGCTGAGTGAGGCTTCGTTGCCGCTCTAGAAGCGATATGAGTCCTTTAACTTTAGCTCTCGGTCATTTAGCTTCGGCGTACTAGACATGGAAACCGATGTCGTAAATTCAGCAGTGGCTCAGCTCGAATTGAGTCGCATTCGCCAGCATCGAAGATATTTCGATGCAGTTTCGTAAATCTCAGGCGCTCGCGAATTTGTACACACAGAAAAAATGCAACATTCTAATTGCCAAATGTTATACTTGATATTTGTATGCTCATACCGGTAAATACCCGCCGGACTTCTATTTGGTGAAATTGGTCACCTCGTCATTGCCAAAAAGCATGGGGCGAGAGCGAGACGCTATCCCTCGATTGTCGCCGCGCTCATGGGCGCTGCGGAAGCTGCGCATCATGCGGCAGACGCGCCTTGCACTCTTCGCGTCACTCGCAGCCGCCGCGCTCACTGCCGTCGCTCTCTGCGCGCTCGCGTTCCCGTCCAGCAGCAGTCGCTACTCCATGCTCCGCGGTCTCACGAGATGCATCGCCATGGACGAGTCCCACTTCGACACGCAGTATTTCAACCCGAGCGCATGCATTTCCCCGCGCGAGCGCACGGAAGCGATCCTGGATCTCGTGAAAACGCTCACAAAATTGCTCGATGAGCGCGACTTGGACTACTGGCTCGACAGCGGCACGCTGCTCGGCCAGTTCCGGCAGCAGAGCGTCATACCCTGGGACAACGATGCCGACATCGGCATCACGATGCAGACGTACACGTTCCTGCGCGACAATGCGATGAAGCCATCAATCGCGTCGCCTTTCTACGAGCTGCAAGTATACGAAAGCGACGTGAATCCGGGCTCGGACCGCGACTGGAATATCCCCGCGCGCTTTGTCGACACCAAGTTCGGCTTGTACGTCGACCTGTTCGTGTTCACCGAGTCGACGGCGAACGGCATCGCGCTGCTCGGCACCACGCCGTCGAGCAGCTGGGCCGAGTGCGTCAAGTGCATCCAGATCAGCGCGTTTGCCAAGTGGTTCATCGTGCCCAAGGACTACATGTTCCCGCTGATCCCGTGCCGATTGGACGACTTTGAAGCGCTCTGCCCCGCGAAGCGCACGTTGTACCTCACGCACCTCTACGGCGCCGACTTTCGGATCGAAAAGCCCTCATGGTGAATCAGTACTGGGCAAATGGGGGCATCATAGCGCCATAGCGCTACGGAAATGAGGCGTCCATGTCCGAAAGCCCATGAGCTCTGACGCGCAATGCGTTGGCAAGCAAATCAGTACTGAAGAGAACGGTTATTTATTTTGTAAAGGTTTATTGTCAGATACTAATAATATTATTTAAGCGGTTTTATTGAAAATAAACGGGCATTGTGCAATTTGCATCCGTCGCGATTTTTGTGTATCTTTTCTTTCTGAAGAATACGGCCAACTAAATCCATTTGTGAAGTCGCAATTTGTGCGGGAGAGGCAAACGCAAAAGAAGAAAAAGAAAATGAAGAGCTGCGCGAATGCACATTTTGCAGCGGCGCCTTGCGCTGTGAGGCGCTTCTCTCCTCACTCCCATGTAGTTTCCGTAATGGCCGCACTGTGCAGTCCTCCTTGGATCCAGAAGTCCCAGGCATGCTCTGCAAGGTCGTTCTCACAAAGTTGCCAGAACTAAGCGGAATTATATGATACTCGGGGATTAGTTGCAATGAGCTTTTGACAAATGGATGGCTGCGGTTGCCTATCAGGTCCATTCAAACATTCTCAGCGCTTCCAGCACCTCTGCTTCAGAACACTGCGAGGAGCAGCTTAGCAGGAAGACGAATGAACGGATGGATCTCTTCCGCTTCGCGTGTTTCTGAGTTCTGCTTTCTCTGACGCGCTCGTTCTGACGAATCGGGTTCGCGCACAAGTCAGCTCCTCCTCCCATCTCAAATGCGCAGGCACCAGCCACACGCAGATGTACTTTTTCCAGAAAAAAAAAAGTTGACTGCGTATCCAAGTTTCCTTCCGGTATAGAGAGAAAATGAAAAACGAGGTGCACATGCGCGTCAGGAAGCCTCTTCTCCAGTCCTTTTCTTGCTGCCAGCTTCACAAACCAACTCGTCGAGTAGAGTGCAAATGGACGCGAACCCAAGCAGCCAACAAACGATGAATCAACTCCCGTTCTACCGAACGCCAAGCGAGAGCAGTGAGAGCGAGAAAGACATGAGAGTCTCACGTGGCGCGCTGTCGCCACCAGCTGCTGCGGTTGCAGCGTGTCTGCAAAGCATCATCACCGTGCTGCATCCTGAGTTCCGGCGGTTTGTGCAGCAGTGCGTCAAAGCGCATATCCTCGAAGAAGCCCAAGTGACAATGAAGGAGCTGCCCAAGTACAGCGTCGATGCCCACGTGACCGCGATCCTAAACGCTTCGATACAGAAGCACCACGATTTTGCTGCGTACCTGAGCTTCGTGCTCACGCACTGGGACGAGTACTTTGAATACAATTGCGGCTCGTACTACGAATTGCGTGCGATCGTGCAGAGCGTCTTGCGGCTCCGAAACAACGTCGCGCATCAGGTTGAGGTCACTGGGGCCGAGTTGGACACTGCGATGGACATTTTGACACGGTTTGCAGTGTTCATTCGCGCAAGCAGAGCTACCAGAGACCATATCCGCGCATGCGCCAACGCGATGGAAGCGTCGACACCAATAGCAGTCATGCAAATCAAGCCACAACCACAGCATCAGCAGTCTGGTAGTGGCACCTACCTCTTGTGTCCGCAATTAGAGCGAACTCTGTGCCCGAAACTGATGAAGTTTGTGCGCTACGCTGTCGCGAACAGTGTCTTTCGGGCTCAGCCCATCGAGTTGACAAGGTCGACGTGTGCCGCCCTCGAAGACCAAGTCACAAGCATCTTGCGGTCGGAGATTTTGTCGCCATCGTCGGCTCCATTTGGCGCTTACTTGCGCTTCATTGACACGAACTGGCACACGGATTTCAAGTTTGTCAAAGCGTACCCTGAGCTTCGGGATGTCGTCAAACAAGTGTGTCGATACTACGAAGAATTTATCGTCCTGCAAGTCCCAATGAACGCCCAGAAATTCAGCGATGCCGTCGATGCGTTTTCTCAACTTGCCGCATTCATCCGAGCAAGTCAGTCCACAGCGTTGAAATTGCATGATTTGCTGCAAATCGCCGAGATCCCGCAGTTACAGCAATCATCATTAGCAGCAAAATCATTTGCGACTGAGAACAACGTCAAAGGGGTTCGACCGCTGGCGACAATGACTGCACGTGCATTTTCGGAGCGGATAGATGTCGCCGTCATGCTTGTTTTACTGGTTTTCGTGGCACGTATCGTCGTGTAAAGTAGTGGATCCATGTTGTAATTAACGAGTGGGGACATACTTCAGCACAAAAGATCGCTCGAGAGCCATCCATTGGCCAAAGTTGCTTCTTTGTTCTAACCGTACAATTTGTTGTTGGTCTGCTCTCTTTGGGACGAGGTAGAACTTTGGTTTAGTTCAACGTCTTCCGAGTGTCAAGACTCTCCTTCCTGCACGCTCCAGAGTCCCATCCCTACCTCAGAGAACAAGGAAACGCGCTTGTTGGGGGGTCATGCCGTCGTCGAACTCCTTCGACAGCTACGCGGCGTCCAGATGCGTCCAGGCGATCATCACCGCGTAGTTTCCAATGCTTGAGGCTTTTGTCCAGAGTTGCATCGGCGCGTGTAACCAACTACCAGTACCAACCGCGACGAACTCGGTGTCGTAGTGGTGGTGAGCCAAGGGAGGCAAATACTCGGACATAGTGTACACGCAGTCGTCCCAGTTTTGCTTCCCTGACAGCACAGCCAGCTTGGTTTGTCCCAGGCAGAAAACCCGCCCACACCATCACCGACCCCACCGCTCTGGCGACGCGCACTTAGACGGAGAGGTTGACGAACGTCCCACCAAGAATGACGAAACCCGTCGGGGTCGTCCAGATTGAACTTCTTCTCGTCTGAGAAGATCAAGGGCGGCCAAATGTCCGAACGGCGGACCATCACTTTCGCCCATTCTCGTCGCGCTTGTACGTGGCTTGACGTGAGAGGGAGGGTGGCTTGTATCTTGGTGTACAGCAGCCAGTCGATGTCGTCCGAAATGTGTCTGATCGTGCGCGCCGAGCACCTGCACTTGAGCATGACCTTGATCTGCGCAGGCGTGTAATCTCTTGTAGCTGCGGTGCGCACGATCAGACGCACCTCCCTCTCCGAGCAAAGGGATGTGCACATATTCGGATTCCTCTTTGACGAGTATCTGGTGATCGACCTTTCGTGTGGTTTCGGTTGGTGCGGATCGCCTGCGTTCTACTCGCTCGCAAGCTCGATCATCCATTACTTGTACGAGAACAGTCGCTACGGTCCAATGGACACGCCGCTGGTGGGGAACGTATGGCGCGGGTACATCAAAGTGTACAATCAACGAGCAGCTCAACAGGGTCCAACAAGGCTTGAGAAGGTCGCGACGAAGAAACCACCAGCGCGCCGCTGCACGAGCTCTGTTCTTTAGCAAGTTCACTGCACATCAAGGAGAACTGGTCGGTGTTCTTTGAAATATCGGCAGCATACCCTGTGGAGCGCGAGATGATAATTGAGGTGGTTTATTTTTTTCCATCTCGCCAATCGCCAGGCGGACTTGAAAATGACCGATTACGAATGCGCCATCGACCTTACCGAGCGCTTTGCCGTGTTGATTGATGCCAGCAAGACGACCACTACGCAGATTCGCGCGCTGATCGAGGCCAACAGCAGTTTAAAGAGAGAAATATTCTCCGGGAGTCTTCTCGCTTTGATAAAGCGCTGGTGCACGAAGACGAGCTGCTGACAATGGGGAAACGTGTGCCCGATCCAGTGAGTGCTTTTCCTTTTGTCGTAGTTTTCTTCATTACAATGCTCGTGCTTTTCGTCGCTTTCTCTCTTTGACATCCTCAACCAAGCACTTTCTGGTTGGGCATGTCAAACAGCTAGAGCGACCACAATCCCCAGCGTTGTATGCAGCAAGCGCAATTGCATGCACGCGTACTGGATATAGTGCCTCGTAATGGGTCAATGTTCATGTGTTGTTCGCGTTGTTAAATCATGACCAGAAAAGCGCAATGGATCCACTTGGACAAACTGGAGGACACTGTTGCCCACATGTCCTTCAGAATGATTGTGCTCACAATCACTCAAGATACCGGTATAATACCAATGTAAAAGCTGGGGTTGCGAACCTTCAAGCATTTGGCTCAAATGGGTATGAAGAGCTCCATGTGTGTCAACTCTCCTCCTCTGTCCCTCGTGTCCATCACTTCTTCATAGCAGACTCGGCAGCAGCTACCAGCCGCGGTCATGGCCAAGAAGCACCAAGTCGACACCGAATGGGCATCGCCCGAGCAGCAGCATGTCGCGGCCGGCACGCTGCAGGCGATCATGAGCGCACTGCACCCAGAGCTGAAGCGCTTTGTGCGCGTGTGTGTGCGCGAGCACATGCTCAAGGGCATGCCGATGCGCAACTCGGCCAAGCTCGCGGACGTTGATCGCCAGGTCACAGCATTACTCGAATCCAAGATGAACGTGGACACGCCATTGACTTCGCCAGCGACCGCGGATTTCGTGACGTATCTCCAATTTGTGGACCAGAACTGGTACAAATACATCGCAGACCTGGACTTTCACAGCGATCTGCGACCCATTGTCAAGCAGAGCATCGAGATCCGCAATAACGTTGCGCGTCAAGTCCCCATGAGCAAGAGCGCGTACCATGAGGCACTCGCGACGCTCCTCCGGCTTGCGGACCTCATCGCTGTTCAGAAAACCACGAAGGACTTGATAAAGTTGGTCGAGGACACGGCTAAGCTGCAGGGAGACGTCGCTGTCTCATATTCATCATCACCGTCGTCAAAGTCACCACGGGCGGCTCAGCATTTCCAGAGTTGGGTCATCCTGCTCTTGTGCTGGGTCGTCTTGGCGCTCATTTGGTACATTATCGTGCTGAACGAGGTGTCGAAGCACGAGAGCGAATCCGTCAAGTCATGGCTCTTGAGCGTCACGCTCTGGACGCTCGAGGACCCCACACTGCAGACTACTCCAGACCCCAGTGTGTCGACGTGGTGGTCGGAGCTTTCGTCGTATTTGCCCGAATCGGTCATGGCGATGGTGCCAGCACCGACGCCAGCGCCAACACCTGCGCCACAGCCTGATATTGTCACATCCTGGCTCGGATGGTTCTAAACAAACACGCTGGGTAGACGCACGCAAACATCCCAGGTAACATTCTCATTACTCAGCGCCATGCATTACATATTCAGTTGTTATACGCCATCAATACCAAACAAACCCTTGCGCACCTCGCTCGCTTTGCGCTTTGACCCACTTACTTACACTTCATGAGTCAATTTCGCTTTCCGCGTGGACGGTGGGGGCGACAGCGGAGCTTTGCTCACGGTTGGGGACGCAGTCGTTGCCGCTGCAATGGCTGCGGCGTTGGCGTCGCCGGGGTACATGATGATGAGTGAGACTTGGATGATCCCCATCGTGAGCGCAAACAGGTTCGGGTAGATGATGAGATTGTCCTGCAGCATGATACCGTAGACCATCCAGACGCCGCCGGCCACAACCGTCATGACCGACATGCCGAACGGGAGGCACGACGCGTCCTTGTGGCGCAGGATCGTTCGCACTTGCAACAGCGGCGAAGACGCCGTCAGGATCGACAGGATGTTGCCGGGCACGCCAATGATCAGCTGCGACTCCTCCGGCGAGTGCGAGACCGCGAGCGACAGCAGCACGATGAAAATGAGCGAGTATGTCAGCATACGGAATGGCTGCGTCTACATATTTTCGTGCTATGTGTGAGCCAAAGTGACGGCCATAATGCGCATATAAATACAAATATAAACGCATACCTTATCGCCGGTGTGCTTGTAGTACACGTAGACGTAGTACGAGCCCATGAATGAACCGAGCAGCGCCGTGGCGCCCATGACCAGGTTCGACGTCACGACCCCGTACAGCGTGTAGATGACCGACTGGACAAAGTAGAAGTAAAACGGTGCGAACGAGAACTGCAGCGTGCTTTTCGCCTGTTGGATCGTCTTCACTGTCTGCCTGCATATTCACACACAGAACGCACATGATGAGCGCGCTGTTCTCCATTATAGACGCCACTTAAAGAGAGAAAGAAATGCTCGTTTACAATGGCGAGACGGCGAAGATGACGGAGACGCTGGCGGCGACCACGGGCACAGACTTCGTCGCGAGAAAGTACGACATGTACATCATGTCCTCCATCGACTGCCACGGCATGGCGGGCTGCTGCTGTGTCTGTAGTTGCGCTCTCGTGCGTGCTCGTGTGTGTGTGTGGCTTCTTAAAGGAGGAGGCTTCGCTGACGCTGCGCCTTGCTTCAGTCGTCCTTCGATGGCGTTTGACACGAGTGAACAGATAGACAAACTGCCACATGGCAGCCACTGCACCATTCTCCCGCTACAATACCACTCTCAGCAGGGTATTGAAACATACAATTCAAAATCTAGGGTGAACATCCTGACAAAACTCAAAGTTGCAGAATTGAAAACGGATCGATTTCATCAAGGTATTGCAATATACAAGTCAATCGAAGAGCCAGGAAATGTTGATTCGAGGATCAGGAAAAGGTGAATCCACTGACGAGTTGTCGACATCTTTGGGTGCGACAGCAACAAAAAGCGATGTTTATGACGCACGTGCAGTTAAATAGATCCCATGGATAGGTGTCCACGCATCAGTACTCCATGGCGTCTTCAAACTCGTCGTCCTGGGTCAGCTTGTCAACCTCGGTAGGCTCTAAACGAGGCTCTAGAACAGCCTCAGCATCTCTGGACTCCTCGGCACCTGGCGATGGCTCTGAGTACGCTTCTGCATTCGGTTCTGCGTAGCAGTATTTGCAGCTTGCTGTATCGTATTGCTGCTGGTCGTAGTACTCGCTGCATGGATCCGTAGCCTCGCCGTCAGCGCCTTGGTTTTGATCCTCTGGCATCTCCTGCAGCAGTGCCTTTTCTTCTCCGTACTGATGGTAGTTGGTTGCCGAAATACTCGCTTCGGCGACGGCTTCGGCTGCAATGTTGAGCGCTTCCTTCAGCACCTCGATCTCACCCTTGTAGCCCTGCAGAAGCTTCTCGAGGCCACCGCGAGAGTCGATCTCACGCTTCAGTGAGTCCTCGGCCGCTTGCTTTTCCAGCTGCAGTCGATAGCTTTCTAGGAAAATATCCAGGGATACATAGTGAGGTGTAAGTCAACCGCACACTACATGACGGCAGTGAGATCCCGTGTACGTCCAAACCATTTGCTCCTCTTCGAGTACGTCTCTTGTGGCGTCGTGCGCACTGCGTTCGCGTTCAAGCAGTGTATTCACCAACCGAAACACGCGCCAGATCCGCAAAACTCCCAGCAGGCGAAGCGCTACAACAGCAGCAGCAGCAGCAAACAGCAAATTGGTTAATTGCCTTATTCACAAGGCTCTCCGAAGCAGTAGAAATAATCTCCATACCTTTTGATTGCGTGTAAATCTCGTACACGAGCGCTCCGAGGACGACGCTGAGGTCGAGGACGCAGCCAAAATGCGAGAAGAACTGCTTCTGGGACGCGCCAATGAGCACGAGCAGCTCAATCAAGAAGAGCACAACTGTGAAGCCTGTAAGCGATTCCTCCAGCCGCATTACTACTTGCAGTGCCATTGATTGCGTCGTAATCGGTACCGAAGACACCGCAGAGCTTGACTTGGAGGCTGACGCACTCTCCACCGGCGCATACAGTCGAATCATTTCACGCTGGTCACGTAAATGGATCTCCAATGCAGTGCGGCAAATGTCAAACGCGACCAACAGCGCGATCGCGATTTGCACTTCAATCGTTTCCAGGAACGCGCCGATAGCCGTCTGGAGGTTCAATGTGCTGCTGGTGGCGCTCGTCTCGCCATCAACTGCGCTTTTCGGCTCATTCTTCGTCTGCTGCTGGGGCGATCGCACCTTGTCCGTGTAATCAGCGCTGCTGTTGACGCTCTGGTCCTTCTCAGCGCTCACGATCGCGACGTCAGCGCGCGCATCTCGCGTCGCCGCCGCCATCTTCCCTGTTTGCTCAAGCTGCCTCATTGCACACTCTGAAAGGTCACACTGTTCTTGTACAGGAAGATGCCTCGTAGACTCAGAAAAAATAAGTCAGATACGAGTCATTTCTGAGTCTGAGCGCATGCGCTTTTTGTTTCCAGAATGTGGGAAGAGCGAACCCACAAGCGCTCATTTCCAGAACGGAGGACGAGGGAGCGAGGGGAACGAGTGCGATTGAGAGAGGGAGACAGCAGCCATGCCGAAGGAGGAGTACCTGAGCAAGAAGTACGAGAAGTGGAACAACTTCGCGGTGCGTGTCATGCGTCCATCGCGTCATCTATAGCGTCTGCATTCGCCTGTTCAGGGGATGCCATTCTTCCTCCCCCATTGCGACTCGAGTGGAGAAATGGAGCCTTGGTGCAGAGAGGAAGCACGATAATTGTGCTGGTGACTGACACGTTTGTGTTGTGCTATGGTTGGTATGACAGGATGAGGATTCGGATGAGGAGCAGGACGCCGTGCCGCGTGTGCCCACACAGTTCGAAGTCGAGGGCGATGGTGCGTGCGAAAATAATAGAAGGAACCTTCGTGAGCTTTTGAGATGGAGATGCAACGAATCAACTCATTAATGCGAGTATAACGATAAATATGTAGAGGACGTTGTCGTGAGTACGGAGACGCTTGTGGGTGCCAAGCAGATCGAGAAGATCCGCAAGTTGGACCAGACCAAGCACGAGGTGTGGCAGGTCGTCGTGCGCAAACTGCGCGTGTGGTCGGCGTCGAGCAAGGGCGGCACCAAGGCAGATGGCAGCGACTCGCCGCCGTGCCGTCCGTACTGCATCATGGTCAACAACCTTTACCCGCTTGGCCAAGTGGTGGCCAAGAAGATCTGCGACCCACCTGAGGAGTACCCTTCGCCACAGACGATCCTGGACATGACGCTCGCGTGCATGCTCGACCCGCCATCCAATGCGCCGCAGCATCGCCCCGAGATGATCGCGTTCCCGGACAAGAACTTTGTCGGCAAGCTCCGCAAATCCTACCAAGCCATCGGCATCGAATGTTCGTTCTTGACCGAGTCGGAAGGCATTGACGCCTACGTCCGGTATATTTCCCTGCTTGTATTCTTGATTTAGATTGCCTTCGAGCTATGCGTCTGTATGCTGATATGTTCTGTTATGCTCTCCTCGTTGCAGCGACCTGTCGAGCCATTTGGTCAAGAAGGATCTCGCCGCTGTGGCCGAAGTGAGCGAACGCTCGGGCATGATCAGTGGCGCTGGCGTGACGCCAGAGCTCCTCGCGCAATTTTACGAAGCGTGTGCGCACTACACGCGTCTGGAACCCTGGAACCGTCTGGCAGAGCGCCAGGCGATCCAGATCGATGCGCGCGAGGAGATCCGCATTGACAAGCGCCACACCGTGAGCCGCGGCACGATCTTCTCGTCTGTCATCTCAACGCGCACGGCTGAGTCAAACATCCACGGGCTCGCGCTGTTCTTCACGCGTGCGGATCTTGAGCGACGCGTGTTCCCTACTGGTGAAACATTGGCGCTGTTGGAGAACCCAGAGCTGCGTCGTTGCGGCTTCTGTGACAAGAAAGCAGCAAAGGGTGCTGAACTGAAGCGGTGCACTCGTTGCAAGTGCACGTTCTACTGTGGTGCTGAGTGCCAGCGCGCGCACTGGAAGGATCACAAGCTCAACTGCATTGCGCAGACGGATGCGAAGCCAAGAGATCCGAATCAGATTCAGTGGGGTGCCAAGGAGATCTCAATCCTCTTCGGCTCCATGACGACGGTGCCGTTCGACGACCTCGATGCGATCGACAAGCACAATTTTAAGATTGGCAGCTACCAGGACACGCCGTACTACCCTTCGGCCGTCGTGTTCAAGCAGGGCGACCCGGAGATCCCGGATGTGAGCAACCTGCTCTGGTTGACGCGTGCTTTGCGTGCGCAAGTCGAGCTCCTCGAGAAGCACCCGCTGTTCCTGCAAAGCAGTTTGGTTGAGATGCTCGACCTCGATGGCGACGACAGCGAGCAAAAGAAGATCGAGATCGAGGGCAAGACGCTGGGCTTTGACGACCACCTCGTCGTGCGCAACAGCATGGTGCTGACGACGAGCGACGTCGAGCGGATCCGCGCCGCGTACGAGAAGCAGAAAGTTGGCGGCAGTACGACCGAGACGGAAAAGAAGGACGAAGGTAACGATGAGGATGAGGGTGGCGATGACACGAACGATTCGACACAAGATGGCGAAGAAAAGTCGTGTGTCGTCATGTAGAGACTGTATGAGGCATGCGAAAGAAAGGAGAAAGAGGACCAATGACATGCTTTGTATGTGTGTGCTTGTGAATGTGCCAAAAGTGGCGAACCGACCTTGAAAAACGTGAGCTGCTTTTACAAATGGAGAGGCGTCGTGCGAGCTTTGGTGTCTAGATCGTGTGGAGGCGAGTGCCTTGTCATATGACTCGAGGCATTGGATCGTGCAGTGGTGGAGCGCTGGACAATGGAGTACAGTGCTAGTACGCTAAATGGCAGCATGTTGTGAATTTCTCTTTTAAATTTCAATCACCGAATAAATAGTTTGCTTTTGTCCACACTTATCTGCCATTTCACCTCACGTTTTACGGCTTCAAGCATTAATATGTCGCTCGAAGAACGGGCAGAACACGATCGCCATGAACAGGAGTGTGTCCATGTGGCCGAGGATGCCGCCACCGACGCTCGCGAGAGTCGATCCGGAGCTCGACATCTTGGCGATTTTCTTCAAGCTCAGCAGAAACAGCTTGGCCACGTGGCTCAGGACAACTGCGGCTGCAGTGAGGCACGCGACGACGTTCTTGTTCGAGTGGAACTCAACATAGTCGGCGACCACCAAAGTCGCAATAACGCCACCTGCGAGCGCACCGATGAGGGTCTCGACGTTCTGACGCGACGACACGCGCTTCGCGATCGCGTGGTTCCATGGGTAGTCGATGAACTTGAGGAACTTTTCCGTGAGAAACCGCCCGAGGTCTGCGCTCCACACGATGACGAAGAACGCGAGCAGCACCGAGTAGTTGCTGCTCGTTTCTTTCCCTTCTTCATCGCCGTTGCTGCCAGTCGAACTGCCGACTTCTCCAATGACCACGATCGGGGATAGCGAGAACGAGTTGAGCACCGTCGCCGCGCAGCTGATGTACAGCAACCCAGCCATGTCCAGGAGCACTTGCACCATCGACTCCATGATCTCTTTGCTGGACAGGACGCGATTGATCAGCAGCAACGACACGGTGATGAGTGCCAGTGAGAATGGATTCAGACCGACGACCTCATAGTCTCTTTCTATTGCCTTCGCTGGCTGCTGGATCATCAGCACGACGTTAAGCGAGGCCACGAAGAAGTACACGTATCGCAGCGCCATCGCGACAGCATCTGGAAGATTGGGCGACAACGCCGCGCAAATGAACAGCAGCGCCATGCTCATGACGATGTACGCCATCGGGAACAGCTCAAGATTCAGCGCTAAGCACACGACCAAGGAAGTAACGCCGCCAAGTACACCAAACAGGCACGCAGTGACCACTTTGTGGCCCGAAAGGAATCGCTCCGCCAGCGGCGTCACGGCGCATGTCTCCAAGTCCACGGAGTACACCATGATCTGAGTATAAATATCGCGAGACGTCTGCTTCTGGTGCAGCTTGAACGGCAAGAACACATGCACACGGACACGATACGCCACCCACGCAAACTCATAACTCGCGAACACCACGAAAAAGCTGTACACATACGGGAGAACCTGGTTGTCGGAGTGATAAGCGCCGAACAAGATCGCAACGGGGACTGCTACGAGGATAAATACATGGATCAATGCTTGGACGATCTCAGTGCACGACGTGGAGTGCGAGTGACTTGTGCTCTCCCACCACGACGGCTTCTCGTCGCCGCCTTCGACGCTGCCACCGTTTTCATCGAATTGGTTCGTTTGCCGCAGCATCACGACCGAGGATGGCCGCACGTCCTCGTTCGAGTTATTATTCGCGCCGGAGTCGCGTCTGCCACCTGCCGTCGTGCTGCGGTTGAGGCCATAGCTCGAGTCGTTGTCTTCCAGCACAAAGAGCGCGTCATCGCTCATACTTTCATCGAGGTTGCGCGTGGAGTTCGTAAACATGTCCACTGGTGACCAGAAGAGATTGACGCCACGCTCCAGTCCACCTGCTGCAGGACGCAAGGCGCTTCTGACGGAGCCGATAAATGTCTTGACACGCACCACTGGGGTGTTCTTTTCACACAAACACGCGCGACCGGCGGTCGACCTATACCAGCGATCGCGCTAGAGGACGAAGGAGGAAGCGAGGGAGGAAAGAACAGAACCCCTTTTGCCGATGTTCCGCCTCACCGCCACCTGTTTTTCCCTGTTTGTTGAGCGTGTCTTACCGAGGCGAAAAATTCAATGCTGGGCAATCTCTACGGAAGGACCGGAACTCCCTCGCTCAGTCGAAAAGAAATGGATGCCTGCCGCCTTTGCTTCCAGCACATCACGCGCTCGCCAGCCCCACGACTGGAAAGCTCGCTCGCTCGCGGGGTTGCAGATCGCAAACGGGAACACGGGGGCGTAAGTTGATTGAACGAGCGCACTTTCTCGTAGATCGCCGACGCGCTCGCAGCACAGAGGCAAACCAGCTGATCCATTCACCACGACCTGATCCTTTCACAGAGAGCGTCTGGATCCCCCAATCGCTGTTGTTCCACGAAACCAGCCGTTGCATGGAGCTGTCGAGTCAGACGTGAGGAGCGTCCTTTTTCTTTTCAGCCAATCATATCACAAGAATGTGAACATATAGGAGAGCAGATCGCGTTCAAGTCGGACAGGAATTCGGTCAAGGCACCTCAGATGCCTTTTGCTTTCGTATTTTGGCAGTTGTAATGCGAGAGAAACAAGAGCGAGCAGCAGTCTCGAGATTAGATCCGGGAGCAGATCAAGTGAAGCCTCGCTAGAAAGGCAACTATCCATTTCCTTGGATTGATCTGAGAAGCCTCGTGCCTCTTCCAGTCTGACCACCGCGTGATGCATTCTCGATGCAATGCTGTTTCAACGCTAAAACTGCGTGGTGCCTAGCATCCACCTGCAATCTGCGTGAGACTGTAGCCTACTATTTTCTATCGAGTCCACCTTGGGCGAAAGTGCTTTTGTCCCCAGCTTCTCGCAGAGACTTCCAACGGCTTGTTGTGAGGTGACTCAACTTTTCTTTGACTCGTCTCGATTACACGAGATACGTGCGTAACCTGAAGTTGGACTCGCTACCATTCTAGCTTATCACGATGCGTAACTTACCTTACTGCTTGCTTTTATGTGGCCTCACGGGTGACACCACAGCTCCAGGACGGGCGGAAGTTCGATTCGTCCCGCGATCGCGAGAAGCCATTCAAGTTCAAACTCGGCGCCGAGCAGGTCATTCCGGGACTCGACGAGGGCGTCGAGCGCTTGTGCATGAAAGAGCGCGCCAAGATCTCCATCCCTGCTGACAAGGCGTAAGGGCGCAAAGGGTTCCCAGGACTCGTGCCACTAAACAGCAACTTGATTTTCGATTTAGAGCTACTCACCTTCCGCTGATGAATCTCTGGTTATGACTCCTCGAAAAGCTCTTTCTTCTTGCGCTCAAACTCTTTCTTGCGCATGAGTTGCGCTTCGCGGGCGTCCAGTTTGGTTTGAATCGATTTGATCTGCGCCATGTGCTTCTTCGCGGTCATCTGAGTCTTCTTTTCGTCATCTTGAAGCTGACTTGTAAGTTTGTCAAACTGATGAGCCACAAGCGGCAACGGCTTGCTGAACTCGTGCTTGATCACGCCATGCATCCACTCTCGCTTGTCTTTGGCTTCTGTCTTTGCAGCTCGCAGATATTCATCTCGCTCCTGGAGCTGCTTGCTGAGTCGAATCGTGCCCTGAATTTGCCGCTCGTTGCACACTTTGCGCCAGTTCAAGTGCGCGATTTGCTCTTCCAGCGACGCGAAAGAGGAGATTGATCCCGACGAACTCAACATAAGGTACTCCGCCTGGGCTTCCTCACTCTTTGTGCTCTCTCCACGATATACTTCCACCGCGAGAAATGCACGTGCCATTCAGTATGTCGAGGCTTCGCCAAGGTCTCAATTCTCAGAATTTCAAAGTATTTTTGGAGCTCGTCTTCAAAAGATAATCCATTGCATCCGAGCACAGAGCTAAACAACGCCTGTGAATCCAGCAATGGGCTTGTCGAAAGCATACCAGATCAAATCCTGATCCAAAACCACGGTTTTATGACGAAACCACGGCTCTGCCATCTCTGGGACGACACTAGACTCGGATCCCTTTTGAGCGTCTTGCTGTCCGTTGCCTGTCAGAGAAGGAATCGTTGGCGGAGTGTTGTTGCCGCTGAGGATGATATGATGGGTTCGGTTGCCTTGTTTGCTGGCTCGCGGGAGCCGCAACCGAAAACTCTGCTTTGGCACGAACCCGGGAATCGGAGTTGAACGCTTCTCTGCCAGTACGACAACATGCAGCGAGGTCACTGCAATACCACTGTTTGTACGCGTCAACCGCGCCACAAATATTTCAAGACTTTAGACAAAAATCATGTCCAAAAGAGAAACTTTAAAGCAAATGCGTCTTGCGCACCTTGTGATTCGCTGGGTGCTGACAGCAATGAGCGTTCGAACAAGTTTCTGCGTGCATAACCGAGCGGTTTTCTCCTTGGACAACGCTGGTGAAGCTACTTGGACATCCAGAGCTGCGCTGTGATCAACTTGTTGGACAAAGTCGAGAACGTACACTTCTCGCGGGCTCACGACCGAGGAGCCAAAGATGAGCACCACTACGGAGAAGCAAATGAGTTATGGTAATGATACATAGAGAAGAAAAAAGCAAGACAAGCTGCACAAAGCATTGCATTGGCGGTGAACAATAGAGAATGACGCGCCATTACGTACCTGAATGTACGCGGCCAGCAAAGAGCGCAGGCAGACTGCCTGCAAACAACCGCTCTGTCGTGTTGATGCACTTGATCGCCTTTTTCACAGGTCTACTGCCTATCAATCGCCTAACAAAGTGTCAGTCAAGTGGACAGAAATCTCAGCGCAAAGTCAGCGTTGACAAGCACAACGCAGCGCATTCCCAAACCTCTTTTGCCGCATTGCAAGCCGTTGAGCTTGTTCATATTCACGCTCTGTCACGGCATGGCGCAGTGCAGGATACACCCTATCGCGACACACACATGTAGACACACAGTTAGGCTAGGTGAACAAGCGCAGAGCATGAGCCGCCCACTTGATTGCACGCACGTCGGTATCTGTCCGCGAAAGTACAGCAGGAACTGCACCAATTGCGCCACCATGGACGCACAGATTTCGCCATCCAGTGCCACTCGATACTCAACGCGTAGCGGAGGCACAACAGTCGCAGATGCCGGCGCCTTCTGTGTGCTGCTGCTGCCGCGTTCTTCGATGCTGCACGCCGTCAGCTTCCGAAGCGCGGCGCATTCCGCATCCGCCATGCTGTTCGCCATTGTTTGCATCTGGTGCGGTCATTCAAAAACTCGTTTTGGCGGTTCGAGTCTGCCTCTTGACTAAATAAGTAGCCATATATCAATTAATACAGGGACACAGAATGAAATTACAAGTACATTTTTGATTCATTAACCAGCAGAAAATAAAAGCATTCAATTTAACATTGATACTACATAAAGGTATCGATCCTTTCACATTAGGTTCGAATGCACAATACGAACTTTACGCGCTCGTTTTTGCTTTTTTTGCATGCCGTTCGCCAGGACAACCATACCAAAACCCATATAAAAAGCCAGGAACGCGACGACAACAATGGAGGTGGCGACGCACGTGGACGACTACAACGCGTCGTTCCGCGACACGATGTGGCTGCAGTCGTTCCCGCTGAACGCGCAGACCGTGATCCACTATTTCGCGCTGTCGCCGTTCTACGATCGGTCCTGCAACAACGAGCGGCTCAAGATGCAGCGGCTCGGTCTCGACCAGCTCAAGAACATGCGCGGCGTCGAGTACGAGGTGCTGCCGAACACGGCCAAGCAGCTGCCGCAGCAGCTCTTCCTCATCCGCAAGCAGCGCCGCAGTGGTCGCACGCAGGTCGAGCCGCTCGCGATCTACTACGTGCTCGACGGCACCGTCTACCAGGCTCCCAACATCCACGCGATGCTCACGTCCCGACTGGTAAGTTACGTGACGGATCTTTGAGCTCGCAAATGACCACGCTTACGCTGACTGCACATGTGTGTACGTGTGTTGTTCTATTGCTTTTTGTAGAAGAAGTGCAGTTACCGCGTAAACAAAGCGTTCCATGCGCTGGCGGCGGGCGTGCGCTTTAGTCCGACGGAGGGCTACGCGTGGGACTTTAGCTCCAAGGACAAGAAAGAACCGATCATTCCCTCCGAGCGTACGTCTTACCATGCACGCACGTGCGGCTATCTCGGAGTAAGATGCATGAACTGACGCGAGAGCTTTGCTTTAATGTGTATGAATGCTTTAGAACTCCAATTGAAGCTCAAGCAGAAATACGAGAAAATGGAAAAGCAGCGCGAGCACTCGGCGCGCGTCGACTCGATCCTGATCCAATTGATGAAGAAGCACGCACCCGAGATCGCCGAGAAGCTCGAGGCCGAGAACCATGCGAACAACCGCGCGGCGCAGGGCAACCCCAACGGCGGACCCGCTCCTGCGTCGGCGCTTCAAGGCGGAGCTGCGGCTGGTGCCAAGCGAGAGAACAACGACGTTGCTTCTGCAAATGATGCTGCCAAGCGACAAAAAGTGAACTAGGTGCGCACGCAGCATAATGGTGAGGGGGCAGGATAACCATATAATAAAGAACGTATTGATTTGATTTAGCCTAAGCAAATGCATGCCACATGCTTCAACTTTACGCTGAAAAGCTAATGGTGTTGAGTGCACCACCTAGGTCAAAGGCGTACAACGTACGACGCCTCAATGGAATGTGCAAGTTCTTGGTGTCAATTTCACATACTAAGCTATGCAACTTCTCCTTTCTCCCTCTCTCTTTGTCTTCGTACCGAAGCAAGTCTGCCAATCATCTCGTTTACTTGTCCTTCTTCTTCTCGTAGTCCTCCGTCGTCTGCTGCACCGTGTCCTCGACGCTGTCCTTCATGTTCTCGGTCTTCTTCTCCGTCGCGTCCTTCACGTTGGCTGTCTTCTTGTCCAAATCCTCGCGCTCCTGACGCAGCGCCTCGACCGCCTGGTCCTTCGCGCTCATCATCTTGTTCTCGAGCACCACGCGCTTCACCTGCAAGCGTTCCATGCCGGCTTTCCACTTCTCTGGGTTGCGCCGACGCACCACCCATCCCGCCAACAGCAACAGCAACGGCACGATCCACACGAGGTGGGTCCAGCACATGTGGTTCGACGAGAGCCCCAAGCAGTATCGCTTGTCGCCGACCGAGTGCGCAGCGGCCGCGACAGCATCGGTGTTCTTGTGCCACGTATCCTCGACGCGACCGCGCGCCGAGCCCAATGTCTCCTTCGCGCGCTCCTTGACGTCTTCCATGCGAGCACGCGCGCCTTCGCTGAGATCTTCCAGGCGTCCGCGGGTGTGCTCGCCGATCTCTTCCAGACGCTCGCGAGCATACTCGGCAGTATCCTCAACGCGGTCACCAGTGTAGCCAGCAGCATCACGCACACCGTCCGCGACGTCGCCCATGCGATCGCGAGCCTGACCAGCCATGTCACGCGCGCGGTCGCTTGCATATTCAGCAGCCTCACCAACACGGCCACGCGCTTGGCCCGCTTTCTCGCGAGCGAGGTTTTCCAGCTCGTCCAACTTGGAGCGCGCTTGCTCGACGGTGTCTTGGGCCATACCGCGGCCGTGCTCGTACGCCTCGTCCATCTGGGCACGACGGCGCTCCGCCAGATCGTCTAATCCGTGGCCATCACGGCGGCGGTACTCTTCGTAAATGCGGCCCGACATGCTTGTCTTGAGCGTTCAGCGATTGCTTGCAGCGTATTGTTCTAGTTGCTTTCGCGCGTTGTGTTCCTTGTTGCTTCTTGTGCAAGACGCCACTTCTTCACGCCGTGGTGTGTTGCAGACTGAGTGACGTTGAAGGCACTGCATTTGCGCTCCATGTAGCGGCACCGTAGTGGGACGCGACAGGGGGCTCACATGTGAGCAGCAACGGCGCGACGCATGTGCTTGTGGCTTCCAACTGCCATATCCCAATTGGCTTCCACTTGATAACGCTTGCGTCCAAAGAGCTGCAATATTTGTTGCTATCGAACAATATGGAGTACAGATCACTCGGTCGTGAGTCAATTTAAAAAGGTTTTAATTACTAGAGGTGTACTTTGTAATGCTTTGCCAATCGTGTGTAAACAATCATGATCGTTTTACTCGACCTATTTGCTTCCATAGGTTACTTGCACAGATGCTGCCCAGTACCTTTGGACTGTTCTTTGGCAGTCTGTTTCGACTTCCCGAGCTGCTTGAACATGCACAAGGTGGCTGCTGTGTGTGTGTGCGTTGAAGAAGGATGGAAGATACTGTCTATCTCGATGGCTGCTTAGCTCTCCAAAGCGCCTATGAACGTGGCTGCGCAGCTCTTGTCAGTGTTGTAGGAAAATGGAGCCAAAGAGCATCTCATTGTCAACAACCTTTCACAGTGCGCCACCCTATATGAGGATCCCATGTTCCTTATTTAGGTTACAATCCGTATTTACCTTGCTTAATGTGCCCCACACTATTAGCTTGTCCAACAGAATGGGCACAATGCTAGAATCGGACCAAAAATGGTGGTGGCGGATATGCAGTTGCAGTCGCGGGGTGTGTTCGCTGCGGCGGCGCAGATCGACGCCGTCGCGCACACTGCGTACCCATGCACGCCTCCTTGTGGTGTTGCAGGTACTGGCGGCGAGACGCCGCTTCTCGCGGTCGCGTACTCGAACCTGGAAGGCAACCAGTGGAGCGGCGGTGTGGCACTCGTCGATGCGGTCACCCACACGCACCAGTGCGGCTTCCATCTCGCGACAGGCGTCACGTCGCTCGCGTGGTGCGGCATCGATGGGAATGTGCTTGCGCTCGCGTGCGACAACGGTGACGTGCAGCTCGTGCGACTGGAGAAGACAGGACCACAGAGCGACTTCATGTTTGTGCCACAGCAAGGCAATGGCACCAAGCAGGACAGTGACGACGAGAATGACGAGAATCCAGCTGCTCCTGGCGAAGCGTCCTTTGGATGGGGACACGATGACGTCGTGACGGGCGTGAGCGCCTCGCGTTTCGAGAAGACAACGATCGCGACCAGCAGCTGGGATCTCACGTGAGTGTTTGTGGTCGTATCAGACAGTGCTTTATGACACTTATGTTGTTTCTATACTGCTGGTTATGTACATAGCGTCAAGGTGTGGGATATCGTCAACATGGACAAGACGACTGCTACGCTCGAAGGCCACACGGATCTGATCTGGAGCGTGGCTATGAACCCGAGCACCGCGCATTTGCTCGCATCGGCGTCGCAGGATTGCACCGTGCAGGTCTGGGATGACCGCCAGCCGACGGACGCTGCACTCGCGGTCTCGACCAGGTATCCTGCGCTTGTCGTCGACTGGCATCCGCACAAAGATACGCTCTTCTCCACGGGGCTCGAAGACGGATCGATCCTCACGTTCGACACACGGTCTTCGCATGCGCCGCTGTTTGAATCCACGGTCCACGGCGGACCAGTGCATGCGCTCAAGTACTCACGGTTTCACGAAGATCTGCTTGCGTCCGGAGGCGACGACACCAGCGTGTACCTCATCAACAACGGCACAGCGTCGAAGCAGTCGACGCGCGTTCCCACTGACCACGCCGACTATGTCCGCGCTCTCGACTGGTTTTCCTCAAGTTCGACGGCGTGCCTCGCGACCGGAGCTTGGGACAAGACGTTGCGCACTTGGAGCATGGAGACTCCGCTGTAATGGAAAAACCCCAATATATCAGCGGACTGAGACTTCACACTTTTGCAGACCTTGGGCTCCTTACTTTGTTTGTTTTCTCTTCTTACAGACCAGTGATTTCCTGCGAGATCGACGAGTTGGTGCGTGAGTTGGTGCTGTTATCGTCTCTACCGTCAACTCCTGCCCTGTGGTGATTTTGGATCCATGGATCCCGCAGCGCTTGATCGGGCGTCATGCGATGCCGCGGATCCAGGACAAAGCATTTCTTGAGAAACGCGAGGAAATCGGCGTGGTGGTCGCATTTGATCGCGTTTACGAGACTCCTAGATCCGAGCGTGCGTTTCCGACCGCGCGAATTGGCAAACGGCTTGGGCTCAAAGCGTTCGGGGAGTTCCGAGGATGTCGTGTCGCTTGACGACGAAAAGAAGTGCTTCCAGCGCTTGCAGCGGCTCAAAAACTCCTGAGACGGCACTCCACAGATCTCCATGATGCACGCGAGCTGTTCAGTTTCATTCTCGCCGGCGAACAGCTGATGCCCCGTGCACAACTCAACGAGGATGCACGCGAAGCTCCACATATCGATCGCCGTACTGTATGGGTACCCGAGAATCACTTCGGGGCTCCGATAGAACCGACTTTGGATGTATGTGAACACCGGCGCAGATTCGAGGCAACTACTCCCGAAATCGATCAAGCAGATCTCGCCAACAGGGGCATTGGCGTACGCCGTGCTCTGCATGATTGGAAGCATTGCCTTCGACGATCCATGCGTTGTCTTGGCGCTGGGGCGAATGAGAACATTCTCGGGCTTCAGATCGCAATGCACGACGCGCTGTGCTTTCAAGAGCGCCAATGTGACGGCCAATTGGGACGCGATGCCGCGGATATTGTCCATCGGAAGACCCTGGAAGAACCGCAACTTTAAGTACTCGTACAAATTGATGCCCAAGAGCTCAAATGCGATACAGAGATGGTTGCGAAACAGGAAGTACTCGTGCATCGCGATGATCCGCGGCTCTCCTGCTCCTGTTGTTGCTGTTGCCAGCGAATGACGGTGCCGACACGCACGTTGCAGTTGCGAGAGGATCTGCACTTCGATCAGCGATTGGTCCTTGTACTTTTGCTGATTGCGGGTGATCTTGACAGCCACGTGCTGCTGCGTCTGGTGCGCGCGATTGCATGGCCTGCATGCGATGCTCGCGATGAACTCTCTACAAGTGGCGGGTGCTTTGCGGCACCGTCCTTGCCGTCTGCTGGGGCATTTCCATGCGGCACGACGCCAACAACACCAGTGCTGCTGCCGAAAGCACTCGGTTTCAGTGCCAGCGACTTTCTTCGTGTTGTATCACGCTGGCTCCAATGGCGACGCGAGCCTCCTCCAGCCGCAGACACAGTCACGGGTGGCTCGTTCGCTGCTTGAGCGCTGCTAGTAGCGTCTTGCTTGCTGCTTGTGTCCATCGATGCGCGTTTACTGAACGCTCCTCGGCGTGGCGGACGGCATGTAGCGATCAGCTTGTGGGACCTGGGAGAGTGATCAGGAAGCCTGCGTACGCTACTTGTAGCTCTTGTGATCACTCGTGTTTCTTGGTGCCATAAGTTTATCTATTTGTGGGAGTGGTGTCAGACCACTTGAAGCATCCAAACATAGTCGCATGCCATGCAGGGAACATGAAGCTCAGAGCAGAACTACAAAATACAAAGACGTCCAAAAGTACACAATGACGAGTCCGTGTATTGTGCAGCAGACACAAATGTCTATACGTTCTCTCCGCATCACCTACATATGCGATTTTATGTAAACTTTTGTTCAAGCTCTCACACACTGTCCTCACTTGAGCTGCATGGCTGCGATCATATCTTGCAATTCTTTCTCGAGTTCGTCCTTTAGGAGATCGTTGTCGTTTTCACCATCGAGCTTGTACAGAATGATTTGCGCGGAATCGTAAATGGCTTTGCAGATCCGGCCGATCTCCTTACGTTGTAAGCGGCAGGGATTCTCTTTTCGATGTGCCGCCAACAAGTAGCTGGTCAATCCACGATTCTCAGAATGGACAGTGGTTAAATCGTCCAAAAACTTCCAGCACCCAGTCCCTTTGAGACGATTAGTCTGAGCTTTTGTCAGTGTGAGGTTGGAATCCTCATTTACGATATTGTCACGAAATAACTTGGCGAGGTCATTCAATTCGTCTTGGCGATGATGCCGGTAGTCTTGGTCTTCATGGTTGCTGGGCTCGCTGCGTTGGCGCTCATCGTCTCTCGTGCTCTCTTCTTCTTCTCGCTGCGTTTTTCTTTGTGAGAGAGCCTTTGCAAAGCGAAGAGCCCACAGCGCACGCAAGGGAGGATCCTCTGAGCCACTCGAGCCAGAATTTGTTCTCTGGCGAGGCGTATCGTCACTGCTGCAATCTAGTCTTGCTGACAATGCATCAAATCTTCACTCGGTTGCAGTATCTTTCATTTGGGTACAGAGTTAATTGTGGAAGGTTTTTGTTGTGTCGAAAAAATCAGTATGCTACCAGAAAATGAAGGTAATGCATTGCTTTCAGGGACTAGCAAACCAATTGGATGTGGTACCTCCATAAAATACATATCATATTATACGGGTAGTCATTTTAAGATGGAGGCTTCTACTCAGGGAGGAATGATAAAGATAGAGAGGTTTTTTTTTCTGCAGAGTACTGATGTACCCATTCGCACTTAATCGAACAGCAGCAGTACAACATCTGCTTCGTGCAACCTTCGTGCGACTTGCACCCATCCGAGCTTTTCGCCTCCAAAATAGAGAGAAAAAAAAAGGAAACCCGATCATAAAATGGAGGGCTTGTTGGAGAAATTGAAGCTGGAGAAGGCGCGGCTGCTGCGCGAGCTGCTCGCGGGCGCGCATGACGAGAACGACCGCAGCGTCGTGGAGATGCGCGTGCTGAAGCTGCTGGATACGCTGGAGGAGCTGGAGCTGGTCGCGGCCGCGGCGTCCCCAAGCGAAGAGCACGCGGAAATGACGACGACAAGTTCGCCAAACCCAACGGTGCTGAACGCCGAATTTTACACCAGCTACTTGCTCGTACTGCTACTCGCTAACAGCCTGTACGTAGTCACGCAGTGGCGTCGATATGTGTAGTTCGTGCATACATGCTTGCGTGCTTCCATCTATATGGAGAGAATATTGACGGACGGATTGTGTCTTTGACTAGGAATGATGCGCGCTTTCTCTGGAAGCGTATTGCGGCTTCTGTGAAGCAAGACTCGGAGCCGCTGCGAAACGCGTGGGAGATCGGCAAAGCGTTGTGGCAACGGTAAGTGATTGATTTGGACCTTTGACTGCTCTTGCGGTAATTAACAGATGCGTGTGCGACTGCATTATTAGGAATTTTGCGGCTGCGTACGCTGCAATGAGCCAGACTTGGCCTCAAGAAGTCCAACCGCTCGTTGACCTTTTGAAGCGTACGTTTTGTTCTGTTTTCATTACTCTTTATCATGGCGCACGATACGCTGTCAAATGCTGATTGTATCCACCCGTACCCTTTAGAATTGACGCGCGAGTCCACAGCAGAGCTCTTGAGCTCGGCGTATTCGACGATCTCGATCTCCGATGCTGCAAATGCCTTGGGGTTCGCACAACAGGAGGAGCTCGTCAGCTGTAAGCTCCCTACCAATGTTCCCAGTCGCACATTAATTCATTTTATTAACTGCGTGCTTTCTATGCTTTGATTAAACATGCAGATTGCGCAGCGCTGCAGTGGGAAGTGAGTCCAGAGAACCAACTCATCCACCCCAAGCCGCTCTCCCACGCACTTCGCCATAACATGGGGCTGGAGCAGCTCGAGTCGCTCTCCCAGTACGTGCTCCACCTGGAGCAAAACACGGTTGTGAAATTGCCATAAGGAGTGCTTTTCGTCGTTGTCGAATGGCAATCCGTTCGCAAAAAGACGCTGGAGTAATAAATTCGTTGCTACTCTGCGTGTCGTCTACATGAAGAACTTGCATCCGCCTGGTTAAATTTAGAGTCATTGGTGGCTGATTTTGCAGATAATTTACTGGAACCAGGTCTCTCGAGTCAATATTCTTTTTATATGGAGCGAAGCGAGTCATCTCTTTCTACGATTCTGTCTGCGGCCGAGCGAGGTGAGTGAGAAAACGACGAGTGCGGTGCCCGATCTCGACAAAGCGATCCAGCTGGTCAATGCCAAGCAGAATGCGTACTACATCCAGGCCGTGAAGGACACGATGCAGGCCGAGCAGCTCCGCAAATACAAGTTGACGAAAGTTGTTACGCATGTCGAGAGCTCTCGCTTGGAGAAAAAGTTTGCGAAAGAGCGGAAGCGAGACCGCGAGCGGCTCCGACAGATGCAGGAAGATCACATGATGCTTCTGAACGCCAAGATCGCGGAATGGAAGGCGCATGGTGTGAAGCTGCCGTCAGGTGACTCTACTGCCTTCATCACAAATTCTACTGGTGAGCAAGTGGAACCTGGAGCAACGGCGGCGTCATTGCAGCCACCCCAGTTGAAGAAGAGCCCCGCAAGGAAAGTGTCTAAGGAGACACTCAGTCGACTCGCGACACCGCGCGACCGTCGCGAAAATGATTGATGGTATGTGACATTCACTATTTGATAGAGGCGGCGGTCACCAATACTAACAGATCCGCACCAAATGATGACAGTCGGACGTCCCAATACGACCGCAGCTGCGAGCCGAAACCATGGCGAGACGTCCCAGGACGTCGCATTCCACCAAGATCTCTACCACAAGCACGATAAAGCTCGGCTGCATCGAGCGTTCTCGCTGCCTGCCTTAAACGCAGAGAACCTTTGCACGGTGCGTATGCTTTTCAAACATTGACCGAGTGCGAGGTCGTGCTACTGATGGACCCACATTTATACTTTTTGTTGGTCACAGCTGACGGAGACGGATTTGCTGCACAAGAAGATGCAGTTGCTGCAGCAGCTCCACGGGGTTGTCTCGCAGTAGCAGGAGCACATCATCCAGGACGACCAGTGCACCATCCGCTCGTCCATCTCGAGCTGGAAGTCGTCCGATTTCACAAAATCCACCAAAGCATAAAGAGAATCCGCAGCAACGACGACAATTGCAACGTGACCTCAAATAGTATTTGTGACTTATTGCAGCTCCTCGATCGTTTTTCAGACACAGGCAACCAACCGATTAGCCCTTTACCTGTTCCCCGGCGTGTAGCTATTCGTCTTCTTTCTGGGGAGGAGGTCCACACGGCTGCAGCATTTTTTCCAGCATATTGAACTTGACGCGACCGATAGCTTCGTTCTCAGCGGCCGCGAAATAACTTAGCATGTCGTAGTGGCCCAAGTGCGACGCCAGCGTGTCGCGGTGTTGATTCACCGCCCACTCACTGTACGTTCCAAACAGCCACGCACACATGCAGATCATTAGCGATTGCCTTGATGCAGTTTTCCTTCAGACATCGAATGATATTGGGGCACGTACAACTTGGTGGTGTCGGCGTGGCCTGTGCCGACGTACTTGGCCTGCAGATGCTCCCACTGTCGGTTGATGTTGAATCGGTCCGCCGCCTACGCCAGTCAACGAGCACGACGTCAGCCTTCCTGCCACACAGACATCGAGAGAGCGACGCGCCATGGCGTCTGTGCGAACGCACCATTTTCGCTTGTTTTGCTTGGCTCTTTCGGAAAGAGTCGCAAGAAGTGATGGAAATTATAGCCAATCATGCTTGCTGAGATATATCATTTGAGCCAATAATATCCACTGACTGTTTTCCACCAATGAACCAAGTAAACTGTATTTTTAGCGAATGAAAACTGTATCTTTCAAAGAAATAAAGATCTACATTTTCAGCGAATCAACGATCTGGTATGTGGACCACAGAGTGATCACAAATGCTCCTGATTCTAGCCAATCAGCAGTCAAGCTGTCATTCATCTCACACAGCAGTTGCCACTGTTGGTTCGAGTCAGAGAGCGAACAGCAAGCACGAGTTCTGTGTTGGCTGCATCACGTGGATCCCTCGCGCTCTCCTCCATGTCGAGTGCGTGAGTCGCACGCACTGGCGAAAGTGGACCCTTCTTTCCCTCTACCGGATACAGAGGGACGTAGCCACATTTTTGCACAACGCGAGACTTTCTTGTACCTGTACCCTTGTACCTCTCCCCACCGCATTGATGAACCCTTGATGTGCCCCCCACTTGTAGGCAACGCCATGAGGTACAGTATTTCACGCACACTCTATTGTCCTCCTGGTTCCACGTGACTCCACGCAGCTCCAGGTATCCGCATTAGGTGTCCGCATGAAACAACTCGGTCCTTGGCACCAGCCTCCACTTGACAAAAAACAGCTCCTGGCCGTAGGTATCGCTGTCCATATGAAACTCAATGCCCTAGCAGACGCCACGGGTGTTCATTCCTGCCGCTCGTTCTCTTTGGCCGCAAACTACATGTCTATGTGATACAGTGTCGACAATGGAGGTATGGCATTCTTTCTGAAGGGAAGGTCCAGCGGACCATGTTGAAGTGCTGACCGTGCTTGCCAGGAGGCAAACGTGAATTATGACCCTCTCCTCCTCTTGGTGGACTTGACTTGTGACATTCGCCGCGCAACGTGTGCTCATCGTCAGCTCCACTCTCGAGTGTTAAAAACGCTCGCTCCCTTCGTGGAGAACGAGAGAAGAGGGAACGAAAGCCGCGCCACGGGGTCAAGCTTTGGCATGACATGCAACAAAGAGTGATCATTCTGCTATTTACGGATCACTCCATAATTACGTAAGTTGCGAAGCTGAGCTCAAGCGCAGATTTTATCCTTACGTAGTTTGCGGTGCTGCCGTTGGAGCCAAACACAATCGCTCAGCCCAGCTCAGCCCACACAGTTCGTACAGAGGTGAGTCAACGAGAAGCCAAGACTTTTGTGTACTGAGTGTGTACATAGCCTGCTTGGTGCTCATTCGTTTTCGTGTGATTGCTGCACGGGGGACGCTGTGGTTCGCATTCACTTTTCTGTTTTCTGACGACACCCGAGAGAAGCACACGATCTTTTTACAGACTACCGAAAGATTTGCCGATGACCAACATCAAGATCCCAGGTTGAAGTGGTCGGTGCAATGGCTAAATGCTCCATCAATCATCCTCGTAGCACGAACAGCTCACGCAAATGCAAAGAGCTCATAATGCCACACAACAGATAGCGGCTCATTACTGCGATAGACTACCTCTGTGTATAAGATCGAAGAATCTCGGTCGCATCTGAGGCGAGCAGCAATGGATGGACGGCAATGCTCGCGGCAGAAAATGACGGAACAAAACCGGAAAAAAAAAAAAAAAAACGATCATGAGCGTCGCGTCCGGTCTGCTGCTGCAGAGATCTCATTGTGGGTGAGGACCTGTGAGAAGCGATGCGCGCGCGCGATAGATGTCGCCAAGCCCCGCACCATTTCGACGCATCGTTTTCCGTCAAACAAGGCAGCATTCGCGGTTATTTTTCCGTCCAGATGAGAGAAAGACGTTGAGGAAACCACGCGTGTGCTGTGCGTGCGCATGTCCGCCTGCAATGGGCGACCAGATGCGATCGCCAGCCATCGCAGTGCGTTATCTCGGGTCGTTCACACGCGGATGTGCGACGGCGCGATGGCCACTGTACCCCTCCACACGCCGCCAGGACGCAACAGCAGCGAGCGCACGGTCGATCAATCGCCACCGACGCTGCTGCACATCTGTCGGACTCAGGTTGTTTGGTTGACAAACAGTGACAGACAAGGCGGCCACCAAAGTTGCCAGAGCGAGTCAGTTGAATTGGATGGACGAAAAGAAAGAGAAGAAGAAGAAGAAGAAGAAGAAGAAGAAGAAGAGAGAGAGAGAGAGAGAGAGAGAGAGAAGTAAGCTGCAACGTCCTGTCTGTCTGCGTTGGATGGTGCTGTTGCATGCGTGCGCTGGTCGTTGTTGGAACGAACAACACAAGCAAGAGCATTTGAGGCTTGGACACGCAACAGACAGAGCATCATCATCAACATCTCGCGTTGCATTGTGCGCGAGTGGGTGGTCGTGGTGAGCGCGAGCAGACAAGCGAGCATGCGCTCTCCATCCTCGTCGTCTGCTGCCTCATCTGCAGAGCGGCGTCGTCGATGATTATCAGTCGATTTGGAATGGCTGAATGGAGTCTCTTTACGGTCGTCCGTCGCACATCCATAAACATACTCAAATACGAATTTGTTTACGGACAGCATCTGCATTTACGGAATCGAACGTTTATGTCGGATGTGGTCAGTGCGGTACTGACCACATCACCTAGTCGCTGCGTTGTGGCTCGTTTGCGCCACAAACGGTTCGATAGCCGACCAAAGTGGCCACGATGGCCCTTTTGGCAGGTTCGCGCTTTTGGTGCCCGACTGGCAGCCGCGGGCGACCGATCGGTGATCCGCAGCCGCGCACCAAATTTGTGCAGCCGATTGCGCATGTAAATCACAACTGGCGTGCGTTTCTGTGCAGGAAAGAAAGATGGAGGGGGAAAGCAGGAAGGAGCGATGTGCGAGCGTGTGACCTGGTGGAATGGACGGACTGAGACGGGTGACGAGGCAATTTTAGGATGACTAGGCTGCGCCAAAGTGTATCTTTCCTTGACGCGGTAGCCTCGATTTCTTTGAAGTGTATGTGCAGAATCCTTCGGGAACGCGTCCCGAGAGGTGCATGGGCTTCAAAGCGCGCTGGAAACCTTTTTGATGGCGCCTGCCAGAGTAATCGTCACGTTTTGCATGGAGGCTGAGTGATAATGTGGCGGTCTTTGGTGCCTTCCCTCGACGTTGTGTGTCTGCCTGTTTTGCGGATGACTAACGCATTCTTTCCCCCTCTCCTTCTTCATCAACGCATCTGCGTGCGTTGGCGTTGGTGTTCGCCACTGGAGAAAGCGAGCGAACCTCAACAAATAAATCAGAGACTCGGACAACGAAAACTAAAATATCGAAGCGTTAGAGAGAGGCTGGCGTGTAAAGAGGAGATTGGAAAGAACTTCGCCGCCAGATACAGAGAGAGCGAGCTTGCAACTCATGGACACGAAATAAAGCACAAATACAGAAATGCGGAGGGTGGAACGGGTCCAACGCCTCTACATTGCGCTGTTCAACAGAGCGTGTGGGATTCTCGGGTATCGAACTGCATTGCCACTCCGCAGAGGTGTTCGCACACGTGGGGCTGCAGGTTGAGCTTCTTGCATAGGAGGTCCCTCGCTACATTCATTCCTGGGTTGGACTCATTTTGACGAATTTGATACCTACCCTCTGAGTGGGACTCACTTCTTTGAGAGGGAATGCGACTCAAACCACCTCAACCGAGCCATCACGTAACTGCCCCCTCTATAACAACCGGCTTCTCTAATTTGATCCATCTGCCATCTGATTTGGCTGCTTATGCCCAGATGTCACTTTTGAGCATGCGTTGCACCACACAGCAATCATCATATTTGTGGAAAATATAAGGTCGACTTGACCCTGAAAACAGGGATGAGCTCGTCATTAGCCTTGTCCACGTGCTCTTTCGTGGCATTTACGACCCTCCAAAAAGGAGAATTTCCTTCTTGTGCCTTTGCAGCCTGGAGGACAAAGCGCACCAGCGTCCGCACCCCAACCCTCCAATGCTGAAACCACGCACAGAAAGGATAGATGGGTTCGTTTGTGATCCATTACGAGGATTCACTCGCGCACATGAAATGGATGTGAGGCGCCAGTGGCTCCTCCGACCGACTCTCGTGGCATTTTCATGGAACTCTTTCGGGGTTGCGGATTCTCGCGTACGATTCCATTTTTGCTCATCAAAACATCAGTGATTGCACATTTGGACCTTGCATTGCTGCACCATTCGTCTCATGCACACACATGCATATGCTGTGCTTTCTTGGCAACTTTAATTTGCTTTCGAATGTCAAAGCCGCGCCAAATTATTGTGCACGACACTCCAGTCGCGATGCGATACAAATGCGCCTTGAATTGTGAACGCTGTCCACCTTATAATCCGCCGAAACTACAAAACAAGGTGGCTTGTAAACTTTATTTACGGGAAAACTCAGTCACCAGTATCACGGTTTTCGATTTGAAGCAAACCGTGGGACTGTTCTCACCGGCACAGGAGGGAAATGAACTGCTCGTTTATGCACAAGTTGAGTTCCATGGCCGGCCAACAGGACCTGCCATCTGCGAGTGAGGTGTGTGATGTGGCTTGCCTAAATGCGTCAGCAGCACCAGTGCTACTGTACTTCTGGTTGTGTGCATGGACACGCCAGGGGGCTGGGAGGATCGCGCGCTCGCCTGCTTGCACGAAGGGACCTCTCTCTAATTTGCTCGTGCGCGAGCGTCGGCAGTCGAGCCCCCTTCTGCTTGCCGTACAGTATGTGTACACTGGAGGTCTTGTGCCCTGATTTGTCGTGTGTGTTGTGTGCACGCAAAGCGAGGAGAAAGGGACTTTCGTTCGCTGTCGGGCGTGGTCCTTCGTTGGCTCCTTTCCGCGTGCGTGCGCTGCTTTGCGGCTGACGTGAGTGTCCTGCCCAGCGCCAAAGATACGACATGCGCAGAGCGCCGCCGTGAACCCACCTGCCATGAAGCAAGCGATTTGTGTCTATTGCGGAGCCAAATGTTGTTTGTTTGCTGTTGTATGCAAGCGTGCAGCTTCTGCTGCTCTGGTTCACACTATCTCTCCACACAATGCTCACCTCTTCTTGCTAACACACAGTTATTCCGAGCAACTGCATACTGTACTCCTCCTGCCCACACATACGTATCATGGAAGGCGTTTCAGATATGTGCGAATGCATTCGCGCGAAAGGAAAACACACACACAAACGACACATGACACATCGCCAGTATGGAAGGAAACCGTCTTCCACGTTTGCATTTCGGCAAAAATGCTTCAGCGCGCTGTTGCGTGCTACATGCATACATATACAATCCACACAAATGCGCGCGCATTGTCTTTTCACGTAGTAGATTCTTCCCTTTTGATTTATAATTATCTGAAAAAAGGAAAAAAGCGCCGTTCTACACCTCCGCGCCAACGGCCAAGCTCCCTCCCTCCTTCTCCAACTTGAATATTCGACACGTATACGAACCAAACAACTCACGACCGACATTTTCTTCTCACACAAACACAGCAACGTCTTCTTCTTTCGGAGGCGCCACCATCTTTCCTTGTAACGCGAGAGGAAATGAGATCCCAAGTCGAGTGTCCCACCATTCGGTCGATCACTCGCATGCACGTTCCCAATGACGACGGCGACGACCTTGACCTCGAGGAAGAGACAAAGTTCCAATATACACGACGAACGAGCCTTCTTGACGACGACGGACTGACGCACTCTATCGAAAACACTGGCCACCCAGCGTCCACCACACAAACCACCCCACGCACGACACGCCCCCGTCGCGACGGCCACAAGCTGCTGCTTCCCACACGAAACACGCCACTCCGCTCGACCGCCGTCGCAACAAACAGCGCGCGCCGATCGGACGGGACTTGGCGCAGACCGCGGCTGGCAGCTAATAATAATAAAAAAAGATCGCAATCGACTGCCGACCCTCTCGGAGCCCTTCTAATCGGTGCTCGAGTCTTGCTTGGGTCAGAGACGCTTCATTGCTGTGAAGAAGTCCTAATACTAACGGAGCCTCCGACTCTAGGCTATCGAGCCCAACCATTCGGGGAACTCAAAGCCATCCGAGTCGTCCGTATCCGGGTCGTCTGCGAAGTCGGCTTGTTTCGACCGCTTGATCTTCGGGCTTCGTCGGATGAAGTTGGCGATGATCTGCTCGTAGTTCTCCAGACCGTGGTGCACTTCGCACGCGGCGCAATCGCATCCGGGCTCGTGCTGGTTGTTGTCAATCGCGGCGGCTGTCTCTGCGGGCGAGTTCGGAAACGCTGCTCTCGTGAGGATCGCGCGCCAGTTCTGATAGATCTTCAAGCGCAGTTCGTGCGCGACCATGCGGGCTTCCGGACTCATACTTAATGCCAATTCCGACACTTGTCCCGAAAATCCTTCCATGGTCGCCAAAAAGTGCTCGTGCTGGGTCTGCAGACTCGCCAGCAGCGTCTCTTCTTCCGGCGACCACGTCTCGCGCATTGTGATCAGGATCTCCTTTACATCCTTTGCCATCTCCATTCTGCTTTGCTTTGTTCGCTTGCTGACTGCTGGAGGAAACAAACTACGACACGCTTCGATTCGCGTGTGTGTCTTGCTGCTGTCGGTCTACTGTCGGTCTGCTGTCGGTCGGACGCTGCACGATTCGATGGTGCTGCTGCAAACCGAGACGACGGACGGACGCGCTTGCTACGTGGAGGAACGAACGCTGGAGTCGTGTGCTGAGGGTGCGAGCGACTGACTGCCTTGGCGTTTGCTTTTGCTTCCCACACTCCAATTCCGAAGTAACTTTGCGCCAAGAGCCTCAAGAGCTTGTGTCGTGTTGCACTCACTCAATTGGGCTCGAAAGCAAAAATAACTGCTCGCTTGCGTGAAAATCCAAAAGTACGATCCAAATTCACGCTAAGAACGCCATTTGGGTGAGCACGATGGGCAGGAAATTGCGCTCTTGGACCTAGGGTCGAGCTGCCCGCGAAACTTGATGCGTTCGCTCCAAAAGCAGACAAACAAGAAGAGCGCGGCTGCGATCAGGTTTCGAAGGAATTCAACTTTGACGCGGAAAGAGAAACGCCATAGAAACCGCAAAAAGGGAAAGATAAGTACGAAAATTTGCCTGGCCATGCGATTCTAGCCGCACCTAAGCGACGCTCCCCCGCTCACGTTTTCTCTTCGACTCTTTCACTCAGAAAGAGCAACACACACAGCATCATATATATATATATATATAAATATCCATCTGTGGCCGTTGGATCCTGATCTTAATAATTGGACCTTTGTGACGAAACTGCAGCTGGGGCGTTAAAGCAGACAACAGGATAGGTGTCGCCAAAATTTGCGCGCGGGACCCCTAGAACCTCGCAACTGTTCCTGTTAGTAACACGGTCATTTGTCACACAAAACTTGCCACGTCGGGTCCTGGCCAGTCGTTGACCAATTAAGACTTCACAATCAGTGATTTAACCGCCACGATGTGATCGAGTGATGCATTCTTCAACGTCCTGTGCACCCGCGAAACTCCTGGACGTGCGACCAAAAAGTGTGCGAGAGAAAGAAGAAGGAAGCCAAAGATGCGAACTTATTCGCTCCTTGAAGCTTGAATTTGGCGGTGCGCCAATAACTGCAGAGGGTCATATAAGGTCTGACGGGGTATGTATTTTTCCAGGGACTAAGAAATATTTCGAAACATTCCCTGCTGAGTGGGGATAAACCAGGGGTGGGTCACCCCTCCCTTCATCTTCCTCCTCCTTTTTGCCCTTCATTCCCTCAGCATACCCCTAGTCACTCAGCCACTGCAATCAGGACAAGCAAGCGGGACCCGAGCCCTAACGAACCATCAATTGCAGCATTTTCTGATCGAAACGGTAACTTGGCTGAAGGCGTAAAGCTGGGACGGCTAGAAAGAAAGATCCGCATGTTCGCTGGGAGAATCGCTATCCTTCTTTTTTTCAGCTATCGACGCATTTCATAAAGCCGACACTCGCAAACTTCGGTTTTGTATGGACTTGCCTCTAAATTTTTCTCAGGCGTGTTTTGTGTGTGCTTTTTTTCGTTTTGGTAAATCTGCCAAAAGCTGCGTTGCGTGTGTTGCTACGCAGTGCCGATGGATACTTGGGATTATGTGTGTGTGTGTGTGTGTGCTTCAGGATTTTCTTGCTGTTGTCGCAGCTTTCACGCACACTCGCTGTTGTTCTCATTGGGAAAAGAACATCTTTGGATAATGGCTTCTGCTTCCACGGGCAGCCCTACTTGTGCAATATCCACACCCAAATCGCAGCTGGCACAAAAAAGCAAACAGCGGTCTAGTTTTCTCCTTTGCAGTGTATTTTGCGCCACAAGAAGATTGCGAGAGAAAAAAACAGCAGAACGATCTTTTTTCATGGCTAAATGTACGGTATATTGCTTGATATTATAGGGCCGTTCGTGTAAAGATCGCTGCAGCAGCTTTCCCCAAAGCCAGGTTCACCGCGAATCTGATGTGTCCGTGACTATGCTTTGGCCCGTCTGCTGGCCACAACCTGACAAAACGTGCGCACTTGGACACAAGCGCATGACCAAAGTGCGCACGCGTTGCCCGCTCTGCCGCCAGAGTGTAATCGCCATCTTTCCAATACAAAGGCATGAACGCCAGGATCGTCCGTAGAAGAAGTCCAACAAGCAATTTGTATCAGCCTATCCTGAGGCAGAGCATTGCCCGCCTGCACGTGAGTCGAGGCATTTTCCGCAAGTCTGCATGGTCGGTCGCATGCGCAGCCTTTTTCGCGCAGCCCCCTGACCTTTCTGCTGTAAATGGCGTGCGAGCATTTTGCCTTTGCCCTTTTTGACGCCAGGCTGTGCGTACATTTTTGTGGTGCGTTCGTAGTTGTACGAGGCAGGTTTGTGGTCGCTCGGTCACAGAATCAAGGGAGCGCACAGGTCTCAGAGCCCAAGCTTTCGCTTGCGGTCTACACTCGAGCCACGTACGTCAAGCCGCAGAGGGAAAGCGGACGATTATTCCTGCCTTTTTCCGCACATTTTCCTTTCCCGGGGTCTTATTTATTTGCGGGCATATATGTTGGCTCGTGCAGCTTTTTCAGGAGAGGAACTACAATAGCAAGGGATGGAAGGGGTCCCATTTGCGAGGGAGGATCACGCGGATTGGCTACATCGCCTTCCCCTGGCTTGCTGTCGACGCATGCGTGCGGATTCATCTTCCAAATCCCCCTCCTCACCGCGATCAATCAAGGCAACAAGCAACTTCAATTTGCTCGGCAAGCCAAGCATCCTACTAAACATGCAAGCAGCAACGACAACCGCAACCACCATGCATAATCTGCGCGCGTGCACACTGCTGTTGTTCTGTGAAGATCACTCTCTACCACCTGTGAAGAGGACAAATTGGTGTCATAACAGTTGCATGCATATCGAATTCGCAACTGTTGACACGAGATCGGTCAAGGTAACCACTCTCTCTCTCTCTCTCTCTCTCTCTCTCTGCCCACGATCTCTGTTTTGTGCACAAAAGAGCAAAATGAACCCACCAGAGAGAGGAAAAACTGGATCCTGTCCTGCACATGTCTTTAAATCCATCAACAGCAACATGCTCGTTTCTTTTCCGCTGAGCCTGGATCGGTCGACTTGATGCATGTAGAGACAGCATGGCACGCACATGCTGTCCACTGCGGATAAGATTTGTTGTTGTGTGGACTGTCGGGCCACCACTCTCTCACCCAGAACGCACAGCGTGCCATTCTCAGAAAAATCGAAGGCTCAAGTTGTTTGCTGTCGGTGTGTGTGTTTCAGTGTTTCAGTGCTTGCCGACCACAAACTACACTGTAGAAGTGAGCAAGGAAGCCTGCAACAGAGTGACAGCACACACTCACGCGCACACTGGAGCGAAAAATCGAACCTTTAGCGAGAATCTCAGCTTGCGGCCATCGATTAATGAATGCGGGTTGTGGTGGGCGACTGCACGCGCATGTGCCAACTTAGCACCGCGAGCAGCCGCCTGCCCACCGCTATCTTTCTTTCTTCCCATCCAGCAAACACGAAAGAGCGAGTGTTCATTCGCGAAGCCCGCGGAATTCATCATGCGCTACAATGTATTGCGTTTGGTGGCTTCACTCGTATGTGTGCATGCACCAGATCGTTCGAAATTGCTGCTGCAATTGCTGCAGAAACAAAAAACAACAAAAAAAAAGAAACCTGCAACTTGCCTGTTGCGAACGCATCCTTTGCAATTGTACAGACACACACAACAAGTGTGCATGGGGTTGATGATTCCAAGTTCTCTTTCACTCCACCACGGGAGGTTTTTGTTACCGCGGTCTTTGAAGTTTACCTGGAGGCTGGCGCACGGGACGGGGCGGCACCTCTCCAAAGTCATCGGACCTGGCTATGCGCACGATGGGGTTTTGGGTCGCACAAAATCTGTGACTTGTGCTGTGCAATTGTTTTCCAGCACGCAGCTGAGGAAGACTGCCGAAAACAGAAGGCGCACTGTATTTTGGGCGTGAGCACCACAATTATTCTGGGGACCGGCTGCGGCGTGTAGGTTTGCTGCCGTTACGAAATGAGGAACCACTTGCAGGTTGGCCACTGCAACTGGTAAACTACAGTACGTGCTGGTAAGCTTGCTGCAAATATTTGTGAGCAAGCGACCGCTTTCTGTGTGCATGCATGGGATGGGAGAGAAAAGAGCGCGACTATGTGGACTTGAAATCAGCGACTAGCAATTGGTCAGCAGACAGATGCATTTTCTCACCTGCATTCGCGGTTTTTGCGAAGTGGTCATGAACACAGCGAGATTCTGTTGTCGGCAGGCACATGCCGTCTTTTACAGTCACAAATGAGAACCTTGCAGATGGCTGTAAAGTGTATCCGGGTACCTCTCGTTCACACAAAGCAGTTGTGTGGCCGTTGGATTTGTTGAATGACTTTGTATCCTGTGTGATGCAAAGTTGATGTGGTTTGTAATAAGCTCAAACTTTCATCTATGAGCAGTTGTCGTGGTGTGACTAATGCAGCAGTATAGAGCATGCGCTGTTCAACTCGCAGCACCTATGTGTGTGTGTGTCTTATTTCCTTGCCAAAATGAAAAAAGTATCTTTGAAGGTTTCTTTAGGAGGTGGCGGCACTCGAGATGGATACACACCTCGAGTCAGCCAATCAGCAGCCAATTCGTATCTGCGCCACTTGCATACAATTTGATTGTCGATTTCTTTCTTTTTCAGCGCGGATTTGCAGCGTTGTTGCATTGCGGACTTTGGATCTACACAGACGCTGTTTACTGTGCAAGTCGTTGGCCCCAATAATGGGTCATTCTTGCGTTGCTGTCGTGTGTTGCAGAGTACACGACACCACCGATGGCGGCATATTTGGCGCAGATCCTGCGACGGCAATTGAGATTCAGTATTCTGATGTGGTGGTCGAAAGCAGCAGCTGTCTGTCCACAGTGGCGTGTAAGATCACGCCCGTCGACTTCGCATCGACACCAAAGACACGATATTGCTCAGCCTATGGTAAGCTTCCCGTATGGACTTGCGTGCGAGTGCGGATGCCTCCGAAGAACCGAGTATTCTTGTGTTGCGATATCGGAGTCTCCGTCGTGATCACGCTGGTCAACGTGCTCGAACAGCCGGGAAGAGAAAAAGGGACAGCGATGCAGTTATTTATGGGACTCCGTATTTGGATAGTTCACGGATATATCTCGTTTATCAACTTGAAGTATTTATGTGAATGGAAATGAAACGGAAGCAGGTGTGCAATTGTTCATGGATACCTTCAATTGCATTGTTTTATGGATGCTCTCGTTTTTGAACTTTAGGTATTTATGGACATCTTGAAGTTGGCGACCATAATGTAGTTGGCAGACACAACGAAGGAGCACATGGACGCTGAGTTGAAGAAGATCACTTGCCTGCCTTGCTGCTTGTCAACTCTCACAGCGTGAAAAATACGCGTGCTGCTATGTCGCACATGATCTGACGCACATTGCAGCGTTTTCTCCCGGTGCTTTCGGGAAATACGGTCTGCGCAGATTGAAAGAAGATGCCATTGTCAAGTTGGACGATGGCAAGGATCATTGTACGAAACGGAATTATCGACAGGAAGAGCTGGCATCTCGACCACATCTTCGAGAAGCAAATGTTTGCCTATGTGTTTGGCCACGTCGCGAAAGGGTACGACCAGCAGCACCGCCCAGATGAACTAAAGGGCATCGCTGAGTATGTGTTGCGACGAGATCGCGAATGAGGATACCAACCTCACACTGACGAAAGCTACGATCAATGAGCTCAAATGGACCGCGTGCTGGAAATTTTTCGGCGATCCAATCACTGACCATCGCGCACCAGACTCTGGATTCAACAGCTACTTGCTGACGGCGCATGATATTAGCAGCAAGAAGAATCGTGGCTGCTCACAACGTTCCGAGACCAATCAGATTCGCACCGCCATCACCAAATCCGCGCGCTCCTGTCAGCACAAACTGGACGACGAAAACGACAACGAGCTCCTGAAGCATTGGCCAAGTTGCCCAACAATTGCGAAATATGATCTCAGCGATGCAACCCAAGTGAGGAGTGAGTGTGTGCGTTTATGAAATGGAACACAATAGGCATTCGTGATACACAACGTGTTCTCCCCATCGTGTAGTATTGAACTCACTGCTGTTCCCCCATCTCATTCGATCCCGCGTGTATACGCGTAACTACGCACAACTGCTATCGCTATTTGCGAGCACTCTCATAATTCGCTTCAAACCAGGCCACAGACTCCTGGATGCCGTCGTGGATGGACGTGAACTTGAACGCCGGCAGGTACTGCCGCAGTTTCGCATTGCTGGCTGTTTTCTTGAACTGGCCGTCGCTTTTCGCGATGTCGAACACGATTTCGCCTTCAAAGCGCATCGCGGCCGCAATTTCCAACGCCACGTCTTTAATGGACACTTCGTCCTCTTCCCCCACGGACAGGATGATCGGCTCGACGCTGTCGTAGGCGTCCAGTACCCAGAGCATGAGCTTCGCGAGGTCCTTGCTGAAGACGAACTGCCGCAACGGCGCACCGCTGCCCCAAATCGCAAATGGCGCGTGCTGCTGCTTTGCCAAGTAGCATTTGTGGATCAAGCCCGGGATCACATGGCCATCGGCGATGCTAAAGTTGTCGTGCGGTCCGTACACGTTCGTTGGGATCACGGACGTGAATTTGCAGCCGTACTGGTCCGCGTAGCAGTGGTTCATCGTGTCGATCATGCGCTTGGCCATCGCGTAGCCTTCATTCGACGCATGCGGCTTGCCGTTGTGCAGCATGCTCTCGTCGATCGGGTACGTCGTCTTGTCCGGGAACACGCACGTCGACAGACACGACACGAGCTTTTCGACGCTGAACACATGGCAGCAGTGCAGCACAGCGTCGTTGATCTTCATGTTGTCGCGGAGGAAATCCACTTTGCGGCTCAGATTCTTGTACAAACCGCCAACAAGCGCCGCCAAGTGGATCACATGCGTCGGACGGATCTTCGCAAACAGCGCTTCGGCTTGCGCCATGTCGCGCAGATCCGCGTCCTGCAAGCCCACAAAGTGCCACTCGTCGCTGCTGCGGACGTGGTCGGAAGCATTGCCGCTGCGGACGACGTTGCGGATTGCGCTCCCAACGAGCCCTGTGCCGCCCGTGACCAGGACCACGCGCTTGTCAATGCTGCTCATTGTGTGTAAATGGGTCATCAAGCAGCTTGGTTCAAGATACTTCCCTATTTAGTGTGGTACACACAATCTCAGCAACAATCATTTATTACGGTCAATCTGTGCAAAAAGGAATGGCACGACCTGGCTTGCAGTCTGTAAGCCAGGTGAGCTGGAAGTTACAACTCATCGTCGGCGCGCGCACCGTCATCGCCGCTGGGCTCTTGCTGGTGTAGTGCCTGCACGATATCCTGCTCCATGGCGAAGGGCGACGTCGTGGTCGCGTAGCGTTTGAATGGGACGCCGTCGACGATGAGGAACTTGGAAAAGTTCCATTTGATGTTGGACGTGATGAAGCCCGAGAGCTTGGACTTGAGGAACGTGAACAACGGATGCGCATTCGCGCCGTTCACGTCGACCTAATGAGAACATAGCCGTCAGCGAATTCAACACACCGACATATCGAGCACAACGCGTTGTACGCTGGTATCACCTTGGCAAAGACTGGGAACGTGACGTGGTAGTGTTCCTCGACAAACTGCATGATTTGAGCCTGCGTGCCTGGCTCCTGGGCGCCGAATTGGTTGCAGGGGAATGCGAGAATCTCAAGTCCCTGCTCGTGGTACTTATCATATAGCGCCTTTGACAGAAAGAAGAAGACACACAGCAAGCGTGGAGAAATACGAGATACAGGTTCCCCCCAGTGCGTCACCAGTCACGGAAGCCTCCTCAGTAGGCACGCGCACAATACACGAGAACGCACCTGAAGCTCCTTGTAGTTTTGGTCCGTGTAGCCACACGCGCTCGCGACATTGACGACGAGGATCGCCTTCTGGTGGGAGAAGCTGCGCAGCGCCACAGCGTTGCCGTCGGCGTCGTCCACCGAGAAATCAAAGAATGTCTGCTCGTCTTCACCGCTCGCGACACCAATCGACACGGTCGTCATCACCAGCAGCACTGCGACGCACGCCAGCACACTGCGCAAGTAGAGCGAACGCGCCGCGTTTGTTCTTGTCGTCGCCACCATCTTCAGCAAAATGGAAGAAGTCACAACAGGGGAATGACAGTATAGTGTGGTCCACATTACTATCCAACATTCGATAACCCAATGACCCATTGCGCAATGGGTCATTGGGTATTGGTGGGAAACGGAGCATTTTTGGCGCGCAAGAGCCATTTTTGGGCAACGAAAGCGCGACGCGAGCGCGCGTTCTCTCCCTTCGTACGACAAGCAGCACGCGCGCAGTGGCGCAGACAGCAGCGCATTCTGCACTCAGAAACGCTCACGTGTGCGTGTCAACAGTATCAGCTGAGTGTGTGAAGCAGTCGCAGTGAAAATGGAGGGCGACTCGTCCCCACGTCCCCCGATGCGAGGACACACGCCCACGGCTGGCAGCAATGGCAATGGGAAGAAACCCCTGTTGGTGAACCGCTCTGCCGAGGAAGTGCGTCGCAATGGGTTGAACATGGAGAAGATGATCAAGAAGAACGTGATGGCGAGCTCGCGATCGGGAAGTCTGAAGCGCGGTTTGGCTGTTGTCGAGTACTTCAAAGCGAAAAACAAACAGCAGGATGGCGGAGCAGACGGAGGAAGCAGCAGCAATGCTATGGACGCCGATCCGCCAGTGAAGCGCACGAAGATGTCGCCGCCCCCGCCTTCGTCGTCTACGTCCGGCCAGGACGAGACCGTCATGGCTGATGCAACTAGTGGTTCCTCAATCTCGGTTGCGTCGCCGTCCCCGCGGCGCCGATCGGCAGAGCAAACCGCGGCGCGAACGAATTTGCTCATGTCCGCAAAGGCAAGTAATGCGGGCGTGCAGCCATTAGACGACCGAGCGTTTGCGGCACGCGGTCCGCCGTCGATTACACGCCTGAGCCAGCAGCTCACGAGTCCATTGCGGCACCGCAATTCGCCCGTGCGATCGAGAATACAAGCCATGACGGAGGAATCCATTCGCCGCCTCTCCGAGAACGGTAGCCGAGCCAGCGCTACGGGCTCTGGAGTCAACAAAGGCTTGACTGCCGTGCTGGAACAAGTCGATATTGCGCCAACAACGAATGCAAAAGTGGGGGGACTGACGTCGAAGTCTCCATTCCAGTCGTTCCAATCGAAATTCTCTGCTGCTGCTGCCTCGTCCAACCAATCTCGGCCGCAGCAACAACCGAGCCCCGCGAAGCCAAAAGCGAGTGCGCTCGTGAACCTCCTGGCGTCTCCAATGGCGCCACGCCATCATTCGATGCCACCACCACGCAGCGGTCCCATCGTCGTGGATCTTTCTCATGGCTCAGAGGAGAAACCTGCGCGGACTCCAACGACGGCATCCAAGTCGCTCGTGGCAGCGCCATCGAAACCTGCGCGTGCGCTATTTTCGTCTCGTCCCGCGGTCGCGACCAAGTCGCTTTGCTTCTCGACTGAGGGCGTCGCGACGTCGCTTGACGTGAGCCCCGATGGTGAGATCCTCGTTGTCGGCTTCACCGATGGTTCCGTGCGTCTATACGAGATGGACAGCAATGTCCCCAGTGATCGCCACGGGTACCTGCTGGGTCACATTGATGAAGAGTCGAGTCAGGGTGCGGCGAACGCGAACCTGCGCGTCAAGATCACGGCCGATGGACGGTACGTGTTCGTCGGCTGCCGCACGGGGCCGCGCGTCGTCATGAGCATCAATTTGCACAACTACCGCAATGAAAAAGGTAAGGTACTTCGTGTTTTACGCTGCTGATACTGTAGCATTTGGTGTTGACCTTTTGTGTGTGTGGTTTGTAGAAAGCGAAGACGAAGACTTTAACCATTTGCAGAAGCATTTCCATGCCAATCCCAGAGTTCGGGTAAGGTGTCTTCAAATACCTGCTGTCTGGTGATGCTTCGCTTTCGCTCACATATATGCATTTGATAGGGATTCTCGGATGTGACCAAGTACGTGCCGCCACGTGGAAAAGCTACGAATCGGTACGCTATTGCCTCTTGCTGTCACTTTAGTTCAGCCCTTTGCGCTCACATTCCTTGTGCTTGTGGATATGTAGCCATGCGTACTATCTGCTCTGTGGTCTGGGCGTCGGCAACTTGCACTTGTGGCGGTTCGTCGAAGCGCGGCATGCGTCGGCGTTGCCGTCGTGGCACTACATGTACGAGTTCAAAGCGAACGGCAACACGGCGATCGCGTGCGAGTTTTTGCCTCCAGCGGCTGGAATCGATGGGAGCACGTCGTTGACGATCGCAGGCACGTGCCACGACAAGAACCTGCGTGTTTGGGAACTGGAGCAAGAAGCTTCTGTAGATGGCGATGGCGACGCATCCGATGGCCGTGAGACCGGGGACGACGACGACGACGACGGCTCCGATCCGTTTCACGGAGTTATGCACACCGTCAAGTCACATGCCGACATCCCAAACACCAAGGACATCGCAGCGATATACGGCGGGTACGCGTACGGCATCTCACCGACTGGGGACGCATACCGCCTCGCGATCCGTAATCCTGGTGTTCGCCACGAGTTCGAGATGGAGAAGTTTGATACCGGGGGCTCGAACAACAAGTCGCGCCGGTCGACGATCCTGCTCGAGTCCGTGCACGCGAGCGACGACGGCAACGTCATGATCGTCGTCTCAACCGAGGGCATCTTCTATTATGCCAACAACATTTTGTCGTCGACGGAGGGGGAGAGTGCAGATGCGACGGTGTCGTTCATGAAGATCATTGGCAAGAATGCGTCGTTGAACCCACAGTACAAGACGCCGATGAAAGTATACACGCCGCGATTACTTGCCTCTGCTGCCAATGCTGCACCACCGACAGCCATGATGGCCATGGTCACGAATCCCGCGAGCGAAGACGAAGGCGGCGACGGGTACCTCAATGTGGACCCGACCGAGGGCTTCGCGGCGCGCTGGATGGTGCCAAGCAAAGGCCGCGATTGCTGGGTCTGCGGTGTGCGCAACATCTCGCACTGGCAGGCGCCGCCGGAGAACCAGCAGCAGAAGGCATGTGCGCAAAAGGCAAATAGTCCAAGTGGACAGCGAGATGTCAGCAAGGCATCTCAATCAAAGAGATCGTCGACGACCAGCTACGAGAAGAAACCAACTAACATCGAAGCGCCATCTCCACGTAGTCAAAGCAGCTCGGTTGAGACGACGCCACTAGCGAGTCCGACGCGAGCATCGAAGGCCAAAGCCAAGTTGGCGGCAGCGCGCAAGTCTGCAAGTGCGTCGTCCTCCACCGTGACGCCGCGCTCGGGACCCTCCTTGGCAAGAGCAACTCTAGGCGACAGTGCGCTCGGGAAGCCTCCGACGGGTACATTCAGCAGCAGCAGCAGCAAGGCACGGCAACGCATCGAGGCTGATGAGGACAGTGATCCGTCTCCGAGCCGCCGTTCCAGCGGCAATACGACGGCATCTAGTGAACTTGCCGAGGAGCTCGAGCGGTACAAGGAGCGGTACAACAAGATCGTGATGGAATGGCAGCGCCGTTTAAAGGGCGAGCGGCAGATGCGGCGTCTGTGGAAGACGCGCGAGACCGAGTTCAACAAGGAACTGGACGACACGCTCGACAAGTTGTACAACGCCGAGCAGGAGCTCGTGGCGCTCAAGGAGGCCCACAAGGACGCCGAGAAGCGGTTCAGCTTCGAGAAACTCAAGGCCGAGCAGCAGAGTTCCGTCAAGTCCAGGTACGAGCAGCTCTGTGCGCAATTGCAGGAGAAACTGGCGCTGCTGGACGACCAGAAGCGCGTGATGGAGCAGACGACCAAGACACTGCTGCAGGAGGTGGACCGCAACGTGCGCGCGCTCAAGCCGTCGCCGTCGCTGCTGGGCGAGCGCAGCGAGTGCGTCGTGTGCAAGGACCATGAGGCCAACACGGCGATCATCCCGTGCGGCCACCTGGTGTTCTGCGAGGACGACGGCGAGGTGTACCGCCGCAATGCGCCTGGCGGGCACGTCGTGTGCCCCATTTGCCAGCGCGAACTCATCTCGCTCCTGCGTATTTATTAAGAGAAACAAAATGCAAACAAACAAATAGCCATATAGATAAGTGAATATCCAGCCACTAGCACATATGCACACGCACAAAATGGAGAAAGACAAGATGGTTGCAGCATACGTGTCTGTCTTCGTTTACAACTCCTGTTTAATATATCTAAGCGTTTTCTCTTTAGTAGTGAATGCCAGCGGCGAGGCTCGTGGCCTGCTTGGCCGAGCGCACGGCGCCGATGGCGAACACCTCTCGTCGCGTGGCCTGGTGCTTGATCTCGATGCGCTCACCCGGACCAGCGAAGTACACTGTGTGCTGGCCGATCTCGTCGCCGAGGCGGAGCGACTGCGTTGGGACGGAGCCCGTGGCGCCAGTGCACGCGGCGCCGGTCGCGACGAGCGACTTGACGATCGTCTTGGCCGTGCCACTTGGCGCGTCAAGCTTCTTGGTGTGGTGGATCTCCGACACCTCGACGTTCCATCCTTCGGTCGGGAGCTTGAACGCCGCGGCCTTGACCAAGTCGCACACCAGCGGCACGCCGACGGAGAAGTTCGACTTGAGCACCACGGCCGCGTGCTTGCTGTACTCGTCAATAGACGCAGTTGGCAAGCTGCCGGTCGTGCCCACGACAAGCGATGGGTACTTGCCGTTCTTGAACGCAGCCTTGTCCTGGGCGAGGAGCCACGAGATCAGCGCCTTCGTGCCTTCTGGGAGCGTCACGTCGACGATCACATCGTATGAGCCAGCGGCTGGGACGACGTTCTTGCGGAGATCGAACGCACCAGCGAACTCCACGCTCTTGTCCGTGGTCTGTTGCAACTCCGACACGATGAGCGAGCCGAGACGACCAGCAGCACCGTGGACAGCCACGCGGAGCGCGTTGCTGCTGGCAGGAGTGCCAGCGCCAGTCGCAGCAGGTGCCGCAGCCTGACGAGCGGCGACGATGTCCTGGTACTCCTTGATCGCATCCGAGAGACGACGCGCACCGAGTTCCAAGTCGTGGTAGTCGTACCATGAGAAACTCAAACGCAGGTAGTTCTTCATGGACTCGCTGAACGACGAGCCAGGCAAGTACATGACCTTGTGCTTCTCGGCGATCGGGAGCAACTCCGCGGCGCTCATGTTCTCTGGGAGACGCACGAGCACGAAGTAACCACCGTTTGGAACTTCGAAGGTCACGCCCTCAGGCAAGTGCTTCTTGAGTTCCTTCATCAAGGCATCAGCGCGCTGCCAGAGCGTCTGCACGGAAAAATCCAAGTGTTCCTGCTGCTTGCCCGAAGTGATCGCAGCGTGCACGATGCCCGAGACCACAGGACTGATACCACCGCTCGAGTCCAATTGGCCCGAGTTGACAATCACGTCGAGCAGCTTTGGCGAGCCCTGGATCCAGCCGAGACGAAGCGCTGGCGCCAAGATCTTGGAGAACGAACCGAGCGCGAGCACCGTGCCGTGTGTGTCGAACGTGAACATTGGTGGTGGTGGCGTGATGTGTGGGAACGAGAGCAACTGGTACACTTCATCGGCGACGACCATGAAGTTGTACTTGACACTCAATTCGACAATCTTCTTGCGCTTCTCCGCCGACAACGTACGGCCCGTTGGGTTGTGGCACGTTGGGATGGTGTACAGCATCTTTGGCACGATGCCGAGCTCCAACAAACGCTCAAGCTCGACGACATCAATACCGTCTTCCTCCATGCGGATCTGGCGCACGTTGATCTTGAAGTCCTTCATGATGCTGAGCGCCAAGAAGTACGACGGTTCCTCCATGAACACCAAGTCGCCTGCTTGCGCAAAGAGCGAACAGACGAGAGCGATGCCACCGGTGACGCCGTTCGTGATGAAGAGCTTCTCCGGGTCCACAGGCGCCTTGTAGCCCTTGGTGAGGAACTCGGCGAGCGCGTGACGGAACTTCGGGTACCCCTTGATGTGGCCGTACTGCAGGAACATCGGGTCGGTCTCCTCGAACTTGAGCGCCGCGCACTCGCGGATCTTGTCGAGTGGCAGCATGGACGGCGCCGGCTGGCCCACCTTGAAGTTGATCATCGTGTCGGCCGTCGGCACGACGTACTGGCCGTAGTCACCCATATTCAGAGAGAGAGAGAGAGAGAGAGAGAAGTGAAGAGATGCGCTTGGTCGAAGGATCTTTCCAAAGTGCCAATGTGGCAAGTGCAACTCACTGCCTGCAACCGTTGCGGACACGAATCGGTTGAAATTAGGACGGATCCTAGAAGAACACATTGGGAACACCTCTCCAACGCCACAAGAATGTTCGTTTTATGTAAAATAGTGTGGCAAACATGAGAATGGGACTTTGCTGACGACGCGAATGCAGAATGGGCAAACAGTGTGCAGCCACCAACCAAACGCAGCTTCAAAGACGGATCAGCCAATCATCGACCAGCACTCTGATCCATCTCATCTGTTTCACAGTAGTTTTGGGCTGTCCAATGCCTTACTTTGGGTTCTTTCGCTGCATCGACGTACACATCGGTAGTTTCTATTCTTGAGTGTCTATTTCTAAAAGTTCGAGTTTGCAAACTCTCCAAGCATTGCTGCATCAATAGCGAGCAGCACCAACAATGGCGATGGCGGCGAAAATGCGCTTCCGTCCGTGCATCGACATCCACGCGGGCGAGGTAAAGCAGATCGTGGGCTCGACGCTCACGGACGACAAGGCACAGACACCCGTGACGAACTTTGTAGCCACGCAGAGCGCGGGCGAATTCGCCAAGTGAGTGCCGCGGTATTGCATTGCAATCGTCCTGCAAGCGCAGCGTCGGACGAACGATTGCTGGCACTAAAGACATCGGTGTTGCTCTATTGTTCCGTGCGCAGGCTGTACAAACGCGATGGCTTGACAGGCGGACACGTCATCATGCTCGGCGCGTCCGAGGAGAACAAGAGCGCAGCGCTGGAAGCGCTTCAAGCGTACCCCAACGGACTGCAAATCGGAGGTGCGTGTCGACTGTGTGCATATCGTAGTCCCCGCTGTGAGCGCAGTGCGTAATGGCTTATTTGCCCTCGTGTAGGTGGCATCAGTGCCGACAACTGCCGTTTCTACGTGGAGAATGGTGCGAGTCATGTGATCGTGACGTCGTACGTGTTCCGCGACGGGGAAATCGATTTCGAGCGCCTGACGAAGCTGAAGGATCTCGTCGGCAGGGAGCACCTTGCAAGTGGCAATTATAAACTACTGAGCGCATGCGCGTGGATGCGTTTAGCGTCCATATTCTAACATCCTATCGTCGCTGCGCTGTTGTTAACCAGGTGCTGGACCTGAGCTGCCGGAAGAAAGCCGAAGATGGCAAGTTTTATGTCATGACGGACCGATGGCAAAAGTTTACGACCACCTCAATTGAGTATGTGCATTCTCCCGTCATTTTTGGATTTGCATCTTGAATTGCGGCTAATACCCGCATGGTGTTGTGTGTCTTCGCAGTGAAAACTTGTTCCACAAGCTCGCCGAATATTGCGATGAGTTCTTGGTGCACGCGGTGGACGTCGAGGGCAAGCGATGCGGCATTCAGGTTCTCTAACATACTTCGTTATCTCTTCGTCGTTTGGAAACGGATGGATACTGATGTGTTACGTCTGTGGCACTCATCTATACAGCAAGAGCTTGTGGAGCTCCTGGCGGAGTGGAGTCCAATCCCAGTCACGTACGCCGGTGGTGCCAGCTCCCTGGTATGAAACCCAGTTGCCGTCGTAAGCGTCGAAGAGTAGCCTTTTTGCTTACTGATTGTGTTATGTGTGGTAGGCGGACTTGGACTTCGTTGCTCGCATTGGCAAGGGCAAGGTACGTTACTGGACAGTTGAGCGTTTCTACTGCAGAGGTGTGCAGTTAATACTGACTGATGCTGCTGTGGTATGGATGGTTTGATATGCGCAGGTGGATCTGTCGATCGGCAGCGCGCTCGACATCTTCGGTGGCGACATCCGCTACGACGACGTCGTGGCGTGGAACAACGCGCGGAAGTAAGCGAGACGACGAACCATCACAGCGCAAAAGTGTAGCCATTCGTACTTAGTTGAAGTGTCACAATAACACACACTCCTTTTGCTTCATGCAACTTTCGTGCGACACACCACTCAGTTGAGCTCTTCAGGTGGCCCACATGGATAATTGCTGCACGCTGATTGGCAGACATAAATAGAGCGACAACCGTGCTCTGATTGGCGGATTCAGCAGTTCTCAATGCCAGTTGACGGTTTCGTCACGCTCATGTCAAACAGTGCGAAGAAGGAGAACACGGTCGCGTGGGCAGCACACGAAGCAGCATTGCGGACGGCTGCACCACCGGCACGATTGCATTCCACAGTTGACGCAGCAGCTGCAATAACAGTGCGAAGGCGGTGTCGAGTGTGCACACCAGCGTTGACGACGGAGCGATGGTGATTTGCCGCGCGCTCGACGACGGCATCCACGTTGCCATCGTGCGCTGCTTGCTCGCTGCACTCGGCGATCCGATCAGCAAGTCGCGAAAGAAGCGCGAAGCAACGTTACATAGCGCGTTTGATACAATCGCGACGCTGCTCCAGCGACAGCGTGCGCCGTTGGTTCCTGGGCTCTCTGGTGATGAGTCACATGCAGCTGCGGATGGGTTTGAACTGTCGTATCCGCGATTGCAAATGTTTGTGCTGCACAAGCTGGAGCCGAAAAGCACGGCGTGCAATATCGTACGCGCAGTCAAGATCGCGAATGCTCCGTTCGACGCAATGGCGCTGCATCGGGCTTGTAGTGCGCTGATGGCAAAGCACGAGGTGCTGCAGTACAGGACGCCGAAGTACTCGTCCTCAGTCAGCAGCAAACGCTCGTTGGCTTTGTGCTGCTCAGCAATAGTTTTGAGAATGGCAGTGATCCGACTTACGATGGCCAAAGTTGCACCCTCGCGGCACTTCGCGCGTTTGTCAGCGACCGACTGTCGTGGCAAATGGTGCCGTAGGAGCTCCGCGTCGCCGCCGAGTGGCCGCATACGCCCAACGGGAAGCTCAATCTGCGTGCCCTGGCCAGCATCGCGAGTACTCGCAGCAGCAGCAGAAGCGGCATTGCGCGTTCGCAAGCGTCATATCTATCACCACCGCCAGTAGTATCTGAGGCAGCGGAACCTCACGAACCTGTCGGTGTCAGTGTTCGCATCGCGACCGAGATCCTCAAGCAAGCGTGGAGCGAAGTGCTCGGAATCAATGACCACAAAGACCACGACCGGCTGCTGAGTGCGTCATTTCTTGAGTTGGGCGGCAACTCGCTGCTCGCGATTCGCGTCACGTCGCTCGTGAAAACCCACAGCCTCACACTTCCTTTGGATGCGTTTTTCCGGTGTCCGACACTTGGTGACATGGCGAAACGTACAGCGTCCACCTTGAGGGACACTCTTGGTCATGACGCACCACCGTCATCATTATTGACCTCGAAGGCGCTGGTGCCACCCAACTGGAAGCAAGCGTCTGCGGCGATGACCTCACCGTTGTTCCTCGTGCACTGCGCTGACGGCACGGTCTGACAGCTCCTGGAGCTCGCGCGGCAGCTGCCGTTCCCAGTGATCGGCGTCCAACAAACCACTACAGCAGCTGCAACGTAATACACTGTGGACTCGATTGAAGCGCTCGCGAGAAACTACTGGAATGAGATCCGTGCCATGCAGCCAGTGGGACCGTATGCGCTCGGCGGCTTTTCATTTGGATGCCGCGTTGCGCATGAGATCACACGGTTGGCGCATGCTGAGGGCCACGCGCTGCATCCGCTGACATTGTTAGATGGACTCCCGTGCTCCGCACCAGAACCTGAACAAGTGGTGAGCGACGGAGCAGGTCACGAGCAAGACGCACTAGATTTGGAAGCGTATGGTGAAGCGACTTATGGCCACAAAAGCAGCAGCACACGTGGCAGAGATGAAGACAATGAAGATGGTGCGATCTTGACGCAGCTCGGTGTGCAGTACCTGGCGAACTGCAAATTAGACACAAAGTATCAACCTGGACTCCAGACCGTCGAGTCCATGCCGGAATCCGATCCCATCTTAGCGACCAAGTGGCTGTGGCTTCGCACACATTTGGTCAAGACTCAGCAGTGGCACGTGGACCCCTACTCGTTAGACACAACGTGTGGCATTGCGATCACGACTGCGGGCATCCCGGGCGCTTCCTACGTGACATTGTTGCAATCTCCACATGTCGACAATGTCGCTGCCGCGGTCTTAGCCGCGTACTGTGATGGAGTATCTAATAGAGACTATGCACAGCAATCGCAGAAATGAACCAGACCGAGGATGTGCCATTTGATGGTCTTCTGGCTGTAGCCATTCATCGCTCATGAAAGTTGGACTGCGTACTTCGTGCAACAGGAGGCAAAGCGCAATGCCAAGAACTCTTTTTCAACGTTCTGGCAATTTCACCATTCTGTTCATGTAAGATGGTATCTCTCACCTTGGATATCGCAAGATAGAACGCAGCTGACGCTCTTTCTTCTCATGAGGAGGTAGCTGATCGCTGCACAAGAATCCGCAGACAAATCAGAAAACGAAAGCAACAACGCACATGGACCTCACCGATGACACGAAACGCTTCTTCGATCATATCCCCATTGTGTATACATATGTGTGTTCTCTGTTCTTCTCATTCTCTCGTGGTCTCTTCTTCTTTTGCGTGTAGATTCCAGCCATCACCGAAGCTCTCCACTCTTGTAGCTAGTTGAAGACAACTGCTTCAGGGTCAAATCCGAAGTGGACGACGTCGCGAGGCAATCTTCCAGCACTTGAATCGCCTGCGTGGTGTTCGCGTTCACGAGACGGCTCTGCTGCTTGCGGACCGTGGCAAAGTACGCGGCCAAGTACTCGTGTGTCGTCTCGTAATAGGTCTGAATCCACTGCACCTGCTTGCGGACATCGCGGTCCGCACTGATCGTGGACTTGGTTGCTGTAGACAGAATCTTCACCTTCTCGTGGAGAAACGTTATGCATTTGCGCACAAGCACTGCGCCACAGCGGCTTCGCTTGCGTCGGCGACTCTTGTTGGTCTCCCCAGCAGCAAAAATATCCAAGCTGCTGTCGAAGTTCGTCGATGGCGAGCATTCGTCTTGGGCCAACATTGGTGTCACCTGGCTGACGAAATCCAACATCAACTCGATCTGGCAAAGCTGCACCTCAACTGGTATCGTTTGTGTTGACGCTGCTACCGGTAGAGCGCTCGTCTCGCTCTTCTCGTCGTCACCGGGGACACGAATGTGGTCCATGGCTTCGATTTCACGCACGATATCCTCGATTGTGGTCGTGAAATGCAAGTGCACTTGCTCCGAGAAGCTGTCATCGCCGCCGTAGAGAACATCGTTCGAGTCCAATCCAGTGATTCGCTGCGGGAGCTGCTTTTGGCCCCACAGACCATACAGTTGCATCAAAAACAGCAAGATGCGCACACGGGAGCGAGTCGCAGAGACTTGAACGCGTGGTATCGGCGACGAGGTCATCTTCTCCCATGCCATGCGTTCCAACACGGCTTTCCGTAGCCCATTGACGAAATAAAACGCATCGTCGTCCGTCAGCGATGGCGCATACACCAAGATACTCACGAGGTCTCCGATGGTGCGCACGAGTCCATCCGACTCATTTGCATGTGAGTCTGCGTCTTCAAGAAACTCGAGGTCATCGATCGCACCGCCATCCATGGTGCTACTTGTTGGCACATGATACTGATAGTAGAATTTGCTCGGATCCAGCTCGGTGATCTGGACAATCGCCGCTTTCAACAGAGCATCCATCTGCGGGAGACAATTGTTGACCAGTGCGACTTTGGCCGACAGTGTCATGAGCTCCAGTTTACGGAACGGGTCCGAAATCGACGGGATCGTGATATGCGCATACGCTAAACACGACTTGATGAAGTTGCGGCGGTTCTTGACTTTCTTGTCGTTGTGCATGCCGACGGCAGCTGCTGCCACCGACGAGTGCCGTGCTGTGCGCTTGTGGACCTGCATCGCCAGCGTGAGCACGTTCTTCGCAAGCGTGGTCTTGACGTGCTCGAGTTTGTAGAAGGCGCTTCGACAGTCAATAAACAACATCAGCAGCGCTTCTTCCTCTTCTTCTTGCTGCTTCTCGTCGTAACGGGAAGCATCGTGTGCCCCTTGCGGAAATGCATACCCCAAGCGAGAAATAAAGGCGCAGATATCTCGTGTGGCATCGGCGCGTTCCGTCGCCGTGCTCAGCGAATCCAGCGCATCATGCACACGGCAGCAAATGACAAACAGTGTGTGAGCCACGGCAGCCTCTGGCCCCACCACATGTAAGCGCATACTGCTGCCAGACGCATACTTGGCGCTCTTGCGATCCAGACTCACGAACGCGCGAAGCACTTTCTTGGCGACGCCGACACTCGACTCACGCTTGAACATACCCATCAAGCTCTACATAAAAGGCGAACAAGCACAGGTCGTCAGGTATTCGATCACAATACAACTCCGCCACAAGTCGAAACTACGTACGAGGAATTCACTCGACGGGATGAGTTTCGTGAAAAACTCAAAGTGCTCTTGAGCGCCATACACGACATTTTCGATCAGCGCTCCCATGAGGTTGTACACCTTGGGCGTCAGCTCATCTGGCGTCGCTGCATTCAGGTGGCGCACGACGTCTTTCAGTAAAATGAGCGCTTCGCGATGCTAGTGTGTCGAATGATCACGACATGTAGGTTAGATGACAGTGGACAACAACGAAATGATTCCACAGCGCACTTATGCCCAAACGTACCGAGAAATGAGCGACGATAAGTTTCATGTATGCAGCCGCACACTCCATGTACTGCGCAATATCTTCCTGGGACGTGATCGACGTCCACGCATCGTTCAAGAACTGTAGCTTGCCTTCTTTCGTCGTTGTCAGCGTAGGCGACGCGCTTAATTGCAGCGCCAGCAGACTGTACAAGTGGCATTTCGTGTACTGCGACGGCGTCGACAGCCGCATGAGGTGCAGCATCACGAGTGGTCTCGACGCATAGAATTGCGCGCCAAACGCCTCACAAATGTGCTTGAGCACCATGGAATTGTCGGAATATTCACGATAATGCGCCAGAATCGTGCCAAATGCCTCATGATGGCAGTCACTCGCAGCGCACTTCATCAACCATTCGACTGCCGGCGAATGCAGCCCCAAGTATTCTTCTTGCGTCAAGTTGTTGGTCTCGAGCCATTTCTCGAGTTTGGTTGCCTGGAACTGGTTATACGAGAAGAAATAATCGAACAGGCTACTAAGCACCGCAGTCTTGTCGCTCGGCTGCAGCAACTCCGAGCCGCTCAGTGCCAAGTACACGCGCGTGTATAGCGCCACCATGGGTTCCCCCACACCTCTGTGCACACACAATAACATCAGCATTCGATTAGCTCCGCACATCCTCAAACTGGTTGGAAAAAATGATCGAAAGCTTGTTTACTTGATCATATTCGACAGCCGCGCGACAATTTGTGGGTATTCGCCATCACACAGGAAGCGATAGCACTTGAGTAACGCAATCTCAATGTAGCTAGTAAGGTCAAAAGAGGGAGAGAGAGAGAGAGTGAACAGACAGACGCGGTTAGATACCATAGCCCAGAGCATGCATCGGAGAACGGCGCTAAACATCGTACATTCTTGGTAGCAGTTCGCGGATGCACGCCGTCTTGTAGAACCAGTTTCGACACGTCTCTTTCGCGTGGATGTTGACATCGCTGCTCACAAAATTCTCCGACAACGGCGTCGGCAGCGGTTGCCCGTTTTCATCTTCAGATCCACGCGCTTTGATGCGCTCAAACACGAGGTTACCAAACGTGTCGAGCAAGTCACTGACGAGCACAAACACGCACGGGTACAACTGCGGCGAGCTCGTCGTGTCACCCAGGAGCTTCACCGACTTGATCGCGATCCGCAGCGCCGCGACCTTTTGATTCTGGTTCCATGCCGCGACGAGTTCGTTCTCCATGATGTGGATCTTTTCAACGTACTCGCTCTGCGACATCTCGACCGTGCGATCTTCCTTCTGTGCTGAGCTGCCACTTGAAGAAGGTCGGCGCTCGAGCAGCTCCAAGCGCTCGCGCGTCTTCTTGAGCACGTGGATCCCGTCGGTCGCAATAGGATCTCGGTCGTCCCGTGGGTCGTACTGCGCTCTCGAAGTCCACGAGATCTCATCTATAATGGTACATAACATGAAATAACGACACTGTGAGTACGACCATCATCATACAGTGCGTACTGTGGATGCAATGGGTAATGGACGTACTCTCAAGATCATGGGCTTCCAGCATGCTCTACAGCACAACAAGAGAACACATACAAGCGTCGTGTCAGCCCATGCAGTGATGATAACGACGGCAAAAGCATGCCAATCGTACCGCCTTGATCTTGAACGTGACATTCTCAAACTTCTGGAGCACGCGGTCTTTGTGGGTCTTCCAGAGCTGCTTGGTTGTCGGTGGCGGCGCCTGCTTCTGCGATAAAGAAGCCGCTGGTGAGTCTGGAATCGTTCTGGACGATCGCTTCCGATCCAAGTGGGAGGGCGTTGTAGTGGAGCTCAGAGTCCCACTGGAAGCCTTCACAAGCCCAGCACTCGACAATGGATCGCTGCTTCCAGGGAGTCCAGCCGAGAGCACACCCAATGGATCAATATCGCCGTCCTGCAGCACCACCAGCTCCTGCTTTAGCGGATCAAGCTGTTCACTGTCGTCGACAGGCTTCGTCATGGCTTCTTCCTTCGTCTGTCCAACCAGCACCTTCGCCATCACATCTCGCCACTCTCGCGTTTCTCCATCACGATTAGACAGTGCCTGCACGCGGCTCTGTACCGCACCATACGCGTTCGCGGAGCTCAGAGGGTGCGCTTCGGTGCTTTGAAGCGCTTTGAATGCGAGTTCGTGACGAGTCGGCGGCGAGATCCGTTCGCCGACGCGCCATTTCGCAACCTGCTGCTGCCCATTTGCACCGGAAGCAGCAGACGGCACTGACGCTGCTGGAGGAGTTGACGCCTTCCGCTCCATGGTCCTGCTGCTCGACTTGCGCAGGCGCGGCTCTTCCGTCGTGTTCCCCATGCTCTGGAGTGCTTCGCTTCTTTTCCTTTGTTCTTCAAGATCCAAAAAACTGTGGAAATCCGCACTTAGGAGGCAGTCAAGACACTGCGTACTTCTTGCAAATAGGTTCGCTCGTTCCTTTTATGCACTCGCACTTAATGGAGGACATGCGTACTTTAGAGATAAGTTTGCATGTGAGCCTCCTGATCTTTTGACACTAGCTGAGTTCCCTTGAAGCCTAGGTTACCATCGAGCGTGACAACAACAAAGATCCAAGCTTGAACGGTAACATTTCCAATAGCATGCGGCCGCACCGAGTACGCTCGGCATATTCCGCGTGGTTTCATGTCCAAATAGCTGGTTTCGCGATAGGTTTTGAGGTGTTTGGCTGTCTCGATTGTCGGCTGCTGATCTCACGTTAGATATTGGAGACCTTGAACTCGTTTGTGGATGCAGGTTCCACTCGGTTTGTTTCCTCTATTTATTGACGTTTGTTTAGCAATCACAGCGAATCAACATACACTCTGTGCATGCAAAATAGAACCGTTTCAGATGCTCTCAAACCGAGATCTACCTCGTGCCATCTCCCTTTTGCGCTTTTTTCGTTGACATCTGCATGTGGATGTCTCTGGTTGGCTGAAACCATTCCCATTCAGCCAATCGTCGCTCCCCACGATGGAACATGGCTCCCACTTTTCTTTCTCCACACACTCACACACACTCACACTCATCAGCATGCTTGCAGTTCGTCTGCATTTGCGGCTGCCGTCCCCGCGTTCCCGCTGCGCCACTCCTCAATTTGCCGCCTTCTGCTCAAGTCGCCGGCAACCTCCTCCATCCAAGCTCAGAAGACCAACTCCAAGTATCATGGCGGGCTTGCAGGAACCGATCACGTACCCCGCGGTGAAGCGCGACGAGCTCGCCGAGGAGCTCCATGGCGTGCGCGTCGCGGACCCGTACCGCTGGCTCGAGGACCCCGACAGCGACGACACGAAGGCGTTTGTCGCCGCGCAGAACGCCGTGACCCAGAAGGTGTTTGACCAGATCCCGTACGTCGAAGAGGCCAAGGCGCGCTTGACGGAATTGTTCAACTACGAAAAGTACACGGCGCCAAAGAAGCACGGCGGCAAGTACGTGTTTGCCAAGAACGACGGATTGCAGAACCAGTACGTGTACTACATCCAAGACACCCTTGAGAGCGAACCGCGCGTGCTCTTGGACCCGAACTTGCTCTCGTCGGATGGCACGGCAGCGCTGTCCAGCCGCGCGTTCTCGGAAGCCAAGATGGGGGACGGCAAATTGTACTTTGCGCACGGCATCTCGCGCGGCGGCTCGGATTGGCAAACGATCAAGGTGCTCGCCGTCCACGACGACAATAAGATCTTGGAAGACACGGTCGAATGGGTCAAGTTCAGCGCGATCGCGTGGACCCATGACGACAAAGGCTTCTTCTACTCGCGCTACCCGCCACCAGAGAACTTGGCCAAGAGCGAGGATGACGAAGAAAATTCCAAGCGTGGCACGGAGACGGATTCGAACGTGAATCACCAGCTGTGGTACCATGCGTTGCACACCCCACAGTCGCAAGACAAGCTCGTGTATGCGTACCCTGCGGATCCATCGTACTCGATCACTGCGGAAGTGTCGGATGACGGCAAGACGCTGATCATCTCGTTGAGCGATGGCTGCAAGAACGCGAACATGGTGCACTTGGCGGACTTGACCAAGTTTGACGAATTCCTGGCGGGTCCAGCGAAGGAGTTGATCGCTGTGCGAAAGTTGGTCGATGACATGGAATCGGCGTTCTCGTACATCTTGAACAAGGGCGACGCGTACTACTTCCAGACCAACAAGGATGCACCACGCGAACGCGTCGTGCGTGCGGATCTGTCGACCGCGGACCCTGTTGTGTGGGAAGAAGTGATCCCAGAGCAAAAGGACTTGATCGTCCTCGAAGGCGTGAACCCCGTCGCGGGCGATTTGCTTGTGCTGCAATTGCTCAAGGATGTCATCAACGTGCTCCACGTGTACGACCTCAACGGCGTGTTCCAGTACGAGATCGACTTGCCGTCGGTGGGTACTGTCGGAGTCTCGAGCAAGCGCACGGAGTCGGAATTCTTCATCCACTTCATCTCGTTCTTGTACCCTGGTACGATCCTCCGCATCGACTTGAGCAACGGAAAGAGCAACGGCGAGGTCTTCCGTGAGACCAAGGTCAAGGGCTTTGACGCGAGTCTGTTTGAGTCCAAGCAAGTATTCTACCCGTCGAAGGACG